>CP099846.1:11165931-12365931 GCA_030062745.1 Capitulum mitella
GTCTTTCTGTAACTTGAATTTCCTCACTGACCAGTGCCACCGTTTGAAAAAGTTCCAGACTGCTTCATCAAATTTAAATGTCCTTTCAATCATGGACCCCGGCATAGCGTCGCGGACCCACTTCAAGACTGAGGGAGCTAAAATAATCATTGGGAGGCGGGCTGAAATGGACACAGGGGTGGTGCGCGCGCCCCCTCGAAGGAATTTAAAATGAAGTCCCTGCCCATGGTTAGAGCACTAGGGATACTTGGTAAGAACTTGTTTTCTTTCCCATAATAATCAAGCCTTCTATTGAGAAAGCTGGCCTAAACTACCAATATTTACTGCTCTGGCCACTGGGCCCCATTAACAGTAGAGCTCCCACTTCTTCTGGATCTAAATGGTCAGGTAGCGTGCCAGGCGCCAACCTGCCTACATTTCCATTGAACTGCTTTGATGATTGCCTAGTTACGCCGCTACGATGTCCGGCTCTGGCATCCGGCAGCCATTCCAGGGCACCGAGCTAGAAATACCTTCCTGAGAAACTTTCCTGCCCGGAGCTGCCTAGCAGCAAAGGTATCCTGGAAAGGTCCCAATGTCCACTGACCTTTCCAGGTCAGTTGACATTGGGGCCCTTTAGGGCATGTCAGGGGTCCAGTCCAGGGGATTTCCTTCCGCTGTAAAAAATTCTACGGTTGGGATGATAAGAGGCCCTAAGTCCCTTAGCTTACGTTACACCACTGGGGCTCCCTTCCGACATACCTACACCATCCATGGCAAGAGGACCTTTGCTGGCTGGCGGCTCGTTTGCAGAGCATGCTTTCCTGTCCTTGCATATGTCTTTTGGCAGGTATATGACGGGGGACCCACTTACCTTTCCCAGGGACACTTTTCAGGGGGCACCCTGCTACCTGCCAGAGAGGTCTTTGCCTGGAGTCTCGGAGCCCTTTGCGATGGAGTAAATTTGCCTTTCCCAGCCAGGGGCCACTTTAGGCAAATGCCAGGGGCCCCTTTGTGGACCGAAAAATTCCGGGGGCCCCAGGACCCCCAGGACCCGCTTGACTACGCGACTGTTTCAGTTTCGGCTGTCGTATTGTTTTCATGGCCAGGCTGCTGATGGTCTTTTTCTTGAAGAAGATAGTGAGTCTCATTTGGGTGTTTTGGTCTGCTGGGACGTCGTTGGTCTTTACGATGCTCTAGGACTTTTCATCGACGTTATGTGAAAAGGACATCTGGATTTTTTCTAAAACAGCTGGTGGCATGGTTTGTCATGTTGTGCCATTGGGTTTCGACGGTTTGAGACAGGCCTGATGTCCTGGTCAATTTCACTTCTGGAATAAACGCTATTTACAGGGATTTGTTTACAGCGCTGTAGTTCCTCATGTGTGGTGGGCCACTCAAAGCAGTATTTGAATGCTCGCCGTATGAATGAAGGGATGACGGCCGTACAGTAGCGCTCTGAGCATCCACTGGCCGCGTTCATGCATCGACCAGCATCAGTGGGCTTACGGTGTCATTTCGTAACACAAGTACCATTGCCAACATCTGTTTTAATATCCAGGAAAAGTATATGATTGTCAATGCTGAAATCGGTTGTGAATCGCAAACCCGATTCCCGATGCATGGTGGTCTGTAGCTGATGAAGGTGAGCCTCGTCCCTGGCGTTTACGAATATGTCGTCCACATAGCGACAGTATATGTTTGCTTGAGGTCAGGGTTTTGAGGACGCGGTTCCCCAGCCAGTGCACGTACATATTATATAATTTGTACATGATACGTGCATGATCTTTAGCCCTACGTTATTAGGATTTAAGTCATAGGATATAAGCTATTAGGACCTCTAATCCTAAAGCCATCTTGGACCAATGACTTCATTTGGCCTTGAACAGGCCATTGCCTTTCTATGATCACCTTTACGCATGTGGGCTACCATTCTGAGACGATTTCATGACCGTTACTTGCCGTTCATGCATATCTTTGCCTTAAAATAGTAAAAATCCGAGATTTGACGCAAAAATCGTTAATAAGCCTTCAGGAATAACACCATAGCTTGATGACCAGAGATGACCTGGGGCCACTCTTTGTTTTCAAAACATGGGCAACGAATGTATCGTCAGCTACGTCAAATTTTACGGTGTAGTCAAACGCCTTTTACCCATGGTCCCGAAAACACTGCTTGAGGGGTGGCATCCACGTCCCTCGTTATCCCCATTCCTATGAGCTTCTACTGGACCGAAATCCGGTGGATGCGGTGGGGTCCGCACCCACCCCCACGGTCAGTGGATTCCCCCCTCGAGATTTCGAAATACCACTGCCCATTTGCTCGTGGAGGAAGCGCAAATAAATCTTTGGAATCTAAGTTGCATTTTGACGCCCCTTAACCCTATTCCCGGCAGGGGGGCTGAGTCCGCCCCCCCTCGGGTTTTTTGCTTGCCAATTCCAGGCTTTTCAGCGCAGCTTCACGAAACTTGGTGACTTTTCCTAGCTATTCTTTCTACGTGCTGTGACAAAATTTCAAAATTCTATTTCGCTCAGGGGCGGAGCCAGGCAACGTTTTTGGGAGGCATCTCATGCCATTTCCGGCCATGTTAAGGGTAGAAGGAAAATGTCTGCCAAAAACACAGTTTTAAAGATAGAACTTAAAACTTTAGATGGATGTATAGCTAAATAGTTGGGTAATGTGCAGATGTAATTTTGTTCACCTGAGGTTATTTTACAAGGTCAGGTCAAGGTCAAAAGTCAAAATTTGTTTTTTCGCAAAAATTTCGGCGCCGTTTTTTCAAATGCCAAATCCGGAATATATATGACGTAGAACGGTGCCTTCTACTTGTGTACGAAGTTTCAGCTTGATATCGGGTCGGGTCACGGAGCTATGACCTAAAATGCGCGTACTCTATAGCGCAATAGCCATAAAATGAAATTTTTGAAACAGAGTGAATTCAAATGATTGAAAACGTTTATTGATAATATTAAATGCACACGAGATCATTCCAAGTGACGCCAAGGTCACTGGAGGTCATTTAAGGTCAAAGGTCACAAGTTGATCTGAGGAACGTGTGACCATCACAGTTCCCCCTTTTTCACGTCCCTGGCACCGCCTATGCTAACATTATACAAACATTGTAATGCGATTTGTACTTCTTTAGTATAACATGACTAGCAGACGCCAAAAAAGGGTGTTTGCCTCTTTTGTTCATTCAGTTGTTGGAAAACTAATCCTCCTATTTTTGAAACCCTGTGAGCGCCCATGAATTTTCTCAAAATTTCAGATTTGCGGACCCATGATAAAAGCCCTATTTATAATTTCTCGATTCATGCCAGTTTCACCGAAACCAGTAGATAAACAACGGAGTTATAATAAGTCCAAAAGTACCCCCCATTTTAACATTTTTGCCCCCTGTATCCACAAATTTCAAAATTTTGAAAATTTCTTTTTATAAAAATGTAGTTCACGTTACGGCAAATCGATTGCCGTTTGTTGCGATGAAATCGGACGAGTAGTTCTTGAGATCTCAGGGGGGGCGAATTCACCCCCCTGCCGGGAATCGACCATACCGTCTAGCCCTCCGGGAATAGGGTTAAAATGCGTGGGGGAATGTTTTTGCCGAAGTCTTCGCCACTTATCTCGAGATTGGACCACTACATTTGTGATGTTCTGCATTGGAATGAACACATATGGTATTATTGTCCACTTCTTAAACATTCCATAAAAGATTCAAGTGCGGGATATGCGAGGGGGGCATTCACCACTGACTACTATGAGTTACAAAATTATTCCAGTTGGCTGTTCTTGAAGGATGCTCTGCACCTGCCAACATACTTCCGACCCCACAATGGAAAAACAGACGCAAATGCGGAGGCGGGGAACGGGGGGGGGGGGTAGACGAACAGCTTCAAGATGAAAGGTATGGATAAAGGGAAGGTTCTTTCATTATAATATGATCGTTAATTGGATGAGTACATGAATGTTCAAATATGACATATCATGGGTGGTTTCAGGTTTCTGTGAACGAGAGGTAATGCTCACGAACGTCCATAACGTTACATTTTATGCTAGCATAGCACTAAGTTACGGAATGTTTTTGCCGTTAAGTTACGGAATAATTCCTATGTTACGGAATAATGCCTAAGTTACAGAATAATTCAAGGCGGATGAAAAGCATGTCTGTGTTCCTTGAATGTTGCCCTGTAGTCTTAAGTACATTCCCTGGCAAAGATATCGAAAATCAGGGATGCAGGGATGCAGGGAATGGTGCGGGGAGGTCACAGATAAATAGATCACAGCATAATCATGGTTCACGGCAAACGAGACCTCGACATGCAAAAAGTCATATAACATGCCTCTCAAAAAACAAGACTGTATCCACCCCTGACGCATTTGAATCACATGCGGGTGCTACCTAGGATGTCGCAATCAACCACCCATTAACTAGCAGCCTTCGATGACCAATGATAGACACAGAAACTAAGATAAAGAAAAGTTGTCAAATATGCCCCCTCCAAAAAACATTAAACCTGTATCCGCTCATGACAGATTTGTATTCTCTGAGGACGTTGCCATAGATTCTAATCACTGCTTACGACCAAACGTGCCATTCTTTGTCACGAACATGTTGTGCGTAAAAAAATAAAATTGAACACCTCCAAAAAAAAACATTGTATTCAACCCTGGTACGGGACAACCAAAGGATGTTGTGAACCACTCTCGTTAGTACTCCCCATCTTAAACACGATATATATATATATATATATATATATATCCGTGTACTTTGAATCTTTCGTTGTTCATAATTTTCCTAGATATTTTCAATCTTACGGATCAAGCGCTGGTTTTCTGGGCCGTGCTTACTGAGAACTGAGGCAAAACTCATCCGATTTCATGTCTTAAATCACACAGTTAATCTCACATATCTTATTCGACGTCTCGTCGCACATTTCGCATTAATAACTCCTAAACTGACTAGAGCAACATTGCATATCACGACGAACTTTACGTCATTTTGACACGGTTCGGCATGATCTTGATGAAAAACTGATACTGAAGCACACATATTTGATGTATGTCAGAAAAGGGGTTGGAACTTCCAACCCAGTACCGCTTTTCGTTTTTGAGACATCACGAAAATTCACCAGAGTGTTATACTTTCATCATAAGTCAAAGGCATCGCAAATGATGATTATCCCGGATACGCTTAACCATGCGGGAACAAATGCATACATTCCAGTTGCAAACAGCTTCATTATATCTTCAGTGCAAATTAGATAGTTCCAAGGGATATTTGGAAATCAATCGCCCGATGAGTATCAAAATACTGGATACCACCGAACTGATGCACAGCTAAGGAGCACCGAACGGCTAATCCAGTCAGGCTTTCAAACGAATGGCTGATATACAGTACAATGCGGAACAACGCCAGGAATACGAAAAACATATCTGGGGGTCCCATGGATGTACCCACGTACCAACAATTGGGGGAAGGGGCAAATCAGAATCCGGGGGACCATGTGACAAGTCTTATTTTTCCGCGGGAAATTGCGAAAAACGCTCACTTTCCGACCAAAGTTGGGACAAAAGCTCATTTTGCTCAAATTGGAAGGAACACGTCCTCGCCGGTGGTTACACGCACTGGAGCCCTACATTCAAAGGATTTCGCACCGCACCCGTGTTGTAAAATCCACATCCAAGCGTAGATCCAGAGGGACACGAGGGGACCATCACGTCCTCTTGGAAGATCTGAGGGACCAAGGGATGTACGTACAGAAAATTGCATAACAATACAAATAACCCAAACATTAGAAAACCAGGCACATCGAATATTATGTGGTCAGAGAGAGATATATGCAGTGTACATATGTTAAGCGGCATTTCCAGTTATCTGCAGAACAGTTTATTTATTTATTTACCCCAGTCTTTGACAAGTCGACCAAGGTCGAGCATTCCCTTTAACAAAGTGTGTCGTGTTCGCACGTGAGATAACTGCTCAGAATTTTTCCAAACATGTGAACGCGCTTCCTCGCACCCGACGTTTTCCAGATGTGCAATAAAGACCACAAAAGAAACAGGTCAGCCGAAGACGTCACAAAGTTAACAATGTCCTAATGCTTTTTTTAATTTCGGACGTTGTATTCCGGCGCAAAACATCCCCAATAAAACGTAGAAATACCCAGGCTTGTAAAATGCTTCATTAATATGACATATGTCATGGCCAAAATTTTCCGAAAAACCCAGTTTTCTGGATTTCAGCATAATGGTGACGAGAGAGGGTTTTTAACGACTGCCAAACAACTGACATGAAAACTGGGGAGCTTACCAACCGATCCCGGAAAAGTGGGGCCGAAGACGTTTTTCCCCATAGAACTAATCTTCAGTTTCCGAAAATATGTGGACCATGCCCCCTCGTTCCTAAGCCCATGCACGGAAACACAGAAGAAGCTGGCTGGTGGCATCACCAGTGTGATTACCCCAGTATTTAGTAGAAAGGTCGACGGGGGCCCGATGTAACAGTACGCGAGATACCTATTTCCTGCATCGCACAAAATCGGAGTTCATTCCTCATTTATTCCAGTTCAATGGCCCTCACCACAAACAATTCACGTGTCATTTACGTCCTGTTATGAAGCAGCACGAAGCTTGTGCTTTGCTACATGATTGTAATACGTCCTCCAGTGAAAATGCACTCGTCAAACGTTCCGCCCACCGAGAGCTGATCCACGTCTTTGGAATGGTGTTCTTTATGAGTATGACATACACATGGCTGAAGCACTGCTAGGAACAGTGACTGCAAACGGCAAATCTGTTTCATCTGCAAGTTGAGTTCCGGAATGTAATGCACCAATGAAACAAATTTGCTGGCTTGCAGATGCGCGAGCTTCCGCAATCGTTTGGGTACAAGAATTTAGTACTACGAAGGCACGGTCATCTTCTTATTCAAAGGTTTCACCAACACTTCAAGCACACCCACATAGGAAATCATCGTGCAGGGGCTGAATCCTCACCCGCCATTCGTCAACTTCGTGCCAACTAACCAGTGAAAGCTTAAACGTTCAGGTCCAGCCCACAGATGTAAATTTAAAACACGGCTGCAGATGCTGGCGGACGGTCAGCTTTGCCAGCACGTGCCGTTTAAAATCAGATGATGTGAGTTATAGCCGTGGTGCCAACGATGCCTCATCACGTCGACCTAGGATGCTCTGCAGGTAAGGTTTACCGCAGTTCACTGACGCTTGTTCTCTGCCAGCCTGCGCACACTGCTGATAATGACTGCTCTGAACTTCGAACAACAAAAGCAATCAGTATCCTGACAGGCTAACGCTCGTTTCTTACCTTGGTGGGGACAGATCGCAGCATCGAGCCGCACGCCTCGCACCAACTGCCCGATATACGCGCTGTCGCTGACTGCCCTTCCCGGTGCTCGGACCGTTGCTGTAAGACGACCTTTTGACCTCGCGCACCCCACACGGGGTGTCACGTGACTTAGCCCTGAGGCGACCAGGCGGACTGCAGCGCGAGACGGTCTGGACCAGATTAGACGAGACGATTTACGCAGGGTTTGAGGCAGGACCGAAATGTCACGGGTCGTTGAAAGAGGTGTCTTCGTGAGCGAAGACGATGCAGGCGTCCAACATGGTAGTTTCGGCAGCGTCATGTCAAGCGAAACAGTGCTAGATGCTGCTTTCACGTGGGCGCGGCCACCGGGGAGACACGGGGGGTACAAGTAACCTCAACTTTTCGGAACGAGAGTAAAAAACACCTTAGGCATTCCCAATTCTGTAGGTCCCTCCGTTGATATCGAGACCAAAAGACGTTTTTATGATTTTGAAAGCCTTAAAAAACGTTCATGTTGTTCTGTTTGCATGGTAAGGCATTCGCAAGATATAGCTAATATACTTTACCTTATGCATTATATATATGTGTACACATATATTGAAAATACAGGTATACATCATTTTTTGCCGGGAATGGCGGACTGGTTATCGACGACGACTGGAGGTCACATAGCATTTGCGGCATGCGTAAGACTTTGTTTCTCCATAATGGTTTCTCGCCTTTTTTACCAATGCCGACATTGCCTATAATCCTTGAAAAATGTCGCGCTTCAGAAAATATGTTCAAAATACAACTCTTAACACAACTCTGTCATTTGTTTACGTAATTGTGACCTGTTCAGTTACATGCACGCATGGCTGAAGATTTCCGAAAAATATTGGGGTCCGCATAGGATTTCGCACCATTTCTTTCCAACGATTGCCATAGACCTTATGTTAAAATCCCTGAATACTGGAGGGGAAGACTCTCCCAAACCCCTGGGATCACCAGTCATGCATATACGTACTACTTAGTCAGAAAAGCTTAAAATTCGTTCCTCCTAAATCTGTAGTACTTAGCACAATGAGAAGGAAAAACTGGATAGTGCTGGGTGTTAGTGTCAAATTTTTATTGTTCAAAAGTTCCAGATGAGGAGCACTGACTAAACATATTGGCGTAATGGAGATTACGAATGCATTCATGACTATAATGTAGCTGGTATACGAGGAGAACATTCAGTTTGTATTTATTTTATCGAGAATCTTTGGTGTGCGCATTGTGCGGTTTGTAAGGTCGAGGTGTCTTGCTGGCGCATGAAAAACACGAGGTAAACAAAATTTAAGTCCAGAAATGCATTAGAATTGACGTGCTCAAAACATCTGAAGCTTATCTGTTTCGCGTCTCTGTTCCAATAAGCCATCGATAATCTTCTTATAATAACGTTGATTTTAGGAGAACATGCGTATGATTTGTTCCAGGGGTTGATCGGCCTGGCCGAGCATTAGCCTTGCATTTGCCCCAAACGTATGCCGATAATAACGATGTACTTTGCATTTATGCGTTTATATATATATAGACAATATATACATGTATGTTAAGATATGCACATGTAACATTTTTACGAATACATATACACAAAAATGTTAAATTTCCAGGTATAACACTGAAACTGAACATCCAAATGAAACCAGAGCAGATGCACAATACACCCTCTTTTATATTAATGGTATTTTGACGCTTTAGTTCGCGATCTGCGATCCGTTGTCTGTTTTGCTTGAACGCCACATTATTGGCGGAAACGAACACATTCCAAAGGAAGTTTTTCTGAAGGGGGCTCCAGGAGAAGACAAATTCTTGAAATATATTGTATGACGCAAAGACAACTTACAGAACCCTTTTTCTAGCCGCTCGGCCGGTGGTGGTGCAAAAGAGCACTTAAATCCACGTCCTGGTACAATTGTTGCAACAATTGTATCATGTTATCGAGTCACTCTGATTTTCGGATCTTTAATCGTTAGCTCTTAATCTTCGCTGGCCCGGCCTCCGGATCCACCTTCGCCGAGCCGGGGACTCATCAGAACCGCGCTCCCCCAGATTTCGAGAATTGTAAGTCCCACTGAAATCGCACAACAAACACCATTTGAGAGCTCTTGGCGGCTAGAGGACACATTGTTTTTTTCGGTAACGTCAATATTAAGGTCACCACTGACCAGCTTAGGTCAAAACACTGTTAACGTTTTGACAAAAAAAAAAATGGTGACCAAAGCATGCACGTGGCTGCAGAGTGGTTAGCAATAACAAGAAGGTCCGATTTATCTAAAGGGGTCCTCCCCATTAGATAAATTTATTAATAAAATAAATAAATAAATGATAAATAAAAGAGCATTTGATGTGGAAATTAACCACAGGAAAAGAGCCGCGTTTTTACTGAATTTATGATTTAAATGATACATCTAATTTTTTCACTTAAAATACTCCACAAATGTGTATGGCATTCATATAAAATTTGTCACTATTTTATTAAGGTCCAGTAAGGTTAACCTAGGTCAAGGTATGCACGCCCATGCGTCGGGAGTTTCTGATGTCCGTCGCATCATCTACCGCCTAACCATTGGTCAGAAAGGACACGGCATAAATTCTGCAGCATAGGTTCATATGACATCTCTTCTACATCATGAAATCAGTGCCACAAAGCAGTTTTGATGTGGGTCACCCAGATGCCGGGAGCGGGCACGGCCGCAGCGTAAAAGACCAGTATTTGGCAGGTAGTTATCTTCGCGATGGTAATGGTTTTAATTTGGCTGCCGACAATAAGAGGGCTGGGGCAGTATGCAGTTGTGTAGAATTGTATACACGCGTAGAATTGTATACAAACTGTATGGAAAAAGCATGGGTGTAGTTCTTATGACCTGTCGCCATGTGAAGTTCGCGTTGCAAACAAGTAAATTGCTTCAAAAGGTCAAATCAGGTCAACCTGGGCCAGACGGGACTTAGCTGCCATTAAGTAAGTTCTTGCCATGTGTTTAGTAATTCCGAAGCACTGCCGATAAACATTCCGGGACTATAAGCAGATAAATTATATTCAGTCGTGGGGCCTGAATTCGGTATAAATGTGACCTAACCTAAGGCCACAAGTCAAGAGGTACAATTACATCAACAAAGGCCTTAACACGCACCAGGCCGTGCATTCAAACTTCAAAATCCATCGCGAAACCGGACCCAAAGTTTCATTAGCAAACGTCAAAAGGCTGAAATTTTGGCTGACCTGGGGCCAATGACTTGGAAATTTCCTAAAAATTCGAGATAGCAGAATTGTTCTATTCTTCATGTTCTAGAAGCCTGGCCGGTCCTATGGCAATGCATTTTTTCCGGTTCTATTTCAATCGATGCATTTCAGAATAAGGTATGCCGCTTTCATTTTTTTGAAGCACGGTCGTACTGGAACTGACGTAGGTCAATGGCCTGAGACCACCCTGAGTTGAATGTTGACGCCGTGTGTAACAATGACTGACGAAAAGGTAAGCCAAGCGCGCCTCTGTGTCTTTTCGCTTTTAAACCATCTGTAGAGAACGGGAGGTGGGTTCTCATTAAGTCCCCCCAGCCCAAAAAACACGAAGTTCTGAGAATTAAAAAAAACACCGATTCTGCTTTGCAGTCCTGCGTGTGGCGATTACTACGTTCACGCACAGTCTACATCACAGTCTATACCGTTATCAGTTCCTTTTTGACGATAGGCTGAATGAGTCTCTTGGTCTGATGCTCATAAGGTAATATTAAAAAGCTTTATAAACATCTATTTTGACCATTAATCTCCCGAACGTGACTCTTACTGACTGCCACACTGCATGCGCGTGTACGTGCCTATGCATGATGGTGGACGATTGGGCTTTTAGTTGCCTTCGAGGCGAAACCCGCTTCAAGCGCTCTGACCCTGGGCTTCCGAGACAACTTGCTGCATTGGAGACCCTTTCGCAAATGAAAAGTGGCCATTTTACTAGCGCAACAATGATTTTGGACGCTTTGCGCCTCAGTTGAATCATGTGACTGTGAATTTAACTAAGGGCGGTAGCCGACAAGTGATTATTTTTTGCGAAATATTCTCTTTAGCACGTGCAGGAATTAACGAAAAGATGGGCTGTAATCAAACCACGGTAAAATGCGACCATGTTTTTGGTTGATATGGGTCACAAAACAATGGGCTACACGTGGGTATCATTTCTATTGCAAAAAACCATTAGGTTCCGTGCTATATTGAAGTGGACTTGCTGAGAGGTTTGGGTATAGGTGCATTATCTTCTTCCAGGTTATGTGATTCCCGAGCCGTGAACTGGAGGTGTTTGGTTGTCAGTACAGACAAAAGGCTGTGTGTGGAGCTACGCCGTGGTGCCTTTTCCAAGTCGCTCCTATCTCTGTATTACCATTATCATACTCTATCCTGGAAAATACTCAGAAAGGTTTTTTTACTTTGCCATCGCTTACCCGTGGCACGTGCCGCGCCCACCGAATGCGCTGTGCGGTACACAGGTGCCCGTTCACTTCTCATGCTAAGTTGACGCGTTTTAAGCCGATCCAACCCATGGTTATCGAGGGTGGTATCCATGGCAACGTTTTGCAACCGCGACGATCCTTAATGCTGTTCGTGATTCTCGTTGTACATGTGATCCCTATGGGCTGAAAATCCCCTCGAAGGTCGCATCATGCGTCGACGGGCCCCTTCGCAACGAAAACTAGCCGATGTGCTGCACGACGAACAATTGGTCGACCTGAAAATTTTAGAGAAAGTATTCAAAGACATTTCTCAGAATTGCGCTGTCGCAAATTTGTCGTCAAGGGCAAGGTCAACGACCTGTGATCAGCTCAATTTCCATCCTATTTTCCTATCTTTAATGGTTTTGATCCGTTTCTTTGGCTTGTTGTTGTACAAGGAAGTCACTCAACACGACGAATAGTGTTGACCCACTTGAAATGTTTTGCGGTCAGGTCAAGTCACATTTGGTGCGAACTTGCAAGAGGAGTTGCTGGAAAAGAACACACAAAAAACTCCGTTTTGATGATTCCTTGGGTAAAAATAGGCGCGACGTACAGTGTAGCAGTTAACATGAGTCACGTTCGGAGATTAATAATCAAAATGGATGCTTGTAAAGTTTTTTAATACTGCGTTTTCAGCATTAGGCCAAGAGGCTGGTTCAGCCTATCGTCAAAAAGGGAAATGGTAGCGATATTGGTATGCAGTATAGGATGTGCATGGAGTGCAGTACCTGCCACGCGCAGGATGCGCAACGGAATAGGTGTTTCTTTTAATTCTCAGAATTCAACGTTTGCTGGGTCGGTGGGACTCCATGAGAACCTACGTCCGGTTCTCTAAAGATGGTCAAAAACCGGAAAGGCACAGAGGCATATTTGGCGTGCCTTTTCGTCAATCATTGTTACACATTGCGTCAACATTCAACTCAGGGTCGTCTAAGATTATTGACCTACGTCAGTTCAAGTACGACCATGTTCCAAAAAAATGAAAGAGGCATACCTTATTATAAAATGCGTCGATTCCCATCAAACCGGCCATACTCCTAGAAGATCACGAATAGATAAATTCTACTATCTCAAATTTTAAGAATGTTTCCAGGTCATTGACCCTAGGGCAACTAAAATGTCGACCTTTCTTAACGTTCACTAGTAAGATTGTGGGTCTGGTTTGGCGATTTTAAAGCCTGAGTACACGCTCTGGTGCGTCTTACGTCCTTTGCTGATGTAATTGTACCTCTTGACTTGAGACCTAAGATCAGGTCACACTTTATACAGAATTTTCGGCCCTACGACTGAATATAATTCATCGGCTTCCAACCTTGAAATATTTACCGGCAGTGTTTCGGAACATAAACTAACTAAACTAAACTACTGAACTAACCATATGACAAGATCTTACATGCCAAGCGCAGCTAACTCCCATTTGACCTTGATTGACCTGATTTGACCTTTCGAAATACTCTGCTTGTTTGCAACGCAAACACACTTTACATGGCCACCGGTCATATGGACTACACCCGTGCCTTTTTCTTTTTCCTCTATACAGTTTGTATGCAGTTCTACACAGTTATATACTGCTGCAGCCTCCTTATTTTTGTCAGCCAAATTAAAAACATTACCATAGCGAAAATAACTTTCTGCTGAACACTGATCTTTGACGCTGCGGCCGTGCCCGCCCCCAATATCTGTGTGACCCACATCAAAACTGCTTTGTGGCCCTGATTTCATGATGTAGAAGAGATGTCATATGAACCTATGTCGCGAAATTTATGCCGTGTCCTTTCTGACCAATGGTAAGGTGGCAGATGATGCGACAAGCGTCAGAAACTCTCATCGTATGGGCGTAAATACCTTGGCTTGGGTTGACCTTACTGGACAGTCGCATTTCTAGATATAACAGATATTTATGGATATAGACAGATGTAACAGTCGCATTTCTACATGCATGGAAGACACATTTTCGGCGTATTTTAAATCAAAACATGTTCGCATATATTTAGTAAAAACTCGGCTCTTTTCCTTTGGTCAGTTTTAACCCCAAATGCCCATTTTCCGCCCCATGTGCGGAAAATCGGACGTATTTGGTACCTTCCAGCCACGTGTGTGCTTTGGCTATCAATTTTTTGCCAAAACGCCAACGGCGAATTTGATCTAATCTGATCCTTGGTGACCTTAACGTTGACATCATATAAAAACAGTATTTTTTCTAGTTAAGCCAGGGGCTTTCCAGCGATGTTTGTTGTGCTTGTCCTGTGGAACTTACGGTTCTGGAGATCAGGGGAGAGGGTTTTCATGAACCCCGGGCCCAGCGATCATGAATCTGGAGGCCAGGCCAACGAGAGTTAAGAGCTAACGATCAGATCCATAAACCTGAGTGAATCGAAATTGGTATCATTGCAAACTACGGAATGCAGAGGGACGCAGAAACCTCGCATGGCAAACTAAGCTGTGAGCCCTGGTGAATAACTGATTATTGTACTCCAGTTGTGCAGATTCCGAGATAAAAATTTAAAGGACAGACAGGCGAAAAACGGTAAGTCCAAACACAATAGGTCAAAAAGGATAAATGTCAAACAGGAAAAAGTAAATTGTACAAAAAGCCAACAGGCCAAAAAGTCGAAGAGAAAACTCAAGAGCGCAAAAGCAAATGAAAAAAGTAAATCAAAGAGTCAAAACGTGGGTGCGGGGTGGGGACATGGGAGCACTGTCTTGCAGGAAGACAAACTCGTGATCTTGGTACAGCTGCATAGCAGGGCGGCTCTGACATGTTCGATGTTTAGGAAGAACACGTCTGCTCTTTTCAGTTCTATGATATTCACACCGAAGACCATTAACTGCGACTCTCTTGAAAAGTCTGCATTTTTCGTGGTAAATCGGAATTCATGTTTACGACAAAACTACAAATAAATCAAAAATTTTCTGGATTTCGGGCACCATGGGCGTAGGAACGGGGAAGGGGTGGGGGTAGGGCGACAATATCTCCCTCTTTTCTTGCTCTTCGCCACTAGCCGTATGGGAAAAAGGTGCAATGCTGCTCTCTCAGAGCGCCCATTTGGCTTTTTCAGGGTCAAAGTCGGACCCAAGGGGTATGGCCTACATGTAGGCGCACTCATGGGAGCGCTCTTGGTGCTAAAACAGACTGTGAAACAACATTTTCGCATTTTCACCGTCGAAATCGGAGAAAATTCCGGTTTTGCACTACATCGGACGACAGATTTTCGTTCCGGTTCCATAAAATAAAATAGTCCTGGGTGCGCTTCTGACCTCCCCCCCCCGGCTGCATCCGCCAGTGCACGTCATGGTGCTAACTGCGACGAAACTGGGATTCAACTAATGACTGAAAATGGCATAAGGCTGCTGTGTTTACAGCACGACGCAAGATCCTTAACACGCGCACTGGAAGGGGCCTTTTTGTGCCCCCCAACCTGTTTTTCCTGAATATATCAAGAACGGACCGGAGCTGGTTGCTGCTACTTTGTGAAATTTATGGCCGCTGAATAAGTCGTCGAAAAACGCAGGAAACTCGGGGAAAGCCGGTAATTTCTGAAGTTTCAAACATTTGAAGTCAGGCAAACATCACGAAAACGACGGTTTTCGCTGACAAATGGGAACATTGTGAAAGAACTAGCGTTCTGCTTAACACTACCGTTTCAACATAATCACGCGACGTCATTCGGGCATAAGTGATGGGTGTACCAAAACCACAGCCAGGGTCAATAAGGATCAAGGTCATCAAAGGTCAAGGTGAAACAGGTTATGACTTGATCTTGATTTGCTTTGCAAGATGTCAATATGCATGAAATATGCATTCAAAGATCCTAATAAAAACACGTTTGCGCACACTGATACCCTAAGATATACTAAGATCAGTGAAGGTCAAGGTTATTAATGTTCAAGGTCAAATATCTTGTGACCTGTCCCAGACTTGTTCTGCGACATGTCGATTTGTATGAAATATGCATACTCTAATAAAAACATACCCTAATAAAAATACCCTAATGAAAACACGTTTGCGCACATGGATTGCACATGAAAATTGCGCACAGTATGGATACGCATACATATATACGAGAATCATTTCAGGTCAAGGCCATCAAAGGTCAAGGACAACTTTTTTGTGACGTGATCCAGATTTCCTTTGTAATGTGTCGATTTTTATGGAATATGCATTCAAAGACCTTATTAAAACACGTTTGGCATATTGATACTCACATGTATATAGATATATACATATGCATACATACATCAATATAAACGCTGGAAGTGACCAAACGCACCGATATTGGCTACCTTCACTGAAACTACGGCAAACGATACATGTTGCGCCCTCATTTACTCTCAAACTGCCCCGTGTTGTTCGAAATCTGATTTGCAAAAGATGGAAAAATGACGCCATAGGTCAATGATCTGACACGACCTTGACCCAAAATCCTTAGTCAAGACGCCAAATGAATGGAAATTGTCGTATGCCACGTTTTAACGACCAAACGAACACCCTTTTCCCGTTTCGTTCGAAAAGTTGTACGGAATGGCTTGTACGGGCCGAGAAAGTGTCCAAAGTTGACATTTTCCACCGCATTTGACCTTGAAGATATCAACCTAGGACCATGTAAATTGCACACAATGTCAATTGTTATAGCCCTACCCTGTCCATAAAATTTCATTTCCCCAGCTCTTTTCGTTCCCGAGATCGGGGGGACACTTTTAGACTCCCCTTCCAGTGCGCGTTACTGCGAAACCCCCTTCCACTACGCGGGTCAACTCTATTCCCGGCATGGGGGCCGAATCCGTCTCCCTCGGGCTTTTTGTTTGCCAGTTCCAGGGTTTTTGACGCAGCTTCACGAAACTTGGTGGCGTTTCCTAGCTATTCTTTCTACGTGCTCTGACAAAGTTTCGAAATTCTGTTTTGCTCTGGGGCGGAGGCAGGCAGTTTTTTGGGGAGACACCTCAGGCCGTTTTTGATCCTGTTGAGGGTGAAAGGAAAATGACTGCCAAAAATAGCGTTTTTGAGATATAACTTAAAACTTAAAACGTTATATGGATGTACAGCGAAATAGTTCGGCAACGTGCAACTACAGTTTTGTTCATCTGAGGTCACTTTACAAGATCATATGAAGTTAAAAATTCAAAATTTGGTTTTATAGTAATCATTTCGACGCTATTTTTCGAAATACCAAACCTGGAATATGTGTGACTTAGAAAGGTGCCCTCTACTTGTGTATCAAGTTTCAGCTTGATATCGGGTCGGGTCACGGAGCTATGACCTAAGATGTCAGTGCTCGTACCCCATATCACAATAGCCATAAAATGAAATTTTCGAAATCGAGTGAATTCAAATGATTGAGAACATTTACAGATGATCTTAGATGCACATGAAATCATTCCTAATGACTCCAAGGTCACTGGAGGTCATTCAAGGCCAAAGGTCACAAGTTGACCTGAAGAGCATGTCACCATGACAGTTCCCCATTCTTCATATCCCTGGCATCGCCTATGCTAACATTAGAAACATTGTAGTACGATTTGTATTTCTTTAGCATAGCATTAGTGAAAGCCCAAAAAGAGTTTTTACCTTTTTTGTTCGTTCAGTTGTTGAAAAACTAGCCCTCCTATTTTTGCAACCCTGTGAACGCCTATGAATTATCTCAAAACTCCAAATGTGTATACCAATGGTAAAAGACCCATTTATAATCTCTTGATTCATGCCAATTTCATCGAAATCGGTCCATAAACAACGGAGTTATAAGAAGTCCAAAAAGTACCCCGATTTTGATATTTTCGCCCCCCCCTGCATCCACCCCTTTCAAAATTTTGAAAACTTATTTTTTTATAGTGTAGTTTACGTCGTGGCAAATCAATTGCCGTTTGTTGTGACGAAATCGGATATGTAGTTCTCGAGATCTCAGGGGGGACGAATCCCCCCCGTCGGGAATCGGCCATACCGTCTTGCCCTTCGGGAATAAGGTTAATAGGGACAGAATGGGGAAAATCAGCATGGGTGGGGGTCAAATGCGCCTCAAAAGTGTGGAAATCGAAGCCTCTGTCATCAGGGATAGAATGCTATATATGTATTTGGAGGAACTCGAGTACTTGATTCAGTTGAAGCCTCCAGCATTAAAAGAAACTAAGAGACTAACGGAACTAACGCTAGAGAGAAGGGACGCTCTGGTAAACACTAAACGTATGTGCAACACATAATATTTGTACCGTTTGCGATGAAGCTTAAAAATTGAAAACATCTGCGACCTTTTTTTTGGTGGTCTGATACGAGGAATCAGTCAATAACCCAAAAAGACCATGGTTTATGGAATTCGCGAAATCTCATGATGGCCATCACGCTCGTACGTTATGCAAATTATACCTTTTACTCGTTTTAAATTTCCAGAGCTTTCGTTTAAGATCAGAATCGCTGTTATAGCCAGCGTAGGTAAGGTGCCATAGACAATGACGATCCCTTTCCTGTTTTTAACCCTTAGCCGTATAAGATGTTCTCCCCCCCCCCCTTTCGTGGGATTTCTACGCTCCTGTCAGCCACTATAAAATATGACCAGTTTTCCGATGAAATTGATACACAGAAATGTTGACCTTTTTCTCCTAGTACCATCCAATTCAAAGATACCAGGAGACCAATGACCGACCCCCCTTCCAATATCGGTGCGAAGAATAAAGGGGGAAAGGCCACATCCAGTGCTAGTGTTAATCTTCTCACCAGTGGTGTGAATGTTGCAATTTATCACGGAACGTTAGCCTTCCAAATCTAGATGGGAGTTTTCTCCAACTGACTTTTTATTTTAATTTTCCCCTTTGACGTTCGCTTTGCCATTCAGGCCTTTGGTTTGAGAACCGTTGATGGTGGAGGCGTCAAATGTTGTGGTTGGTTGCAAAGTAACAAACGGCATCCAGAACAAGGAAGATCTAGGTCATTAGTGACAAGATGTGAGCGTGGAACTTATTGGACTTGGAATCTTCCTTTTGCGGGGAAGTGCACTATCCATTAATGTATGGAATTTCGGTTTAGACCCCAAACACTGCTGAAGCGCAATTCTTTGCATCTAGTTTTACACTAGATGACATGCCACAACTTTTTCTATACGTGCATCTTTTTTTAAGTGAACAAATGCAGTCTTATCATCACAATAATGAACAAATGCCACTGGTAGAAAAGGACAGTGCAAGCTATGCACCATCCAACGTGGGTCATATAAGTGAATAATTGTGCAAGACTAATTCAAGAAAAAAGGCATTCACGCCGTAACACCCAAGCAATCCAACATCCGCCTGTGGCTTGCTCGCTATATGTTCATTGCTTTCTCTCTAGGTGCTTTGTCCGTGCACCACTTGCAACATTCGCAAGACTGTCTCAGTTTCGTTGTTTTCAGTCTGTCATAATTTGTAATGCTGAGCGTATTTCAACATGGCTTGAAGTCCAAAGTTAAAAAATAAATTTAACTTTCAAATTCTGTGCTTTGTAAGTTGAGATGACTTTTCATGGGACTGGTGAATAATTACCCTGCTTGAGTTATCAGTTGATGTTTTCTTCCTAAGTATCCGGAAGTGAGACTCTCTCTGTTAGGAGACAGGTATGATTGACATATTGTTCGCGCCGAACACCAGGGAAAATGCGGCGCAGATTGGGCATGGAGCGGACAAGAAAGTCGGTGCGGTAAAGTGATCCGTCGCCGTTCCTGGACAGCTTCACCTCGCATCGTTGTCAAGGCGGTACAATTTGGCCGACAGAGAAGCTCATGTAACAGTTCATAGGCGGCGAGCGGTCCAGCGCTCGCTCCCGCTAGCCAGCGGCGACGGCCGCCGTCCAGACGTCGCCGAACGCATCAAGGACCGGACAATCGTCATCACCTCGGGAAACGGGATCGGAACGGACCCGGCTCCGGACAGGCCGGGCTCGACATCGATACCGGTGTGAATCAAGAGGACACCGGCCGGCAGATGACCCTTGGCGCCGGCCTGGCGGCTCGGTATGGATCGGGCTCCGCCTCCGCCGCCGACTCGTAACGCGCAACCGACGTTTTATTCGTTCATTTTGAGAACATTCTCGAAAGGAAAAGGCGGCGGATGACCATTTAGTACAGCAGCAGCAGACGGTTTAACCTGGACGTGAGATATCGACGCTATTAATTTTCAATGAATATTTGAGACTACAGTTTCAAGCCACCTGCGTCCATCACCACTATGAAATCAGTAATTACGAGCGAGGCCGAGGGCTGAGTGCGTCTTATTTCAGCTGAAGTTCGTTTTGTTCAAAAGGCATTGAAAAAGTTCGTTTTTCCCCTTTAAGCGTCCTAATTGCACTCTCCTGCGAACCCCGAAAAAATGGGAAATTTTCTGATCACCTTGCAGGTGATCACTGACTGCCCTGTTCTACGAAAGGATGGATTTATATGTGTTCTGTTCTACCTGGGCTATGCTTTTGATTTTTTCACATGAAGTATTTTTTCATTTCATTTCATATGAAGTATTTCGCTTTAGTTGGCACTCATCACTGACATCACCTCAAGGACCTGCCTATTATGAATGTTGGTTCAGCATCAGCAGCCAATGAGGCAGTGAGAGGTTTACATATACGGTAGATTAAGATATTTGTTTATGTATGTACTTTTCTTTTCAACACAGTTTATGGAGGAAATGTCGTCATGGACAACCATTAAGTGTATTCCAATGACCCTGTTCAGCGTATGTATGGTTTATATGATACGTATATAACGTGTGGCCACTGTGGACTGTAATGCAAAAGGGCGTTACGTATTCCAACGCATCGGATAGATGTCCTGCCGTTCTGGTTTATACCGTATTTGTGTATAATCACGAACAAGTAAGCGCAATGCAAAACGGCGCATAATTGCAAAATGCAACACAACTGCTGGCTCTGCTGTTGCAAATTTGCGTTTCGCCCTATATCCACAGGAATATTTGGCCTCTAAATACTAGAGAATGATTTCATTGCTGGTTCCGCACTGTAATGATGTTGAAACGCAAACGGTTTTGGCAAGGTAATTTTTCCAGTTTTGGCTCAAGCTCCCTCCAGATGGCCCCATGATGACGCTGCGCTTGCTGCACGAATCCTGAGCCCCACATCCAATGGCACATTCCCAAGTAACGGCTGACTGTGTGGCGCCAACTGATCTGCGGGCCAGGTAACGATTTCAGAGACGATTCGAAACGGTCTTACCGTGACCGAGAGACCACCGCTCCCCCAGATAGACCACTGTCATGGCAGGCTGCACTAAACATGACTGGAGATCTTCGAAAATTGTCCGGAGTCTGAATAGGATTTGGACCGCTTCTTTCTAGTCATCGCTGTGGACATAATGTTAAAATCTTTGAAATGTAGAAGTTAGACTCCCCAACTCCCGCCCAGGATTTCCATCCATTCTACGGTGCTCATCAGCCTGCGTCTTCCCAAAGCTGGAGAAAAATGGCTTGGTGGTTTTGGGGGGGGGGGGGGGCAAATATCCCCCCGCGTGAGGCCAACCTGTTATTACAACGTATGCATAGTTATTAGCTTTATTCCCAATTTCTTGGGCATGACAGAACACATATCAGCCGACAAAACAAAGATGACTTCTGAGTAGAAAAAAATCATATTCATCGTAATCTTCAAACCATATCTGAAAGTGATAAGTCCTTTTGTCGCAAACGGATGTACTTTTGGCATTCAGAATGATGTAACGACAGGGACATTATAACATTATTTTGCTCGAACTCATAATATCATGGGTTCCGCCACAGGGTGGGATAGAGAGAATGCGTCCCCTTCAACTAATATTGGAGGGGGGACATACCACTAATAACTGCATAATGTAGATTCCAATGTCTATACATGTAAAGTTGCAGTTGCTGGATATCGAAGACAACTTCTTCATTTTATTTGGCGTATTTCTTCCTTGTTGTTGAATCCAGCGATGGATGGTAACGATAATGATATTCAGAAATGACGCGATCCAAAGCAAGGCTGTGCATGGGCACCCGCAGATGCATGCAGGCGTGTGCGACAGCTGCAGGATCAAGATGGATATAAGAAATTTCTTCCATAAGAAGCAATTCATATTGCTTCCCATTTTTTACATCGTTTGCTAAAAATGGCGTTGCTCGTGGTTGCACCGAGCACAGGCGCCGCCGTACCGAGCAGACACCAATGAACGAAGCTGGCGTGCACCTGGTCAATGGCCTGCAGGGTTCACAATCTCGCCAGTGCTGTTCTGTGACGTGAGCTCGCCTCGTTGCATCCCGTATGGAAGGAATAAACTTTAAAAACGACACAAAACAGTAACGACAGTGCCATGGATATGAAAAGTTATATAATAAATATCGCTATATATATAATGAAATTATATATACACATATACATATATATATATATAAAGTGAGAATATGCAATATGAATATAATTATACATATAAAGAAATATGACATGAATATGAATAAAATAAAATATGCTATGGATATGAATGGTAAAGTCTTGCATTGCTCTGTGGATCAAAGTGACGTGGCGAACACGTCAGGATTGCGTTTTGTTATTTCGTTGTACAGATGGTGCAGAACGAATATATGGATGGCCTTAATAAACTTGCTTAATCCGTAATTTCCAAAATCGCAAAGGGGAGGGCACAAGATGTCGGTGAAACCTCCCAATCCAATCATCCTCTGGCGTCGGATTCAGTTACCTTTGGCCTGTAGACGTTTAAGCATTTTAGTTTAAGCATAAATTAACGCCAAAGAATAGATGACAATGAAGAAAAACGGATATCAAACGCCAGTCAATTATCAGTCCATCTTTGACTGATTGATCCGATTGATCTGATTGATTTGGTTTATTCGATTTAACCCACATGATATCATTTCACCCATGGAGTCCGATCCAGGTCGTGATAGATCAGTCCTTGTCCAGCGGGGTCGTCTGCTTAAATGCGTTCTTGGAGCTGCAAAAGTTTTTTTCTTGGTAGATAACAAGAGATGTGGAAGTCAAACGTAGCATCTGAATTACACAGTGGTGGTCACGATTCCGCTAATCCGCTAACCGCCAATTAGCGAAGCTAACTTCCTCGTTAGCGGACCGGCGTTTCCGTTAACTTTGAAACTGTCAGCGGACCAGTTAGCTTCCGCTAAATTTAGTTTCGCCGACTTTAAGTCCGCTGGCATTTTTGGCCGGTGGGGCCAATTAAGTTAAATGGTCAAAAATGTTTATAAACCCTTAAATCATACATGTTTGTTCCTGTCTATTGTGAGAGTATCTGTAACAGTCGGTCTGGCACGCTGTTGGCTTACTGCGTGTAAACACAAGACGTGATTGATCCACACAGCAGCTGTAATTCTGCGGCTCAGCTTAAGGCCATAGAGTGTACACGTACGGACACTTGTAACAGCCTTGGTGTCCATGACGTCCACCTATCCCCAAACCAACAGTAAGTGTGTGCAAATCGGTCGTGCTCATCGCTCATTACCATTATTTCTAGATATACGAGAACAATTTACATCAGCGGAAAGCCCCTTTCATGCATTGATAAAACCAAGCCGAAACTAAATTCAGAAAATGAAAGTCAGCGGTTAGCGGTTATCGTTAGCTTCCGCTGAATTCTTTTGGTGGTTTATCGGTTTAATGTTATCGAAGTCAACTTTTCAGTTGGCGGATTAGCGGTTATCGAAGCAAACTTTTTGGTTAGCTGTGCCCACCACTAGAATTAACCAACGCTGTGGTCAAATCACACCTTGCGGCCATCTTAGGTCATCCAAGGTTATCTCAAGCCAGTGAACTAGGATGACCTCGTATTAATTTAACGCTTGTTTGATGAAAAGAGGGTGGAATGCAGCGAAGGCCTGACATTTGCTCCGAAAGGCGAAGTGTTGCCGGCCCCGGGGTGATGAGCCTACATTGCCTACATTTATATTTCACGGTGGATATCGACTAAAGAAAAAAGCTTTAACACATCTGTCACGATTTTTTTGTGACCAGTGCTCTTCCCATGACTTCGTTTTTTGAAATCACACGTAGCATAGGCAACATTACACAGATTTTAAGCTGATCACTAATATAAGAATGAACTCCTGCCCAAACTTCGCTTTCCTTTGAAGAGTCTCTTGACATTTGAGTAGCAGGGTCGCAGCAGAGGCGATGAGCACAGCACAGTGGTTTAACGATTCCCTGTGATTTGAACAGCCATTCGGGGTAAGGACGCGACAGGGGGCAGCTGCCCCTTGTCCCAACGGGCGTTGACTGAGAAGAATTGACTCAAATGCCTCCTCGTCCCCCCCCCCCAACGCCTCTCTAACTGTGGAGGAGTCCCCTTGCCCCTGATTCAGGATCACAGATTTGAGAATACGCTCATAAATTCCCTCGCCCAGCAACTCGTCAACCTCAGAGACACGCCATTGGATCTTGATTACGGCACCAGAACGTTAGAACGTTTGTTGTCAGTGCAAGACAGGACAAATTTCCGTGAAATAAGGGGACAGTTGAAAACGCCTTTGCTGGGAATGGCTGACAATGTATAATCTCATGTTATGTTTTCAACTCGCATACCCGCGACTCGCGACACTATTAGTTGTCTGGCTACTGCTCTGTGTACACGTACGCAGGTAGCCGTCGGAATGACCATCCATTGTCAGACTGTGAGAACCTGCACGCCTGTGACACAATTCCGGGCAACGTCCATCGGTCCCCTCTGTCGTGAGCGGCTTCAGCCCCTCGTGGCCGTCCCCTCCCCGCTGCCCGGCCGCCAGCTGAGCCGGAGCGGGCGGCAGTGCCGCGGCGGACGGGACCGCCACCGGCCGGTGGTGCCCGCAGGCGGTGTGGCGGCGACCGGCCGTCGTGACCCGGGCGACGGGCAGCGACCTCGGCAGGCGGCGCAGTCACCCGACCGACCCCGGCGCCGGCGGCGGCGCGGCACCGCCTCCAGCCGCTCCTGACACGTGCGATCGAAACGTGCCGCGCGGGCGGTCAGCCGACCGACGCGGCTGACCCGTGAACAGGTGAGGTCGTTCGTCTTTGTGACGAAGAAGCGTCAGCAGGGTACTGAGGGAACGGCTGTGTGCAGCTACGTCACATGCAGGGTTGGTTGGTTGGTTATTGGGGCTTAGGGGCGCACCGACTGCAGGGTCATTCGGCGCCCAGTCACATGCAGGGCACGGCCGTGACGTGCTAGTGCTCAACCTAAGGCGGCGCATTAGCAAAAGGCACCGGCCCAATCGAACATAACGTGGAATTTCCTACACAGAAAGTTTGGTCCTCGTTTGACTGCAATGAGGCTCTCTGCAGTATAAGAGGCATGCTTTCTGAAACTGCAATAGTTGTCAAACTGGGGAAATCAAAGGCGAATGTTCTAAGACAGCCCAAAATGCGGTTAAGTGGCATCCGGGTGCTCTGGATACGCGAGACGATATATTTGCATTGTTCCTTTCTTGGTCTAGGTGAAGGAGCCGTGCTTTCCACCAGTTTTAGGAATTTCATTTTTTCAGCATCGCTGGGTGACAAAATTAGAAGCAGGTACAATCCACTCAGGTCCGTGAGAATGCCACCTAATCGCTCATTGGTCATCACGATTACGAGAAAATGGAACAGGTTGTTCATGCTGGCTGTATGGTCTAATTCGTGGTCGTTCCTGCAGCCTAGAATTTTTCACTGCCTTCCAGAATTATGTTCGCCTTTTTAAGTAATCATTGGCGGAGGGCCTCCACCAGAAAAACTTGAGCTTCTACCAGAAAACCGTATTTTGCAATGTTTTTTACTGAAGAGTCTTTCGTTCTGCCAAAGCTTAACATTAGGTGTGAAAGGCATTTTAAACCGCCACATTTCCTGGGATATTTCATCCATCCAAGCGCACCTCGTCTTGTTTAACAACTGCCACCGCAGCGCAGAACGAAAAGTTCTGGGAAAATTGTGGGACATAAACTGATTGTAGCCTCTTTATCCCCACCTATGACGCAAATTGTTCTCCTTAATTTCGTGGACAACGGGAAGTAAGTCCTACAGTTACCAGGTTTTACTTTGCTGATACAAATGTCCTTTTTGTGACTACGAAAGATATACGTGCACTCACCATGACAGCGCCTAGGAAAAAGGCTGAGCCCAAATGTACGCTTAGACTGATTAGCACCGAAATGAAATTTGGCCGATGTTTTGTAAAATAACTGCAGTGTCAAACCTTAACCCCGTTATAACTTAAAACCCCACTCCCTACGTTCACCTACGTGTGCCGTCATCCATAACTGTCAAGAGATTTTTTCGTCGTGGATTTATCCGATTTCACGCTTTTATTTCCTCGGAAACTGTACAGCAAACGGGCCGAAACCCGAGGAAGAATAAGAATCTGGGGGTAGAAGTGAGTTCTGGATCTGACAGTGATTTTTCAGTTAAAAAAAATCCTTGGTGGGAACGTTTGTTTCAGGCATGGACTGCAATCCTGTCCTTACGCGAAACTCTGGGCCGAAATTTTCTGACTGAGATGGATCAGAATGACCCTTCCGTGACTTTTTAAACGATCAAAATAAAAGGACGCGGAAAAAAACAGCAGGCTGCTCATTCCTTTCAATCTTGGTAATTTGCCCACCGTCCAGGTCGTCAAACAAGATATGTTAGAACCTACTAAAGAAACGTATTTTCTCGGAAAAACTATGGTTCTAAATTACGGCGTCAGTATGAAACATTGCACGCAGATGTATGTTTCTCCTGGGACATACAATTAAGTCCATAGGATGGGCGGTTGACTAGAGACGTTCTGAGAACAACTTGATGGGATCTGCGTGAAGACAATACCAACGATTCCACATATTTTCCTATACTTTCCCCAGAACGAGAACGACACGGTTGGTTATCGTTGGGCGTGGTACGCCAGTTGGCTGGAGGTCGGCGTGTCCATCCAAGGTTGGCCTGCCTCCCCTGCGACGATTATTGGCGTGGCCGGAAACTAATTCAAGTCCATGAGTCCGATGCATTGTCAGGCTTAATGCTCCATGACGGATACTGGCAGTGAAATGGCAGCAGTTGAAGTGCAGTTGTTTTCCCAGCCTGGGTAGCTTTCGCTGTCAGTCCTCCGTTCTTTTATGGCATGCGTTGCGACATGCTACGTGCTGCATGCTGCATACATATATTGCTGCGAATTTAGGTGTAACGCTAGGACGCATTGTGGTCCGTTTGTCAAACCCCCGAAGAGCAAAACTTTCCAGAATTGTTAGGGATGCACACGCCATTCCCAGCCCAGTTTTTCCATGCAGCGTGATAGGCGTACTGCTAATTTTTTTTTGCGAAGTTAGAGATGCACTTGCATCTCCAGCTTACATCAGTTACACCTATGCCCCCCCCCCCCACCTTAAGGATGGCAGACCTAATGGTTCCAGGTGCCAGCCTGCAATACGCAGTACACAGTACAGTACTGTGTATTGTTTGACCCTGAGAGGTTGCGGGGCCCCTTTTTCTGCGCTTAATGCGTTGAAACGCCAATGTGTTGCAATGTTGTCTTTGTCGGCCGTATCACAGCTGGCCAGCCACATCTTTCATATATTTCAGCCTATTCATTATTTATTATTCATATTCATTACTTGTTATAGCCTTTCATATATTTAATTCGAGAGCGTAACCAGGATTTTTAGAGATCGCAGAGCGGGTGGGGGGTCAAAAGAGCGCCATTTTTTACCTATAGAGAAGACAGGCGCATTTGTTTTTGAATGCGTTGCATACGAATGCATGTTTAAGGACACACTGTGCACGAATGGATAACAAATGACCAATACATATGGCGCCCTGGGCACAGTTAGTCGCGAAGCGACCTAGAGGTAGTGCAGGTAAGACTTTTGAATTATGCACTTGGGTGAAGCGTAGATCAAACCCAGGATTTTGGAAAAGGTGCCATGAACCTGCTGCAGTCACGTATCGCTCTGCGCTTTCATCAGCGACAGAGCTCTCCGCGGACTGGAGAATTCCGCGGACCATGGACTGATCCGCAGGGCAGATTGCACCGGACCAGAAAATTCAAGCAAGTTATGGATAAAAACAGGACCGGGTTTTGAATTTGCCAGGCCACACGGATTGGTCGGACTGAAAATCAGTTAAATTTCGAAAGGCGCCAGCTGGATTTACGAGTCCCTCTCCACCAGTTCTGGAAAAGGAGCTTAAATCCTCTAAAGATGTTGGTTTCAATGATGAGTGATGGGTCATGCTACAGTGCAAATGGAACTATTCCACTAAATGAAATACTTCACAAGAAATAGCTATTGGCTAGCAATTGCGACAGTGTGATAGACTGTTGCCTAACCATAAAGATTTATAAAGGTGCTGGGGAAAAGAATGGATAATTGCAAGCAACAATACACACATAGTGAATACATACATACATACATACATAGTCACTACAATACATAGTGAAAATACCATATATAGCTACATCATTAGCGATCTGATTCATGGTAATTGGGCAGCATTGCATTGATCACAGTGTGCAAAAAGATTAAAGGATTGCGAAAGAAAACTGAAATTACTGTGCGAAGAGTAGCGCTCGCTGCAAAGAGCAAGAAGGGAATAAATGATGCACTAGAGTGTTGTCTTGAGAGTTGCCATTTTCTCTTGGCAAGAAACACTTTGTCGTTACTTGTCGTTACTACTCATCGTTGCCTGACGTAGGGCCCGTCCATCCTCGTAAAACTGTACGTCTTGTTTCTTGACACCGTCTGAGAGCTGTAGGTTTCCTTTAAACTCTTCAATAGCATCGGGAGCTCCGATGTCCCATAGCTTGCCCAGCCTTTCTGAGAATTTCTCCCTGCCTTTCCCTGCGTCATTGACTCTCTTCTTGCTCTTTTGCTGTGAGCGTTACTCTTCCCACAGTAATTCCAGCCTTTTATCTCAGTCCTGTCTCTCATGGTGCGTCTTTATACGCACCATGCTCCAAAACGTCAGAACATTTTCCACCATGGCTTTAAACACCGCCTTCCGTGACTGGCGATCTTGCGCCAGTCACGGATCGAGAAAGAAGGCTGACCAGTTAAGAATATCTCCGTGGGTGGCCTTAGAGAAGGTGGTACCGTTGTTGGTGTTTTCACACGTTGCTCTTTCGCTGAATTGGTAGCCTTTGGAGTCTTCCCATTCCTGGCTATTGTCGGTTTATCCATTGTAAGTGCTACACTCATCAGTCAAAGACCATTCGCTTTAGTTGTTCCACAGACCCACCCAGGCCCCACTCCACACGAACAGGTCGCAAAACTCGACTGACGCGAGCGGAAAACTGCTGCCGCGGCCGCCGCCGCCGGACGCGCGTGCAGCTCCGCGCGAACACCAGGGCGGTACACCTCACACTATCCCCCGCTATCTTTATGAGGACGGTACACCTCACATTATCCCCCGCTATTTTTACCAGGGCGGTACACCTCACACTATCCCCCGCTATCTTTATCAGGGCGGTACACCTCACACTATCCCCCGCTATCTTTACCAGGGCGGTACACCTCACACTATCCTCCGCTATCTTTACCAGGGCAGCACAATTCGCACTATCCCCCGCTACCTTTACCAGGGCAGCACAATTCGCACTATCCCCCGCTACCTTTACCAGGGCGGCACACCTCGCAGTACCCCCCGCTACCTTTTATTACTGCTGTGAGGTTCTACCTGCCTACTTATCTCACTGCTCCCACCCACTACTCTGAGGTCCACCGATCTCCACCGGTCTCCCCGAGCCCAACTCAGACTTCACGGCCGATCAACGCCGCCGCCGCCGTCGGCGTCTGTAACAGACGTCGCTCGCGACCCGCAGATGTGCGCTCAGCCCGGGGGTACGAGGGCGGCAAATAATTTCAGTAGACGGATGCTCAGCGCTCCTGTTGTAAAAACAACACGCCACCTCCTGGTCGTTTCTAGAGTTGGTATTCTTGTTTTTCGGCAGTAGGCCAAGTACATGTAGTGTGTGAGTTGAATACAGGCCAGCTTCTAGGTAGGTGTAACTTCTCAAACCCGTGACCTACGAACCTGAGAAGTACATGAGTCGGTTTCTTTCCTTGAAAAGGTTCGGAAAATATGGCTACGTGATGAACTATTTTAATTCAGTCAGAAGTTGCGAATGGGCCCTATTTTGCTAAAAAACTAACAATTTCAGATTCGATGCGCGACCCCCTAAATATTGTTTAATTTTGTTAAAAATCGCTGTGTGTGGTTCCAATGAACGAAACCATGGGAAAAGCTTTGGTCAGCTACAGTTTTAATGCTTTCTGAACTGTTTCTGCCTTTAATACAAGTAACTGCGCCGTATATCAACGATCCTATCATCCCTTCTTTCCCCTAAGTTAAGAACTCACCAAGACGATAGGTGCAGAAGAACGTGTCAGTTTAGTTGCGACAGCGGACGGGCGTCTTTACACCGAGAGCAAAGCCGAAATTCCACACTGGTCGAAATTCCACTCAGTTCCCTTGCCTGGTGTACATAGAAATGGATATGAAATGAAACACTAGATAAGTGGTGCATTCCGTATCATGCAAAATTAGGTAGATAGCGCATTCAGTTTGAACCTTTTTGTCAAGGTACCTATAAAGTGATGCAAAGCATCGCATATCAGCATCGCAAAGCGCATTCTGTTTTGCCTTTGCATCGTGACAAAGGCTTATCGCCAGACATAAGGTATTTTTACGAATCAGGCCAAAGTGAGCCTTACTTTAATTAGCTGAAAAATGCTAATGAGCGGCTGGCCTAGCACGGCCATAACGCCTTCTCGATGGTTCGTCGCAACCAGTAGCAATCGAATCATGGAATTCCCATCAGAGGATAGCTTAATACCTTACATTATATGTATTCCTGTCTGCAGTGCGTCAGCTTACAAAATCTAATTCTCACGTAACTATTCCGGTAGCGATGTTTCCGCTGTTAGACCTCTTTCCACGGTGTTTTTGAACAGCTCAGTAACCACTTGGAACCGCTCAGCGAACTGTATCACGGGCGCTTGTGACGTCGAAGCTAGCATTTCTTCGGAAGCGAACTACTGATGCAGATCGGTAAATGTCCTTTTTTATTGTAAAATAATTGAAGGAAAGTTTAGATGCAAGCAGCAACAAGGTATTTTTTGGCCGCCATGCACCGAACAAAGCGTATGAATGCCTGTAATTCGCTAAGCAATCGCAGAATACAGTCGTTATAAGGTGAACAATTGCCACCAACCATGAAGTCATTGGAAATCGATAACTCGAATGCTCCAGGTCAGAAGACTCTTTTGAATTCCAGAAATCAAAATTTCATAGGTTTTTGCGCAAGTTGAGCCAGTGCAACCGAGTGACGTCCGCGTGCCCGCGTGAAACTATGTGTCGGTTGGTGTTGATCTTGCAAAATTGCCACAGTGTGATTATAGTGTTCTTTGGCTTAAAGCATGCTTAAAAGAGACTATGGTCATCGTGTGAGAGGGCCTAAGCTCGGGTTTATCTGCTTATTCCCCTGTTGTAGAATTTTCCTTGTTCCATTTTAGCTACGAACATTGGGATGGGAAAATTTGTCATTGTGGGGGGACAGCAAAATCAGACATTGAAGAAATACGTCCCTTCAAAACTATACGAAGTTCCGCATCTGTACCCACGAGAGATTTTAATAGTCACTGCGCATAGTGGATGACCTGAATAAAAGCTCGACGCTGAGTCTGAGTCTTGGAATAATTTCCCTTGGGCGAAAGAGGAATCCGCCATTGTTCAAAAGAACAATTCAGAAGTGAAAATGCACCTTTGGGTGATGTAAACCTTGTTTGCTGGCGCTGCTCAAAAAGTGATAAACTCAGCAGAAAGCTATGAAACCTTGACGCACATACATGGGTTCACTTTCGATATCGCCGTCCAAACAATAAATTGGTAGGGGTATTTTTATTTTGTTTGTTATGTGCATGAAACTTCGATACTTAGTTCAATAGAATGCTTGTTACCAGCTGCTTGATATTGGGCACTGGGCGTTGCTCGAATCCCATGGGTTTAGCCAAAAACACAGGCATAGTGGGAGCTGCGAAGAAAACCAAAACCCTAGTAAGACTGAGGTGAGAACCCTGCTAAGCGTTTGCAAAAGCCCAGGTAGGTTTCCATTACTTCACATGGGCTCACCCAGCTTATAAGCGGTCCATCCACCCAGAACTAAGATAACGTCATGACATGCAACTTTGCTTTTACGATGTGTTTTGGCCAGACGAGAAATGTAAAAAGGAGCAAAAACCCACTTGATTTCGCTTCCCATTTACCCACCCGAACCCCCGAAACCCACTAGGTTGGGCGGTGGGCGATTGCTCCTGCCAACCCTGACTGCTGGAGATGGGCTTCTGCTCCCGCGATTCGTTCTCTCTCGCACATCCCGGCAGACTGCTTGCGGAGGGTCCACCTTTAAGGCACTTTTCATGGGTCCCCTCTTGGATGCGTCTCTGCATAATGCCTCAGTGCAACTCAAGAACTATTAGCAACTACTGTCGGCATAAATGATTTTAAATCCTTGCGCTCCTATTCTTGACAGGATGGCCATCTTGCCATCTGCGTTTAACATTGTATGATAGTCATTTGACGTCGATAATGACGTTCTGTGAAGTCTTTGTTTTCGGCAGGAGCATTGTGTGACCTCGTGTGATGTCACATGTCACATGATCCGTAAATACGACGTGGTCAGTGCATCCGACAACATGGTCACAACGGTCTGAGGCATATCTGTACCATTTTCTGCGCCTCGATCCTTTTTTTCATAAGCCACAACGCAGCTGAACTGCTGCCAAACCCGACAGCAGGGTCGCAGATAACTCATACTTGCCCTTTTAAAAGGTGAAAACGTCTTTCTAGCTCTCATTCGCAAAACAAACCATCAACGTTAGACATATGCTTGAAAGAAGTGCCACTTGCATAGCTTGGTTATACTAGGTCACGTGAACAAGGTCACTAGGCCAGGTACGCCAAATTGGCTGTAGGATGAAAAATAATGCCAAAAATAGATTCATTGGGGTTTTAGCCCAAAGATATGTTTTGACATCATGATTTGACTTCTTGTACCCAGTTTATCTATCACGCACACGATCTACTATGCTATGACCTAAAATGCCGAAGGCACTGCTACCAAGCCGTAAATCTAACAAGCTTTAAAGTCGAACGTCCGGACATGGCACCCAAACCCTAGGGCCAATTTACATCTAAATTTGACGGATGAAGGTAGTGAATGGTCCTGCTGACTGGTCGATTTGTCCTGGAATGCCCCCACTGTATAAGAAGGGTCTAGTAGACGCGTCGTATTGCTGCCGTGTGGTTTTTCGACCTGTTTTCTACTGTTAACGTGTCAGAGGCGGTATCTGGGCATTACATTTGATTGACGGTAATTAGATGGAGAAAAAGATGAGAGAACATTTTGGAATGGTAGGGGATAAAAGATAATAGGATTCACATTTCAGCTTCACTTCTATTTACTTTTCACACGTCCAGCTCTACTGTGATGCTGATGTATATCGCCAGTGGGACCCTGTGTGATATGAAACAGACGTGGACAGTTTGTCGATGGCCCTATGGTATATGATTGCTCACGCACCTAGAACTGTTCACTCATAACTGCGAGTTTCAAAAAGTGTTTTGCTTTTTCGGCAAAGTTAATTCTGCCTGCGCCAATGGATCTCTACCAATTAAGCCGCCTGATGGCAGATTGTTGCACAAAATCGGCCTGCTGTTTTCGCGCCAGGTCATAGCATACGTGTAGAAAAGCTGTATAAGGCATGAATGAGGGTGCTGTTGTGTAGATTACCTACTTACACGTTTTCCCGGACTTCTTTCAGAAGTTTTGTATAGTGGTTTGCGATAAGGTCTTTCGAGATGACTAAAACTCGCATGCGTGTTTAGAATCCCTACATCCCAAATGCGTTTCCCATTCTTTTTTGTAATAATGTTACCAGTTGATTCTAATTCTAAGCATTAGACGGTTGTGAGACATTTTCTTGGGTACCAAGACTATTGATCAAAGTAGTCCAAATCAAGAGATATCTGCAAATGTCATCCAAGAAACTAATCTACTACGGAAACATTCAGAACTCTGGTTTCCATCGATAGCACGACTTCGTTCGCACGCTGCACTGGCTGACTCCACGTGAGAAATGTGACATTGAAGTCAGGCCCATGTTAGTCTCGAGGTTATCATCGTTGCATTTCATTACATTACATTCATTCATTACATTTTTGATCCTATTCCGTACGGGGGTTTGATAAGAAGCCCAAGCAGATCAAGTTATGAAAAAGGTTTTAGAATAAGATTTCCATTTTCCCATTTTCTCCATAGAATGGCCGGCAGTTTTTCGGAAGTCAGTGCCTGAACCGAAGGCTTCAAAGGTGCGACCAGGATGTAAGACACGGTTAAAATGCGTATAGCGCAATACTTATTTCTTGTAAGGGAATGCCACCACCGAGAACCCTACCCTGAAAAAAGTGCTGAATTTAAACGGTCATTGATCAATGAAACGGCCCAGCTCGGTGGCCGTGACACAAAGCTTGTTTATTGAGTGAGAGCGAGCTATATATATATATATATATATATATATATATATATATATATATATATATATATATATATATATGTATGTATGTATGTATGTATGTAGAGAGAGAGAGAGAGAGAGAGAACGCGGGAGAGAGGAAGTTACACCCTTCATCCTTCATGTGTACGTTTAGAAAATCCTTTAGACGCGGGGCACATCTTGCTCCGTGCAGATGAGGTTTGGGCCTTCTTTTACCTCGGTTATATTTGCGAACAGCCCCGCCCATGCTCCGGACATGCGATGATATTTTTCACCCGGACATTAGCGTGTTCGCTGAAGGTTTCTGCAAGCCAGTCCACTTTTCGTGACATCCAATGGGCTTTGCGCACTGCGTGATGCATTTTACTCGTTGTTTATTCCTTATGCATGGAGAAACTGCTGGTTCTCGTCAGTGAACACAGACAGATGTGTACGGTAAGTAATTAGCAGTGTAGCAGTGGCCCATGCGTTAATTCCCCTCTTTCGCATACGATCTGCTCACGTGATGAGAACATCCATTTTTACTGATTGCTGGAGAGTCTTTGGAGTGTCAAACAGTTTCACGATTTTTCAGCATAAACGTTGACGGACATGTGCTAAGATCCCCAAAAAGCTTCCGGGGTTGGATCCCTAGGATCTGGACCAGGGATCTGGGACCTGAGATCTTTAATTTTAATTTTCATTAAGGATCTTCTGGGATATGGGATTTTTTTTAGATTTTGCCGAAGGATCTTTTGGGATCCTGGACCCTTCCTTAAATTTTGCCGAAGGATCTCGCAAGATCGGGATCTTTTTTAGATTTTGTCGAGAGGTCTTCCGGGATCTTGGACCTTTTCCAAGATCCCAGAAGGTCCAGGGATCAGAAGATCCCAGGGATTCAGGCATATGTATAAGTGCCACGTTGTCCCTCCCTTATTGACATCTGTTGCATTATTGGTAATCAAGTCCTAGTCCATAAATAGGTAATAGATATGTACATTATCATAACCCCGAACATGAAATGTGTGGTTGTAATACTCGTACAACCATGAGGTTTTTACCTCATCAGTGATACGTTAATCTTCACTAATGATACATACTGGTTACTGCCTCCGTATCGTGTTACTTCCTTACCTTGCTGTAGGAAGAAAGTTGTAATTACGATGACATCGTTGATCCAAATCCCCATTTGACTGGTAACTAAGTAGGCATCTATAACCTTGTGGCAGACTTGTCGGACATGTGCCCTGTGTACTGCCTTGTTTACCCTACATGCTGTAACTTTTGTGTCACCTGCCAAGCTCTACATCAGGTTGCGTGATAACAAAATTCAACCTTGTTCACACACAAATATCTCTGTATCTCCCCGTCAATAACCAAGTTCGAAAAACATGGTCAACAGACTTGGTATACAACACTGCAGTTTCAGTGCATGTCGCTGGTGCCAAAAGGAGTGACCATTTGCTCGTCATAAAGCAAACAGAATTATCACCAGGGGTGTTGGGCTGTATTCTTTTGTGAGGGCCCTGCCCCCTCAATGTTGATTTGTCCCCCCTATGCTGGTTTGGGCCCACCCAATATTTTCTGCCAATTTTAACAAGGGAAACAGCCAACAATAATGAAAGGAATGGCTTCAGTAGGTAATAGATGGGCAGAAGTTATAGAATAAAGCATAAAATGATCTGTTTATCTATGTATATACATCATATATGCATATATACATTTATATATATTCATATACCTGTATACATGGGAATATCTGCGATTTTCGTCCCATAAATAGTAACGAAAAGCTCTTAAATTTCAGTTGGTCAAAATAATTGGGCTAAATCCTTTGACAAACTAGCATTTGGGGAAAGCTTAGATTGTCACATTCTCGGCTCGCCCCCTCCCCTCATCATTAGCACAAAACGTTTCCCCTGGTTATTACTTCATTTCACAAAGGAGAACTTCGTCACCTCTGGATGCGCCCAGTGACTCCTGCAGTCCAGTGGCAGCTACAAACCGTAACAATGCGCGCAGTTATCTACTAAGCAAAACTACTAAATCTGACATTCAGCGCACGAGCGAGGTTTGTTGATATTCAAGGCTGAACTAAAGTAGTCAGTGAAACGAACTACCATTTTAGTGACAATTCTCGCTGAGGATGAAAGTGACGGTATTGGTTTTCTCAACGGACCTCAACTGTCGTCTGCCAGTCAGCATAACGCAAACAACCAGAAGAAACTTCACAGTCGGATGATCGGGGATATCACACTCGGATGGTAATGAATTCATTAACCCGTGCACGACCGTGGGTCGGTGGCAATCACGTCCGACTGGGGGGGGGGGGCGGTTGACCGACCCCCTCTAACTCACGAACGGTTAGTCGCACGATAAAAACAAGCACGCCGTTAGACAGTTTGTGACGAGTAGAACTCGAAACTGGTTTCATTTTGAGTTTATATTAATTTAGATAATATGTAATATTATCATTGAGATATTAGATTATATTTAGATGTAAGCAATTTACGCTCTATATATGTTTTCTGATAGCCGACTGCATGGGACTGAGGAACGGCCTGAACATCAAGGCCTGTCAGACTAATAACGCATAGGTAGAGACACCAACGCACAAGTAAAGGTTCGCAGATGCCGATACACGTCTAATTTCTAGATTTGTTCAATATATACGCCGAAACGTTGAGTTAAAGATACGGCAATTTTCACGCCGGTTGTCGGCGGGCGCCGCAGCCGTACGCAGTAAGAAATTCACGGGAACTAATTTGAGCGTTCCTTTGTTTTCGCGACATAAGCCTATCCATGTAAATTGTATTGATCTTAGTGGTTCTAGTGATGGTTTCTCATGCTTAAATTTTGGAAAAATTCACTAGTTACCAATCTACACAATTGGCGGAGCTTTATTGGCCAGAGCCTGTTTATTTCCAAAATATGTGATTTTTAACTTTTTGAGGTTCTTGGTATTACTTAAGTCTGCGCAAGCCAGTTCTGCCATTTTCTATGCATTCTGAGTAATTTATCGCTGATTTTGACGGTGATACATTTTGGCTCACAACAGCTGTTCATGACCAGACCTGAGGTCAATGGCTGGAAGTCATTGATACTTTGCCCATTGGCGATAACTAGATGTCTGCTTCACTCCACACCAAAAATGTTATGGAAAATTCGGCCAGTTTCCGAAAAAATGACGATATGTCTTAAAAATGGGTTTGACCTTAGGTCAATGACCCGGAAAATTCCGAAAAATCTGAGATAGCAGATTTGTTGCATCCATCAAGGTCACTAATTCTTGAAAGTATCATTGTGATATCTTGTTTTGCGAAAAAGTTACAGGGCGCTAATCTTTTTTGGAAATAAGTCCGTTTGACCTGACCTAGGTCAGTCTCCTGACGTAACTTGAGGTAAAACTTTGACACAAGGTGTAAAATTTATGCAGCAAAAGGTACACGAAGTTTCATGACGCTGCGTTTGTTCATTCTCTCACAATCCTAGAAAAATCTCGGGGAGGAGGGGTGGGGGTCAACCGCCCCACCCTCAGTCGAGGGCGGGTTAAGGACTCGGTAACAGCACCAGATATACAGTGTGGTGACGTCACCGGGTATACCAGCAGACTGGATGTAAATGGAATTTTATGAGTATTTAATGCTGTTTTGTGTCAAGAGCGCTGCATCTGTAACCAAATGAAGACTTCTTCGTGTTTCAGTGGGCCGTGGGACCCATCACGTGTTATCTCTGCAGCAGCCTGGAATTTGGGGTTTGATCGTGTCAGGGAACCGGACATGCAGGCATGAGGAAAACAGAAACGGGATATGTGTGTAGAGGCGATCCGCGCTTGCAGTACGCATATATTGCGGAAAAAGGCGTCCTGCATCTTGCAAGAAGGAACCAGCGTAGACAATATGCAACCATCGATACAATCGCGGCCGGGAAAAATATTGTTTGTATTAGGTTATGTGTTTGCTGGGTAGGTACTAGTTAAATATCTTCGCGAAGCCCGTGGTATGCCAGCACTCCAGTCTGTACCTACTTAAGTGTGTACCTAGACTGTACCTACCTAGGTATATACCTCTCAAGTTGACTTGGATAAAATATTCAAAATCGCGACATCACCTTGGGCTTTGCATCACAAAGCTCATGAAATTTACGAAATTCATTAGTAATCAACATGCCAATTGGTGGATGAATATGGTCCTAGGTTACAATAATGCTTAAGCCTGATGAACTGTCTGGACTCTTCATGCTTCTTCATGGAAGCTTCATGATCAGGTATGTGTTTGGATTTTACATTAACCTTCCGGAATCCAGGTTGTACTCAACGTTTTACATAATGTATTCTCATGTGTAAATTATGTCAGAGGTTCTGCCACGACCTGATAAATTTGCTTAATTCCTTCAGTTCCATATGGGATGTGCGATTTTTTTATTCTGTGATCTTGAAACGTTTTGAATTTAATCAAAAGATCTTTTGAGATATACGATCTTTTTTTAAATGCTGCCGAGGGAGCTTCAGGGATCTTGGATATTTTCTTTAAGTTTTGTTGAGGATTATTCTGAGATCCGGGGTGTTTAAAAAAACGCAATGGATGTTCTAGGATCTGAGATCTTTTTTTAAATTTCGTCAAGGATCGTGCGGGATCCGGGATCCGTTTTTAAATTTTGTCTAAAGATCTTCTGGGATCTTGGATCTTTTTCTGGGATCCAGGCACATGTCTGTACATTGATAGTCGCATCCATTTTCTTGAAAGACGTTTGTCTTCCTACCTTCAGCTCCTCGCTGACCTCGAAGTTTACAGCGGCACATATGTAGGCGTCCACTGTGTCCCAAGGCTATATTTCAGAAAAAATATTCCGCTGTTACATGTATTTGTGCTGGCAACGATGATGACCAAGTTGAACTTATGAAGAGTTTAAATAATTTTAAAGTATATACAGTTTAGATAGATGGTAACACCACAGGATCGTTTCGGCCTTGTTGAGAGCTGTATGGCCCTTTGACCCCACTCCCGGAGAGCTAGACGATATGTCCGGTTCCCCACAGAGGGTGGGGGGATTCGAACCCCTTGAGACGCCTTGAGACCTCGAAAAGTATCCGATATCATTGAAACAAACGGCGATCGATTTCCCTTGACGTAAACTACTTTTTATAAAAAGAAGTTCTCATGGTTTTGAAAGGGGTTGATACAGAGAGGCAAGAAAGTCAAAGATGGGGGATATTTTTGTTTGATAGAACTCTGTTGTTTATGGGCCGATTTTGATGAAATTGCCATGGATCGACTGATTACAGATGGGATTTTAACATTTGGTCCAACTATCCGAGATTTTGAGAATATTCATAGGCGTTCATAAGGTTTTGCAAATGGCAGGATTAGTTTTTCAAAAACTGAATTAACAAGAAAGTTCAACACACTTTTTTGGCTGCTGCTAGTCATGTTGTGCTGGAAGAAGTATGAATCGTATTACAATGTTTGTATAATGGCAGCATAGGCGGTGCAAGGGGCATGAAAAAGGGAGAACTGTCATGGTCACATGTTCTTCAGGTCAGTTTACGACCTTTTACCTTAAATGACCTCCAGTGACCTAAGAGTCACCTGGAATGATCTTATGTGCGTTTCATATTATTTGAAAACGTTCCCAGTCATTCGAATTCACTCTGTTTCTAACATTCCACTTTATGGCTGTTGCGATACAGGGTGCGCGCACTGACGTTATAAGTCCGATCCGATCCGACCTGGTACGAAGCTGAAACTTGGTACACAAATAGAGGGCACCCTTCTACGCCATATATATTCCAGGTCTGGCATTTGAGAAATAGCGCCAAAATTTTTACTATGAAACCAAATTTTGAATTTTGACCTTGACCTGACCTGAAGTGATCTCAGATAAACAAAATGGTATTTGTATGCTGCCCAACTATTTACCTATACATCCATATAACATTGTAAGTTTTATCTTAAAAACGATATTTTTGGCGGACATTTTCCTTCCCTCAAGAAGGCTAAAAATGGCCTGAGGCCAAAAATGTCGTGTGGCTCCGCCCCTGAGCAAAATAAAATTGCAAAATTTCGTTGCAGTACGTAGAAAAATAGCTAGGAAAAGCGATCAGGTTTTGTGAAGCTGCGTCAAAACCCAGGAATTGGCAAGCAAAAAACCCGAGGTGGGGGCAGATTCAACCTCCCCCCTGCTGGGTATAGGGTTAAAAACACTCCAGCGTTATCTAGTTCATTGCCTGGGGTAAAATTACTACGTATTTGGGGACACTGATGGTGAGGTCAGGGATGGGCAGCAGCGTTAGAACAGCATGGATTTTAATCCTACACCACCCATTTATTCGGACTAAAGTTTTAAATGTATATGTAAGAGTGGGAGAAAGATAGAACAAGAGAGAGTGAAAAAATAAGTTGTAGACTATAGTCTTCACCCGTCCTCGACTGGGGGGGCAACTGACCGACCCCCTGAGGTTTTCAACGATTGCGAGAGAACGAACAAACACAGCGCGACGAAACTTCGTGTACCTTTTGCTTCATAATTTTTACACCTTGTGTCAAAGTTTTGACCTCAAATCAGGTCGGACCTAGGTCAGGTCAAACGGACCTACGTTCAAAAAAATTTGGCGCCCTGTAAGCTTTTCGGAAAACAAGATATCACGGTAGTACTTTCAGCGAATGGAGATCTTGATAGATGCAACAAATCTGCTATGCCAGGTTTTCGGAATTTTCTGGATCATTGGCCTAAGGTTAAGCCCGTTTTTAAGGCATATCGTCGTTTTTTTCGGAATGAGCGGAATTTTTCATAACATTTTTGGTGTGGAGTGAAACAGACATCTAGTTACCGCCAATTAGCAAAGTATCAATGACTTCCAGCCATTGACCTCAGGTCTGGTCACGAATAACTGTTGTGAGCCAAAATGTACCACCGTCAAAATCAGCGATAAATTACTCAGAATGCATAGCAAATGGCAGAACTGGCTTGCACAGACGTAAGTAATACCAAGAACCTCAAAAAATAAAAAAAATTGCATATCTTGGAAATAAACAGGCTCTCGCCAATAAAGCTCCGCCAATTGTGTAGATTGGTAACTAATGAATTTTTCCAAAATTTAAGCATGAAAAACCATTACAAGAACCATTAAGATCAATAAAATTTAGATGGTTAAGCTTATGCCGCGAAAACAAAGGAACGCTAAAATTAGTTCCCGTGAATTTCTTACTGCGTACGGCTGAGGCGCCCGCCGACAACCGGCATGAAAATTGCCGTGTGTTGAACTCAACGTTTCGGCGTATGTGTTGAAAAAATCCGAGAAATTAAACGTGTATCAGCTTCTGCGGACCTTTACTTGTGCGTTGGTGCCTCTACCTATGCGTTATTAGTCTGACAGCTCTTGAGATTCAGGCCGTTTCTCGGTCTCATGCAGTCGGCTATGAGAAAATACATAGAACGTAAACTGCTTACGTATTATCCAAAACCAAAAATGAGGCCAGTTTCAAGCTCTACTCGCCACGAGCTTTCCATCGGTGTGCTTATTTTTATCCTGTGACCAACCGTTGGTGAGTTAGAGTGGGCGGTCAACCACCCCCTAGTGGGGCGTGATCTCGACTTCCCCCGCCGACCCACGGTCGTGCGCGGGTTAAGGCCAAGTGTGTAGTAGACTATGTCCCAAAACTGCACAATGTCGGAGGCTTATAACTATGGTTTTCCGGTATGTCTCACTCGGCCGCGTCCTATTTACGGCTGTTGCGTAACGTTACCAGCGGACGCACGCCGAAGAACGCTTCCATTCATAGGCGTGGGAAGGCTCGGGTGGCGTCATCGCCGCATGAATACATAAGGTGGTTCTTCATTAATTACATATCTGGAATCTTCTAGATATTCTCCAGTAAACTGAATACTGAAAACGTTATCAGCGACATGTTTCTAACAAACTAAGTCCATGTAAGAAAAACTGACCATGGTGGAGAAAACCCCTTGAAGCCGAATATCCCTAGCTGGAGTAACGCCGCCGAAACTTTGGCAAATTCTGTGTGGTAGGAATCTACAATGTTATCATCATAATCCCTGAGACACGCCGAAATAGTCGCTTTTTGAAAGAGGAAGAGGTAGATGGGCGACAATGAGCACGCTTGACCTTTACGACTCCAAACGTATGCCATCGAGCGCACGACCAACCCAACCTGCGTGGAGTGAAAGGGCGATGTGGTCCTTGGCTATGATGTGAAGTTCGCCAGATATGTGCTTCAGTCTCACAAGGGGATCTGGGGTCACAAGAGATCTTTCGACAAAATATCGTCATGGGGTCCAGGATCTGAAAGGATCCGTCGAGAAAATATTATCATAGGATCTGGGATCTGAAGGGATCTTTCGGCAAATTTTTGCGCAAGGTCCAGTATCCGAAGGGATTTTTCGACATAATGCACATAGGGCCTGAGATCTGGAAAGATCTGTCTGCAGAATGCAGGCATAAGATTTCAGATCTGAAGGAATCGTTGACAAGGCACCAGGTGTCAAGGTACAGAAGGTCCCAATCAAGTACATTTTTTACATTCAGGATTGATGTTGCTATGGGATGCAAAAAACAAATGCATTCTTCCCTGCAACTTTGCTGAGGCCACCCAGCATACCAAGTTCTCACTGTGTTACGCCATTGTGTCACCACGCATTCCAACTTGATGTGTATTATAGAACTAGGATTGCCGCAGTTTTTGCGTGAAAATCCTGCATAGCTTCATTTCCGTATACTACATTCAAGCTAAACGGGTGATGAAGCCACAGTAGCACATCCTTTTATACCCGGTAAAAATAGCTCTCTGCCGTGCAATGGACTGTATACTGTGGCGTTATTCAGTATCTGTGCTTGAGAATGAAACTGAATTTGAAATTAATTCACATGAAGATTCGTTGCCATAATATCACAACCAAGCGGACAGGCCTTAGCAAAAGGGCTTTTGGGAGTATTTTTTTATAATGAAAAAAGCGCTTGATGTGCTTGTTTTTTCGGAAAATAACAAGCACATCATGAGGTAATTGAGTGACCGGGCAGACGAGAGGACAGGCCACTCTCCGCAATGCCGTTTTTATCATTTAATTCCGCATGTCATGTGTCAGAGGTTCAAGTGGCAAATGCCGGTGACGATCGTACTAGCTCCCCTGCTGCCGGTTTTTATTTCAGTCTGGGTGGGATACAAATGAGTCAAGTCGACAAGTTTCAAAAGAAAGGTTAAATCGACGTGACGATCTGCAACTGCGCATTATCTTTCCTGTAGCCGTTGAATTTTTGGCCCGTCAAAAGAAAACACACATTTTCCCGTAGCCTTTAATGGTAAACAGACTCACATGCCAACCTCAAAGATGGGGGCGCCCATGCCGGCCAATGACAGTTACCAATCTAACATGAACAGTCACTCCGGACGTTAAAGTGAGGCATTGCATGTATGATATTTAAACTAGTACTTTTGTTTGTTTTTTAAGAAGTAAAATTTTTCTAGGATTTTACACATAGGTCTGTGCGCAAATACCTGTAGACAGTTGCCTAGTTCAACATGTCTTCCGTTAGGATCTCTTAATGAGCGTTTGAAGTGTAACAGCAAGAATCAGTGGCAAATAGCAAAGTGGCAAATAGCAAGTTCCTCCATACTTTCTCTATCTCAACACAACTCTGTCCAAACTGACAAAATGTAGTCAGTTTAGTATTGCCTTGGATAAGTGTGCTGTGGAAAAGCTCGCCGAGCAACTGAATGTTTCTTGGTTCACCGGTTTTTATGACCGTTGAGTGAACCGTTGTGTTCGTGTGAAACTGGTAGAAATGGCATTCTGCGTGGGCTTAGATACACAATGGTGCATTGCATTGTGGAAGGTGCGAATACCGATTACCTTTTGTTATTACCTTACATGGATTTGAACGTGTTCTCCTGGCGGGAGCATTCAATCTTGTTCTAGTCAGGAGCGATTGGATTGGGTACTAAACAGAGCTGCTCGCCATTGGGGAAGTGGGAGTTGGGGTATTTCTCCCAGTCCATGATCAGTGGAGTATTCCAAGCCTATATTCTCATGATAGTGGAGACGGCATTCAGCCATGACACTTGTCTGCACTGCAGCTGCAGAGCTGCAGATACTATACCCCTAATACTCTCCCTTCATAGCATACCTACACCCTGGATCAAAAGTCTGAAGTGATACTTTGACAAAACTGACGTGAAATCTTCATTTCTGATCTCTGAATCTTTTGACAAAGTGAACACCAGAGATGTATGGGCTGCAGGGATTTTTCAACAAAGCGTAGACGGAGGATCTGAGATCTGGGGATCCTTAGACAAAGTGTAGGCTTAGGATCCGGGATCTGAAGGCATCCTTCGACAAAATGTAGGCTTGGAATCTGGGATCTGAAAGGATCATTGGACGAAACTGGCAGTGATCTTTTGACGAAATGTAGGCTTAACATCTGGGATCTGAAAGGATCATGCGACAAAACTGGCACATAGGATCCGGGATATTGAAGATCCCCAGATCTTAGACTTTAGATATGGACCTCGGGTCAATACTTTCCAGATCCTGGCACATGTCTGGCGTTCACACGTCTTCGACACAATCTGTGCTTTCAGACGTTCGCGAAAAGAACAAGTTTCCGAGTAAAAGGACACATGGTTTCTAGAATTCCACAACCAAAGCGTTGCCGGCGAAGCTCTACGTTGTTACTAAGAATGGCGAAACATGGAACCAGCTCAGACGGCGAAATACGGAAAAAGAGAAAAGGCTTCTTTGGCTATTGGTGATTTGTTTTTAGCGCTCTGCCATTCATCATACACTTGATGCCCGTATCCATCTTTGGTGGCAGCACCCAATGCAAACCTTGCGCCCATTCTGTTACGCCTATTTCTGTGTTCCGTGGCTGATTCGTTACAGGCTATTCATCCCTGCCAACGATCTCTCCACAACATAAACATTACGCATTACGCATTACGCATTACGCTAGAACGCTGATTCCTTACGGATTATGCTTTGGCGGGCTAACCATAGTTGCTGGCCGCACAAACTCAGCGTGGAGGACTCGGCTGCACGCGCAGCCTACGTTGTAATGCGAAGCCACGTTTCCTGAACGGATCTAAAATCAATACACCATACGGGACACGGCACGCTGTTTGCTTCCGTCCTCGTCATTCAGTCAAATGGTGTGATATCGGAGGATCGGTGGCGGACGCGGCTGCCGGCTCAGACAGCGTGGCCGTGCGGCTCCCGGCCGGCGCGGCTGCCGGCTCAGACGGCGCGGACGTGCGGCTCAGACGGCGCGGCCGTGCGGCTCCCGGCCGGCGCGGCTGCCGGCCCAGACAGTGCGCGGCAGCGGTGGGCCTCTGCTACGGCCACAGTGTTTGCCGCCGGTTGCCGAGAGCTGGGTCCCGCGGGACCGGCCGCGCCGTATTGCGGCCGAGAGCGGACCCTCTCCGCCTGGCGAGCCGGGACCAGCGGCCGGCGCGGAGCCGTGCCCTCAGACCAGTGCCGGCAGCCGGCTCCGCCCGACACTCTCATGGCACCGATCCGTTCCCTTTGAGTGGGCCCCTTCACCTGCCTCTGATCCGACCCCTCTGACGGTTCGGGTTCCGCTGACCGCGCCCTCTGGTGCGGTCGCGACGGCTCGGCCCCTGTGGCTTGGTTCTGACGACCCGGCCTCTTTCACCCGGTTTGTCAGACGCAATCTCTCTGATACGGACCCCTTGGCCTGTTCCCTTTGATCCGGTTCCTCCGACCTGTCCTCGCTGGTCTGATCCCCTTCATTTGGTTCCTAATCCGGATCTCGTGATGCAGTGCCACTGATCCCGCCTCTCTGATCCGGTCCCGAAGATCTGGTCCGTGTGATCTAATCTAAAGGCCGTTTGTCGTCACTTACTACGTCACCTGTAGTTCCGAACATGCTGGCTTTTGTTCATATTCGCGACATCCGGTTGGTTAACAAGACAGACCCCGTGTTAATCATGCTGATGGAAGTGCTCCACACGACGCACACGCGAACACGCACACATAAGTGGGCGGTGGTGTGACCCAGTGTGATGAATACTAGATGAATAGCTGAACAGCGCAAATCAATGGGGTAACACGGGCTTGGAAACGCAGCCCCTCAGGGTTCTTAATGGATGAAAAAATAGGCAATCTGCCATTAGCCAGAAGTGTTGTGCTACGCAGCAGATATTGGAGTTACAGGTTACCATATTTGAGGAAGTGTGCTACTTTTGTATTAACTCCTGTTTGCGGTCATATGTTGACGCAATCGTTAAGATTGGCTGATGATATGACCCAAATATCATATCATCAGCCATACCCAAACCCCAGCCCCTCCCCCCAAAAGAAAACAAATGAAGGACAGATTATCCATTTTAATTGTTGTTTTTGAGTAGTTAGGAGACAGTTTTGGGCGCTGCGACGCTGGCAGTGCAGACGCCGTCGGATTTTACTTGTTGACCTGCGGTGACCTGCGGTAAAACGGGTCCGTCTCGCCTGCGCAGGCTGGTCGTCTGCCAGGATGCACGGCACCGTGAAACTGGGAGCCTGGGAGGCGCCCAAAGACGAGGCGGTGGTCGTCGTCCGTAAAAACTCCGTTGGCGATGAGGTAAGTGGTAAATCCTTGAGATCGTTATTGTATACTCGTTATCTTGAACCGGGTGGAACCGGAACCGGGTGGCGCCGATATCATGGTATTTTGAGGTGCTCATGTGGAATTACCCTCTGTCTGAGGTTGCGGTTGTTGTAAAATGAAGGCCGCGTGTTTTTTTCTGAACATGGACAGTTGCGTGTTTTGCCATGTGTTGATATGCCGAAAGCGGTGGCAGGAACCTACGAGACACGCAACCAATTTGTAGTGCCGCAGGAAACTGATTTACAATGTTCCAGCTCAGTCGTTTCAGAAAGGGATGATTAACCCCAGGCATCGAAACATCTTTGTTTACCTGACTCCAATTCATTCACCCTCCTTGTGCTTCATTTTCGTCTGCGAAATAATGCAAAGAAATTTTTCTTCTAACAGAAATTGCCACTAGTCACGCGACATCGAAATGCGCAGCTGCCTCTGAACAAAATATTGTTCAGGTCTTCCTTAAGTACCGGAACAATGGTTTTCGACAGTGTCTACACATTTCGGCCACCTCACTTGTCGGGTTGATTTCTGTAGGAGGTGATGATGTGATGCCAAAACCAGCTCCGCCGTGCGCGATGCGAGATGTGGCGTGGTAATTCCCGCAGGACCGAAGAGCAGATGGATGATCCCTCGTAGCCTGCGACCGAGTTGGCTGGAGTCCCCGTCGCTTTTTTACAGCCGAGCTCGCGGCATACGATTTGTGGAAAGCGGAGATCCCTGCGGACCTTATTCATGTGCTGGTTTTCTTGGAAACTGCCCGTCAGAACTCCGCAGGGAAAGGTATGGGACTTAAGCACAAAATATGCTAACATTTTGAATATAAATCATTCTCCTTCATCCTTCTCTGCTGAATGGCCAGGAAATTCACTGAACGATATCATGACTGCAGTCGTCGCGTGTTCATGGACGGATTGCCGTATGCTGATCATTTCTAGAGATTAAATCACAGCTAAGCCGTTGCAGCTGCGCACTGTGGATTATATCGGCTAGCATGCTCATCGAATGTTACCTCATGGTGTCTTGTACGACGCCTCGCACTGGGACACCATGTGATCAGGACTGTTACCATTTGCGACGCAATGACATTGAAGGGCCAGTCAGCACCGGTCCGCCAAGGGCCCATCCCCACCGAGAGAGGGGTGCAATTTACTCTGATGGTCTGTCTACAGATCCTTACCGGACAACTTATCACGTGCGCCTTGACGGCTTGTCCACAGGGCCCGGATCTACAGTCTAGGATTTTCTACCTTTTTGGTCACCTTGAAAAATTCTCACTCATGCAGCTTTCTATCTCTTGATGGTTTTCAGCTGGAATGGAGAATTGTGTTAGGTTTTGTAATTAAACTGTTCTGTTGTGTAGGTCCCAGAGCGTGCGTAAATGTTGACAGATTTCTTCATGAACTACGCAATTTTCGATTGGATCAGTACTTCAAAAATGGGACATATTGGCACCTGCATAAAACCTTCGAAGGACTTCAAAGTTAAGCCCACCCCTGTGCCAGTGGGAGGCGTGTGAGAGAAGTGGAAAGTGCTCAGACTGATGATCGTTTGACTGCTGGGAAATTAAGCTACGGGCTTCATGAATATGCTGCTTAATCGAGATGTCCAGGCCAAGCATCCCGTCCCAGCCCCTCCAAAAAGACCAAAACCTAGCCGATTTTGCGCCAAATAACCTTGCCCGTGCGGTATGCATAAAAAAGACATCGAGATGGAAGAAGACGCATTGGTCGTTGTGCAGTCATACAAACAAACGCGAGGAAACGCGTTGTGGCACATGGCATGCAAACTGCAAACCGTCGTGAGTAGCATGGAGTACAAGACATTGTACTTTTAGAAAAATTGCAACCGAAATTGACTACCCGCAATAAACCGAATACAAATAAGCAGAGAATAAGACGCCTGAAGGGAAACGCTACCAGATATTCTTGACTAGGGAGAAGTGAGCAAGGTGCTGTTTCCCAGCGGCCCAAATGTCACATAAACGTAGCAGCTGTAGCAGTGATTGGAATAGGATCAGGTGTCATCAATGTGCCGAGAGCAGTTACATTGCGTACCATGATGACAAGCGAGCTAAACGTGCAAGCCGTGCTTACCCTAGCTCAGCAACATTGAAAGTGAGAGGTGGATGCCTTTGCTGACGCCAGTTGCTTTCAGTAGGAGTTGTCGTAAGCAACTAGGATGCATATGTGAAAGCGTTACATAGTTACACGAAATCAGTCGATGTGGTTTACAGACCTCCACCAGGAAACATACCTTTTGGTCCATCACGACAGAGGCATGATCACATTGTTAGACCACGTTTGAAGTTAGCCGTTGTGAGCGTAAGGACTGTGCCGAATGCTGTGATGAAATGACGCGCGTTCGATCGCAATTTCGCCGATTTCCGGGATGCACATCATTCTCCGTGAATTTTCCTCTTGTCGTAATACGTGATGGCCGGCGCGAATTTTTCTAGACTGAGCAAGTGGCCGTTCTGTTGCACTGAGCCACCGTAAGGGCTGGAATTACAGCACGAATCGATACTGTTGAAGTCAATAGTTTCAGAGGCATTCTTTAGCAATGGATATCGGACAAATTGCCGAAGCAGCTGCATCTCGATGAAATAGTATCTGTAGAACATGACGACCCACTTGGTCATGCTCAAAAAGCAGGCAGGGGCATACTTCAGCTTCCAGAGGTCCGACTACCTTATTACGTGCTTGTCTAGGAAGAGCACAGATGGCCATTCGTTCGAGCACGGGTAGCCGCAGCGCAGAGAGAAGGCTCGTTTGTGGTCTTGGGACACCGACCGGTCATTTAGTGGAAGGCTATCGGGCAGTTTTCCCATGCTTTGGGAAAAGGGGCATTGTTCCATGGCGTTGCATGAAAAATAATAAGAAGAACGCTTTTTGCGCCCTCTGAACCCTTTCCGCCATTCCTGCACACAAGATCGTTCAGCTGTAATGCTTTAGTTTTTGCCTACGCACTGTTGGCCTGCACCACAAGTGGACACCTAACAACACAATGCGAATGCTTTGGTGGCACCCTGAAGTCACATCTGAATGCCGTGGCCATACCTAACCGCAATATCTCGCGACAGATGTCGCGGAGATGACCGAATCACCACTTTCGAGCCCATATCAAACCCGGTGCTGCGCCCCAAAAGCCCGACATGGTAGTACGTGCGACAACGCTCAAATGCTTCGGCAAAAGTAAAACATGTACATAGGTGTGTCCTCAACGTTGAGAGGCCTAGGCACCACGATACGTTGGAAATAGCTCTCTGTCTTAGTCGCCTAATGCAATTTCGAAATGTTCCGTGTTAGGGTGGAACTTCAACCACCGAGTTTGTTCGACTGAAATATACTGTTCCGCCTGTTCGTCGAGTGCCTTAAACATGGTACCTAGAAACTGTCGTTGATGTATCCATTGTTTTCAGGAGACAGTCGTAGTGACAGTTGGCGCTTTTGTTTCGTTCGTGTATCACTCATGCTGACAGTGGTGTGATTTGCAACAGCCATTCTATTTAGCGTTATGATGCTGTTGGGAAAAGCGCTTGTAAAATGGTTGCCCATTCTGCTTGAGTTGGTTTGAACTTGGGTATCCATATGGACCAGTTCAGAGAAGTAGCCTTGGCAGAATTTGGGAACAAAAGCAGGAAAGGAAGATGTACGTGTCACAAAGCAGATGCACCACGAAAATATCTCAAATGCAGTTGCAGCGCTTCTTTGGAATAAAATGCTGCCTCACGTTCGTTCAGGTCACGGAACAATAAAGTACAAATCGACAAGTTATTTTCTTTTTTTAGCGTAAGTTTGAAAATCGATTGAAACATTTTAAGTTGTAAAGGTGTATCCAAAACGAGGCACCTTGCTTTCTTCGATGTCGCAGTTTTATTATTTCTGTGACAATGAATCCTCTTTGTCCACGATACAGCCTCGGGCTTGTTTTCTGTCGTTCCAACCAGGGCGTTTTTTTTGTAATTGAGTGATGGCCATCTTGCTTAGTGACCTTCGGCCTGTGTCCGTCAGTCCTCATGCTTGTGCCCATCAGTCACAAGTGCCACTTTTGCATTGAAGTACCAATGGGAAGGCAGAACTGTGCCGCCGTTTATCAAGATATTCATTGAATGTGAAACAACTTTTGTCAACATCATTCGCTACGGGCCTTTGTTGCGTTGCGTTGCGCGTCGCCGTAACCAATGACGAAGTTTTCTATTTATTTAGATTACCCAAGCCCGATATTTTTTATATCAAAAATGGGAGGTCTGAGTACCCCATAGCCCTGCCGAGATGTCTCCCCAGCACCCTCAGTTTTTTTCTTTACGGGGGGCACCGAGGAAAAGACAGTCTAGCGGCCAGGGTCTGGCATCTGACAGGCTAAGATGGCTATTTCTCCAGCAACGCTGATCACCTCTCAGGCACCCAGAGCGCCTTGGCACCTTTAAGTGCCCCTGGTAGAAGTCCAGACGCCCACAGACAGTTAAAGAGGCTTCTCTGGCGTGTCCACGTGCCCCTATGGCAGGTCAGGATGCCCATACTCTACCTCCGAGGCCCTTATGGAAGCTTTCGGTGTCTCTCTGGCGACGCAAAATTCCCCGTTGGCGATTCGGAGTGTGCTTATGGAAGCGTTGGCTGCCCCAAAGGCGGCTAAGGGCCAACATTGGGCAGCTCCGGCTGGCAACTTAGAGTGCCTTATCGCAGATTAATGCGCCCCTCTCACATACCAAGGTGTCCCTTTGGTGGCTTAGAGTACCCCTTCGGTAACTCAAGGTGCTCTCGGGAGGCTCAAGGCGCCCCTTTGGCAGGTCAAGTTGCCCCCGAGCCAGCTCGGACTGCATTTTTGGAAGCTTGGATGCCCCTCTGAAAGATCCGCGTGCCGCTTTGGAAGCCCATGGTGCCCTTAAGACGGCTAATTGCGGACCTTGAGCAGATTGTTCTTGGCAACTTAGAATGCCCCACAGCAGATGAAAGTGCCCCTCTCACATCTCAAGGTATTCCTTTGGCAGCGAATACCTTTCTGTTGACTTCTGGAGGTGTCCTCAGGCAGCTCTAGATGCCCTCTGGCAGGTAAATAAGCCTCTTTTGCAGTGAGGGACGTCTTCCGGCAGCGCTGAGTGCCATTATGGAGTGTCGGGATCCCCTTCTGGCGGCTCAGCGTGCCTCTTTTATAACTCATAATGCCCTTAAGAAGACGCCCAAGGGCGGTTCTTGGGCAGCTCAGGGCATGCCGTTGTCAGCTTAGAGTGCCCGTAGAAGATCGAAGTCCGTTTTTCACATCTCTGTGTGCTTCTTTGGCAAGTTAGCGCCGGCGAATCCAGGTGTGACAAATACGGCCATACGCCTTCTCCCCAAATGGTCTGAGGTCAAGCGAAACTTGGCATAGTTCTGCATTTTGAAGAAACTCGTAAATAGTTTTTATTACAGCAAGTTCGTTTCCGAGTACCTCTTAGGTAGCAAGCAGGCAACCTTCAGAGGCTATTAAAAAATCGCGAATCTTTTCGGTTCTGCCCCCCCCCACACACACACACACCAACTAGCCGCCCGGATCAGCCCTTGCAGTCCACAGTGTCTTTTTAGTGGTTCAAGGTACCATCTCAGTGTACCCTCGCGTCATGGCTCATCGGTGATATCATGCTTTTTAAGCGCAAATAAACCCGAACGGCCAGCAGACTGCGTAGGATGGGATATAAAGAAAGATCAAGACAAAAGATTGAACGATGGGACCAGTATTTCCAGCCGTCACCCATCCGTAGGGCCAACCTTGAATATCAGCACTACGTTGAAAACGCCTCAGAAAGATCAAAGAACTCATGACCTTAGACCAGACACGTAAAGTAACGACTGCACGTGGTGTGCTGACTGCAGAGACAAAACGGTATTATCCCAAATGGTGGTTGGGAGGCTGCTTGGTTGCAGTTGGTTGCTGCGAAATGTTCAGATTTTGCCACGTATCCCTGAAACCTTGCTGTATCATTAACTTAATGGCACATTAGCCCTCGGTTGAAGAAACCATGGAACCAGTGGTGCAGCAAGGCTTGCGTTTCCGGAGGGGCACACAAATCGGATGGACCCCTCCCCCAAAAGGTCACCATAAGAATAAAAAACTCCTCGAATTTCATTCATGTCTTCTGCGCGGGCCCCTTTAACTAGAAAGTTATCCTTAGCAGTCAAGCAAAAAAAAACAGAAAAGGGAAAAATGAACAGAAATGCATTGCATGACCACTACCATGTAGTAACATCCAACTTTGAGTAAAACAGAAATAATTCTCGTAATTTCGCGATGGTGTAGGCGCAAAATTCAAAATAACATCCAAACACATTATTAGAACCGCCCTAACATTTAACCGTGGCTGCCAAGAATTTATCGTCAAGCTTGAACACGGAAGCGGGGCAAAATCCGAGACATCATCCGACTGCTTTCAGATCAGGAAATGAAGGGAAGAGGTCTGGCGTTAACTTTGCAGAGGTAGTCTCTTTTGGTCTCAATGGATAGCAACCTACTTTTGTTTCCGGCCTTATACTCATATTAAAAACGTATTCGCATAAAAACGCATTTTTGCTGAGAAGGTTGTGAGAATAAGGAAACACGTACACAATAATCCGTTTATTTGTAGTTCTTGGAGACTCCAAAAAGCTTTCATTTTTGGGCTCTAAGAAAGGTCAGAACCCCATTAGAGCCCCCATCACAACACATCACAACCCCCACGTGAGCCTGCCATAACACGACCAGCAGGCCTTGACACGAACACCTGGCCGCCGGCGCGGACACCGGCACCAAACACCACGGAAGCTGGGCCAACGGAACGGACAACGACCCTCGCCAGAAACACTGGGGTCCACACGCTTCAAACGCCGGGTCCCTGGCAGGGGCGCGGGCCCATAAAACAAACACCGCGATCCTGGCACGAAATCTCAGCTCCTGGCACCAAGGACGCGGCGAGCCGGAGAAAAACAACACCCCGGTCACGGGGCCCTGAGACACACGCTGGGTCCGGCTGGCACAGGACCCTGCTCCTGATACAAACCGTCTTTCCCTGCCACGAACACCGGGCCTCTGACACCAGCGTCGGGCCGCTAGCGTCACGGACACGGCAAACCCTGACAAGAGCACCAGGCCCCTACCAACACATGCACGGACCCTAGCACCAAACATGCAGGGCTTCTGGGAGAGTATTTTGGGCCTCTGACATGGACATCTGGACCTCTCACCAATGTTGTTGGGATCCTGATACGAACACCTGGCTCCCGGCACGAGGATCGGGCGTCTGGAACAGATAGGACCCTTCCAGTATGCATCGGGCCTCAGCACCGCGCACACAGGGCCCCTGATACAGACACGGGGCCCCTGAAACGCAAGTCACGAGGGAGTTGCGGCAGTCCGTGTATGTCAGATGAACCGATTCTCGTAATTGATTCCTAATTTTTCATTTTTTAGGGCAGATTCTGGTACCAGGTTATTCTTGCACGTGGCCCTCTAAGCATTTCGGGAGGGGCACGCACCCCTGCCCCCCCCCCCCGGTTCTGCTGCTGCATGGAACGATACCATTCAAGTAGGTGCATCTCATAATGACGTCGAAATACTAAGAATGCATCAGGAGCGTTTTCAAAGCGAAAGTGCTTTTACGCTTAATTCCCGTTAACAAAACAAAAAGTGCGCTTTTCGCACTCCTGAGGTGCTCTTTTGGGTTTCATGGTGCCCTCTTGCACAAGTACCCGCTGGTGAAAATTGCAAAAATGCATTTGTTCTAACCTTTGCCCTGTATTGGCATGTTTGGGCTGATGACTTGCATTGATCTGCATCGTAGATCTACATCACCCTCCGCACATTGAGTGGCAACAAGGGGCTTTGGGGAAACCACTCGGTGAATAAGTGACGTCTAGTCAGCTATTCTTCGACACTTCCAGTGACGTTTAGTATTCTGCGGACTTTCACGATGTTCCTGCCTGGACTGCCAGCCATTCTCGCGCAAAAACATTGCCGACCTTAGAATGGAGCTACATTTACAAACACTGTGACGCATCATTCGCTGGCGCTTGAGGTAACCAGAGTACCACGTGGAGGTAAGGAACTGTGCTGCGGTACGATTGTGTGTTTGACATTTACTGGACACTTCGTACGCTAGGGTCTAAGACCCTCTTTCCGTCGCTGCCAAATTATGCGTCTTGTGTGCCAAATCCTGCCATTTTGGCGTGCCTTCCGACGACACCAATGAATGTCAAATGTTCGGCCGCGGCGCTGCGTCTCGCAGTCCAGCTCTCTGAGAGCGGCAGAATGGCCCTCCATCACGCGCTGAGGCGGCGCGGCGGCGCGAACCGTACGGCGTCGGACGGAGTCCCCCTCCCCCCCGAGCGCCGTGTTTCTTCGCGATATATGGCCGGCTGTGCGCCGCTGGGGAGTCACACTCGGTACCTGCGCGGCGCGCCTCCTGGCACAGCGGCCCCCCGTCCCACGGTTATGATGTCACCTCCCTGCGGCGGGGAACGTCGGTCCGGAGACAGGGGCGCGGCCGGTGGACAGCTCATCAGGCGGCCGGCCTGTCCGCTCCGAGCGCAGCTGACCAATTACCGGTAACGCCGCGGCGCCGCCCGGCACCGTATTGACGAATGGGGTCGTAACTGCGCGCCGCCGGCCGCAGCCGCCCGGCCACTTCGCCGGCTTCCGCGGCGCGGCAGGCAGTCTCCGCTGGCGCCGCGTCCAGCATGTATCGACGGCGCCTGCCTGAGGAGGGCTCGGCCAAGAACGGCGGGTTCAGAGCTCCACTCAGCTGGGGTGGGCCCCATTCGGGTAGTGTGGCGCCCCACTCAGCTGAGACTGACCGGGCTAATCGGTGCACCAAAGCCGACTTCCGATGTCGTAAGCAGGGGCGTTCTGCTCTGTACAGTTCTGTGGTGATTGGGATCAAATTAAATTGGGATAGCCGGTAAAACTTCCAAACACCTATTTAGTAAGAGTCGTGCGCTTATTGTACGAGTTTCTGGATATCTGATCCTCATCGTAGGCGGCAGTAAAATGAAGAAATGCCGGCAGCCTCGAATCTCGTACTTCGTCCTAATTTTCTAGGGGGAAATACTGCATTATTACGCGGAATATTTCTGTTCTTATGAAGGCATCCTTAGGGTACTTATGAGGGCTTCAAAGTTTTCGGCGTCAAATACCATTGAAGCGGTTTGCGGCTATCTGGTGCTACTGGGTTCACTGGAGCCTGGCTTGGAAAATAATGAAGGGATCGTAATGGGAACCTGGGCGCCATTGTTGTGCGGTCATGCAAACACCATTGTAGATGCCTGGGATTCCGTTGTTGCCCTCTCGTTCTTAAATGCATCTATAGATCGCTAGTTACCTTGGCATTTATGGTGGCGTTCCCACACCTTCCGTTTACGGGGGTTTGGTGGGGTGTGCGCGGACGAAATACCATACGAGTAAAGTCATAATTGCCTGAAATTGACCGCTTTGCATTTCCTTGGGTTGTGCAGTTCTTTCAATTTGAGGTGAAAGTAAAAGAGACAAGCGGCGGCGGATTATCGGTGCATATGGCCTCGAGGCCAGTTGCTTATCAGAGGAAGCTCCGAAATGATAATGTATCAATATTATCAGTTCGCAGATACCATATCTATCCTCATAATACCACGATCCTGGTCTGGTTTGGACTCCGTAATGGAAATAAATTTACTGTGCAAAGAACTACAAATCGGCCCAAACCTTGTTTTGCTTGAATACTGCGCGAGGTATGCAGGTGTTCGGAAATGACATATGACATAGCGCAGTGTGCAAACCTTCGCGCAGGTAGGTTGTCTTGTTGCTAGTTTTTCCTCTGGTGGTATCGTATTGCAAAGGAAAACTCAAACTGAATATCGTAGCCTATGGGTAAAACATGCTTTAAAAGTGCTGCCTGGAGCTGTGTGGAGTTTCCCGAAAGCATTGGTGCTCTTAGATAGTTCTGGCTCGTTTTTTCGCGTTCGACAGGCCAGTTTTAGCTCACTAGGTGGAACCATCCCATTCGGACTTAAGCGTGATTCACGTCCAAGTGAATCGATTCAGTGAGCCGAAAACAGGTTCTGATTTCGATGATTTACTGGTGGCAGGTGGCAGGTAGGATTCTGGTTCACTGCGATTTTCGAGGTAATTAATTCCGACTCTCACAGCAGATGTGAAACTCCCGAATGGATTCGGAATCGATTCGAATTGATTCAGACTGGAGCACAGGTATGGCCGCACTGAAGCCATATATGCTCATACCATTATTACCCGGACGTTAATAGCAGGTGTAACAACAAAGCTGATTTCCTGTAAAAGTCTTTACCTCACCCTGCTTAATCGTTTTGCTTTTTGCTTTGTTACATTTTGTCGCTCATGAAATTTTGTTTCGTGTTTTAGACTGGTTTCCAGGGCTTTACAGGCAAAGCTGGGTTGAACGATGTCGAATATAGTTATCATCTAACTCAGTTATCTGGTCTATCTCGGGTAAGGATCTGTGATGGCATGGTGATCCGAACTTGCCGACAGCCGAGTTTTGCATGCGTGCCAGTGCCTCCTCGTGACGGACAATGGGCTGTCATCCGGCCTATGGTTCGTGGTCATGACCGGACATTGACCCAAGCTTGCCTCTCATTAGATCCGTATTACCACCGACCCGCTGAAGCATTCTGCCCCGGACCGTCGTCCCACAGCCCCACTCCAGCACGGCCGGCAGGCGGACCGAGCCGCCATTCATATCCGGCCGACGTCACCGGGGAATGCCGCGACTGAGGCGCGTCCCAGCCGGGCTCATGTTTGTCCATCGCTCGGCGGGTGTGCGCCCTGACCGCCCAAACAAACAACAGACGGAAACATGTGATCCACAGTCTCCGGACAACACGATCGCCTGCCGTTGTTCGAAATCACACGTCCTTGTTCACGCAAACATCAGACTGATGCCTCGGCGCGGTAACGCCTGGATGAAACCACTTTTCAGTCAGGACATCGGCGTGCCGCAGGCCGGCTGGACTGCCATTTCGGGGCGGCGGCCTTGGCGTCGTTGGGTCGGCCGACGCTGGGAGCCGAGTTGGTCCGTCCGCCGCCAGGGCGACGCTCGGAGGAGACGCCTGGTGCCGGCTCCTCCGGCGGCGGCGGCCAGTCCGCGGCGACGGTGGCGTGCCGGACGGTGCGGGGCGGGCGCGGCCGCCGGGTGCGCTTGACCGGGCGGGCTCGTCGGTCCGCTGGTGCGCTCCAGTCGCAGCCTCTGCTGTTGGTTGCAGTGGGCGGTGGCCGCGGCCGCCGGAGGTTGGCCGCGGTCAGCGCGAGGTCGGCCTCTGTGTGTTTTCCACATCAGGCAGGACGGAGACTGTCTGGTTCGGAGCCCGGGCCGAGGTCCGGCCTTGTCCCTGACGACGCAACTCCCGGACATTAGACTACTGGAGCTCTTGATCTTATCGACCGCCGACGTCTCACCGAATTGAAAACAAGACGTGTGGTTTTTTGTTGCAAGTTGTCGATTCTGTTTGATTCATCCATGTTGTGGTTATATTGGCCGCTTTTAATATTTCACTATGACAAGTGCAATTCAGTGTACTGTTAAATTGCACTGAGACCGATGCTGTATACAGATCGCTCAAGGATAAAAAAGATAAGAAAAATCTTACGGTCGATGATAGGCAGAGCCTATCCCATTTCATTTCTTCCATTCTTCGAATAGTTAATAGTTAATGTAAACTGAACATGTTTTCATCGTGTTTTTCATTCATCATCCATCTGAAAGATGGGAGCCCCATAATCGCCGCATGGGGACCTCAGAAGTCCTATACGTTTTTATCGTCATTTCGAGGGCTTTTGGAGTAGCCTCACGAAAGTGTGCGACTTCTTCTTTCCTTCCTTTCCACGTTTTATGACGAATTTTCATAACTTTATTGCGATCATTGGCGGAGTCAGGCCAAGTTTTTGGGATGCACCTCAGGCGTTTTTTTTGGGGGGGGGGGGGTACCGTTGAACGTGGAATAAAAATCGCTGCGAAAAACAGAGCTTGTAATACAGAGCTTCAGCATTTATGTCACTGTTTAGGTACATAACTGGACAAGCAAATGTTTGCGTTGACCTGAGGTCATTTCGCAATGTTATGGCAAGGTCAAAAGACAGTTCGGTTTATACATATTCTTTCAGTTGATTAAAAAGATGCGGAGCATTCGAATTTGGGGCGTTGTCCTTTACTCGTGCTTCAAGTTTCAGGTCGGTATTAGGTCAAGTCACAAAGCGATGATGTACGTTTACTCTCAGTCACGACGGTGATTAATGGGCCATTGAGAAACTGCAGTCATTTCAAACGATTAGAATCGTCTTCAAACACAGTTAAATATGCCCAAGGCCATACTATGTGCCTTTGAAGTGACCTTGAGGAGATTTGGGTTCCAAAGTAAGTAAATAATTATAGTAGGAGTACAAGTTTTGGGTTATAAGTTGACGTAATGAAAACGCGACCATGATATTTTGTCCTTTTTCATGCCAGGGCATCGTCTATGGCGAAGTATACAAACAGCGTAATACGATTTGTACTCCCCTGAATAAAAAATGATGAGTAAAAGTTAAAAGAAAAAATTGAATGGCGAATCGAATGCCGCTTTTGCAATCAAATCGAAGGAACAGGTTTCCAGATCTCAGAGGGGGGGGGGGGGACAAGAAGCCACTCCTTGTCCACACGGCAATGCGTCCTAGTTTTAGGGGTACGGGAAGAAGGCTAAAAATAAAAAATTGTCCATGGCAGTGCAGATTAGCGGGGTTTAAAAAGAATGCCGACCGAAGAGTCGATGGTATATTTCGATGTAAACAACATGCAGTGTTCGTCAGCATTTAAGTTCAGCACAAGAAAATCCATACCACAAGGAACAGTTACGGTCGACGCTGAATTTCTAAATGCATGTGCCTAAATCACATTGCCATCTTCCCTCAGAACCTGTCACTAAATGCCAAGAACCACCGCTGCTTTTGAAGATTGCACAAACCCCGCCGTCGTATCATTTCGTTCTGTACAATGTATGCCGCCTCTATCGCTCGTCTGTTTTCTTTGTTTTTACATGACGCTAGAATGGTAGCGTTACCCAGTTTGGCAGGTGGTTTGACCGTTCCATGTGAGCGACAAATGCACTTTATGACATCTGGTTCCCCCCATTCCTCTTATGAGCTTTTATTTTTGTCTTAATTTCCCACTCAGTTTCTCCTATGTAAGCCCTATTACATCCACACGTGGAATTTTGTATACTGCACTCTTGCCATCGAGCCGATCCACTTTTCCCTGAGGTGTTAGTTTACCTTTTTTCTTTCCAGATGTAATGGTTACTTTAATTCCATCTCCCTTAAGATGTTTTGCATTGGTTTCGGCCTGTCCCGAGTCTGGCATGGAGATGTATGGTTCGTGTGGTTTTCTGTTCCCAGATATTGTTGATTTTTCCCTAGTTTTTATAGCTTTGTTTCTGAGATGACTGATCAGGCCATTCGACACTTAGCTTTATGACAGATGCACCAATGTGGCAAGTCCAAACACTCTTCACTACAGATGCGAATGCCGTGAGGAGGAACCCGATGTCTATGACCCGTTTTACCCGATCATTATGTTCTGAGAGGTAATGTGCGTAGTCCCCCTATTTCCTGGTTTTCTGTAGACTCTAAATTTTACATTTTTCCCGTGTCGCATCACCTCATTGTAAATAAAGGAGATGACTCCCTTCTTGTCACGTCCGAACATGGACTGCATTTTGGCACCCGGAATACATTTTTCCCGTGTAACCATGTCCCGTGTCACCGTGTCACCATGTCCCGTGTCTATCACCCCATTGCCAAGAAAGGGGATGGCTCTCTTCGCGTTCGATCGTGAACTGGATTTCGGCACTCGTTGAGTATAGCTTCTCGGGTTTTCATCTAAATTTAAATTTTGCGGAAACAAAATAATATCATGAACATAACACACCCAAAGTACAGTTTCCCCATGATCTGCTGTTAATGGTTACTTTCCAGCCACTCCATATATAAACACGCGGCGATTGGACTCAGCGGGGACCCCATCCCCAGCCCGTTATGTTGCACGCACTCGTACTCCTCACAATTTAACGTAAATGCCCCAGAGTGAGTATACATTGATACAAATTTTATATCAGCCGTCGGAAGAGGTAGACTGGTAGGATCCATCCTGTCAGCTACACTTTTTATCACCCCGAGAATATCCTCAAAAGATTCGTTGGTGAATAATGCTTTCATTTCGAAACCAGCGAGAAACTTATCTGAAAAATTCTTGTCCTTGTCTTGTAACATCTCATCAGCTCAAAAATATTCCGTATCTGTGCGTCGCTGACGGTTCCCAGAGCGCTGGTGGGAGGTCTGGCTAATACCTAAGCCAGTTTGTGTGGCGCGCTTCCTATCCTCGATATTATAGGGCGCGCTGGGATGTCGGCTTTGTGCACTTTTGGAAGGCCCCGCATGCTCGGGGCAGCTGGAGCCTCCTCAAATAGATGTAACAGTTGATTTCCTTTCTCTGACTCCTTTGGTATTTTCTGGCTCTTTTGGTTAAAGGACATGGTGATCTTATATCTCGGTACCCAGTAGATTTCTTCTCATATGTTTCCGTACCACGTGGTAAACCATTCATCTTGTGGACATTTTGCGCCCTGTCCATAATTATCATTTCACCTACCTTATCCGCCTGCGTTACAACAACATAAGTCTTCGACCAGATGACGTAGAACAGTCATATATCTTCTTCGTAGTCTATCTGGCTCCTTGTCTGTTAGGACCTTGCAACATGAAAGTGTACTTTGAATGAAGCCCTTTTCAACATCTTTGTCATTCCATTTATAGTTTCGACTATCGTGGTCTACAAAAGTGTACTAATGTTTTCCCAGATGAAACTTTAGGCCAAGAGTTAACCTTGCGATGACATACTGGTGCTTATACCCACTTTTCCATACTGGTGATTATACCCAATTTTCTTGTCTCCTTCCGGGGACTGCAGTCGCATATTGCTTTCAAGAAGCTTTCAAATTTCGTGTGTTGTTTCTCGTCGCATTCTCGCAGTTTGAAGTATCTTCGGGATTTTCTCAGTCTGAAGTATGTTCGGGAGATGCGTTCCTTTAACCCTGTTCCTGGGGGAGGGGCGGATTCTGCCTACCTTCCGGCGTTTTGCTCACCATTTCCGGGGGATTTGGGAGCTGATTCACGAAACTTGATGGCTCTACGTAAATATATTTTTTCACGTGTTGTGACAAAATTTCAAAACTTTACCTCCTCCAAAAGCGGTTTCAGGACGCCTTTCAGGAAAGCATGTTTGAGGAATTTGGGATACTGAATATGGAATATGACGAATGCTCTCTGGAGATTGCGCACTTCGACGTGGCCCTCTACTATTTTGACGTCCATTGTCATGTCACGGACAGGTCAAATGACCGAAATGTTGATCAATGGAGGATCCAGCAGCATGCAAAAGGGGTATATATATATATATATATATATATATATATATATATATATTCCTAAGAATGTATGACTTAGTGTATGAAGTTAACATGTGATAGACGTATTTTTCTGATTTACGCACATAATTTGCCTATATATACTGCCAGGGACGTCCCCAGACATCTGTTTTGAGGTGCACATCAGTGGGCGTAACAGACATCTGGATCTGTGTGATTAGTTTGGTCAGTTCCGCATATATTACGATCAGATGTCATACAGTTAAAGGAAAATAGAGGTCAGAGGTGCTTGCAGGGAAATGTAAAAAGGAATAGTTAATTTTTTCTTACTCCTGAGAAACTATGATTTAATTTACCACGTAGAAAGTTATCCCGCTTTTTCTGGTAACTAGATGCGGCTTTGGACACTTACCATATGTCGATAATATGGCATACGAAATGTTTTCCGTGTTGAAAATGTGGAAAATATGGAAATATTTGCCGAACTCAAATAAAGTAGTCATATTCAAGATATTTTACAGAATACGGTAACATCAAAAAGTGCACTTTTTTATGCGTCCTGGATACGCCTAAGAACTTTGAAAACCGACCTCCTCCTAACGTACGTGACAGACCTATCAAATGTTAAAAGAATGACATGAACTACGACACAGTCGGTGGTACAATGTGGTTAGGAAGCACGTGTTGGTAAATCACTATTTATACCCACATTTGGCCCCTAGCCCCCTTTTCAAAATCTTTAACATTTCTTTTTTAGTAATGTAGACCTATCTACGGGCTATCGAACACAGTTTTCTGCTAGGAAATCGGAACAACAATTTTCGAGATCGCAGGGACAGAATCTGCCCCCTCCCAGCAAGGAATCTTACGTAGCGGGCAGAAACACGGAATAGGGTTAAGTTCGTCTCGGAGCATGGATGGTAATTATTTTTAAATTTCGATAGAGTTGTTGGGGTGCATTTGCTCCAATATGCACTCCTGAATTGGGGAACACTTGCTCTGATATGCTCATTCAGAAATTTTACGTGATTGAGACGGCTTACTATCTTCTTTCGCGTGTTGAGCACTTGCATCTTTATGTTAATGTTTCCACTATTCGTATTGGACAGTTGTCTGCAGTTCATCACCAATGTATCCTTGGGAATGGTGGCAATACAGTAACACTTGCAGAGATGTATTAGAACGTTCCGACTTCATACAGTCTTCGTCAGCATGTAATTTCATGACACAAAAATCCACAGAGCAAGGAGCAGTTTCAATCGACTTTGAATTTCTAAATGCATGTGCAGAAATCACAGTGGCGTTCTGGTACGTAGCGTTAACAGCGTTCTAATACATCTCTGTAAGTGCTATTCTATTGTCACTATTCCCTAGAACATATTCGTCATGAACTACCGATAAACAAATGCGTTCAAGCCAAATGCTTCAGTAGCAGGGTCAATCAGAAACTATGAAATGAATGGCCGGTAACTTTTGGATATTTAAACAAAACATTTTGTCATCTTAAGTAATCTGCAGAGAGTCTTTGTGATCCAATCTACTTTTCACTCGGATGCTGGAGACTAAAATGTATGATTGTAGGCTGCGTCAGCCGCAAAAATCAAATCAGTCTCAGACAGCAGTAATTTCTTCAGCTTAGTTATACTGCGTGTTGTAACTGCAATGTACTTTCAGACCCCTTAATAATGTGACGTGTTTTTTCGTTTTGTATGTTTTATTGTCGTGTACCTAAACACCCTGATAGCTGCGTAGTGTGGAAGGGTTTTTAGTTGCATAAACTGACACTGGAACTGAAACTTAACACTTAAAGGTGCAAACGCTTCAATTTGATTCACGGGTGGTTGAGAGTCTGTCCCGATGTAATTTCGATTCCCAAATCAAAGAAAGAAAATTGACCTTAACCAATAGCGTCTGATGGGGAAAGTGACCTACACAGCACACATCTATGGCCTGGACGTAATGTAAAGTCTAGAGGGTGTGGAACTGATTTATTGTGAGTTGAGTCTGATGTCTGACGCTCCGAGAAACTCCCAGTGCCGATGCTTCGGGCCCGAAAAGGGGACGGAACCAAAAAAAGACGCACTGGATCCCCCTCCCCAGGAAAAACATACAACAGTGCATAACATGCGGGTAGGCTCGTGCTGCGCAAAAACGAAATTCAGAAATTCGTTGACCTTACATAGTGTGCGTGGTTTACACGAATTGTGATGCTGAACAAATGCTGTGGGTACCGGCATGGGGTTCCATGGCCATCGGAGTAAAAATATAATGGCGCGCTTGTGCCACGGCATGAAACGATATTGATGACTGCCCCGAACACGGCATAAATACGTTTCAGTACAGTAGCAGGATTGAAATTCCCTGGTTGGTCGCAAGTCCGTTGTTTGTTTCTGCAACTTCCGTGTTTATTCAGCTTTAGTGGCGACTACTTTAAACATGTATCAAAGACAATTCATTGCATGTCACCAAGATGTCCGTAAGGAGAGATCTGTCATATCCATCAAAAGGGCTACGCGTCTCCGCTTGTGTAAAATACAGCCGTTGAAACAGGCGCCATCCGAACGCTACGCACTCGGCATACCCGATCACAGTCCGCGCGCCCAGGTCATCCAATGAAGAGAACAGTGAGGCTGTTTCGTCACCGCGGGCACTGTGGCGCCCCGCGAACGGCCTGCCCCGGCCGGCCGGAAAGCTGCGTTTGCCAGCCGTGCAAATCACGTGCGGAGCGGCGCTGAGCGGACCGCGTATTGAGCGCCGCCCGTTCGCCGTTCGTGTCGCGCGCTCACTGGCCGAGCACGTGGTGGCGCAGGCGTGTCCGGGCGCCCCGCCTGGCTCGTCTCATTGTCGGCGAACACGGCACGGTGCCGCTCCCTGGCAGCAGCAACTGACGCCGGCCCAGTGACCCAGGACACCTAGCCTGACCGCGCGGCAACTGACGCCGGCCCAGTGACTCAGGGCGCCCGGCCTGACCCCGCGGCAACTGACGCCAGCCCAGTGACCCAGGGCGCCCGGCCTGACCCCGCGGCAACTGACGCCGGCCCAGTGACCCAGGACACCCGGCCGGGCCCCGCGTCCCGCGCCAGCATCGTGCACTCCACGCGGCAAGGTTGACTGCCCTAGGAAAGCCGAGGACAAAGCAGGGCGCTGCAGATGCAGATTGATGAACTGTAAAGGCTCGTTCCTGACCGCCAAGAATTGATGCATGCATCAGGTCCTCCCGCTAACCGATCCGTGAGGGCTGGCATTAGTGCTGCTTCCGTGCTCACTTTCGTCATTAATCAAATGCACTTTTTGTGGTGGAGACATAGCGGGATTAGTGCAGTTTCTTGGCGATTTCCTGCATCTGATATACTGATCAAGATTAGATTATCTACGTTGTCCATTGTTATTGCTGTGTAGATTTGGATAATGCGTAACAGCGTTTTTTGTTTCGTATCGTGCATTTTTAACCCTCGCCCGGCGAGGGGGGCGCGGGCAGGGGGTAGTTGCCACTCCCCAGTCAGTTTTTTACGACATTCTCAAGGGTCTGCAGATCAGTTTGTCGCAAAAATTGTCGTATTTTCACGGTAAGCCGGTGCTGTCGGCACATTTGACCTTTCCTTCCTCAAGTTGAACAGTTAACACCACAATCACACAACGTAGCATTATCTAAAAATAGTCACATCTGAAGGTCAAGTCAGGCCAGTGATCTTTATTGACGTTGGTTGGCCAGGACTTTATTTCATCTTTTTGTGGGCTTATTCCAATGTTTATTGAAGTTCGAGGTGTATAGATTCGAAAGTACGGTTTTAGATGTCAGCGCATCGAAATGTAGGGACGAATTGGCTCAGTTAGTACTGCGTAAATGTTTGGACCGAGAGGTCCTGGGTTCTATTCCCGAATGCTGCTGAACTTGGATGACTTCAGATGGCCTTGAACATCGACTGAAATGAACTGAATAAGCAAGAATTGTACAAAATAGATGCCAGATTCGAAATCAGTGCCCCAAAATACCCTACATTCGACCTGCTGTTAATAAAGGTCATCCGAAGTCAACCGAGGTCACTGATTTCAGATACCCTTGAATGATGTTTTTTGACCTGGGATCGATGTCAAGATATTTTTGAGCGCTGATGTCGAATTTTGCACACATTGTGCACTATTCCGACGTATTCGTTGTTTATTTCATGGCAGCCAAAGGGCCTAAATTCTATACCGCTCCATCCGGTCACAGGATTTGACCTGACTTGAGTTATTCCATTGATCGGAATTAATGATGGACGATATCGTTAGATTTGTAAGGCTCCAGGGAGTCTCATTCTTATCATTCAGTGTCTCTGACTGTGAAACTGTATGCTCTGTTCGCGGGAAACGAGCTCGCAGACGCCGCTGCGAAGTCTAGTCACATACGCTGCGAAGCGGGTCAAGCTGACTGCATGCGGACGTGTACTGCCATTACCGGCGAGAAAGATTTCCAACAACATGCACTTTCCTGCGTAAGAAATGGCAGTCCATTTGGGACATACTGGTCTCCAACAAACTAAGAGCTGTTAAGCCCCGTCTTGGCAAGTGGTTGTGCTTGCTTAACCCCATTCCCGGCAGGGGAGGGTTGAATCCGCCCCCCATCGGGTTTTTTGCTTGCCAATTCCAGGCTCTTCAACGCAGTTTCACCAAACTTGGTCACTTTCCCTTGCTATTCTTTCTACGTGCCTTGACAAAATTTTTAAGTTTTATTTTGCTCAGGGGCAGAGCCAGGCAACGTTTTTGGGAGGCACCTCTGGCCATTTTTCGCAACGTTGTGGGTAAAAGGAAAATGTCTGCCAAAAACAACGTTTTTAAGATAGAACTTAAAATTTTATATGGATGTATAGCTAAATAGTTGGGCAATGTGTAGACGTAATTTTGTACATCTGAGATGAATTTACAAGGTCAGGGCAGGGTTAAAAGTCAAAATTTGTTTTTTTTGCAATAATTTCGGTACCGTTTTTTTCAAATACCAAACCCGGGGTATATATCACGTCGAACGGTGCGCTCTACTTGTGTACCAAGTTTCAGCTTGATATCATGTCGGGTCACGGAGCTATGACCTAAAATATCAGTGCGCGTACCCTATATCGCAATAGCCATAAAATGAAATTTTAGAAATGGAGTGAATTCAAATGATTGAAAACGTTTACAGATAATATTAAATGCACACAAGATCATCCCAAGTGACTCTAAGGTCATTGGAGGTCATTTAAGGTCAAAGGTCGCAAGTTGATCTGAAGAACGTGTGACCTTGACAGTTTCCCCGTTTTCATGTCCCTGGCACCCCCTTTGCTAACATCATACAAACACTGTAATGCGATTTGTAGTTTTTTAGCATAGCATGACTACCACAAGCCAAAAAAGTGTTTTTGCATTTTTTGTTCATTCAGTTGTTACAAAACTAATCCTCCTATTTTTGAAACCCTGTGAACGCTCATGAATGTTCTCAAAATTTCAGATTTGTATACCCATGGTAAAAGCCCTATCCATAATCTCTCGATTCACTCCAGTTTCATTAAAATCGGTCGATAAACAATGGAGTTATAAGAAGTCCAAAAATACCCCTGAATTTTGACATTTTTGCCCTCCTGTATCCACATATTTCAAAATTTCTAAAATTTCTTTTTGTAAAAATGTAGTTCACCTCACGGCAAATCGATTGCCGTTTGTTGCGATGAAATCGGACAAGTAGTTCTCGAGATCTCGGGGGAGCCGAATCCGCCCGCCTCCCCCTGCCGGGAATCGACCATACCGTGTAGCCCTCCGGGAATAGGGTAAGACGAGAAGCGAGGTTATACTGTGCCTATACTGGACACACGCATGCATCACACGGTTATTTGTTGCGTGGGGACGAGAGGTAGAGAGGGACGAGTCGCTGTGTCCTCGCTGTGCCGAGCCGTTAACCGTACGTCACGTGGTGACATGTCAGCGCTTAGTGGCGGAGCGATTGCATCTCTGGCCAGAATGCGCCACCTCCCACAGTTCAGGAGTTGGTGGGAAACGAGTGTCGTTTTATAGAGCCGGTACAGCTATTTCAGACGGACGGGACAGAGAGGACATCGGTTTTCTTGCCATGCACGCTCGTCGGTAGTCACCTGTGATTTTTCTTTGTGTGCATGATTTTCGTGTTGCTATATTTCTACTTTGGCTGGCTTCCTTGATATATTTCTTTGATTATGTTAGCCGCTGTTACTTTTACTGAAGTCACGTCTTAAATAAGTTATGGGTGTCATATGGCCATGGAGTCGGTGCGTCCCTGAACCCTGATAAACAAGTAAAGAGACTATATGGTCTGTGGCCTTTCAAACAACTTTTGCCATTTTCGCCGATTTTGGCTTCTTGACCTGATCTTGGAGGCCACCGGTTGACCTAAAATCTTAAAACCGGATACCATTGGTTTGCTCTCATGGCAGGCAACACGTTAGTTTTTATTTCGCAGCTCTAGCTCAGTTAGGAGCGAAAGGGCGACGGGGTTCCCCTCGCCTGAGACATTAGTAAAAAAACCTTCGCCCGGCAAGGATGCATTGTTACCACTTCATCAGTCCTAGGGGTCAGTTTGTTTCATCGCAGTCGACGGAATGCAGTGGTGTGATGTCTTTGTACTTCATACTCACTTTTTGAAGGTGCCTTCATATTAATAGTTTTTTAACAGTGCATTCAGATTAATACGTTCTCCAAGTTTCCTTGTTTTCTGAATCAGAATTGTTGAATGGAACACTTATATGTTTATTCTGATCTCCTTTGTTAAGCATGCCTGCCGGTTTGCATGGGAAAAAGACCCGTTTTCCTCAGTACGCATCTTCACCATGACCATGACGTCCTTTCGTTAACCTTTCGTTTTCAACTGATATCCTTCATCAGAGCTAGGATCCTTCAGACCCTTCCTAGGACCCTTCAGACCCTTCCTAGGACCCTTCAGAACAGATCATTTTGCCGGTCAGACTGGCAAATGGAAGCCACGGATTCGCTGCAAAGGTTATCTGGGCCTGAGTTTCGTGGCTTGCGAGATGCCACCACAGGACCTGTGTCATATCGTTTACCCATTTGCACCACCGTGACGTGGCACGGGCTTTACTCCGACTGCACACTGACCTCCCGCTGACGTCCCGCTGACCTTTTACTGCTGCCGTACTGACCCCCGACTGACCTCGCTATGACCGCGCACTGACCTTCGGCCGGTCTCGGGCAGACCTTGTGTCGGGATAGCGCGCGGTGTCGTCGGACGCATCGGACCGGCAAAACCGGCCTTTTCACCGCACGCCACAGAGGGCAGAGCAGAGGACCCGGCGAATGACCCGGCCTGTGGTGGACAGCAGGCCGCGTGAGGTGCAGGAGGCCCTCTGAACAGCATCGTCGCCTCGCTTTAAGCTCCGGGACAGATGTGTTAGCGCGACCGAGGACTGTGTGTCCGGGAGTATCGGAGTTGACCCAGAGACGGGGACGAACGCATTGCTCGCCACCAATGAATTCTGTCCAAAGCGGCGGCGGCGGCGGCGGCACCATGGAGGATGACATCAAGGTAGGCGGGCCGAACTGGCTCCGGTACCGTGCGCCTAATCGGTGACTTGTCCTGTGCGATACTGTTGCGTCTGCACTAACAAGGCTAGAAAATGGCATGCCATCATTAAAATGGGATGCGGGCACTTCCCTTTTTGCCAAGAATACTTTTCGTGGTTGGTTGAGCTTTTTCGACCCCTTATCGCCACGGAATCTGTCCGTCACGTAGGACAGGACATTGTATTCGACACTGCTCTCCTGTCTCAGGAGGGTGATAGGAAACGCCATTTCGTAATGCCAACGAGGATTGCTGCGTTATGACAATGAAGGTACTAAACGAAGTAAGCTCTATGAAGGTACTAAACGAAGACCGTCTGATGCATGCGTAGTTATGCGCTGTCCATTACGCCAAGTAATTGGTTTCATCAGTTATTAATGACGTAACCAGTAACTTTTGGTATAGAAGAACCCATGACAGCTTACCGCAGTGAAACGAGTCATGCGCTTGCAGATATGAAGCGTACGCAGTGTATGATCTTGGTTGTATTAGGCAAATGACCTATGCCAGCGATGGGCAGTGGAGTGAAGACGATACCTCTCCGGGCGGAGTGGGCTTGCTGCTTTGCTACTGCGACCGTCACATCGATTACCGCGCGAGCGTGATTGGACGGCCGGCGCCGGCCGGACGTTGAAATGCAGCACCGATCCGGCCACTTGCGGCCCGGCGGGGTGTGGCTGGCGGAGCGGCCGCCGCTTGTCGCCGGCCCGCCGGCCGCCGCAAATGATGGCCGTACGCCGGCCGTCCGTTACAGACGACGCGTGACCGCCGCCCGGCCTCCAGTCTTGTGCCCGGAGTGCAGAGCCGGCCTGCCGCTCTCCCCCAGGCCCCCGAATGGCGCGAGCTGCACTTGAAGCGTCGCATGTGGCCATCCCCTGCCGGCAGTAACCGAGGGTCATGTCATGGGCATCGAGTTCTCCAAAGTGGAACGCCCCGAATGCGACTGTCGGCGGAAATTGGGTTACCCTTCGACTGGGGAATGCAGGGCAATCTCGCAGCACAGTCACCTGTTATTTCGCAGCGTGTCGAGAGGTGATAACTAAATGTTGCGAGCAGGGGCACGGGACGACCTCAAAGTTGGGGGCGGAGAGGGGGCGCCTTGAAAATCACTGACGTTACCAAGGATGCATGCAAACGCTTGGTCATTGAGCCCCGTTTCTCTTTCTGCTTTCCTCTTTCCCTTCCCAGCGGGCTCTTGCCAACGCTGTACCGGGAAATGCCAATCGTTCTGCCAAATCTCCGGATTTTAGGCCATAATGCTTGTGATTTTGGACGGGTAAGCTTTCGCCTGAGTTTCGAGCTTGCAGTGTGTGAAAAGTGCATGTTTTAAATAAAAAATACCAAACAAGGAAACGGTAGCACTCTCATGAAAATCTAGGTACTGCCTACAAAGACATCCAGCTTACTATGGAGCTCGAGCAAAAGGAACAATTGCCATTCGTGGATACTCTGATATATCGAGCTAACAGCAAGCAAAAAACAGAGATATACAAGAAGAGGACGACATCGAACGCATTCTTCAAAAAAATTAATCAACCCACCCAACAGACATGAACACCTGTCAAACAAAACACCTCTCGAAAAGGATTCACATTATCTGCTGGAACAAAACAAGATCTAACAGAAGAACTCACGGACATCAAAAACATGTTCCTATCGAATAGTCACCCTGGAACAGCCCAAACGGAGGGTAATGATACGAAGGGCACATCCACCAGTCCTATGCACTAGCGACATAACAAAAGCACCATGCCCAACAAGACGAATGTACATCTCGATTCCGTGCGTCAAGAGTGAATGAAGCTATATTCAGACTTCTCCGGCCTCATGGTATACGGGCGGCAAACCGTTCTAGCACTGCACGATCGGTCCGTCAAGCCTAAGTATCCTGTGCCTCGAGGAGAGGTAAAGGATGCTGTGTACAAATGTTCTTGCCAGTGCGGCGCCAGCTAACGGGTGACTATGAAATTGGAAAAGGTAACCCGTTTTCGATATGTTAGCTTGAAAATCAATTCACATACTCTGTATTCCATGCTCTTTCAGCTGGACTTGTGGATCTGCAATACAAGTCCCCTGGGGTCTGAGAGGCGCACACGCGCCGACACCGTCTTCATCGTCATTCGCGTTGCCTCCGGATCTACTTCTATGATCGCTCGGTGAATTCTGAGGCTCAGCTGACGGACAGCTTTTGTTTCTCAGCTTCTTTCGTACACGCCCTGTTTGACTGTCCCCCCGAAGTCCTCTATTGGTCGTTTCTGAGGGGCACAGAACGGACTCATAGCACTGGATACGACGGGTACCTAGTTTATGAGAGGTACAAAAACCCCGCACAAGCACCTCTCTAGGTATGCATAGGCTTGGTATTATGACTGGACGAGTCACACCCCTGGGACTCATGGCCACCCATACAACGAGCTTCCTCGGAAACGCACTTTCCGCCTTGTATCTGACGTGGTTTGGCACGTCTGCTCCTGCAGAGGCCTGAAGTCCGGCGTCAGCTGGCATCTGGCTTCCATTAGAAGCAAAATAGGACTCGTCGCCCATCAGCACCTCCACGTCTCTGGCACTTTTCATCGGTTCACGTGAGAATTTACAGAGTCGGGTCTTCTGGGTCTTTTGCTGAGATTTCATGGATCCGAGAACCTTTATTCTCCTACGATATGGCACTATTTCTCGCAGGATTCTCCTGACACACGTTTGGGGATTTTCAGATTTTCGGGCAAGAAGTCGTTGTGACACTCCCTCTTAACCCTTTGCAGCACCGACCAGCTGCGCTCGTAAGGTACGGGTCGATATCTTAGGTTTCCTTTATTTCCCCAGACGGTTGACACATGCTCGAGTCGGTAACCTATTTGTGATGCAGCATACGGTAGATGTAGGCAGACCGTGTGGTTCAGAATGTTTCGCGACGTCAGCTCTTGTAACATAGGGTTACTTTTGACGAATTCGGCGGTCAGGTCCCGAAAGACTTGCTTACTCAACGAGGTCATAAGCGCAACAGAATAACTGTGCATCTTTTTTGTCCGAATGTTAGGAGCAGCTGTCGTATGCCTCATGCCAACTGTTTTGAAAACACTGCCACTAGTTTTGACGGTATGTTTGCTTAAACTTTTTCCATTGTCATTGTGCTCACCCGCTGCCTTGATAAGACTGGTCGGCCACTCGGCGTCCGCCTAAAAGACTGCCCTGCGGACTCGAAGTTCAGGCGCATGGACATCTCAGCCCCAGCCGGTGGGGAATTCCGTATCGCGTAGGCTTTGTCGCAGTTGGATATGTACTGTTATGGTTTTGAATGAGACCAATGTTTACAAATTGCCTATAACACATAGATATGTTAATGAAATCTGTTCGCTTAGGTCGGTGTCATTTTTAATGTCTGGCCGAAAATGATTCAGCAGTAATTTTCCGGCCGAGACTGCAAAAGAAAATGTCGAACAAAATTAACGCAGTCAGTGACTCCTATGTATGTATGCATGTATTTTATGTATTGACGGCGTAGGGTTATCCACTGTTTCAGTGGCCATAAAACACCGAGTCACAGATAAAGGAACGAAGCATGCAGCCATCCACACATACACGTAGCACTCATGCGCATACAGACAAGAGCAGATGGGTCGACACGTTCGCACGCGCGCACTTCCGGCAGCGACCTAGCTCGGTGGCCGATCTAGCAAATGCCGCCTTGCGACGCGCGCTGAAGCCCGCTGTCTCAGTCCCGTGAGTTCGGGCGGGAGCTGGTCATACAAGCCAGACGCCCTGATGGAGAAGCGCCGCTTCCCGGTCTCGGTCCTCGAGCGGGGCACGTAGAGCAAATGGTCCCGTCTCATGCTCCGCGCTTGTGCAGTTATTCGTCCGGAAGATGGTCGCTAACGAGTCCGGGTCATCGGGGGGCATAACCTTGTGCGCCAGGCTCAGTGTGTTCGTGTCAGTTGTTGTGCGGTCGGCCAGCCTAGTCTCTCTTACAGATCGGATACGTGGTCGAATTTACGACGTCCAAAGATGTCCCGAACGCCAAAGTTCAAGACTTTTTGAATGTTGTCCATGTTCTTTTTAGTGTCATTGCCGTAAACCGAAATGCAGTATCTGACGTGCGAGAGGACAAGGGCCGTGCCCAGCGTGGCGATAATGCCCTCTGGTATGAGGCGGCGGGCGTGGGAGAAGCCGACCAAGGTGCCCGTGCTGCAGCGACTGAGGTGAGACTGTTGAGTATCCCACGACAGGGTTTGGTCGAACGTGATGCCCAGATTTTTTTACCTCACTGCAAGGTGCGAGAACTGTGTCACGGAATGTCACTTGAAAATTTGGCAGATTACGCAGGATTTTGCGGTTTCTGATAGCGACGAGTTAAGTTTTTGTCGCGTGAACGTGAAGGGCGTTTGCGCTGAACCATACATCCAGGGAGTCGAGAACCTTCTCCACACGAGACATGAGCGCTGGGAGATCGCTCTTTTTTCGGGTGAGCACCTGAGTATCATCCGCATACTGCACGACGTCGCCTTCCGGGGAAAAGACGCCATGTCGTTTGCGAAGATGCTGAACAATAAAGGCCGCAAGGCCGACCCCTGAAACACGCCCATGATGCTGCCAGCGGTTGTGAAGTCCCTGAGCCTGGTAGTGTAACGCTCTGCGTCCTCGAAGGTAAGATGCGAACCAGGTGGTGTCGACTGCGTGCAGTTGGAAGAATGAAAAGAATGAATGAAGTGAAAGAAGAAAACGGTAAATTACTGTACCATTTTGCCTTTCAGGACAGTAGCAAAGAAAGATTTAGAGCATCTAATTATTTCTTTACGAATCACCAAATGCATATGGTTTCTTTTTTCGTCTGGTATGGCCATCAACACCTTATTATGACGCATTATGATCAAATTGTTGGGACTTTTCTGACTGATCTGCATTCATTCCCAGCTACTTTGTCCCCATAATAATGTTGTGCACGTATATAATGCATTTACCAATGAACTAGTTGTTTCTGTCATGCTGGAAAACCCATAGTGTACGGTGTTTCCAAAACTAAACATGCAACCAACTTCAGGTTGCTCATGCAGCGACATAATTTATGTAGCGTCTTTGTATAATTTTGATCATGTGTGGGGAGCATAGTCCGACGTACCACATCTAAAGCAAAATATCAGGCACGATGGTACCAGTTTTAATACAGAAAGAACTGTTCTTGGTATTATGGCAACGTACAAGGGACATTGGCGCATGGTATAAGATCGGAATTATGATGCACAGAAACTGCATATAATTATCGTAACATGATTACTAGTATAGTGTAAATGAACATTAGGATGACCCGAAAACACCTTTGTTTCAAAGACATTCAGCGACGGTGTTATCCCATCGCATGATCCTTCCTAAGAAACATTTTGAAAATCGTTTTCAAAAATCCAAAGAATAACCATCTCCAAGATCATCAAAATTCGCGATTCTTGGAAAAATGACGAGAAATTGCATGTATTTCGCGGAGAATCGTGAACAAAACCACTGAGGAAGACGAAGTCAAATCCAGAATACTACAGCTGACAAGCGATTTCCGGTGTTATCGACATTTTGTAGATTGGGTCAACCTTCCATGTCAAGTCAAACGTCAGATTCTTGCAGGATTCGGTATTTTCTGGTATTTTTTTTCTCCAGTAGCCAGAAATGGCTTCATATCAGTCCACAAGCTACTCAGAAATCGATTGACGGTCCATACAATGCATATTGATGCTAAGGTCACGAGTAGAGGTTTACACGGCTGTACTTTTCCTCAGCCGCCCCGCTCCACAGCCATATCACCTTAGCCGCAGCCAGCCGCAGCCTTACCCATGGGTCTAACAGTCAGCCGTTGGCCAGTCGTGTATTTTTTTGAAAATTTCGTTTTAAGAACATTTTTAGGGTAAGGTGATCCTTGAATATGAATGATGTGAAAAAACAACACAGCTGCAACACCACAAAAAATACCAAATGGCTCCATCATACCAACCTAGATGGTTACCTATCTTTCCACTTCTAATCACCTTTTACCTATGACATGCATGCGTTTGTTAATGTAACTCAGTCTTCTTATTCTGTCATCATAGGCAAATTGGGTGAGCAGTATGAGTTTCAGAAACTAGCCATAGGTGCATGTATAGTGTACCAACCTTATGCATAATCATAGGTGGGCACTGGTCCGTTACTCCGTTACTCCGTTACTAACGAAGTTACTTTTTTGAGTAACGGAGTAACGGACCCGTTACTTTTATTTTACTGTAACGGACTGAGTAACGGAAGTTACTTTTGTGGTCCGTTACTCCGTTACTTTTTGGTCCGTTACTCCGTTACTCCGTTACTCCGTTACTTTTTAAACTCCTTACAGACACCGCCCGGCTTTATTTGCATCGGCACACGCCATTGGCTGCTTAAATAGCCAACACCCAATAGCGTGCGGCGATACAAGAGCGGCTGGGCGCGCACTCAGGTGACAATCGCGGAGTCGACTTGTTGACAATATTCGTCAGCTGATAAACGTTGACGGCAAGCTGGCGGCAATGGTTCAGTATAAAGGCCAGCTGACTTTGGTCTCTTTTGGGACAAAAGTATTGAATTATGCGTAAGTTTGATATGACTTAAAATTGTAAATTAACCAGTCGTCATTTTTCAGGCTAAAAGATATCAAAGTTATTGTCATTTATACTGGAACAGCCAGCTGACGGCAGCTTTCAATGTTGTCTCAAGTTAGTCACGGATTGCTTACCACCGCCACACGGTTCCCCGCCAAGATCACTCAAGGCTGTTGAGCACATGATTACTGCCGCCATGGCCTTGGATCTGTGATGTCCATGGGGTGATGGAATGGTGATTGATTCTTGACTGGCCTGAAATTTTAACTACCTGACACTAAAATGTCCCATCGAGGCGTCTTTACGCCGCCACTGGAGGTCGAAAACCTTGACTCCGAGTCCGACGGTGCCTCAGCTTCGGAGGCAGAGGACGAGCCCGGTCTGGGTCAGCCATGGCCACATCTAGAAACGTACTTTGAGTTTAAGGAGGAGGAGAAAAACGTCATTTTTACGTATGTCCTGTGCCGACCGAAAGAGGTTATAATCAAGGGTCACAAGAGTAGCCTTTCAAACCTAAAGGCACATATCAAGAGGAAGCATTACTTACGGTATTTCCAGGTGAGAACAGAATGTGCACAATAAGTTGTGAGTAGTGAAGCATAATTATGAAGCTTGTCGACTATTGCTTGGACTATTTGCCTTAACCATATTTTCTGCAGGCAGTGAGATTCACATTACCCTGGGGGGGCAGATCTGCGGTAATCTACCTTTCGGCCGACGCTTACGCGTAATTTTGGGAGACGCGGAAGTGGCAACACAAGTTGTGTGAACAGTTTAGCCCATTCAGGTATTTTTCTAAGCACTGGCCCCTACTGGATGTGTAAACTGACTTGGTTAGGTAACTCTTGAATTTTGATGCAGTTGACACATGTTTGCCTTCAGCCGATACAAGCTAACCAAACCAAAAAACAGGCAAATTGAACCTAACAAAAAATTAGTTTTACATGTCCATCTAGGGCAATCCCTGCAACCATACAGTAGGTTTTAGGTTAGGTTAGGTTAAATCATTTTTAACTTGGAGGACAGGCTACGTTGTCCATGCGATTCGAGTTACCACTCCTGCGTTCCCGAAAAAAATATCAACTGGCCGAAACACCTTTCGGCTGACACATTATTTTTTGTAGACGCAGAAGTGAGGACCCAAACTCAAACATGATATGAGCCGTTGCCACTTTTGCACCTTCGAAAAATATGCATTGGCCGAAAGGTGAAGATTACCAATTCTGCCCCCTCCCCTCCCCGCCCTTCCAGAGATCTCGAGATGCATTCGTCCAGTGTTGATGGGATGAATGCCATTTAATATGTTTCAACGAGATCTCCAATTCCGGACCCCAAAAATTCAAAAATTGAGAAAATAGGATGTGGGGGCAAACAAACTCCAAAATTTGGTGATTTTTGAAAGGTCACTGCGGCCGTGTTTACCAACCAATTTTCATGGGAATAACACGGTTCAGCTTGGAATGTCCAAGTCTTTTATATACCGAAAGCTGAAATTTAAAATAGAAAACCATAGGCAGTTCCAGGGAGGGCAAGAAGGGTGATTTTTGAAATAAGAAATTTCCTTTGTTTTTGTTTGTTTTGGGTGATATAAACATCAGATGTACAACTAGCAACCCAGTTTAAGTTTATATGTAGCGCAGAGGTGGATCCAGGTAAACAAAATTGGGAGGGCACCATAAGCACAATAGTGTGCTCCCCATTTTTTCAGTACCTGGGTGTGCGTTCGCCTGAAAATGTGTGTGCATACGCATTGTTTAGGATGTGTATGACTATATAAATGAGTCAGTGATCTTTATTTCTGCTCAGAATGTCACGATAGTGAACCGCACAACTTTGCAGCTTCACGCAGAGCACATTACCGCCGAAAACGGGGGCTTGGAACCGCCTCTGCGGGACCGATTTTTTTTTAAATGTTGACAAAACACTTGTGTATCAATTCCATGAAATGCCAGAAAATCTTGTGGCGCTGCGGCAAACAGTGTGGGAGCGACGAGCAAAAAGACACGGGTAGCAGAATCTGCCCCCCCCCCACAGGGAATAGGGTTAAATGAAGTGTTTTTAACCCGTCTCCGGCCGGGCTCAGAATGCCCTGTGCCCGGCCGGAGGGGGAGCGCGGATTTCCGCACCTCCCAGGATCTCGGCTCCCATATATCGCACGGAAAAAAGGAAAACACCGGCGGAAAGGTTTTGTCAAACCGAGACGAAAACATTCAAGAGTTTTGACCTCGGGTCAATTTTGAGGCCACCAGACGCCATGAAAGGTCAAAACACATCCTTGGAATTAGGTAAATAGACACAATACCTTGTCCCTGAAAAGCTGAACTTAAGCGACATATACTGAACCGTAAGACAATAGCGAGTTCATTGATATCAATTTTGGCCTTTCACAGGGGTCAGGTCAGGTCACGTCATCGTTCCAAAATGTTCCACTTGTGAACGGCTAACATTCTCCGTTGCATCTTACTTATGACCATGTTTTTATAGCTAATTTGTCTTTTCAAGGGTGCTGAAGAGGTACTAAAGCACCTTTTTTTAGTCTTTTATTTCACAATAATAAAATCCATATCAGTCATGTTTTTTTGAGTCCTTCGTCGTTTGGTATTAAAAAAACGTCAGGTAAATCAGGAATCTTACCTCCACGCACGCGCTCGTACACAAACTAATACATACACATAATTTCAAAACAAAACAAGAAGTTCGCGAGACCGAAACGAGCTCTGAACGTAGACCATTATGTTCAGGGCGGATACTTCGAGAGGCATTGTTGATCAAACCCAGTCGATAGATGTCCGCTGTTTGTCGCATTTTGCATGCGTCCGCTCCAGCGCCGGTTGTTCCCGCTCCGTCGGCGCCGCGGGCAATGAACAGGAATTCGTTGGTTTGAACATCGTGGCTAACACAGTGGTAGAATACCCGCCGCGGCTGTTGTCCCGGCGCCGCCGACTCTACAACGGCTGGTGGGGGCAGTGGGCAGTTAGCGGAGTGTTTTGGGTAAGCGCTTTTTGTTTCTTCCCTTTGCATATGGAATGCGTTTTACAACCACAAAGCAGCATAAAAGACTTAAAACCCGCGTTCGCTTGGTTTTCACTGCATTTAAAAAAGTAACGGAATAACGGAGTAACGGTAACTTCCGTTACTTTTTAAGGCAGAGTAACGGAGTAACGAGTAACGGACTGGCTTTTTTGAGTAACGGAGTAACGAGTAACGAAGTTACATTTTTTAGTAACGATGCCCACCTATGTGCATAATTTTTCACCACCCAAAGCTCAAAAACAATAACAGTAATGTGGCTTACCATCATCATAAACCTGGTGGCCTACCAGCCGGACTATCTTTCCTGAAAATGGCTTGATAAACTGACTGGGTAGGTAGGTAAGTTGGGAGGTACTTACGCACACAGCAACAGCTAAAAACGCATTCATCGTTACCAACCTACCATACTAAATGAATCAGTAGTGACTGCATCAGGAGATTCTAACCATAACTTACTAGGAGAATGAGTGGCCCAAAATGCAGTACAAGTCGTATTCATGAGCATGCAACTATCGTTACGTTCATAAACGAATAACCTTTGGGTGCCACGAAAAACTGCAGCAAACAGTGCAAGGTTCTGACCAACATGAACCAGCACAGCTAAGGTGCAACAACATTGGAAAATGATAAATATGGCACACTTCACTTGAGGTTTCACAGGAAGTCACCGTACAGTTCATAGTGGAACGACACAAAAATTACCGATATTTGACGCTACCTACCTAAGCTTCTGTTGCAAAATTTCATAAGTTTCCGTAAATGCCGCAGATGCGGTTTAAATGTCCGTTAAAATAATATGGAAGTTCTATGAAAAGACTAAACATGGTGTCCGCGTTACCGCAGTTCAAGTCTGAACTACTTCTTAGTGTAATTACAGAAACAAATAATGCTGTGTAATATAACTAGGGAACTGTTTTGTTCTATTTTTTCATTTTTTAGTTATTGAGAATTAAGAAAGTGAGCTACCTATATAAACATTTTTCTACCTCTTCGAAAGGACACCTTCAAAAATTGGCAGCAAAGATTCAGAAAAGGCGCATTTGTTGCAAGAATAACGCAAAAAACGTTTTGAATAAAACAAAAAACGATTGCGTTCCATTCCTAGGCGTTATGTACGTATTATGCTTGGAAAAATCACATGGTGTAGGAGGCACAAGTCAAGAAAGGCTAGGTGGATGCCTACCCAAGTAGTTGGAACACTTACTTACTTGTCCTATGGGACTGAGGTCCTGATGTTTGCCAAGTAAATAGTTGACAGGTACTAGGCAAGCAGGACCATGGCCTTCCCATCTGCAACGTGTTGGATTGTCATGTGAAGATCCCTATGTAGATGAAGCGTGGATTTTCTTTTTTTGCTCCACAGAATAAACTACGTAGGTAGCTAGGTATCTACCCAAACTTTCATCTCAGAACTGAAACTTCAAACTTTCAGGATTTGTTGAGAATGCAGCGTGCTCATTAGTAGAGTGTGGCTAGTTTGTGACTTTTCATTTCATTCTTTTCATAGTTGATTGCATATCCGCATGCATCAGCTGCATTACAGCTTTCTTGTTCCTCAGATAAGCGGTAAAAGTATTGACTTATGGCATAGTGTTTGTGTTTATTATTTTATGCAGTAGAATGTTGTGATTACCCACAGGATATGGTACAAAGTGTAAGTAAAGTTTAGAGTATAGGAGCACCTGCTGAATTTCGTGTGTTGTCTTAACCAGACAACAGCCGTGGCCACAGCCGCAGCCATGCTTTGCTGGGTTTTTGCAGCCGCCCCGCCCCGTTGGCCATAGACTACAGCCGGCCGCACGGCTGGCCGCCCCGTGTAAGCCTCGGGTCACGAGTCAGTCACGTCAGAGTGTTGCCCTTGCTGTTAGGGGTCCCGAAGCGAAACCCCAAAGTCCCAAATCTGGAGTAATACGGGGTAAAAATGAGCGGTGACTTCGGAGTCAGCGGCAGAAATTACCCTTGGTAGACTCTAACATCCCAAACGCATGATACACCGGTCACTGGCCACGTCAGATCAGTATGCTTGCCCCTATTCTTGTAATCCCCAAATGGCCTCCATAGGGTGGTCTCTCTTCCCCAACAAGACACTTCTATTTGAAAAACTTCAGCAAATCCGTTGTGCCATTATTGAAACATTTTTAAGAAAAATTTTGACAACTGTTTCCAAAAATTTAAAAAGATCTTAAGGTGTCCAATAAACATCGAATGTGTGAACGACCACGCATAAAGATGTATCCGACTCATGTAAGTCTGTTTAGACGCCTCTCGAGATGACGCTGAGGGACAGTGCCTGATCCAAGCAATAGAGTACTATGGCATAACCGATTCATAACTGTTCAGATCTAGCGACAGAACACAAATTTGTGATATCAAATACACGGCACCATGTGGAATTCATTCAAGCTAATAATACCACCCACTTCCTGTTATCCCTCCTAACGCAATGCTGACCCTGTAATGCGCGCCCTGTTCGCCACCTTTTCTCCGTTAGCACTTCTTCGGCTCCAAACACAGCAAGTGGTGAAGAGGTTTCGATCGAGAAACACGTCGGAAGATAGGTGGGACAGTGTAAAATTCAAGTGAAATTTCGGGATAATCGGGCCTTTTGTGAATGTTAGCATTCATTGTAGGGTGGCTTCAGGTACCTGAACTTTTCCTGTGAAATAGGTCTAAACATTAGTGACAACTATGTAAAAATACGCGGTACCTCACGTCTTTTTAGCGTTGTTTGCAAAGCGTGATTAGTAACACACAGGTCGCGGTCAGATGACCGAATTTTTCAGCGCATGATGTGGTGAGAAATCCAGCTGTCTGGGCCGTTTTGGTATTCTGTAAGATTCTTAGATACTTTGTGAGCCAAGGTCCAGACTCACTGGCGTGTGAAAGCTGATGAAATGCACAGGTAAACCATTTTGGATGGTGCTGAATAAGCTCAGGGTGAAGTGCAATGAAAATGTGTACAAGTACTCAAAACTGCCCTTCTCTAATGCCAAGCAGTCTATTTTCTGCCGATCATGTGAAATGCGTCAGTGAACATATATAGCCAGGGTGTTTCCTGGCTATATATGTTATATATATATGTGTTATATATATATGTTATATATATATATATGTTATATATATTTGTTATATATATGTTATATATATGTTATATATATATGTTATATATATGTTATATATATATATATATATATATATATATATATATATATATATATATATATATGTATATGTGTGTGTCAGTTTACCTCGTTTCTACCTTTCGATTTCCAAGGCTCCTTACTGAAGAAGCGTGGCGGTAACGAGCATGTATGCAAACATCGTAGCTAAAGTTGTTAATGCTGCAACGTGATCCCATCATATCACACATATGTCATGAAAACCAGGCGCAGTGTGTTATGTCGCTTCTAAGAAGGACCCTTCTCTTTAGGTAGAAAAAAAAGAAATTCAGTTACCGGGGTATTTCGCGAGGTGGAAAAAAGGTACGTAAGGTGTCACTTTCCATCCAGATAGCATTGTTTCAGAACACTGAGCACAGCCATCCGAGATGCAAATCGTCCGGAGTGAGGAACACTTCCCGGAGCAATGCTGAAGAGAGCAGACGGCATGGCGCGCGTCTATCCCTTTGTCATCTGATCATCATCTGATCATCATCATCTCATCTGATCGTCATCTGATTTGTATCGTTTTTTGGATCATCGACATTATCTGAGTAAACTGGGCGGTTAGCGGGCGTTTGTGCCGGATTTCGGCGTCGCGTTCCCTGCCGGCAGTCGCCTGGGGACGGGGTCGATGTTTTGTCGTGCCTGGTGGCCCGCAGAGGCCTGTCTGAAAACCGGGCGTTTATCGTGTTGTTTACGATCCGGTCTGGCGGTATCACGCGCCAAACTTCCGCTGCACCGCCGGAGGGTGAGCGCCGCTTAATGGCCACGTCGCTACCCCGCAGCGGACGACAGTGGCGCGCGGCACCGATCTGCTCGCAGAGCGGCTGGCACGACGGCGACGGCGGAAGGCGCCGCCGACAGCTGGGGGGTCAGGGCCTGATGTGCGATGAATGTTGCCTAAGGCGAGGTCTAGGCGGAAACTGGGAGGAAAAGGAGTGATGTGAAACGGGGAGAAGAGCGAGTGGTGTGGAGAGGAGGCATGGCAAAAAGGGTCTTTCCGGAGGGGAGATAGAGAACTTCAGGAGGATGCTCTGGAACGGTGGGCGAAGCGAAGCAACGGTACTTCGGGGGGAAGGCGTTCCGGAAAACCGTTTCTTCGAGAGGGGCGGAAGAGGAGGATGGCTTCTGGAGGAATTGTAGCAAGAACGAGTGCTTCGAGCGGGGAGTTGGGAGAAGTACGGTTCCTGTTGGAGGGAGGAAGAGAAGGAGAGTCGCTTGTGGGAGAGATGTAGCAAGAACCGGTATTCCTGTGGGAGTTGAAAAACGTTTGCTTCTTGGGAAGGTGGGAGAAGAATGACTCCGTTTAGAAGGAAAGGCGGGAAGAATGATGGGCGCTTCTGAGGCAGGGGATTGGGAGAATCTCAGTTTCTTTTAGAAAAAAAGAGACGGTGAGAATAACGGGTGCTTCTGACACCGGATGAGGGAGAATAACGGGTGCTTCTGGGTAGGGGAGGAGAACGGTCAGTGGCGGGATGAGGTGGTTTGTGAATGATATATGTGGTCGATGTAGGGTGAAAATGCGAAGTGGAGCAGTCAGCGTAAAGCTGGAAATGAAAGTGGACTGATGGATGTTGCATTTTTCATGGATAAGATGAGTGTAGTCTGTGTCATGTCTTAAAGTTCGCTGTAGTAGTTAGTTTGGAAGCAGCCAGCCGGTGTGGACCACGTGTTATCCGGCTAGGGGGATGTCGAAGGTTACCGTGTTCGTTTTATTACTATATCATATTTAAGCATATTTAAGGGAATCAGAAATTTCTCTGCTGTCTCCTGCGTCTTTGTCATAGTGTGGAAAAAACCATGTCTGACCCATTCCTCGAATACTTACCCGAAACGCGCTCTCACGTGACACCTCTTGTCCATCCTTTCAGACAGGCTATGAACGTGGTGAATCCGTAGCTTGGCACATGCTAGTTACAATCATACGCCCTTCTTCACTGCTTTCACAAATTATTTACTGCTTACTGTTTACTTGGGCATTCCTACGGTGTCTAGGGCACTAACACACTTGCCGTTACCGTGGATTATAGATACCTGGATCAGAAACTCCCTGCCAGTCGGCGACCGAAAGGACTTCAAGGATATGGTCGCTTTCGGGACAAACAGGTCCTTGTGAAAAAGCGATTAGTTGACCGTTGAATGTCATTTTCACTGCGATTTCCGTTTAAAAAAAGGGGAATTATTCAGACGCAGCGAGAAGACACGGCTTACAATCGATGGAAACCAGAGTCATTAATGTTGACTTGCTTACTTGCTTGATTGTTTTCCTGAACGTTGCTCACAGGTATCTCGATTTCGCCTTCGTGATCAACAATCTTGGCCCCAGGGGAAATGTCTCAGAGCTCTCCAATGCGTAGGCTGTAGGGTAAAAGTCAGCCCACCATCATTATGGAGAAATTAACAAAGAAGGACTTATGTGGGAATATTAGTAATTCTCGGTTTGCTCTAACGTTCCTGGGAAGCTCCATGTCGTCTTGGCAACATATGAAAACATGATGGATCTCCCGAAGTTTGTAGTACTTACCCTGCTCCGATGTCCTTTTCGAGAATGGTTTGTATTCTTGCCGCTAGGTGGCTAGGGCAGTCGGTGATGCCAGTAGCGAAGAGAGCAAGTTTCCGGTCCAGGTATTTGCACGGGCCACCAATACGCTGATATGGCAGCGTAAAATTGTGACGCAGTCCGAACATCTTTGGACACCACTAGATGCTAAGTGAATGGTGGAAAGGGCCTTTTCAGACAACGTTTAAGGATGATTGCAATCTCTAAAAGTGATTTAGCAGACCTTGACGTTACAGAACCAAGTTTTTTTGTTGATCGCGGTGTTAAATCGTACATCGAACGGTATTGTTCTTGATAATTTGGTATTTTAGCTAACCAGATCTTGCCGGCGATGGTGACATCTATGAACCATAATGTCGGAAGTGAGGGCATGCCTTTCTGTTGAAACACACAATAACCCCTGACATGGCAGCTATTAGATTCGCCTTCATTATCAAACAACCACCACAATTTTTAAGGTTCTAGAGACGACGGCTGCTTCCTTCTTCGTAACCTTGGGCTTCCTTGGAGACTAAACGTAAACAATCAAGGCTGCTCATTTGTTCAACGAAATAAAGTATTAGCTTTAATGGTTATGTTTACAAATTTGAAAGAAATTGTAGTACACAGAGGGTAGTATATGCCGCATAGGTTAAAGTAGAATGTAATTAGTCAATTGTACGTTATGATGAAAAGATGGAGAGACTCAAGGGGACAGTGTTTCTCGAATGTCTTCAAAACTTTTCCGTAGCTGTCTATTTGACCAAAACTTAAACGTTCTAGAATACAGCTTGGTACAAAATAGTGCAGACAATTGGAACGTTTAGTTTAACAACCCACGTCCCGTGTATTCATATGCGTTCAACCCTTTGTCTCCCGTAACCATGGACGTATGCAGACCATGCTGAAACTGACTCATTTCCGCTGCGTAGTGTTACACGACGTGCTTTCGCATGTTCGTAGATTCGCACATTTACCGAAGTTGATGGTGATATAAGGTGTGTCAAAAACAATCGAAGCTTTGCGGTATTATGGTCATAACCTGACTTCGACTGAGGTGCACGGATCTTTTTGCCTCTGTGATCCGTGAAAGCATGTGCATCCCATTCACCTGGTGATCGCCAACCCTGATACCTGGTATCAATATTTTGATCACACTGTGCTTAAAAGCACAGTGTGATCAGAATATTGTGTTATGTGAATATGTAGTCAGAATACTGTGATCAAATAATGTACTTGAAAGCTTACAAACTGCGTGTATGAATGGAAGGTTCGTCACTTACAGCACCAGATTAGTCTTTGATGTAATTAATTTGATGTCGCAGAATCGCGGCTCAAGTCTGCTGCTGGCTGCGGATTTCGAGGCCGCCTTTGACTTAGTATTATCGAATTTTCTTTCGGCAGCACTTAATCAGTATAATTCTAAGAAACGCTTCCGTCAGCTCACTGAAATACTGTACCTGAACACGAAGAGTTACTGGACGATTTTCATGTACCGCCGACGGGGCGAAAAAGCCCGAATTAGACGTGGAATACGTCAGGACGACTTTGCCTCTGGATACCGTTTTAATCTCGTGACAAAGATATCAAATCAAGCAATATCTCCACACGCAGTGGGAGGCGTCAAAATCAAGGCAAACCAGGAAACAACATTCCTCCCAGTATCTCGTCAACGCTGTCCTGCTTCTCGAGCCAGCATCGAAATCCTTTGATTCGGCATTCGCTGGCGAATTTAGAACTTCGCTGTTCCGGTGAGGGAGCTATTTTTGTTCCTCCCCACGTCCAACTTCATTAATAATGTACCGATCAAGACGTTTAAATTGCAAATGATATCCTTGTACGAGCGCTTTCAGAAAATGTTTGATTTTTAGTGCTTAAGGTCAGACACATGTCTGGATCCCGATGGAATTCAGGTTATCCCTGTGTTCTATGCAACCCTTCGTTGGCCTGCGCGGGCCATTGCGTCATTTCGGAAGGGTGTCCGTCCGGAGTAAAGTGGAGCTCAGGTGACGCAATACTTACTATGGTTAGCTCAGAATCCAACGCAAAACGAGAATAAGCTGTATTCTATCGGGATCCCGGTATATGTCTGTTTAAGGTCATGGATGACGTTAAGGTCAGTTTAAATTGTAAAAAACGAATGCTTCCACTCTTGAAGCCCCGTGAATATTAAAAAAATCGGAGAAAAGGACACAACTCAAAGTTACTGCTACTTATTACGGAAAGTCCAGGTCACGGTCAGCTTAAAGGTCAAGACCAAAGTTATTCATAAAAATAGCATTAAATGCCACTACACTGTTCTATGCGCCAGTTAGAGGAGAGTAAACGCCTCTAATCACCCACATACCATCGAAATACAGTCGCATGAAGAAGAAATGAATGGCCTTGAACAGGCTCACTGACCTTGGCCTAAGCAGGACATTAGGTGAAAATAACGATATTTATGTAATTTCACTTGGCCCATTCATATTTTCCTATTCTTTGTTTCATCTTCATAAACAAATATCTAGCGAATCTTTCAGTCCAGCTGGAGGAGTAAACGGTTCCGTTCACTCAATGCTGAACTCAAATCTACAGACCAGAACCTGTGACAGTCCTGGGCCTCTGTTCTATGGACCAGTAGCTGTGACAGCCCTGGGCCTCTGCTCTATGGACCAGTAGCTGTGACAGCCCTGGGCCTCTGCTCTACAGACCAGCAGCTATGACAGGTCCTGGACATCGTCTGTACTGAACAGTGGCCGTTATGAACCTCTCCTGTTCCTGTAGCTGTGACAGGTCCTGGGCATTTCTTGTATTCACCAGCAGCTGTGACATGTCTTGGACATCTCCTACACACACCAGTGGCTGTGACTCCTTGACATTTGCTGTACGCACCAGCAGCTGTGACAGGTCCTTGACATGTCCTGTATGGAACAGTATCTGAGACACGTCCTGGATATTTCCTGTAGTCACCACTAATTCCTGTACTCACCACTACCTGTACACACAGGACCTGAACATCTTTACGCACCAGTAGCTGTGACAGGTCCTAGGCTTCTGCTCTACAGACCAGTAGCTGTGACAGTCCTGGGCCTCGTATCTACGGAATAATAACTGTGTTAGTCCTGGACATCTCCTGTACGGACCATTAACTGTTACAGGCTGTTCCTCTGCAGACCAATATTTGTGAAAGTACTGGGCCTCTCCTGTACAGAACAGAAGCTGTGACAGTCCGTGGCCTCTACAGACCAATAGCTGTGACAGGTCCTGGACATTCCCTATGCAGACCGGGAGCTGTGGCCGGTCCGCTGCGGTAGGACCGGGGAACGACGGACTGCGACCAAAGTTTGCCAGAACGCCTGATGACTGACCGACTGGCGCCTGGTGTCATCCCCAGTAAGTCATCGGCGGATGACCCGTGTATGTGCGTTCAGGGATCTGATGCCACTGATCGCCATGATGTGATGTGTTTAATCCGATTCTCTCGCCGTGTTCCTAATCTTCCGTGCCTGCCGGAGCTGGGAAACGTGTTGATTTGTGGTGTTGAAGAACGCGAAAAAATCTTTGCTCCTAAGAACATTTTTGACTCCAAAGTTTAATCCTTTGCCTCCACCGAAAAGCCGCATCATAACCATGCTGACAAATTTCTTACTCTGCAACAAATGACTCTGTCTCCTTTAAGTAACGAGTAGGTATGATTCATAACTGAATAACACTAAGAACGCCTACTTAAACCAGTACTACTCTTTGCCAGGTTTTGTGCCCCAAAACGAAAATATGTTTCGACAACGAGAACAAGAACTAGGTTTCAACACTGGTGCCTGCGCAACCCACGTCCTGTCTGTCTGGATTGTAACTTCTTGAAATGGAATGGGGGTACCTACTCATGGATGATCTTGGGGACTCAAAATCACTGTGGGTTCCCACCCCATAGCGCCGCATGTTAAATTCGCAAAGCTTTGTAGTGCGCAGTAGGGTGGATCGAAAACATATTTTTTGTCGCAAATCAACTTCTTAGGGGTCAAAACGCGTGCGCGTGGATCTGAAAACACGGAAAATAAGGAGTAAAAAGATATTAAAAATATTCTAGAAAGGGCGCACGAAGCGTCTTTGAAGTGAGTTTCGCCGTTCCCGAGCATTAAAGTCTTCATTGGTTTAGCAGTACGCAGAGCAAGATAGCACCTCGGTCACCAACCACCGTAGCTCTGCGTAGCTTTGCGGGCCTTTTAGTGTCTGTAGTTTACGGATAGGTGATGAGCATGGATTTGAGCAAATAACAGGATACTTCCAGGTAAAATAAAGTGGTAGACAGACAGTGGCCCTTACGAGCTAAGACCGCGCACCAGTGAACCTCACGACCTGCGATAGATGTGGACTACAGAGTCCGAGTCGAATTCGTGGGCTTCCCACACATATCGTTGCCCACGTTGCTCATCTCTGAGGACGCTCTTGGAAACCTTGATCGGTGCCGGTAAACGATACCTCGCAGCGAAGCGCTTTGTTGTCATCAGAGAGCGGTCGAATCAGACAGACACGTCAGAAGAGTAGCGCGCTGGTCCCTGGACTGTGGCGTGGTGACCAGAGATTTAGTACTCGGGTGTGTTCCGTCAGCATTCGGATCGCACGGGGTGACATTCTGTGACAGTGACATTCTGAACTGAGCTAAAATGAGTAATCCGGGACCATCAACAAGACAGAGAACGAAACACCCTCTGATGCAAACAGGCCCGGACGCTCGTCCCATAAACCAGCTACCGTGGAAAAGAGAAGTGGATGCCTTTTACGTGAAAACACGGAGTGAAACGACAACGCCTTCTGGAAAGACGCCGACAAAACGAGAAATAGCAAAAGCAGTCAAGGACGCCATAGTAGACATCTGGGACAAAGCCAGTCTTATTACGTGGATACCAGTGGACGACGGAGAGGCGTCCCAAATGGGTGATACGTCGGCTAAGACCGAGAGAGAGATGTCAAATGTTATTTCGGAGAACAGGATAACTCAGAGCGTAGAAAGACTGGCCATAACGGGGAGAACCTCATGAAATGGTCTTCGAAACGCGAACGGGGCAAGGGTCGAAAGTTCGTGAATATACAGCGCGAGTACGATGGCTTATTTGGCATCATGTGGTGCCGATGCGATCTTGCTGATGTCCCCTGTGGCACGTGCCCAGCTTCTAAAAGGGTGCAAGCTCAAGAAGTAGCTTTCCTCAAAGACCAGCGAGGAGAGAAAAAGCTCCACATAGGCGGCGTTGACCGGAAGACAACTGAGGAAAATGTCCGAAGGCAGAAGAGACGGGGGAAAAGAATGAAACTAGCGGGAGAGACAGAAGAGGGACAGGCAGCACGATGCTAAGGAAAGGCAACTGACCGAAGGGGATGCAGATGACAACGATGATAGCAGTGAAAAGTGTCAGACGGGTGATACGGAGGCAGCTGATGCAAGCCGCTCTTATTCACCTAGTTCCGATGATGACGCGGACGATGTCGCCGTACAGAACCGACATCAGCTTCCGAATTTTTCGCGGATGTGTCATCGGTACGGTATCTCTGATCGCTCCACGGCTTGCTTGCTGAACGCAGCTTTGGTTGATTATGGGATAATCACAGAGCACAACAAGGCTGAGCTGACAGACCGCAGCAAAATCCAGCGGCAGAGAGACAAATGGGGTAAAGAAGAGGTGGTTGAAAGCTCATTGCAAAACCGACGTGACCGCTTAGCAGGATTCTATTACGACGGTAGAGAGGACAAGACGCAGCAGAAAGTTGGTAAGAAATTGACGTTTGCCAAAGAACTGCACGAGATAGTGGTTGCTGAGTTCGGCCATCGGTATGTCGACCACGTGTCTCCAAATAGCGGAAGTGCTGCAGATATCGCGAAGGAGTTGCTGGACGTGATATGGAACAACGATGCGCATCCAGTGGTGCTTGGATCAGACGGCATAGCGGTAAATATCAGCCGCAACAATGGTGTGAACAGGCGAATCAAACTGGGTGTAGGCCGTCCGCTCCAGCAAGCTATATGCGGCATCCACATCAACGAACTGACGCTGAGACATGTGTTCAAGGATGCTGATGGTGGAACGAGTGGTCCAGCATCCTTCCACGGACCAGCTGGCAAAGCCTTTCAGAGAGATCTGACCACACTGCCTTTGGCTAAGTTTGAGCCATCGCTAGTTCCTTCAATTCCGGTAGAAGTTCGAAATGAGATGAGCAAAGATCAGCAATACCGGCATGACATGAGTAGGGCCGTCCAGGCAGGACCAGAAGGTGTTACCCAGTGTTTGTTGGCCTTAGAACCAGGGGCCATCCATCAAGCCCGTTGGGTTACACTTGCAAATAGAGTACTCAGACTGTACCTGTCCACAGAGGCTCCAGCACCAGCGCTTGTACGGCAAGTACATTTTATACTAAACCAGTACGGCCCCGGATGGTTCAGGTACAGACTTCATTCAAATATCAGCGACGGATTGAAGAACCCGTTCTTTCTGATATCGCTGTCAAGAAAGCTGCCGGAGAGAGACCGTAACATCACGCAAAAGGTGCTTGAGCGCAACTGGTTCTGGGCCCACAGTGAGCATGTCCTGATCGCCATGCTGGCCGACGATCAGCAGGAGAACAGGATGCTGGCGGTAGAACGCATAAGGAGATGTCGAACCAGAAGATGCCAGGACCAGGATCCAGATGGCATACGCCAGTTCGTTATCCCTGACATCAGCTTCCATACCGAGGAGTACCACCACATGATTGACTGGCAAGGTACAACGGAGCCACCTTTGGTCATGGAAACATCAGACGAGACCATCGCGGCTGTTGTGGAAGCACCAATGAACTTCAGTGACTTTCCCTGCCACTCCCAAGGGGTCGAACGATGGGTGAAAGAAGTCACACAAACGGCAGAGAAGAAGGCGGGACACAGTGGACGTCATGCACTGATACTGGCAAAAGCCCGGTCCAGGACTGATCTGCCAGTGATGGACACGAGGAGGGACTTCTATGACGGGCTTCGAGTGACAAGTGGCCGCTGAGGCTGGTTTATTAGTGTCAGTGGAGTTTGTTGTGGAATGCCATTCATCACAAATAAATAGTCTTGGTTTAACGTTGTGTCTGGGATGGCGTTTCATGAATGGTGAATATAATAATGATGATGATGATGACGATGATGATGATGGTGATGACGATGACAATTATGATATGTTTCGATGGTTGCCGACATGGCGCAAACAGCGTTTGTTCGGCGCATGCGCTAAACGCCGAAAATTATCACTCACAGGATTCACATAGACTTATGAAGGGTTACCTTCTTGTGCACAATGTTTAAAGCAATGGAGACTTCAACGCCTAGAAGGCGTATTCCTGGTCCCAAAAATGCTTCGTGCGCCCTATCTAAAATATTTTAAATATTTTTTTGGTCCTCATTTTTCTTGTTTTCACATTCACGCGCACGCGTTTTGACCCCTAAGAAGTTGATTTATTTTTTTCGATCCACCCTAGTGCGCAGTCAACACTGGGGGGGTGCCAAAGCACTATAAAGGAGTAAAAATCTACACCCATGCTATCAATCTGGTCAGTCTATGAAAAGCGGCGATTATTTTGCGATTTGGTGTTTGTTCGACCACTGTCGGGAATGGTCTGTCGGCGCTGAAAATGAATTCAAACGCTTGCCACCAGAAGGTTTTGTCCTGGCTCTGCGACTGTTACGTCAGCAGTCATCACGGTTCGGGAAGGGCATCATTCTCAGTTGAACAAGATGAGAGTGGCCGTAGGTGGCTTGGATGGACCCGGCTGTCTGATAATTGCCGATACCGTCCATTTGTCGTAGACGTGATTCCGATGTGTTTTCGCCGATCGTAAGTCAGTTTCCGGGCCTGCCCGCCCTACCACCGCGCCTGCCTGCCGACTGCGCCGCTGTCCGACTTCCGATGACGTCACATCGCGCACCGGCACCGACGGCCCGACGTCAGGCCGCGCCGTGACAGGGCCCGGGGCGGCGCAGCGTCGGTAATTGGCCGTCCCAGCTCGCGGCCCCGCTCCGACGACCGGCGCGGCCAATGGCCCGTGAATGTCGCGTGTCGTCGACGGACGAGCGGCGCGCGGCTGCGCGTCCGCCGAGCCGGGACGGTCTCCTTCACGAACGGGACAGCGTGGCCTCCACAGGCGGGGCATCGGCCCGTAGGTGCCCATTCCACCGGTGTGAGGTTCTGCGAAAGGCCCTTTGTCCAATGTGGCAGCGTGCCTTGTGCTGGATTCATAATTTGAATGTGTTTCTGGTGAAGTTAAATCTGAGTCTTAAGAGTTACAGCCACGTGACTTGTGTTCTTGAGGAGGGCCGGTCATTTGCCATTTTTGCTCAGTGCCATTTTTCTCTTCGGGTCGGGAGCGATAGGGACCAGTTGCATGAGGCTTTGGGTGGCTTAGTTATAGTTGGGCATATTCTGGAACCTAACGCTCTCTTGGGTCTTCGCAGGCCTCGGAGATTTGAGATTATTTTAAAAGGTGATTTCGTAATTTGTGTACAACTGGATTGCTGTTGAGCATCGCTTGTTCAATCACAGGCCACAGCCTGTACCTGGTCTTTCTAGAAATGTTAATGAAGGGCTCATGGCCTTTCATAACCTTTTTATGGCAGGCAAGGAAGTCCTTGGCTGTCATCGGTACATTTGGTTACCTCCAGCGTTTACTAACCTCTGCAAGATCAAAAGGAGTGGAGTGAGGTCATTGACCTCAGATGAAGTTTTTCAATTTCAGTTTGTTTATTTGCGAATGTTTCCACTGCGTGGATCACTGTTTGATCCTTGTCATTACAGTACAGCATATGCGCAATACTCATACAGGTAAAACTAGGCAGTCAGACACGTCAGGCTATAGGAGAAAGTTCGTCAAGTTTACGCACAAGCTCTGCACGGGTTCGAGAGGCGGTAATGCCTGGCGGCAGGCGGTTCCAGGACGAGGCCGCGCGATACGAAAAGCCCTGCGGGCCACAGACAGACGAAAAGTCGGCGGCTCTAAGGCGCCGGCCGCCGACGCCCGGGTGACACACTGGGACACAGCGGTACGTGGAATGAACAGGGACCGGACCGCCACCGGAGCACATGAGTCGTTCAGGGCTCGGAAGACACCAGTGCTGTCGCGCCTCGCAACTAGGTCACGTAGGGTGCGACAGCCCAGCGCCCTCAAGGTCGCCGACGCCGAATCCCGCTTACGAGCCCCGGAGACGATCCTGTCCCCAAAGTTCACCACCTTCTGAATTCTGCTGAAGTGGCACGACGTGGCCCCGCCCCAGACCGAAAGGCAGTAAAGGATGTGGGGGAAAACATGTGACTGGATGAGGAGTGTGAGGACCTCGGGCGTAAGGTGGTGACGTATCTTGTACAGACAGAGCAGGATGGAGTTGCACTTTTTGGTAACCTTTGATATGTGCTCCTCCCAGAACAAGGAGTTGTCGGTAGTGACCCCCAGCATCTTCACGGACAGAGACGGGGTTAGTATGCGGCCGGCAAAGTTAAGATGGAAGGATTTGGTCTTCTTGAGGTTATGGGTTGTTCCGACAAGGAGCAGGGTTGTTTTGGATGGATTCATTTTCAAGGAGTTGGATGTAAAGTAGGATTTGACGGCAAGGAGAGTCTCTTCCCGGAATTTTAGGATGAATGAATGATGGATGTTTACCCAACGCAAACTTTATGACAGCTACCTGCGATAAAGTTGTTTCGTTATAATGAACCGAATTAGACGGTTTAAGCGCTGCAAAACGTAAACAATTGTATACTTATTTACATATTTATGTTTGTATGTATATGTGTATATGTATATACATATGAGCATCATTGTGTCAAACGTGTGTTTAGCAGGGTCTTTGAATGCATATTTCATACAAATCGACATATTGGAAAGAAAATCCGGATCAGATCACAAAATGGTTACCCTTGACCTTCGATGGCCTTGACCTGCACTGACCTTGGCATATATAAACGTATCCATGTGTGCACAGTGTTTTTATTAGTGTCTTTGAATACATATTTCATACAAATCGACATGTCGCAAAGCAAATCTGGAACAGGTCACATGACACTTGACCTTGACCTTTGATAACCCTGACCTTCGCTGACCCAGGTATATGTAAGTGTACCAGTGTGCGCACACGTGTTTTTATTAGGGTCTTTGAATGCATATTTCATACAAACTGACATGCTGCAAAGCAAATCTGGGTCAGGTCAGAAGTTGACTGACCTTGACCTTTGAGGACCTTGACCCTTATTGGCCCTGGCTTTGGTCTTGGTACATTCCATCACTTATGCCCGAATGAGGTCACCTGATTGTGTACAAACCGTAATCTTAGGTATAACCCCAGTCCTTTCACAATGTTCCCATTTGTCAGTGACAACCGATATTTTCATTTTGTTCACACACAAACTTCCAGTGCTTGATACTTCAAAAATTTCTGGCCGATTTTCGAACTCTGCCTGAGCCTGACTTCGTTATATTTCATTCAAGTTGTGGCAAAAAGTGTACCTTAATTGAAAACTGACAGAAGCATTAGCTGCATAGCAAATCTGTAACAGTTACGGGAACATCCTATTAGCATAGACAGGTAGCGCTGGATTACGGGAGTGCAGGTTCTGGATTGCAATCCCGATCATTTAGAAAAAGACATTTGATTATGTTTTTGAATATTTTGTATTGACATCAACTACCTGAAAGCCGCGACGTGGTCACCAGTCATTACCCATGAGAGTCTTCTGAAACCATTTAACTGAAGGCCCTGTGCCATGGTGACAGCCACGTTCGGTCGTCTGGTACCCGAGATAAATCCCATAAGAGAGATGGTAAAGGCGTCCGAGCACGTTGCGACATTAGCAGTCGGTATTCTGGAATACCAATGGTTTTGAAACAGCCGAGTGACGTTATATGGACCCAGAGCTGACCAGGCTTAACTCAGTGAATTACTCCTCATTGCGGTCGAGGCATCTTTGCATGGGCAGCACCCGAGCCAATATCGAATCGGCCAACACTGGCGCAGCCAAAGGGGGGAGGCGGAGGGCCCGGGCCGCTCCTTAGGTCCACTTTTTGTGAAAACCATTACACATCGTCTTCCCGGCATGCGGTTTTTTGTATGATTTCAGTCCACACTGGGCTCTGGGCGCCCTCCGTAAGAAAATCCTGGCTGCGTCCCTGATCACAGATTCTGAAACCATGCGACGCTGGCGCAATTGCCACTGATACGTGCTGGCTGTATTGGCTCGGGCTGTGCGTGCCAATGGAGCAGAATGTAGGGGATCACCCGGAGCGTTGAGGTGATTGATTAACAGGCGAAGCCGGAGAGGCCGGCTTCCCCCGTCACTTAGGCCGGCATTTTGTGTGGAAATTATTGTACATCGTCTTCCTGGAAGGCGGCTTTCGTATGATTTCAGTTCACACTGAGCTCCGCCTTCCCCCCTCCAGAAAATTCTGGCTGCGCCCCTGCCTAATGATGCTTCACATGTTCCTTGAATATCACACAACATGGCTTTCCTTTACGAGCCTTGGGACCTCAAATACAACGAATCTCTCACAGACGTAGATAACAATTTGCCTCACGTTTTTTTTTTTATTTACCGTGAACAGATTATCACTGCTGGCACCTACACCACACACGTCGTGACACATAGGACACAAGGCTGGCAGACGGGAGGTTTGCGCTGGTACGTGTGGCCTCTGGACCGTAAGTACTTCTTCCTGTCCGACTTGTCTCTTGCGTAGAGTAGCGTGACGTCGACGGGCTTTCGAAGTTGTCGTCCTCTCTAGCGTTTCTGTTTCCCGAGAACGTCTGTGACACTTAGATCTGAATGGTGGCTGCGGCTGGATTTTGGCATTCCGGAGAAGCTACAACCCTTGGGTTTCTGCAAGTGTGGGCTCTGAGGGATCCGTGCGAGTCATGATCACTGGCAGATCTGGGGAAGACCTTGGTTATGCTCCCCAACCGCAACTGGGGGGGGGGGCAAGTAAGCATTTGCCCCCACCCCAAAAAACGCATGGCTATTACTACACAGCCAGAGTAAAAAATCGCTCGATAATCAGAACCCACGGCCAGCGTCTTCGCGCCCTCCACCCCCTCGCCCCAGTTGCTGACCTACCATCCACACCCAGCGAATTCTTGTCTGCCCCCAAACCGAGCCGCTGGATGCGCCCCTGGTCGTGATTTGTTCCATCTCTCGTACTTTAGTGATCGACATGAGCTGCTCATCTCTGGGCAGATGGATCACCGCACCAGATTCGTCCTGCTCGGCCAGCGCTGTGAGCTTGTGTGTGATGGTGCACGGCAGGTCGGCAGTTCTGCCCATATCATCTGGACTGGACGCATGGTCCAGTCATCATATTTCGACGCATGGTTCATGCCAGCCAGCTCTTTCGCCGTTGTAGCGACCGGACGTGGAGGAGCTGCTGCCAGCGCTGCAAGTTCAGGCGCCACGGCCACTGCCTGTATCACTGCACGGGAGGAGTCACATCGCCAGCGCCGGACATGCGGGCACCGTTGTCGGCACTTCGCAGTGGTGAAAAAGGGCTGATACAGTGCACGACAGGAATGGACCAGACTGAACCAGGGCCAGACCAGCACGGACCAGACCATTGAGCAGACTGGATGGGAGACAAAGGAAATCAGGATGGGACAGGGTAGGGTGTAACAAGAACAGGCAAACAAGAACTTACCAGAAGAGACGAGATCGGACCAAACCAGTACGGTGTACCCTGTCTTGTCTTGATCAGCATGTGATCAGTGGGATTTAAATTAGTCTGGACAGATATCAGATAATGCCTGTACAAAGCCAACAAGAATTGCAAGTCTGGGACAGCAGTGGCCCCCAGTCCAGACAGCATTTGACATTAATCCTGTGGCAGTGCATGGGGAAAAACAAGGTAAAAATCATGTGTGTCACCCCCCCCCCCCCTTTCATCTCCACGGAGGTTCAACTGCTTCTGTGAGATATACTATAGTGGAAAAGGTGTTGGAGATAATAACATTCGTCACAGCACAATCTGACTAGCTGAAATGAAGATTGGTTAGAAATATAGATATTTTTGAAGTAACATCATGCATATCATACTGACAAGCAGGGACGGCGGATTGCATTTTTGGCTGGGGGGCAAGCTCTGTCGGGTCAACAGCCAACCTCATTTGGGTTACCTTCTTCCCCCATCCCGAAGAAAATAACTGAACTTCGCTCTTTTTGCTATCACCAAATTTTTCTTCAAATAATGAAAGCTTTTTTCCGGGTTTTGGCGCTAGTGCACACTTGTGTTCTCCAAAATGCGCGGATTTTTCTTTTCAAGTCTGTACCCATTGCCATTTTTCAGGTCTTTGCCCTTGGGCATCCATCTACGTAATGGCGAATAATGCAAACTTCTGTTTGTTATTATGTTTGCGTTTACATCACGAATTTAACATTATTATAAAATACATTTGTAAACGGTTGAAGGGCAGTTTCCTCCCACAGCATTCAAACATAACTCGACGCTGAGTAACAAAGCTCTTACAGACTATCATACAAGAACGAAATCATTATCTCAAGCATTTGCCAAAGCAGCTTTGCCTGTCCGCCACACACACATAATGTAACAATGCCAGCGCCAAATCTCTGACATAATGGAGCAGGGGCGTAGCCAGGATTCTGCCCAGAGAGAAGGGCAAATCGGATCAAGGGGACCCTCGAAACCAATGGGAGCCCTTGCCAAGGACGGATCCAAGATTTCTCTAAGGTGGGGAGGGGGGTGGAGGAAAATGGTCAGCGCGTGGCCCCCATTTTTTGCCTTTCAGATATGGGAAATGATGCAATTCTGCTTTTTACGATATAAAATAACCAAAAAATTCAAACACGTCATCTTATTTTACGAAATTCTGCGTTTTATCTCCGAACACAGTGCCCGAAATATGACAAAAACGGCGAGATTTTAGGCGGCTCCGTCCCTCTCTTCATTTCAAATGTGGTGTCTGTATCTGGTCCAGGAGTCCGTCTGTCCCCCCCCCCAATCCCGTAGCTTCTGGATTTTTTTAGTTTAGGTTAGTTTAGTTTAGTTTGGTTTTGTTAGTTCAGCTTAGTTTAGGTTCCCCTTTGCAGTTACAGGGGCAATTTTGGTGGTCTCGGGACGTCTGCCGTGCCAGGATTCTCTAGTGGCCCCAGTTTCCTCTTAAAAACTCACGTGTCCCGCGGGACGTCTCAGGCGCTCCTTTGGCAGTTTCAGGAGCATCTCTGACAGTCTCAGGAACCCATCTGGCAGTTTCAGGGACGCTTAAACCATCTCGGATTCCTTCCTGTTGTCCCTGGGACGTTTTTGCCGTCTAAGGAGCCCCTCAGACACTAAAAAGGGCCCTGTGTAAGCCTCTCTCTGCTGTGACAGGCGCGCCTCTTGCAATCGTCTAAGTTCTTTGGCCGTTTCAGGAGCAGTGTGGACGTCTCAAGGTCTAGTAGTTTGAGGGGTCCCTCTGGTCGTCTCAGTGGCCCCTATTGCTAGAGACTTCTAGTTAGCAGTATCAAAGAACCCTCTCTAGCAGTCTCAGTGGACCCCCTGCGGTCCTGGATACCTCTCTTACCGTCTCTTGGAAACATTTTTGCCATCTCAGGAGCCCTCTGGCAGTAACAAAACACCTTTTGGCAACTTCAGGGCCCCTGTGCAGTATCATAGGCACTCTGAACGCCTCCGGTGGTCCTCATGGCTATATCAGGGGTCTTCCTCTGTTACATGAGGTGTATCTGGCAGCCTTTTAGGACCCCTCTAGCCGCAACAAAGGACTTTTGTTGGCGCTTCAGGGCCTCACTGGCAGTTTCAGGGGGACCTTGCCCGTACCAGGAGCCCACTTATTACACTCGGGGACTCTCTGTACGTCCAGCGCCTCCTTAAAACCCAAATACCGTCCCAGAGGCGCTCTTATCGTCTTTGCCTCGCAGGGACCCTGCGACCTTTTTGGCAGTATCAGCGGTCATCTGCGGTGTACGGGCCCATCTTGCCGTCTCAGAAACCACCTGACCTTCCCGAGGGTCCTTGACAGCATCAAAAACCATTCAAGGTTTCAAAAAGGCAGTGTGACCCATTTGTGGCTTCTCTCGAGTTTGAGAAGGTCACCGACGAATCCCCGTTCAGGGAGGCCCTCTGGCTGGCCAGGGTTTCCTTTGCAGTGCTAGGCACCCTCTTAAATTCTTTTCGTCTCAGTTGCCTCTCTGGCAGTTTTGGCGGTTTCATGGGCCCTTTGCGTGTTGTGGCCCCTTGCGATCCCAGGGGCCCTTGAAGAGTTTCAAGGGCCCTTCTTTCTATCTTAGGGGCCATCTTACCGTGTCAGCGTCTTATTAACCCGGCTGGAGGCCCTCTGACTACATCGAGAGCTTTGAGCTTTTCACTCACAGGGGCCCCCTAGGAACTCAGTCGTCATCTTGGCCGTCTCAGGGGCCCTATGAACCATCTGGAGGGTCCTATGAACTGTCCTAAGTGCTGATGATCCTATGAACCATCTACCGTATTGGGACCCTTTTTGTGGTCTCGGAGGACCCTTTGGGAGCTTCAGGGGCCTCTATGCGTCTCAGAGATCATTTAACCCTCCAGGAGGCCTCCCGGACTGCACCAATAGCCCGTCAGGTTCTGGTAGAGACCCCGTGAAGCTCATACCGGGGCCCCTTCAGGACTCCTTTTAAGCCTGACAGGGGCCCCTTCTCAGGCCTCAGGGGGGGAGGGGGCGATCGCTTCAGTTGTTCCCCCTTTGGATATGCTCCGGGCCGTCGTAATCAGTGGGGCCCCATGTGGTTAAAATTACTGTCGGTTTGTAAAGGGGTCCCGCTTAAGTGTAAAGGGGGCCCATGCCCGCCTGTAAAGACGTTCCTGCCGACCTGGCGGGTACCTCTTACAGGTCGACAGGGACATCTTTACAGGAAAGCAGGGGACCCTGAATGATCGTTTTAGGGCCTCTGTTGGCCAGGAGGACCACTTCCTGTCTGTAGAGGGCATCTTATCCGCCTGTAATTGCTCCCTAAAAATCCGCCTGTCGACCTCTGGAGGCAGGCACAGGGGCCTTCTTCCAGACCGAAAGGAGGTCCCTTCATAGGCTGGCTTTATGGGCCGACAGGGGCCCCTCCGCAAACAATCAGTGAACTCCCCTACAAGCTAGCCGGGGCCCCTAAACGCTCATTGACACCTCGGACCTCTCTTCATAGCACACAGTCTTCTTGTATACTCGGGGTACGTTTTCTTTAGGTTTGTAAGTCTCCTTTAATGTTTAAAATGTTCTTATTTTGCTTAATTGTCTGTTTCGGACCGTGTAAGCCGCTCTGCGGGGGCCCCACGCCATCCAAAGAACTGGGGTCTTCGGCCCCAGGGGACCCGCTCGGCCGCCAGCGGTCCTCGCTTAGCCTCCGGGGAGGGGAGGGGGGGCATGGCCCCTTTGGCTCCCTCCTCGGCTACGCCACTGGGCAGGACTAGCTAACGGTGTACTGATGGTTTCTCCAGTGCTTTATACGTTTCTGGGGCCCATTTAAAGCGTTAATCACAGGGGGGGGGGGGATTTGCGCTGCAAAGGGGACACCTTGAGAGTGAGGAAGCGATGTAGCCAGAGCCTTCCTGGCAGGGCTGCAGCTCTTAGCCCTCCTCTCTAGCGGGGCCCGTTAAACTCTGCCGTCCACTGGCCGCGGAAACTTACGTAAAACATCATTTTTTCTCATTCATCATGTAAACAGCGCCACAAGTCTCTCAGGCAGCCCCCAGACCAAGAATCCTGAAGACACCCCAGGGATGAGGACCTTCTACCAATCTTGAGGGTAAATATGTTTCAGATTTTAGCCAATTCATTTAGAGTGGGTGGCTCGCCGCTGACCACATTCACTGTGCCCTTAGAAGCCAGATGACCTCGCTGTCCCCTTCTCCATGGGGGGGTTTACCTGCCACTGCAGGAATTTGTTCCCTAATTGACATGCTAAAATGACCACTGAAGGCGGAAATGCACTCTTTACATACCTCAAAACTCTTTTGATTTCGGTGACCTTACTTCGACATTGAGGAATTGCAGAACTATAGTATTCTCGGGTTTAGGAGGGGAACATTCTCGGATCACAAGAGGGGTATGGACCCCAAACCTACTGGCTGCGCCTGTGTAGCCACCTCCACAGGCTGTCCAGCATCTTGTCGGGGTCTGAACACCTCTCCCGACCTGCTTGCAAGTCTTGGCAAAAAGAATAAAAGCAAAACTGTTCATAATATACCAGACAGTGGTTTACTATACCTTTGCCGCCGCAAAATACGTGGAACTATGGGTCACTTCTATGGTGGCGCAATTAGCCACATCATATGGCGGAAATATGGCAGGGTTGCCCTAACTGCGTCTTTTGCAGTGTCTTGCTAGATATTAACTCTATTCCCTGCACGGGGGGCGGGGCTGAATCGGCCCACCCCCGCTTGGGTTTTTTGCTTGCCAAATCCAGGCGTTTTGACGCAGCTTCACGAAACTTGGTGACTTTCCATAGCTATTCTTTCTACGTGCCGTGACAAAATTTCAAAACCCCATTTTGCTCAGGGGCGGAGCCAGGCAACGTTTTTGGAAGGCACCTCACGCCATTTTTGGGCATGTTGAGGGCAAAAGAAAAATGTCTGCCAGAAACAGCGTTTTTAAGATAGAACTTAAAAACTTATATGGATGTATAGCTAAATAGTTGGGCAATGTGCAGATATAATTTTGTTCATTCACTTCACAAGGTCAGGCCAAGGTCAAAAGTCAAAATTTGGTTTTATTGCGATAATTTCGGCGCTGTTTTTTCAAATCAAATGCCAAACCTAGAACATATGTGACGTAGAAAGGTGCCCTCTACTTGTGTGTCAAGTTTCAGGTTGATATCAGGTCGGGTCATGGAGCCGTGACCTAAAATGTCCTTGGGCGTACCCTTTTTTGTAACAGCCATGAAATGAATTTTTTTAAAAAAGAGTGAATTCAAATGATCGGAAAACGTTTACAGATAATATTAAATGCACACGAGATCATTCCAAGTGGCTCCAAGGTCACTGGAGGTCGTTTAAGGTCAAAGGTCACAAGTTGATCTGAGGAACGTGTGACCAATGACAGTTCCCCCTTTTTCATATCCCTGGCACCGCCTGTTCTAACATTATACAAATATTGTAATGCGATTTGTACTTCTTTAGCAGAACATTACTAGCAGAAGCCAAAAAAGTGTTTTTGCCTTTTTTTGTTCATTCAGTTGTTGAACAACTAATCCTTCTATTTTTGAAACCCTGTGAACGCCCATGAATTTTCTCAAAATTTCAGATGTGTGTACCAATGGTAAAAGTCCTATCCACAATCCCTCGATACATGCCAGTTTCATCGAAATCGGTCGATAAACAACGGAGTTATGAGAAGTGCAAAAATACCCCTGATTTTGACATTTTTGCCCCCATATATCCACACCTTTCAACATTTTGATTTTTTTATAAAAATTCAGTTCACGTCATGGCAAATCGATTGCCGTTTGTTGCGATGAAATCGGATGTGTAGTTCTCGTGATCTCAGGGGGGGCCGAATCCGCCCTCCCCCCTGCCGGGAATCGACCATACCGTCTAGCCCTCGAGGAATAGGGTTAAATAACAAATAGTAGGCAAAGACCAAAGCTTTAAAACATGGGACATTATGGTGGTCAAAAGGCAGAAAAGGCATATGAGAAACAAATAGGATGATGTTTACCTGACTATAGTCATAGTGCCCGTTTTTCGAAAAATTGACGCAAACTGGGCAGCTTTCCCTACGATCTAATAATGTTGAATTCGTGTTATAAACGCAGGCAACATAAGAGACAGAAAATGGAATGCTGAAAAATGTCAGTGGGTACAGACCTGAATGAAAAAATCCCCGCATTTTAGAAAACACAAATGTCCACCAGCGCCAAGACCTGGGAAAAAGTTGGTTTATTTAACAAAAAAACTGGGCATAAAAAGAATTCAAAGAATTTAGTCATTTTTTGCGGGGGGGGGGGGTGCAGAAGGTAATCCAAATGAGGTTGGCCGTTGATCCGACAGAGATTGCCCTCCAGCCGAAAATGCAATCCACCGTCCCTGCAAACAAGCGACTGTCCTAAAGCAGCTGTTCGGATGGATACCAGCACATTTATTTGTAGTTTGCGTAAGCTATGATCTTCACACATGCATTGAGCATAGTCACACACATATGGCTGTTGTGATATAAGTTACGCGCCCTGATATTTTAGGTCACAATTCTGTGACCCGACCTGATATCACCCTGAAACTTCATGCGCAATTAGAGGGCACACGTCTAAGTCATATCTATTCCCGGTTTTGTATTTTGGAAACTAGTGCCAAAGTTATTAACATGAAACCAAATTTTGCCCATGACCATGACTGCCCCACTATTTGACCAAAGATTAACCAGATAATTTTTGTATGCTTGCCAGGTTCTTTACCTATGCACCCATTTGAAATTTTAAGTTCTTTCTTAAAAATCGTACTTTTGGCAGCCATTTTTCAATATCCTTGAACATGGCCAAAAATGGCCTAAGGCACTTCCTAAAAAAGGCCTGGGTCCGCCCGTGAGCAAAAAAGAATTACGAAATTTTGGCGCAGTATTTAGAAGGGATAGTTAGGAAAAGTGAGGAGGCTTCGTGAAGCTGCGTCAAAAACTCTAGAACTGACGAGTAAAAAACCCGAATTGTCTTTGATGTCAACAACCATAACTCAAAAATGCTACAAACAATGGCTGTTGGCTCTTCCGTAACCATGACATCACCACGCTTCCTAGTGAGCAATCAAGGCTACTCATGCTTTCGAGAAAGAAAGGATTGGTTTTAACTATTTTATGTACAAATCTGAAATAATTTGTAACGTTTATAGGACAGTGTGCGCACGATATTTCGAAACAAGATACCATTTGACGATTTTACCGTATGGTGAGAAAGATTAAAACACAGAATAAGGAATTTTTCTCAAGAAAAACAGAAGACTGGGGTAATCAGTATTATGCTGAGTTCCAGTTTCCAAATTGTTCCTTGACTGCTTGACTAACCCGCGGTATGTTGCCATTTGATGCCTCCTGCACTATTGCTGTGAGCAGACTTGCGCTTGATCCCGCTTGACCGGAATCAATTCCAATTCCATACCCAGGCAGATGGCTCCGAATCCGAATCTAATTTCAAGCGACAGATATGCCAAGCGACAGATTACAAGCGAAATCAATTCCGAATCCAATTCCAGTGTGGTTCAAAATGTCGGATTCCGAATCTGAATCCGATTCCAGTGTAACAGTTTCATTATACTTATGCATTAACTAACATTAGGTATTGATAACCATGCATTTTGCCACACATCAGTAGTGCTAAAGTACTGATGAAAATAGATGCGGAATTGCAAGTTTTTCCGAACTGCAATGTTTCATGCCATATTTTGTGGTTGATCAAGATATCCTTCTTGAATGTGGCATTTATGGCTATAGACGTATTTTCATACAAATTTCTATATTGTTCCACTTAATTGTGCTCTGCAGTGAATATCATCCCATCCTGAAAACAGATTTTAAGGCTTTCAACATGTATTTTCTGATTGCCCGCGTCGACAAAAGGAACAACTGAAAACAGTCTTTACATCAGTTAATTTAAGGCAGGTGGAAAGTTATTCAGTTATCAGTTGAATATGAATTGCAATACTGCGCCGAGGGCTTTACAACAATCTGTCTCAAGAAAGGTTTCCATTCGAAATCACTCCGTGAAAAAGTATTCGGTTGCATAAAAAAAACCTATCGTCATATGTCGACTGAGGTTTGATCATGTGATTGGTGACGTATTCACTATCAGAAAGTATTGCGGACACCTGTTGAAGTAAATGAACATTTTTTATTATGGCGTGTATTTTTGACCTCGGTGAAAAAGCAGCAGGCACAGAAAGCTCTGCGTCGTCTTTGCTTATGGAAACGCGGCGTAGCAACGATTAAGGTCAGACGCTATATAAAATTTTGAATACAAATTGCTTTTGTAAACAAAAAATGGATTTACATCTTTTAATAATATGTTTCTCAAAAAAATCGAACTAGGAGAGGAAGTATGCTGTGTGAACTACATTAATATTAGCACGGCGTTGCTACAGAATTAAAGCATTCGTCACCAGTAAAATACCTATAAGACGGTATTTGGAGCAGGCAGTTATATGGTTCCACCACCTACTCACCAGTGCCCCAAGAAACTGGTGTAAAAGTGATAGTTACGCATCCTTTTCTCCCATGTTTATCTTGCCTTGAGCTGGAGATCCTTTGACCTAATGTCGACTGTTCTGAATCTTGGAACACAACCCCATCCCCAATGGCCTGTCTACCTACCTAACAGGGGATATCCGTCCCACGCAGCCATAAACAAATGGGCCATAAGACACGAATCTACTTAAAACTGCTCTCAAAGTGAAGTCATTAGTGCATGTACATGCATAACTGAATGACGGTATACATATTTCTTTAATACCAAAGTAGGGGTAGTTTCAACTTTGACAAGGAGCGGAAGGAGATATTTGGCCTTTGGATTCGTTTCTCATTCCAGTGATTCCACAGGCTAGCTGAATCAATTCTGAATCCGACTCAAGACTCACCACAACTTCCAACTGAATCGATTCCGAATCCAGTTCCGGTCCAAATGAAAGCGCATCCGGATTTGGCTCTAATGTCGCTGGAATCGAGCACGAGTCTGGCTTTGAGGCTTAATGACCATTATTCGCTTTGAATATATATATATATATATATATTGAAACTTGTGGATACAGGGGGGGCCAAAATGTCAAAAGTGGGGGTATTTTTGGACTTCTTATAACTCCGTTGTTTTTGGACCGATTTCGATGAAACTGGCATTAATCGAGAGATGATAGACAGGACTTTTACCATTGGTATACACATCTGAAATTTTGAGAAAATTCATGGGCGTTCACAGGGTTTCAAAAATAGGTGGATTAGATTTCCAACACTTCAATGAACAAAAAAGGCAAAAACACTTTTTTGGCTTCTGCTAGTCATGTTATGCTAAAGAAGTGCAAATCGCATTACAATGTTTGTATAATGCTAGCATAGGCGGTGCCAGGGACATGAAATAGGGGGAACTGTCATGGTCATATGCTCCTCAGATCAACTTGTGACCTTCGACCTTAAATGGCCTCCAGTGACCTTGGGGTTACTTGGAATGATGTCGTGTGCATTTAATATTATTTGTAAACGTTTTCAATCATTTGAATTCATTCTATTTCAAAAATTCCGTTTTATGGCTATTGCGATGTAGGGTACGCGCACTGACATTTTAGGCCATAGCTCCGTGACCCTACCTGATATCAAGCTGAAATCTTATACACAAGTAGAGGGCCCTTTTCTACGTCATATATATTCCGGGTTTGGCATTTGAAAAAAAAACGACGCCGAAATTATTACTATTGAACCAATTTTTTACTCTTGACCTTGACGTGACCTTCTAAAGTGACCTCAGATGGACAAAATTATATCTGCACATTGCCCAACTATTTAGCTATACATCCACATAAAGTTTTAAGTTCTATTATAAAACCCCTGTTTTTGGCAGACATTGTTCTTTTACCCTCAACATGCCAAAAATGGCCTGAGGTGCCTCCCAAAAACGTTGCCTGGCTCCGCCCCTGAGCAAAATGGAATTTTGAAGTTTTGTCACGGCACGTAGAAAGAATAGCTAGGAAAATTCACCAAGTTTCGTGGAACTGCGTCGAACAGCCTGGAATTGGCAAACAAAAAACCCGAGGGGGCGGATTCAGCCCCCCTGCCGGGAATAGGGTTAAGGCCAGTGTATGTCCGCTGACTGTGAGTGTCCGGAGCGATATAAGGACAGCGTCGTTAAGGCCTTCATCAAGCATGCTTTCTACATCTGCTTGGATTGGTCATCCACGACTCTGAACTTGAAAGATTTAAACAGGCTTGGATGGACAACGGCTACGTAGTCACGACTGTTGACAAAGAAATACGATAGCACATGGACACTATGATCCATAACAAGACTTACACCGAACACGGGGCTGCAACCAAGCTGTTCTGCAAAATTCAGATGACACCGGCCTACAAAACGGACGAAAAGTGTTAATGGACAACACGCAAACACGCGACCCCTAGGACAAGAAACGAGGAACTTGAGGTCATCGTTTATTACCAAAACAGAACGATCCAAATCTTGCAGTGAACAATAGTCCGACTAAAAGACACGATACGCTGAAAAGCATCAACATAGTGTATCAAAACACATGCCCAAACGAAGACCGTAGGCTTCGTGAATCGTACTACATTGGTGCTATGACAATTTCTCTACCTGGACGACAAACCGTGCTCCTTCGTGACGGTGCTCCTGCCCAGCACTTACGACAGGTGCCTGACGAGACTCTGACAAGAAAGACTGACTGACAGCACGACGATATCTATGACGTAATGATCGCAGACCTCCCAACGTACGTGAAGCCCTGTTTATAGAAAAAAGTGGAAACTGACGCTTAACGTCCAGATTAAGCCGGAAGCGACGTTACAATTATGGAAGAACCAGTGACTTGCAGGAATAGTTTTATGTAATTTAGATTGTGTGTGTTTGTCATTTAACTAACCTGTTAATGCAGAATTTCCACTGTCGGGAAATGTGAACAACAAAAGTGCTACTATATAATATGCTATATATATATATATATATATATATATATATATATATACATAATGTGCAATTTCCACTTGATAAACAGTAACAAAAAAACTTATGAATTTCCGTTCACCAAATAAAACGGGTTAAATCCGTTGATAAATGCACATTTGGAGGGAGGGGAAGGTTAGGTTGTCGGGCCTTTGGCTCGGCTCACCAAGCATGCACGGAAATGGGCATCCCTGTCCCTGAACACTAGTTTAATTCAAGTGACGTTGATTTTTAAGTCTGTTCTGGCTCTGGCTGGGCTTGGTCAAATTTCCGACCTTGGTTCAAGCTTGCTGGGGTCTGAGTCCGAGACCATGATCAAGTGCAGAATTTTCAGGTTTTGGGAATCTGAGTCAGAGTCCCCGGTTCAGTGGTAGTGAGTCCGTGTCCGAGTCTGCTTCTCGGAAATTTTGAATCGTATCACATAAATCAAGTCCAAAAGGGTTGCGCATGCGGAATCGGTGCGGAGTCGACGACTGAAGACGGGTCCAGTCTGCTCTGTATCTAGTGATCACCAGAGTTGCGAGCCCCGTCTGTCTCCATTCTCGGTCTCCATCAGCCTGATGACCCCACTGCATCCAGTCACTATCAGGCCTGTGCGCGCCGTCCGTCTCGGTCAGACCGGGACCCCCTGGCCTCCCCCGCCCCCTCCCGCTGGTCGGTAATGGCTGCCAGCCCAGCCGCTCTGCCCGGGGGCTTGGTCGTGCTTGGTCAGCGGGCCGACGCCGCTCTGTTTTTGCCCGCAGGGCAGCGGGCGGCGCCGCTGCTGACCGATTGACACCGCTCACTGCCCCCCCCTCTCTCTCTCTCTCTCTCTCTCTCTCTCTCTCTCTCCTTCTTTGTTTCTTTCTTAGGTTGTTTCTTTCTTCCTCTTTCCGGATCTCCAGCGGTCCACCCCTGCGGAGCGAGGCAGCCTGAGCCGCCGGCCGGGCGGTCTGACCCGTCGGCCTGTCTCCCGGCCGAGCGTTCTTATTCGTCGGCCTGTGTACCGGTCGGTAGGTCTGACCTGCCGGCCCGTGTACCGGCCGGGCGGTCTGGCCGGGCGGTCTGACCCGCCGGCCTGTGTACCGGCCGGGCGGTCTCATTCGTCGGCCTGTGTACCGGTCGGTAGGTCTGACCTGCCGGCCCGTGTACCGGCCGGGCGGTCTGTCCGGGCGGTCTGATCCGCCGGCCTGTGTCTCGGCAGAATGTCGCTCACGGCGCGGCCATCTGTCGTGACGGGTCCTGGATAGAGCCGATGCGGAACTATGCAGTAACGCGGTGCTCGACGGCCCGATCGTTGTAAAGTGGGAGTGCTGTGGATTTTATGACGCAGGCTCGATGCTGTTAGGGTCGTCGTTCTGTATCGCGAAGCGTCTGTTGCCATTTTTCCCTCAGGGTCTGAAGTCTTAAGTCCTGCTAGTTGCCATTCTATTGAACGTTATTGTCTGAAACGTTCACACATTCTGAATCAAGATCGTAATAACTATAGCACTTCGTGCTTTGGAATGACGGAAATGATACAGCGGAATGTCGACCTCCGTGTTCGAAAATGTTCGGCTGTATCAATACGGTCCGTGGACACTTGTGTTGGAACTCCTCGGATGAGGAATTTTATGCTGTCATGTGCATGAGACGCCTGCGATCCAAATTAATTCCATTGATGCATTGTTTCAACGGTGACAGAAAGGAACAGGCACAATTAATGAGAAGATAAAAATATGCAGAAAAATGGAGGCTCGGGTAAGGAGATAACGTGAATACAAAAAAAAACTGGGAGTAAGCAACAGGTTTTATTTAGACGGCCGGGAGATGGTATGGCCGCTCCAGAGGTGCTGCTCTCACCATACGTAACCCTTGCCGGGCCGTAGCTCGCGACCCCCCGCCAGGCCTCTAGAACCAGAAGACCCACAGCAAAATTAAAAACATCAGTTGAAAGCCCTTGGCGAAAGCAGTTTAGATCCCATTCGTTGTTCGGACCTCGTTGCGTCCGGTTTTCCTGGTGTTTCTTTTCCGCTGTCGGACCAGGTTTATTTAGGTAACGACGTTTTACTTTTTCTGCCTTTCTCGCTTTTCCTCCTACTCCTCAACGATGGGGAAGAGAGGGAAGGAAAAAGGGTTTTTATTTGGATTCTGACCCGGAAACGACAGCGGTTTAGATACCACCTGAGTCGGCGTCACGATCACGCCTACTGTTGCCGACCTACGCCCGGATGTTGTGTCACTTGATGATCCCATAGCACAGGAACGCTCCTCGCCAGTGCACAATACACAGGAATCGGACCCTAGTCCGTCATTGGATCACGCCTCTGTTCGGTCAGGCCCTCGCTCGTCTTCTGTCGTCGCCCCTGCCACTGACCACTGCATGAGCTCGACCAGTGCCAGCTCATCGCCTTCTGATGCCGATTTGGACTCTCTCGAATCGTTTGTCACGATTGAGACCAGATTCTCTCGGCAAAATCAACGTCTTTTGGCATTTGAAACAACTTGTAGCCATTTGCGTATCCTCGGGCGCGACACTGAAGGACCAGCGAGCATCGTGCGAACAGCCCTCATCGTGAACACTGTCAACAGAACACAAACCGAAGTTCTGAAAGCCTCGACGGTTTCCGGCCGAAAAGTCACAGTCCGACACCACACGGCAGGTAACCAACCAAGGCACCATCTTTGCTCCCGAGCATAGATTAATGCCAGAAGTCGAGATCCAAGAGGAGCTGAGACTAGAGGGAGTGGTGCACGTCCGCCGACCGACCACCACGACCAGCGACGCGACGCCAGCCTCTTGGTTCTCACTTTCAGCAATCAGAAGTTTCCTGATACTCTTGATGCTGGTTACCTCCGATACGACCTGTAAGCTCTCATTCCTGACCCGTTGAGGTGCCAGTGCCAATGATTCAGCCATGGATCTAGGCGGGAACTGTAGGCAAAAAGCTTGTGGCCCCCGAGTGCGGAGAGCCTCCGCACGAGTAAACCGCTAGCTCCGCACCAGAAAAGTGCCTAAGCTGTGAGAGTACTGATCGCGCAACAAGCTCGGACCAGTGCCCCATCTGGAAACAAGAAAAAACATATGTTGGGTGCAGGCAAATACTGGAATTTGTTGAGTTACAGAAGGTCGTCCTCACCTCTTCTCGTACTCCACCCGCCAGGGGTGGACCCTGGATTTCGCCAGGGGCGGGACGGAAGGAAGGCGAATGGTCAGCGCGAGACCCCTGCCGGCCTAGCCCCTTCCCATTTTCTTGCTCTTCAGATATAAAAAGAAACGTCGATCCGCGCGGTCAAGGTCAAGGCGTCAAGGCCATGGGTCAAGAGGAATTATTCGATGTAATTTTGCGCTTCGACCGGCTAGCTCCGATGTAAACCTGTACCGTCACACGCCACCCTCCCTGTTAATTCCAATAATTTTTCTCGCCGTTGGCATAGAATGTTTGCAAGCAGTTCATTCCTGCTTGCTTCGAATAGACTTTTTGATCAGTGGTAGAGGCGCGTTAAGAATTGGGAGGAAAATCCATGTCTGTCCGTTTCATTTCAAATAGTGTCATAGTTAAAGAAGATTTTTTTCAAAGCTGGAGGCATCCACATCCCGTTGTTGGTGACGACGACGACCCGCAGAGAAACTGAGCTTATTCTCGGGTATTAGAGCGCATAAAAATAAAGGGACTTGTCTATTGCTGCCGACGTTTTTCACATCCATGTAGTGGATGGAGACAAAGGATGCAGAGAAAGCAGTTTTGTACGGATAGAAGGGCAAACCCGTAGGAAAGTGTAGAAAAGACGATATGAATTTTCACTTTTTTTAGCCAGAGATGATCGTAACTGTGACATACTGTAAGGATGTGCATAGTTTTCGTAATCACATCTATGATTTAAAAGCTACTTTCTAAAGATTTAAAAACACTGTCTTGCACATACTGTTTTGCATAATGTGGCTGGCATGGTCCAGTTGAGACGAACATTAGAGTATCAGCCTTGACAATGCTTGGATCATAGCTGCATGGATTATTCATGAGCGGGTCATGTCGTTTTGTGAAACTGCGGGGGTTCAGAAATGCAGGGCCTCTACTCGAGAATTAGACTCTCCAACAAAACAGACTGCTCTGTTACGTTCAGTCTGCGGCTCGCGGAAGGGGGCATGGTCGCAGACATACACGATTCGCGCGTGGTTTATTTTGTGGCAGGTTAAAATCAAATGCAGTTAATCGTTGCCTTGCAGAAGGGTTCCTTTCGTGATATCTGTGAGGGTGGAGATTCATGAAGTGATATTTCACAATTACAGCCTGTTCATGAGCAAGGAAAATGTCATATGAAATCATAAGTCACCTACATCCGTGATCCCATGTATTCCAGTGCATCTGGGGAGTTGCACGTCCTTTACATTATATTCCGATGGAGAATGAGGATACCGGAAACGTAAAGACGTGAATATACAAGGGTCAGCTGGCTAAATTCTGCCAGCGATCCCATATTTAGCAAAGAACAACTCATTAGAAGTGCTGCGTTCCTGCACACTGTAAACTCATTTCGACGATGCTAAGTTTTTAATCACCGGCCATTGATAGAAATGGAAACACATGGGTTGTCAGCACACGTTAGTAACGTAGCATATAGCAACATTAGTAATAGTAAAGGAACAACGCAAATACTTGCCATCATCGACATCGCCTTGTTTTGTGTAAGCAGAATGAGTAATGAATAAGGTAACAGGTATTAGGGAGGGATGAAACAAGGATTTTACAAACAGGATTGGTTGGAATGTATACCCATATCTTGGCAGAACTGATTTAAAACACTGGTCCAAAACATTACATTTGATGGTGTGCTGCAATTATGGCATGTGACGTAACATCTGACATATTTTGCTGCGGGTAATTCTACTGTTATCAAATTTCTGGAGACCAGCAAAATCTTTTCCATGTAGCCAAACTCCCACCTGTCCAAGCCTCTTGATAGCCGGTATTTTGACTTCTCGGGCGTGGCAAATTTACTTCAGTATGACAGGAGTTCCATATAATCATATTTCGTACATGAAAATTTATCCAAATAATGTTTTTTTTGCCAGCTGGGTTGCAGGATACAAAATGGATTGGATCAATTCAGCACTTTCTGTGATCCATCCCAATACCATGTATTTAACCTGGATTGGATGCGCATGCTGTGTTCTTTATCTCTCAGGTGGTGCTACAGCACCACCTTGAATAAAAAGCGTCACCTAGATAAAAGCACAACATAGAAAAAGCACCAGGTGCCACATGCATGACAGTTCGTTGTAGGGTGTTAAAAATTTTCTTTTTTAGTGACCACACGAATTACGTATTTACCAATTCTTTTGAAATGAAATGGCATGGAGTGCATGTCAACATTGCATTTCAGGCGTCATGAAACCATTATTACGATTACCTTTCCACAGTGGAAACGATGAGCCAAAATATCATTGTTTACTGAAAAGAAAATTGAGCTAGTTTTATATATTTTAGGGTGGCTCTAAAAATTCAGGGGCATGTTCTAGAATCTTGGGACAGTTGTGTGAAAGTAACGGTCCTGACTCCTGGGGCTGCATATCTGCCAGAACTGCTGCTCCGCAGTTGGACCTACCATGCTCAAGTTTTGAGAACAGATTCTGATGTGGCTGCTCCCCAGAATGCTTGTCATACCTGACCCGCTGTTTGCAGTCTGGGATTTATGTAAGTTGTTATCCGGCAATATAGACACTGGCTATCGTTAGGCAACTTATGCAGTAATAACCGCGTCACTAACCTTCTATACAACTTTCCATGCATTCAAAGCAAAAACAAAAAAAAAAACAGGAGGGATTCAGCAACAACAAAACAATACACAACATGACACGAAATTCAATTTTGCCTCTTGCGCCGCTATCAAGCGCCATTAAGTTTACCAAATTTAACCACTGCCATCTTCATCTTATGACTGTTAGAGCCAAACGCATCATGTCTTTTTTCCAAAGACGCTTGACTCCAAAATTTATAATCATCTTGCCAGAAAGTTGGAAACCGCAAAGAGAAGACAAACGCTCCCTGTCTGTCTCTGTCTCTGTCTCTGTCCCTGTCTCCGTCTCTGTCTCTGTGTCTTTCCGTCTCTCTCTCTCTCTCTCTCTCTCTCTCTCTCTCTCTCTCTCTCTCTCTCTCTCTCTCTCTCTCTCTCTCTCTCTCTCTCTCTCTCTCTCTCTCTCTCTCTCTCTCTCTCTCTCTCTCTCTCTCTCTCTCTCTCTCTCTCTCTCTCTCTCTCTCTCTCTCTTTGTGTATATATATATAATTTGAAACAAATTTTGAGAAGCACTGTAAGGTAGAGCCAGACAACTGTTGACTCGGTAATACTGTATTTACTTACAAAATAACCGCCAGGACCTTCTTCGGGTGGCACCAGTTTTTCCATATGCTACCATACCCCTTATTTTATTTGTAAATGACCAAATATATAGGTATGTACAATACCAATATATAGGTGTCAGTCTTGAAGAATGTCCAGGGCCGAAGACCAACCATGCCACGACGAGAGCCGGTCTAGGCTCGATCTTTTGAAGTCTTTTGTCAATGGAAAAATGAAGGAATATAGTCAAATTTCATACAGGTGGCCTGGTTTGGACCCGCACAGGCCAAACCGGGTTTATGGATGGGTCTGTCCGACCCTGGTTTTGACACCACCAGCGTAGACTATAGACCACTTGACTCAGGGGAGTGGCTACGTTCTTTTCCTTATTTTGTGTACGGATGGGAGGTAGGGTGTCAAAACCAGGGCCCGGCAGGCCCAACCAGAAGCGAGGTTTGGGCCCGACCGACGCCAAACCGGGCAGCTCGTGTCAAATTTGCCCATAGCGCCTCATTTTCCCACTGGCGCCCCCCAAAACGTTGGGCGTGGACCGGACCATGTTGTGGGATGGCTGGTCCCCGGCCCGCACCGGTCCCGGAAATTCTCTAAGATTCACACTTCTGTGCCAGGCTACCACAGTTCAGTGGGCTCCCGCCGACTTAGTGAAGCAAGCAGACAAGTAAAACAGAAGCGCAAGGTTCCAAAAACCATGAGTTCAGTCCTGGGGAACATTATTTGTCGCTACTTTTAAGCAGAACAAACACGACTTTACCCGCGCCCGACTGGCGGTCGGCGCCGATCGCGCTCGATGGGGGGGAGGGGCGGGCGGTTGATCGTCTCCCTCTAACTTACGACCGGTCGGTCGCACGATAAAAAATAGGCACATCGTTGGAAAGCTCCTGAAAAGTAGAGCTCAAAACTGGTCTCATTTTTAGTTTCGGATAATATGTAACCCATTTACGTCCTGTATATATTTTCGCACAGCCGACTGCATGGGGCCGGGAAAGGGCCTGGATCTCAAAGGCTAGAACGTCTAGGTAAAACAGACTAAAACTTCTAGACTAGACAGACTAGACTAAGAACAAGAAAACAGACTAGACTAAAAACGTCTAGGTAAAAACACCAACGCACAGATAAAGGTCCGCAAACATCAATGCACGTCTAATGTCTTTGATTTGTCAAATATATACGCGGAAACGTTGAGTTAAAGACACGGCAATTTTCGCGCCAATTGCCGCCGGCGCCGTAGCCATACGCAGTACGAAATTAACGGGAACCAATTTTGACGTTCCTTTATTTTCGTGACATAAACAATCCGTGTAAATTTTATTGATCCTAGTGGTTCTTGTGCTGGTTTCTGATGCTTAAATTTTGGAGAAATTCAGTAGTTACTGATCTGCACAATTGGGTGACCTTCATTTGCGAGAACCTATTATTTCCAAAATATGCGGTTTTTGAAACTTTTTGAGTTTTCTGGCATGGCTTGGAACTGTGCGGGCCAGTTCTGTCATTTTCTGCCCGTTCTGAGTAATTCATCGCTGATTTCGACGGCGGAAGATTTTAACCCATAACAGTTATTCGTGACATGACCTGAGGTCAATGACTGAAAGTCATTTACACTTTGTCCATTGACGGCAAATGAATGCCTGCATCATTCCACACCAAAAATGTCTTAAAAATTTCTTCAAATTCAGAAAAGACGACGTTTTTAAAATAGGGTCGACCTTACGTGAATGATCCAGAAAATTTCGAAAAATCTGAGATAGCAGATTTGCATTTAGCTAGATCTCTAATCGCTAAAAGTTTTATTGTGATACCATGATTTTCGACAAAAAGGGCGTTAAACTTTTTCAGACATAAGTCCGCTTGACCTGACCTGAATCAGACAGCTGACTTGACCTGAGCTCAAAACTTTGACACAAGGTGTAAAAATGATCATGCAAAAGATATGCTAAGTTTCGAGGCGCTGCGTTTGTTCGTTCTCTCGCAATCTGGAAAAATCCCAGGGGCGGTCAGTCGCCCCCCCATGCAGTCGGGGGCGGATTAAAGGTGCGCTTTTTAGATTGGTCTGGTCGAATCTCCTGCCATAATCCAAACCTATGCTTTACGTGTCCGTCCCGCTTAATCGTTCGCTGTATACGCTTTATACATACTCATCGTATAATCGTTCCCTGCGTATCGTCGCGTCGTTCGCCATCAAATAAAGCTGTCTTGTGCGTACATTTTACATCTCTTACATATTTACATATTACCCTTACACGTTTTACATATTTTCCTTGCCTTATCTTTCGCTATAACCTAAAACTTTACGTGAGGTGATGTATTTTTACATTTACGGGTGATTGGACGAAGCAGATATGTAAAACGTTTCAGCTAATGGCGAACGATTGGGCGAACGAATGTAAAGCGCGCCTTTAGCTTGAAGTATACGGCGAGGATATGTGAAGCTTAGTTTTAGGTTAAAACAAAGGATTACGCGAGGAAAACATGCAAAACCGGATTGGGGATTATAACAAGGAATTACACTAGGTCGATACGAATGCGTATTTAAGTCTTGTCTCTTCTGTTTAAGAGCAGTTGTAATTAATGCTCTGCAGGACTGAACGTATGTTCATGTATATCCTTATATTAAGCTGACGTCATAGCGAACGATTAGGCAGCGCGGCCATGTTAAACGTAGTTTTGGCTGAGGATCAGATCAAACAAATACGCACAACATAGCTTTAAGCGACAGCGAACAATACGACGAGACGAATGTAAAGCTCAGGTATATTCTATGGCGAGCGATTAAACGACGAGTATATGTAAACCGTAGTTTAGGTTACAGCGAGCGGCTAAGTGAAAAGAACATGCAAAGCACATACGCTGGATTATGGCAGAAGATTCGACTAGACCAGTATGAAAGGCGTATTTTTAGGTCGTGACCTTCTGTTTAAAATTAGATACAATTAATGTTCCCCGGGACTGAGCGTATGCTTTCTGAATTCCTCCTTTTATGTTTCACCTGTCTGTGACCATGTAATCGACCGTTGCCTAAGTACGAGCTAGATCGTCCAAAAATGTGGTGTTTTTATTCGAGAATGACCTTACTTGAGTCTTGTCAAAAAAAAATCACAAACTAGTCAGAAAAGAAACGAAATGAAATGACATTGCGACAGCGTATTGAGTTTGCATATTTCTTTGCTCCACAGGTAAGCAGAGCGATGCGATATGCCATCAAAGCAAGAGCATACAAGCTCTCTCGAGGCAGTATTTAATAGTCAGCTCCCAACCGTGCGAAGTGGTACATAAGGTAAGCCTGTATGCTATGCTATGGCCATGGACATTGCAAGAGAAAACCATTTAGACTTTCGCCGCGGCCAAGAAGGACATGGTAAGTACTGGCCAATGATCACACTATTGTGCGATATCGCTTACAGTTCAATGCAGTGCAGTGCAGTCCAGTCCAGTCCAGTCCAGTCCAGCGGAGCTGAGTGTAGTGGAGTGCAGCGCACTGCATTCCAAACGTAATATTACCCTTGATATTTTCTCAAAAGTAATCACTAAGGTTATCTGCTTCTTCGGAAGAAGACCATCGACAGTCGCTAACTGAAACTAGCGGCAAACCATCCTGAAAGATGTTCCATAAAATAGCCATCGTCACATTTCGGCCGCTCTTTGATTTGTATTATCATTTACTCCTATTCCCGGAGGGCTAGACGGTATGGCCGATTCCCGACAGGGGAGGGGAGTCGATTCGTCCCCCTCAAGATCTCAAGAGCTACACATTCGATTTCATCGCAACAAATGGAAATCGATTCATGACGTAAACTACATTTTTATACAAAGTTCTCAAAATTTTGAAAGAGGGATACTAAGATGCAACAGACTCAAAAGAAGCGGGATATTTTTGGACTTGTTGTTTATGGACCGATTTTGATGAAAATAGCATGAATGGAGAGGGTAAAGGTGGGAATTTTACCATTGGTCCATAATTTCAAATTTTGAAACAAAATTATAGGCGATCCAATGATCAGCTTTTGATTTTCCAAAAACTGTATGAAGAAAAAAGGTAAAAACACTTTTTTGGCTTCTGCTAATCATGTCATGCTCAACAAGTACAAATCGCGTTACATTGTTTGCATAATGTTAACATAGGCGGTGCCAGGGACAAGAAAAAGGGGGAACAGTCACGGTCACATGCTCTTCTGATCAACTTGCGATCTTTGATCTTAAATGACCTCCAGCGACCTTGGAATCACTTGGAATGATCTCATGTGCATTTAATATTGTCTCTGAACGTTTCCAATCATTTGAATTCACTCTATTTGCAAAATTTCATTTTATGGCTATTGTGATATGGGGAACGCGCACTAACATTTTATGTCATAGCTCCGTGACCAGACCTGATATGAAGCTGAAACTTGATACACAGGTAGAGGACACCATTCAACGTCATACGTATTCCGGGCTTGACATTCCAAAAAATATCGCGGAAGTTGTTAGTACAGAACCAAATGTCGAGTTTTGACCTTGCCCTGACCTTGTAAAGTGACCTCAGATGAACAAAGCTGTATTTGCACGTTGCCCAATCATTTATCTATACATCCATATGACGTTTTAAGTTCTATCCTAAAAACGTTATTTTTGGTAGTCATTTTCCTTTTATCCTCAACAGGGCCAAAATTGGCCTGAGGTGTCTCCCAAAAACGTTACCTGGCTCCGACCCTGAGCAAAATAGAATTTTGAAATTTTGTCACGGCACGTAGAAAGAATAGCTAGGAAAAGTCACGAAGTTCCGTGAAGCTGCATTAAAAACCCTGGAACTGGCAAGCAAAAAACCCGAGGGGGCGGACTGAGCCCCCCTGCCGGGAATAGGGTTAGGTCAACTAATGTAATATACCCAGTTTTTATTCCAGGATGCAGGTTGTAGACTGCATCGGGTAACATTGGCATGACGGTGGCATCATCATCCAGGCGGTTCACCATGCACTTGAGAGACGGTACACCCAGGGATCACATGACACAAAAACACAAACAAGACACAACCAGACAGATCATCACCGACAACACCACAATCATTCAGTTGTGTAATGATCGCCGTCGCTTAGCTGCTCTCGAGGCCCTGTACATTCGTAACCCCCGCCTCAACGAACAACGGGAATCATGCGTGACACTTCTCCTGTATAAGACCTGACTGTTCTTTCTGCTCAGTGTGAGATCAGTGTGAGATCAGCTCTTTTTGCATGCGCATTGAATCGTTGGACTTGTGTCTGTCGTTTCGCTGCGCGTTTTATATAAATGTGACGCTGGAGGAACAATACCCGAAAAATTGTAATTTTAAATAGATGTTTTTGAACCTTCTGTTCGCATTATGTATGACGAACCTTGTAAGCCTCATTTATAACTTACCTCCCGGAACTGGTACAAGCACATCATGCCGCAATCTGTAATGAACAATATATATATATATATATATATATGTATATATATATATATATATATATATATATATATATTTCTCATTTTTCTCCACATCTCTGATAAGACTTTTCGTTTCAGGAGGTAAGTTATAAATTACGCTTAGATCTAGGTCTACGACCGAATGATCTTAGATCTTAGATTTTGTAGAGCGGTACAAAACTGAAGGGCGGATCTTTTGGTTTAAAAAAATGTCAAGGTCTTTCAAGATCACCAAGTTAGAGTGGGTCGAAGTCAAGTAATGAGTTTCAGAAATGTTAATCTTTAGGCTAAACATCAAACTGCTGTCACGAATATAGTTTTACAGGCAAACTTTAAAAGCTCTGAAGGGTGCTGAGACAACCAACTAAACGAAAAAAAAGCAAATAGTTTGGCTGATCTGAGATCAGGTCACAAGAGGGTATCGATTGCCAGAGACTCCAGGTATTCCCCGTCTCCTGACTTCTCGTTCACAAGGTCAGGTCAAAAACCTGACCTCCTTTGACCTGACTTGTGTCGACATGCACAAGTCATATCAAAGGAAGCCAGGCCTTTCAAAGCCGTACAGGAGGGTGGGACAGTGCATAACGCCTGAAAATGCGCTGCGCAATTGACAGAAGACCCCGAGAGCCAAAGGAAGGGGCAAACAACGCCATCAGTAACTCGCTGGTTACTGCGCTCAGACAAGCTCTGCGTAGCGTGTTGTGTCAGCTTCACCTGAAGAACGATGCTCCCTCCTCTTAACCATCGCCAGTGTTTGCTATGCGACCACCCTCGGCAGTACAGGGAGGCAGGAAAGCACGACCCTCAGCCATTTCTAAACCTGGCACGATCTCGAGCGACGAAACGGAATACCAGCGTGTCGCTTGGTCTTTTAGATCCGCGATGATGCCTCGTTTTTCCCTCGCACGTCAATCAGCGCCCTTACTGGTGATCCCAAAGGTCATGCCAGCGGATCCTGGTTTTCATCGGATCCCACGGAACGTTACCTTTAGGGCTCTTTGAAAGAACCTGAACCGATCTGTAAGGAGCGAAGGAAGAGTCAAAATGCTGTTTCTGTGGAAATAACCGTTTCTGATTACCTATTACGATTGCCTCTCTGGATCGATCAGAAAATTAGTAACGGCCATTGACCTCAGTTCATTATTTTGACCTGACATGATCTTGACCAAATTAAGGGCTGTAGTGAGGAGGTCAGTGACACTGTTGTTGCGCGCATGTATAACATTCAGGAAGGCTGAGTGCCGTAACACTTAACCCTATTCCCGGCAGGGGGGGCGGAATCCGCCCCCCCCTCGGGTTTTTTGCTTGCCAATTCCAGGCTTTTTAACGCAGCTTCACGAAACTTGGTGACTTTTCCTAGCTATTCCTTCTACGCGCCGTGACAAAATTTCGAAATTCTCTTTTGCTCAGGGGCGGAGTCAGGCAACGTTTTTGGGAGGCACCTCAGGTCATTTTTGGCCATGTTGAGGGTAAAAGGAAAATGTCTGCCAAAAACAGAGTTTTTAAGATAAAACTTAAAACTTTGTATGGATGTATAGCTAAATAGTTTGGCAATGTGCATATGTAATTTTGTTTATCTGAGGTCACTTTACAAGGTCAGGTCAAGGTCAAAAGTCAAAAAAAAATTTTCGCAATAATTTCGGCGCCGTTTTTTCAAATGCCAAACCCGGAATATATATGACGTAGAACGGCGCCCTCTACTTGTCTACCAAGTTTCAGCTTGATATCAGGTCGGGTCACGGAGATATGACCTAAAATGTCAGTGCGCGTACCCTATATCGCAAAAGTCAAGAAATGAATTTTTTGGAATAGAGTGAATTCAATCGATTAAAAACGTTTACAGATAATATTGAATGCACACGACATCATTCCAGGTGACCCCAAGGTCACTGGAGGTCATTTAAGGTCAAAGGTCACAAGTTGATCTGAAGAACGTGTGACCATGACAGTTCCCCCTTCTTTATGTCCCTGGCACCGCCTATGCTAACATTATACAAACATTGTAATGCGATTTGTACTTCTTTAGCATAACATGACTAGCAGAAGCTAAAAAAGTGTTTTGGCCTCTTTTGTTCATTCCATTATTAGAAAATTAATCCCCCTATTTTTGAAACCCTGTGAACGCCCATGAATTTTCTCAAAATTTCAAATTTGCATACCCATGGTAAAAGCCCTATCAATAATCTCTCGTTTCATGCCAGTTTCATCAAAATCGGTCTATAAACAACGGAGTTATAAGAAGTCAAAAAGTACCCCCCATTTTGACATTTTTGGCCCCCTGTACCCACAAATTTCAAAATTTCGAAAATTTCTTTTTATAAAAGTGTAGTTCACGTCACGGCAAATCGATTGCCGTTTGTTGCGATGAAATCGGATAAGTAGTTCTCGAGATCTCAGGGGGGGGCCGAATCCGCCCCCCCCTGCCGGGAATCGGCCATACCGTCTAGCCCTCCGGGAATAGGGTTAAACGTTTGCTGTCCGATGACGACTGTCGCTGCGACGTGAATGCTCTATGACATGCCCTGGAGAGCGGTCATAGGTCAATGAACTTGTAAGGTCTTGACCTTAAATTGTCAGACAGTGCGTACAAAATTCACAACTTCAGCATTGCAAAATTTTGGAGTAATCAGGACAGTCGTTATGGGGCAACGCGCGAAAAGCCTCAGGGGGTTACACCCCCTCCGCCCTGCCGAGGATTAAAATTTGACCAGGGTGCGCCTTTGACTGTAGTCACCAGCGGAGGGGGGAGGAGGGGTTCAAAGCATCATGGGCTTCCACCCAGACGCCACTACACCTGACGCGCGTGATGGCGCCGTGGTGTATGTCAGCTTAGCAGCTTGCTCATAGATGGCAGCACTGGTGATTAACTGCTTTTACGTTCCCATGTGCCACGCAGCATTAATCCACTAAGGAAAATGGACCACACAGCATTAGTCCATAATAGAAAATGGAACGCACTGCGTAATCCGAAATTTTTGATAGCATAGACCAAGGACTAAAATATATTACTTTTTGTTATTTAGATGTCTCATCCGGCTGATATGGCTGGGGTTTTAAAACAAAGAGCCGCCTGTGAAGTGCGACAATCAGGATGCTCATATACGCCGTTGGACCAACTGTTACAGTCAGACATGTGCCTGAATCCCACAAGAGGATCTAGATCCCAATGGATTTTTGGACAAAGTGTCGCCATAGGATCTAAGATATGAAGGGATCTTTTTGGGATTCGACAAAATGTTACCGTAGGATCTGGGATCTGAAAGGATCTCCTGGCAAATTTTCGAAAAGGATCCAGGATCTGGGGAGATCTTACCAAAAAATGGTGCCAAAGGATCCAGGATCTGAAGCAATCTTTTAATATATCACAAACATAGGATCTGAGATCTGAAGAGATCTAAGATCCGAAAGGATCTCTCAGCAAAATATAAGGTTGAGATCTGTAATATGAAGGCATCCTGATCAAGCACAAGGTGTGAAGGCACAAGAGGTGCCAACCATGGTAATGAGAGTTGTTTTTCCAATTGTGAAACTGTTGCTGTGTTAAACCATTATATCACCAGTTATTCAAACTTGATACTATCTAACAAGACTGCCATGCTTTTGACATGAAGGCACATTGTCCTTATTTAACCTGAAATGGAAATGATTAACACTTGCAATAGAAATTAAGTGTTTACCACAATTTCAAATCCTATGCAGCAAAAGAATTGTGTATTCAACCAGTCAGTACACTAGACTACATCTTTCTGTATCTGGAAAGTCCAGCTCTGTCACAAAATGAATTATGTGTTGTGGAGTTATCCAACATGCGCGCTTGAGAACGAAACATGGAGTTACTCAGTATCTGTGCTTCAGAATGAAACGATATGATATGAGGACCAGTCATGTTATCACAATTAAGTGCGCATGCCATATCAGGGCTTCTTGGACCATGTTCTTTATTTCATTATAATACATGCATACCACTAGTTGGGCACAGAACAACACAGCAGACCAGCCTCCACAAGGCCATTTTTCACCATCTTATCCTGCATTTTGTGTGTCAGTGGTTCAGATGGCCAATGCCGGTTGGGGTTTTGATCGTAGGCACCAGGCACCAGCTCACTTAGACTCACATTTATTTTCGACTTGTGTAGGATCTAAATGCGCCAGGCGCAGTTCACGCACAAGGGGTTCGGTAAATCTGGCAACGCGTACTGGCACATTCTCCTTGTAATAATTATTGTACCACCCCATTAGGAAATCGTGTGTCTGCCGTAGGCTGTAATGATAAACAAATTTAAGGCCGTATATACCAATATATCAGCCAAAAGGATGGCGGAGCCTCTTACGGCCAACGAAAGCAGCCGATGGCTTGTTTGGACGTGGAAAATGAAACAATGCATGCGGGACATTTAACTTGGCATTATGGTGGTTTCTGCATGCAAGATTTTTTCCAAGATTATAAACAGCACGCGTTTGAGCAAAGATACTACAAACAGTTAAGTGGTTTGACACATCTCACGCTAGGGCCGCTGTATCGACGTATGCATTGGAACAACAAAAACCAGAGATAAATTGTTAGTTTCTTCTTCTAAACAATCAGTTCCAGTACAGCTTATGGACTGATGTACGTACTATTGGGAAAACTCATAGGGACAGCTGGATGTTTTTGGTTCATTTTGGTTTAGGCATGACCATTGAGTGTATTACTGTGTTTGTGTGAAACTGGCATTCCACGTGGGATTAAATACAACGAACTGTGACATACCAGGTGTCAGTACGAACTGCGTGTTGTTATTTCCTTGGATGGATTTCAGTTGCATTCTGATACGTGGAGACAGTCACATTTTGGCCAGGGGTTATTAGGACGTGGGCGTTAAATCAAATCGTTCACCGCTGTCGCTGGTTTCAAAACTCTGATCAAAACCTCAAGTCTGGAATGGCTTCCAACTGAACTCAGGCTAAAAGTGAAAGGATCCATGATTTGCGAAATACATGCATCATTTTGGTCACCTGTACGCACCTGTGTGATTGATTCCAATACCATCATATCGTGCTGGCTGAGTCTCGTTCTTGTCAGAAGGTGCACTTGGGCCTTAACTGGAGTTGATCACCATTGCCACTGGTATGGAAACCTGTTCATTCCATTTCATTGGATATGAATTGATTCGGAATTTATTCCAAGGAAAACCGGACTAAAAGTCAAAGGATGTGTGAAATGAGTCATGGTTGGTGGCTGCCTATGCACATCGTACAATGTAGTGCACGGGCCAAACAGTGTAATGTAGCAGCATGTGAAGGGGTCTTAACAAAACTCGCATGAAATCCCTACTTCTGAGCTTTGAGAATCTGTTGGCAAAATGAATACCAGAAATGTAGTGTATGGAAGTATTTTTCACCAAAGTGTAGACTTAGGATCTGGATCTGGGCTCAGGATCTCAGTGGTCTTCTAACATAGGGTATGAGATCTGAAGGGATCTCTCGGCAAAATGTGGACTTAGGATCTGGGATCTTAATGCATACTTCGACAAAATGTAGGCTTGGGATCCGGGATCTGGAGGATTTTTTGACGTACAACCTGCACGTACAATCCAGGATATCGAAGAATCACGGATCCGTCCTCTTGATCTGGTTCTCAGATCGGATCTTTCCGGATTCTGGCACATGTCTGGTTACAGTGTACTGAATATGGTGTACTGCAGCGCATTGTTCGGGCCACATTCGTGTAGTTGTCTTCATCTAGACTAACTGACTATAACCCGATTTAGGAGTCAGGACTCTGTGCTTATTTACAGGGTCAGTCGTGGATCTGTCAAGCAGTGGGGTTAATAACATTGTAATTTACTACCATTAAGTCACTCATTTACTGTTTTACGAATCAGTCAGGGGATGCATAAAATGCAGCCAGTGCCTCATTTATTTACAAGCCTGGCCCAGTCAATTTTCACTTTGATGGGGTGGTAGAAAGCAAAACGAGTTTCTGTATGAGACCAGGAATTTAATTGCTTATTAATTAAAAGCGCGAAGCCATACTGGCCAAGGGGACATGGCCAGCCGAAGGACGGCATTTTCTGTGAGAGAAATAAAGTAAACAGAATCGAAATGTTTATATGAGTTCATGCAAATAGACGTCCCAACATGGGTGGGCTATGCAAATTAAAAATCCTTAATTCGTTTCGAATCGTCGTATTACATAGTCACTAAATCACACATATCACTAAATACATTTATGAAAAATAAAAAAAAATAAATCACACAAATGACTGAAATCCAAGAGCGACAAAATAAAGTGGCCAGAATCCGATGAGAACCATGTTTAGGGGTAGGTTAGGTTACTTCTGTCTGTGTGTGCATCTCCAGTCAAAAACACAAAGTTGCGCTTCTGGCTATTGACAAAGAGTGCGGTATAAAAACATGAATGGCGTTAGTCTTATATGGATAACGAAACCAAGCAACCACTGCATTCCCATCTGCATAATTACTGCAATTAAGAGTACAAAGTGCGTCGCTTTATTGAACTCATTAAACTGACAGAAGCAGCGTAAAATAATTAATCTCAGGAAAATGCAGTAGTTAAGTGTTTTACCTCGACTACTTTCTGTAGAGGAGAGGGAAGCAGGGGTGGAAGTGGTAGACCTGGTTGGAGCCGTTTGACCACTCCTGATCATTGTGGAACGACAAGATAGATGAGAGGGGTTTGAATGGCATAGTACTGTTGCCACAATACTGGTACCAATAAAATGTGGATGTTTCTTCATTAAGGATGAAGCGCCTTATGGCACTGAGGAAGAACCGCACGAACGAGATGGAGAATGAGAGCCACTTCAAGATAGCCACATCGATGGAACATCAAACGGAAACTTAATGTTGGGATAAAAATGTGGTCATGACCATCCTTTCCCTGTCTGACACATATCGCGCTCGGAATATCTCCTCAGTAAGAAACGGGCATGTACCCCGATGCCCGCAGGTGGCGGCATTTGGTTCACCTCGCGTGCCAGACTGCTTTTGGCGCAGCCTGTATCGATTGCACTGCGCCAGTGCCTGGCCGTGGCGGCGGCGCTACGAGCTTTGCTAACTGCGACATAGATGTCGCTAGTGTACCACTTTCAGCAACGTCACCGTATCAGTTTCTTGGACAGGTGGCAGCTTCATCGTGATATATCGCAGAGAACGGTGCCAATGGGGCGGGTAAGACGGGCACCCACCGTACAGCCCGAGCTTTTGCTGACGCCTATTTGGAAGTCGCATGCAACGCCGCTATGAGTACTCTCGTTCTGGTGACAAAGCCACGGGAAGATGGACTGCGCATGTTTTGTCAGACTGCAATAGTTTTAAATTTTACTCCGTTGGAATGTTTCCGAGGGCACATGCAAAGGTGTTGACTTTCCGTGACATGCTTTTAGAAAGTTATTTACCAGCATTAACGCCGTTAGTGCCGACAATGAAACCAGTGAACCAGCAATTAGTGAACCAGATCAGCTGACTCCACAGACGAGTACGAAGTCTGGGTCATTCACTTCAGAAATGCTCGATTTTCGAAGATCGGACATGTAGATGTTAAACTCCAGGGCATCTGTATGCGTAGCAGATACTCCCGGTGCTTCTGATACGTAAAACGTCCAGTGAGCTGCTCTTATTTTGATAAAACAATTCAGAATATTAAGTACACGCCACCCCCGTGCCAAACGTGCATGAACAGGGACTTTAGGCAAGAAAGTCGCGTACCGTTTCAACAAAGCAGACCTTGAACATGAAAACGAGGACAAGATGAATGAAACGTATTGAAAGGCGAAACATGAAACATGAAAAGGTGACTGCTGGATCCCACATTGGATATACATGTCTTCACTTCCTGGGGTATGGCGAGGAATAGTTCACACAGGTCCCTGCTCTGTACTTGCAGCAAGCAGGGTCGACTGCGACTTACAAGACTTCATTTTGCACCGGCTCTGCGTCTCTAGAGGAATCAGCAGACGTCAGCTGTTGCCACTTCTGATGTCGGCAACGATTTGTGTGATCGATGAAAATTGCCTTCCATATTCAGCCATGTATCGTTGCTTTAGGTGGTCGTGACCGGACTATTCTGCATACTTATCCTCCTGGCTGAAGGTCCTGCAGAGATGGGAGAACATACACCCCCGCTTTTTCAGATATTTTGGCATTAGGTAGCGGCAGCTGGAAAGGAATTGGCTGAAATCCTATTCGTGCCTCCCCCAATTCTTATCCGGGAATTTCCATCTATGCTGTTGTCTGTCATCAGGATTCTGTTTTGTATCTGGCCCTGGAAGGCCCATAAAATCGCAAATGGGATCGCCAATAACCAGCCTGGTATCTGCTGTCACGCTGAACAAATTTCCATTTGGATTACCGTGCTGTCGCTTTTCGTCATCCACTGAATTATCAACAGAATATTCTTTGACGTCGGAGGGGGATGATGATTATTACCTGACTATGACATGTTATCTTGATCTATGCCCTCAAGTATGACTATCATCTCCCTGATGCCAGAAACACTACGACCGCTCCATAGGCACATAAACAACATTCATGTTTGCATACGCTAAAGCCGAGGATTAAATATAGACCATTTTCGGGAGGTCCTAAAAACTCTCAGTACATGCGCGCCGATTATTTTGCTAAACCAAGACAAGTAGCAAACTCATAACAATTGGCTAATCTCTGAAACTGATAAAAAAATCAGCCTTTTAATATCAACATTGTACATATTTTCCCTTCGCCACTCCTTCGATTTTATCTGGGCTAAACTGAGCAGAACGCCTCACTGCACACGCTGACTTGGCTTAGAGAACAGACCGTTCGCCAAAACGCTGGTCTGCCGTACATTTCCGAAAAACGTTTGAAGCGTCCGCAACGTTTAAAAATATTTCCAATGACACCTTCACATTTTCGCGGCATCTACAGGGCGAGAGAGAGAGAGAGAGAGAGAGAGAGAGAGAGAGAGAGAGAGAGAGAGAGAGAGAGAGAGAGAGAGAGAGAGAGAGAGAGATACTGGCGATGAATCGAATTCACCACGAAAGGCGTGAGCTCTACTAACGTCCGATTTCTGTGCGCCCAATCGTTTCGTTGTCCGTCTTGCTGCACGATTCCCAGCGTGCGGTTCCGCCCTTGCAGTCGTGAGCTTCTTGTCAAGTCATCATGGCATGGAATTTGACACCTTAAAGCTAGACCTAGTGACATAGTTTTTGTTTCTGCATGCTGAAACGAGGGTGGGGTCCATTTCAAGGGTAGCGGGCATGCGCCGCGACGTCTGAATTTGCTCTTATCGTTAACTGCAGGTCCAGGATTTGAGACAGGGATGGAGGCGTAGTAACCAGCTTCCAGATCAACGCTCAGTTTGACCAGAACTGGTCAGGATTGATCGATCCGATCAGCAGGCTCCGCCGACTTCTCTTTCTCTCGGCAGACGCCATCGTTCGGCGCGGTCAGGGACAGGCCGCTCCGATCGGTGTTCACACTCCTCTCCATTGAACGTCCCTCGGAGAGAGCCTGGCGGCGGAGCCTGACCCCGTGCAGCTGCCAGTAGCCGAGCGACCCGGTGACTCACTGACTGCGCCCGCCGCTGGACAAGGCAATGTGTGCAGCTGCCGGCGGACCAGTGACTACAGCTACGTGTGGACCACGACATATGTGCGTGTCTTCGGCACGGGACAGCGATGTCCAAGAGGCCGCTGGAATCCAGTCGCGGCCGGGCCGCTGTGTGAGACTTGGCTCCGCTGGACTGGATGTAATCACGTCTCTTGGGTTCTTGTAATCACAGTGCCGAAATTCTGCGAGGAAACAAACGGATGAAAAGAACTCCGAGAAGGAGACTGGCAACGCGATTATAAGCTCTTGGTTTTTGTAATACTACATATCACTTATGCCCTACCCCCCTCCCCGAAAAAGTAACAAGCGTGTTTGCTAGTGTCGAGGTAATAGAGTATGATAAAATTCAGCAAAAAGGGTTCGTGATGGAGGGGGATGGTGGTAGAATTAAAATATAGATTGAATTATGACGCCGAATATTTGCATGGGGCACATTTAAGTTCCGTCGATATCAGAAGCATGGAGCTGGCACAAATTAGACTTGAGGTATCACATAGATTTTAATCTAACAGTAATCCGAGAAAAATGTATGGAATAACCCATCTTAGGTATACGAGATTGAAACCAAATGGGCTGGAATTTAGTCATACAGTCCAGCAGTTGAGGGGTGGTCTATTATTGCAGGTGAAATATGAATCTAGTGTAGCAGAAAGTAGAGCAGACATCTGTGTTGATTAACATTGCATCTTTACAAGACATGACCTTAATCTTGATGTATATATATATATCATAACACTCATGTTGACATCTACCGATAAGTCTGTGACAGACACATGACCTGAAGGTCATTTTCGCGTGTTTTTGGAGCTCTTGACGACACGTTACGTCGTAAACGTACGTTATGTTGTGTTTTGAACTCGCAGATTATTGGCCTGCTAGTTTTGCGTGATCTTCTAGCTCGTCCTCTGTCTCTCTTTTCCTCAGACAAACGCACATTGGTATCTTATGCATACTTTTGAATGCGTTTCGCTAATGGAATGTCCGTAACCTCCCATGTGAACGTAAAAATGATAACCCCCGGATCATTCAAACAGCGATATTGGATATGACCAGTGTCGTTAAACACAGTCATCTAAGGTATAAAAATAGGGCATGCCAAATCGGTTAACTACTGCAAAGCTATTGAAAAGGCGGCGTTTAACAGTTCCCCCACCCCCTCCCTGAAATAGGTGGCAAAACTGTCACAGAAAGTATTGGACCGAAAGATCAAAATGAATGGCCTTCGGATGGCTTCAGAAATGAGTTTGAACTTGTGTCTGACGTCTGAAGCATTCAAAACAAATGCTCAAAAACTGCACAATGTCATCGTGGTGTTTTGTGTCGCCCGGAAGGTATCCTGGGACAGCTACCAGTCGACTGTGTGCATTTGAACCGGTGCACTGCGTTGCAGTGGTTAGTTTCTGGACGGAGTGTGTGTGTGGTAGGCTGGGGCCGATCCTGGCCGAGGAGAACTGGTCGGCAGTGGTCTGGGGGCCGGTCGGTCAATGTCCAGGGGGCCTCTGCACGAGCCGCGGTGCCCGCCGCCGCCACTGCTGCCGCCGACCCATGAACGCCCGCCCGGGCCGCATCCGCCGGCGGCGGGCGCCGGTCAATAGGCTGTGTTTGCCGGCCCGGACCACCGGCCGGCCTGTTTGGTGGGCGGATGAGACTGCGTCAGTAAGCCGGCCCAAGCGCCGGCTGATGGACGGACGCACCCGGCCTCCTGATGGCCCTTTTTGATCCCCGGGTGAGGACGTTTATCGTGTGCACATTGAGGCCACCGTCCAACAACAAGATGACATTATGCTAGGCATAAGTGAGACTGTGGTCAGTGTACGCTTATGCCAGGTCTGTTTTAGCATGTTAACTGCGTGTCCAAATCGACACCCAGTTCATCGAAATGGACACCCAGTGACGCGAAAATTGGCACCCAGTCACAGACTGCCTTGCAGGTAAACATTAACGGTCCACCAAGAATATCCACCCATCCCAAAAAGAGCATGTTAACAGCATTTCAGTAACCAGCTATGCATTACTTGCTTCTAAAATATTGCAAAAAATGACGGACAAAGTTTCAGAGTTTCTGACAATGTTAGAAGAGTAATCTGGTTGTGTTAGCTTCTGTTGTAAGCAAGGATGGCCCGATTCCTGGTAACGGTTGACTTACTCCATGGGCTCCGTCCCATCAGTGCTGCTGCTGACATCGCAAAAGAATTGTATTATTTTCACGCCGTGAGGGTCTGTTTAACACATTGCAGTTGCTTGCGTCTATAACGCAACTGTTATAGCATAGTTCGTCGATGTAACGTAACAAAGGCATATAACAAAAGGCTAAGACAAAGGTTATTTTTATTTATCTCTGCCTTTCTGAACCTTAGGAACAATTATCCATTCACCGAATATACAAGTGGCCACAAAATTAATGGTAGGTACTAAGTTACATTGCAGACTCGTTTGTAATTGTTTAATCGCAGGCAGTAAAAGGCTAAAACTTATTCACACTCTTGGTAGCATTTCCTACCATCCTACAAAACACTGTCCCGGAAACTACTCTAGATGTCTAAAGTTTACAAAGACGCAAAATTCAGCCGGACACTGGTGCTCTCGGCGCCCCCTGCTGGGTGCGTCTCCGCGACAGTGAGGCATTCTCCTACCCGCGGAAAGTTTCCCGGTCGATGATAATAGGCTACCTGATCGTGGTAGACTGGACTGCTTATAAGCCGAAAGGACACAGGTATGGTGCGTCCGGATGCGATGCACGCTGTCAGCCTGCCATTACTTATCTCAGACACATCGCACAACGTCGCGGACATCGGAACATCGCGGCCCGGGCGGCTGCCGTTGGTCGGGAGGTTTAGTGAGCTGTGAAACCTAGTCTGAAGGCATGTTTGTGTGCTAGGCTGAAATCCACTCAATACCACGTTTTCATTTTCTGCAGTGATCGTGGATCATTTGTCTGAACCTTCCCGTGGTAGTTCCTTAGGAAGTACGGATAACAGACACAGAGACATTTACTCTGCGCATGCCTAAGGATTCTTCTCATTGGTGACGTTTCTCGGTTTTCGCTAGCTACAGAAAAACCGCTTGCAGTTGGCGAATCAACCTGTCCTGGTATGATCCGCAGTTAATTTTGCATCGTACGTTATCAAAAAGTTTTCGACATGTTGAAAACTGCCATAATAATGCAGAAGCATGTCTTTTGAAGTCATTACAGCCGCGCGGCGGCGCCCTCGGCCGGGAGATGGGCCAAACGGTCGCACTTAATTCATCACTGGAACCAGGAAACCCAGTTAAACGTGATAAAATACCCGCGATTCTGTTTCTAATGGACTTGCAATGCAACTGTTAGACATAACTAGCCCGTGGCCGTCTATGTCTGTTGAAGAATGCCGGAAATAAGATACAGTTGGTAGCTCAAAAAACAAAATAAGGCGTAATTTTCTCCTCAAATGCTCGAAGAGAAGGCACAGTACAAACCTAGAGACATTTTATCTTTCTGATGGTGGGTGCGATGACTGCTGTCCATTTGTAAATTCCCCGTGATAACTGTTTAAAAGTTACGCGCGGGTGGAGCATGATTCTGTATGACCGTTCCATTTTCTCATCCTCACTTTAGCTGAGTTTATCTCTCAAAATGAGATGACATGTTTACCCGTGAATGCCTTAAATCTGACATAAAAATGTATGGAATTAATGCACTTGGCAACAATGTCTCCAGTTGGTTGAAATGTTTAGCTGATCTCTGTCCAATTGCAAGAATTTTTTCACTGCTTTATTGTTGAACCTTATGATAACGCTCTTTTTGTTTCCAAGCCAGGGCCCTGTCTTGATGCACCAGTCTGGAAACTGAATTCCAGTATGGTTGCAGATAATTCTCGTAGTTTGCTCCTTGAGGTTATCATTGGGTCTGATGCCTCTTTGTCCCTTCAGGATCAGACAGTCCTCCCTGCTGTACTGCTCATCAGCCCCTGCCTGCCTGAGAGCACATTCAGCCTTTCTCAAGACCTTGTTTTTTGTGTAAGGCAGCTGCTAGCTGTTCCAACTCCCCTACACTCATCGCATCACACATTCCAGCCAGCACTCTAATGCAACACGCAACGCAAAATTAAATTCGGTCTTTCTAAATATGAACGAAAAAGAAACAAGAAAGGAATGGGAAATGAACAGTAAACGAAAGAGTGCACCTAATCTGTCATATGTAACAAAAAAAAACAAGTTTCACAGTAAGGCAAGGAGCAGGGATAGAACTGAACGTGGCGCGCTTAATACAAATGAAAATAACTGTCTTACGCAAGGAATTTCAAAATCCCGAAATATTCGGGGAGATCCCTGATATACTAGCCAAAAGTAAGATTTGGTATTTACAGCTACTTGAGGCAACGAATACCGGCCGATCTAGTATTTATCAGGAGGAGGTTCAGTTGAGCAGGCTGAGGCACGTCGGCCACCTCCGAGCCATTAATGGGAACTCAGTGGCTCGGAGATGGCAAAGAAGTAATGATGATAAATAAGCAAATGGTGATTCGTTTATTTACCACTGGAGATGATGAAGAAACAAAATCCCTGAACAGTTTGAAAGTTTGAGCTCGCTCAGCAGTCGGTCACCATGAAAGCGTCTAAGAAAGTACAGCGATTTCATTATTCATTCGTTTTAAATGTATCGCAGATATCATAGCGGGCCCGTAGACTTCGATTTCCTTTTGCCACCAATTTTGTGAAGTGTGAATATTTCAGCCACTTTTTGAGACAGGCAGTCCAAGGAGTCTACCGACTATGTGCATGGCGTCCTGATTTCACTGGTTCGCAGCTTGCAACCCTGTCCAAGCTCTGGATGGTGCACTGACTTAAGGCAATTCATCTCGGCGAATTTCGCGGGGGGAGACTCCAAATGTTCCTGCATTTGGAGTTCCATTCCTGCATTCCCACCCGTGCTAACGGTATCTGCACGCTGTGGTTCTGCTAAGACCCACAGCCGTAGTCTAGTGCACCGCTTGTCAGTGAAGACGCCGCTGCCATCAGTCGAGCCGCCGCCACTGCCGCCGCCTACCTATCCGTCTGTACCTGTATTCCTCGGGACCAGGAGCGTCATCGCGAAACAAGATCGGAGGTGACGTCTGCGCAGGAAAGAGGGAGGAAGGGGGATGCCATGCACTATTGTCGGTCTGTCAACAACGGCACACGTTTCTGGTTCTGCACACGGCACACGTGGCTGGTTCTGCAGCGGGGTCTTCTTCCGCCGCTGACACACAGGAATGTAATTGCTCTGAACTGTTGCCTTGGGCACGCAGGGGTACCGGCCCCGTCACGACGAGCCGTAGCGCCTCGATTCAGAATGACGTGTATTGCCAGATACTCACAGTTTGGTCAGTGCAGTCTGGAAAACGACGTGGCTGCGACACAAATGCGACACGTGTGGGACACTTCATAACGGAACACAGGAAGTGTCAGTCAGGTAATTACCAGCACCGGGCTATAATGTCTGCATGACATAATTTCTCTCATTCAATACAGTTTCAGGAAATAGAATGCCTTAGTGAAACCACGAAAAAGATCATACACCTTTGCATCCAAGTATAAACGCTGATGTCGTTTCTGACTTATGTGACCTTATCGCCGTCATCTTTCTGTACAGCCGGTCAGTGGCAGAGCGCGGCTAATGTTCATGGCGCCGTCGTCCTCGTCGGCTCTCAAGACTGGGGTGGACATACTGGCCAGCTCGTGGGAAACTGACTGTTCACATCACGCAGCCAGTTATTTCATTTTCATGGAATGGAAAGAAGAATTGGTACTTGAAAATGCGGTCAGCACCAATTAACATACAGGAAGAATGCGTCTTCCTAACCATGCATTGGCCATTTTCGTCATCTGCCTCCCTATCTGACCAGCCTCTGGGTGCGGCCCTCTGACAGATTCCGCCTGGTCGGAATATTACATCGGTATTGCCGGTAAATTATATGTTTTATATGTTTTGTTGATGATGGCTCTAACCCAGCGACGCCCGACCATTCCCGTTACGTCCTCGCTGTCATCTCCCAACTTCCAGCCACGCCCAACCGGTCCCTGCACGGTTCCCCACTCTCATCTCCCATCTTCCAGCCACGTCCAACCAGTGCCGGCACGTGTCCCCACTCTCATCAGACACCTACCGGCGTCCCTGCCTTGTGTCGTGTCGCCATGCCTCTCCCATCAGGTATACCTTTTTCCTAGTGGGCGCTTTCGACCTCCTTCATTGAATCTGTCCCCAGAACCTTTGCCAGCAGTATGTGAATATGAAACATGAACGTTGTTGCTGGAAACGGGCAAAACCACGCAGGGGAGAACAACTTCTTCACATAGACATGAGACACAGGCATGCGGCGCCCCGACGTTTTATGCATTCTGAATGAGACAAGATTTTGAGACAAGCCTAACGTTTTGTGGGGAAATTTGCAGCCGACGCGAAAATACTGCCATTCAATAACAGAACGCTGCAAAATGTCACTGGCTACTGAACCGCACCATGCGGACGAATGGTTTGCCATATATGAGATATCCCGCAAGTTTTCGGTCCGTTTTCTTCATTGTTTGTTAGGGCAAAAGTGTTTGAAGTTTATGCCGTGACCGTCAGTCAAACCTCATGTCATTTGATTTGATTATTTGATTGACGTGACTTATACGCGTATTTGTTCATTCATGTTTATTTTTCTCGTTTTTTTCAATAACAGACATGAATCTGCGTGTTGTGTAGAAATTAAACATTGCCACCTTTCTTGTCCGTACCGCTTGCGAAGTCAACCCGCTTAGCACCAGACAATTTTTCTGCGATGTACTAAAAAATCTGGCAACATAAGAGGAGGGGAGGGGCGACAGGACACGCGGAGATGTCCCTCATTCCTCTGATGGGACGGGGACGACAGGATACGCAGAGATCTCTTTCTTTTGAGGGGACGAGGATGACAGGATACGCAGAGATCTCTCTCCGTTGAGGGGGCGGAGACGGCAGGGCACGCGGAGATCTCTCTCCGTTGAGGAGGCGGAGACCGCAAGATACGCGGAGATCTTTGTCCGTTGAGGGGGCGGAGACGGCAGGACACGCGGAGATCTCTCTCCGTTGAGGAGGCGGGGACCGCAGGACACGCGGAGATCTCTCTCCGTTGAGGAGGCGGAGACGGCAGGATACGCAGAGATCTCTCTCCGTTGAGGGGGCGGAGACGGCAGGACACGCGGAGATCTTTGTCCATTGAGGGGGCGGAGACGGCAGGACATGCGGAGATCTCTGTCCGTTGAGGAGGCGGGGACGGCAGGACACGCTGAGGTCAGCCGCCTGCCGGCCGACGGTCGCGCTGCCAATGCCGGACGGCAGGCAACAGCGGGCCAAAGGAGAGGCAGCAGAGGAAGAGAGACAGAGAGAGAGAGAGAGAGGCGGCGAGCAGCCGGGCCGGGATCGATGCCGGACGCCCCGACAGTCAGCCGGACGCCCCGACAAGAAGCGAAAGCGCCGCGCCGGACCGCTGCCGCGCGCCGCCGGCCGCGCCGCGCCGCGCCGCACGGCGACCCCAGAGCAGAGCACTCGGCTGCGGCCGACTGTCGGCTCGCGGTGACCCGGGACACGCCGCTGCGTCTGCCCGCCCGGTCACCGACCCGCCACGGCAGGCTGCTCTAAGCGATGGCCGATGAGGACTTCTTCGAGGACGAGGTAAGTCCGGGTCGCGGAGTGGCTGTGCCTGTTGGACGTCGGCCCTGGTTTGGCCCGTGTGGGCCGGTGCCAGGTGTTGCCGGTTGGTGTCGGCTGCGCGGCCGCCGTTCGGCAGCGCTGGACGGTCTCCGTCCGGCGAGCCACGTGACGGGTCCGGCCGTGACGGAGCCGTCCGAGCAGCGACATTTGGCGACAGCTGGGGCGCCTGGCGTGGTCAGGCCGGCGCTGACCTGTTGGACGTGCCGCTGGATGGCTGGACACTGGGAGCGGAGCCAGCTGGCGGCGGCCGCCACTAAGTGCGACGTCACCATCGACGCATCAGGCGGCCGCTCTCCGGAGACGAGGTGTCCTCATCCAGAACGCCGCCGGGGCGCTCACTATGTGACCGTCTTTTACGGTCTGGACTATGGGTCTCACGCTACCAGGTGCGTGACATAAACGAAATAATTTACTTTGACCAACTGTGCATGAGTGCTGTGAATGGCAGGTTTGGGATTGTTCACATTATACTTGTCACATTCACAGTTCTTCTATTTTTACACTGAAATCACTTTTCCTGGAGCTTTGCCGCAAGCGGGAGCCGTTAGGGTGGTGTTAGTTATTGGTTCCATGAACAGATTCGTCTGTGAGGGCGATTTCTCGGCCGAATCTCTCGTAGGTTGTCGCAGAGAAGACAGAGTGTCGCTAGCAGGAGGACGATTCCAGGGCACACGGACGAGCCAGGCAAGCAGCCCTATACTCGAACCTAACGGATGTTGATATAATTTCTTCGCAGGGGTTGCCTTTGGTGCCACACACGGATACGGCATGTTGCGGTTCGCGGTTTCGTCTTTGGGTGGTAACTGTGTTTTTGCTAGGAGATAAACCATGTGAAAAATAATCCAGTCGGGCAAAAAAGATGTATCGTTAGGTCAGAACGCCCAAGGATTTCAATTTTAACACTATGCCCCTCATAATTTTATTCGTACGTTTCTCTTTGACCGAAGGTTGCACGACATAGTGATACTAAGCTAAGCAAAATTTTTTCCCGGTGAACTAGTCTGCGATTTCTAGTCTCGATCGTTAGTCCAGTATCTTCAGTCTCGATCGCCTGGTTGATGAATTTTCTACGCATAAGGTCTATTTATTTTTTAAAAACACTAGGATGCTCGTCTTTGTGACGCTGTTTTATACTTTGGCTTCTCAACTTCAGTGACCTCGTTGAAATTTGCTCGGAAAGAGGGATGCAGGCCCAACTTGTTCCTCGAAGAAGCCTCAGACGACAATGATCAGTTTAAGCATGGTGTTCATCTCGTGCTGAAAAAGAGATCGTGTTTCTTGGTCATGTGACCTTTTTGCACGTCCCGGATATGCAAAAGAAAGACGTTTGAATGTTGGTATGGGTGTTAAATCATTCTTGATGGTGTAAGTGCTCTATTGGAGTAGAATTGCTTCATTTAAAGTGATGTTTTACATCGAAAAGTAGAAAGAAGGTAAATACCCGTAAGACGCCTTATGAGGCGCATGACGATCGAGATGTGCTTCTTCGTTGTTACGTACATCATTACTTCCACTTTATGCATTTCGCGATGCAAAATAATTCTTGATTCTTGTTGCTTAAGCTCAGTACTTTGCATCTAAAGAATTGTAAGTTTAGCCATATTCCGTGCTCCTGTCCTCTAAGTACGATTCCTTGCGGAAAGATGGTGTCTGTCTACGACTTCGAAAACTATTGGTTTGATTTCCTAGCGGAAAAGGCGTTCGATAGCCTGTAGCGAGATCTACATTTCTTGAAAAGCAATGTTGAAAATTTTGAAAATGGGTATAGGGAACTCAAAATGAAGAAATGCACAGAGGTTAATTTATACGAGTATTTCTGGCCACAGTTTATGACCAGTTTTGTTCTACTTCTTGTGATTTTACCAAAATTTGGCAGGCGTATTACTTATTTTAGGAAGAGGAGCATTTTCAAAATTCATAGGCGTAATGAAGGCACATAAAATGGGGTATACGTTTTTGGGAAATTTTAATGGATCCTACAACATATTTTGAGTCCGGCGGGTTTAATTATGTTTGGAATGTTTGTTTGGGAAACATTTTCATGTGTGTCACATGCCATGTTTTATACATATGACAAATCCTCATAGGCGGATCCAGGTACCAGAAAACGGGGATCAGTAACTACAAAGTGAAAGCTGTGTTTTATTCCATGGACAGGGACGTAGCCAGAATTCCGCCCAGGGGGAGGGCAAGTCGCATGAAGGGGGCTGTCGTGACCAGTGGGGCCCTCGTTAGCGGCGGATCCAGGATGTCGCCAAGTCTGGGAGGGGGACGAATGGTCAGCGAGAGACTCCTCTCGGTTGGTTCCCCCATTGTTTGCTTTTCAGATACGAAAAAAAACGTTGATCCGCGCGAGTCCAGGGCGCAATGTTTTATGTAATTTCGCGTCCTCCGCCATATAAAGTAACCGAAAAAATTAACGCGATTTACCTATTTGAGAATGGTGGACTCCGGCCGTCTGCGTGTCAGGACCCTCTAGTGGTCTCAGGTTTCTTTTAGGGTTTCACGTGTCCCTCGGGACGTCTCAGGCGCTCCTCTGGCAGTTTCAACGGCGCCTCGGACAGTTTCAGGGACCCATCCGGCAGTTTCAGGGACGCTTAAGTCATCTCGGGCTCCCTCCTGTCGTCCCTGAGACATTTTTGCCGTCTAAGGGAGCCCTCAGGCAATAACAAAGGCCCTCTATAAGTCTCTCTGCCGTGACAGAGACGTCTCTGGCAATCCTGAAGGTCCTTTGGCCGTTTCAGGAGCTTCCGGACCGGTCAGGGATTAGTAGTTTCAGGGGCCCCCTTTTGTTCTAGGTGCCCTTCTCGTGGTCTCTAGGGAACATTGTTGCCGTCTCAGAAGCCATCTGGCAGCTACAAAGAAATTCGGCAATTTCAGGGCCTCTGAGCAGTGTCATAGACCCTCTGAACGTCTCTGGTGGTCACCATGGCTGTATCAGGGATCTTTCTCTGTTACATGGGGTGTATCTGGCAGTCCTAGGGCCCCTCTGTCCGTAAAAGGGCCTTTATTGGCGCTTCAGGGGCCTCACTGGTAGTCTCAGGAGGACCTTTCCCGTGTCCGAAGCCCGCCTAACACACTTGGGAGCCTTCTGGCCATCCGGGGTCCCCATACCATCTTAGAGGCCCTCTTATCGTCTCTGCCTCGCAGGGGCCCTTCGACCTTTTCGGCAGTAAGGGGCCATCTGCCGTGTAGGGGTCATCTTCCCGTATCATGATCCACCAGAATTTCCTGGGGTCCCTTAATGCATCAAGAACTCTTCCGGTTTTCAAAAAAGACTACACAGCCTATTTGGGGCCACTCTCAAGGTTAAGGTCACCGATGAATCCCCGTTCAGGGCGTCCCTCTGGCTGGCCAGGGTCTCTTTATGCCGGGGGCTAGCTTCCTTTAAGTTTTTTGCCGTCTCAGGGGCCTCTCGGGCACTTTAAGCGGTCTCATGAACCCTTTGCCGTGTTGGGGCCCCGCTTGCAGCCCCAAGGGCCCGTGGAGAGTTTCATGGACTCTTCTTAGGGCCATCTTACCACCTCAGGGTCCCATTGACCCTCCCCGAGGCCCACTGACGGCATCGGGAACCGTGAGCTTTTCACACAGATCTGTGAAACTCATTAGGGGCCCCTATGGCATTCCAGGGGCCCCTATACTGCCTTAGGGACTCGTCCTCATCTTGGCCGTCTCAGGGGCCAATGATCCTTCTGACTGGTCTCAGGGTCTTTCTGCCGTGCTGGGGCCCTGTTGTGGTCTCAGGAGCTCTTTGGGAGCTTCAGGGGTCCTCTATGCGTCCCAGGGGTCATCTCACCCTCCTGGAGCCCCCCCCCCAAACTGCATCAAGAGCCCGTGAGGTTCATACATAGATCCCTTGAAGCTCATACTCCCTTCGGAATCCTTTTGAGTCTGAGAAGATCCCCCTTCTCAGACATCAGGGAAGGGGGACGATCACCCCCATCGTTCCCCCTGAATCCGCGCCTGGCCCTCGTAATCATTGGGACCCCATATGGTTAGAACGACTGTCGGCTTGTAAAGGGGCCCTGCTGGAGTATAAAGGGGGTCTCTGCTTGCCTGCTAAGACGTTCCTGCCTACCCTGCGCGTGCCCCTTACAGGTGGGCATAGGCATCTTTACAGGCAAGCACGGACCCTGAATGAACGTTTAAGGGCGCCTGCTAACCTGTGGGGGAGAGGTGGGCACTGCCTGTCTGTACAGGGCCCCTATCTGCGTGTAAAGGGCCCCTGTCGGCCTTTGGAGGTAGGGCCAGGGGCTTTCTTACGGACCGAAAGGAGGCCCTCCAGGGGCCGACAAGGGCCCTTTATGGGTCAATGGGGACCCTCGCAGACAAACAGTGAACTCCCCTACGAGCTAGCAGGCTCCCTAAACACTCATTCAGACCACGGGCCTCTGTTCACAGCACACAAAGCCGTCTTTCGTATTCGGAGTAAGTTTTTGGGATCGTAAGTCTTGTTTAATGTTTAAAATCTTCTTATTTTGCTTCAGTTATGTTTCAAACAGCCTAATGCGTCCGCAGGGCGTCTAACACTGTCAAAACAACTGGGGCATTCGGCCCGGTTGTTCGGATTGTATTAGGCGATTGTGTTAGGCAGAGTTGTTTGGACAGTGTAAGGCTGCTCGGACGCCGCGACTACGCCATTGTCCGTAAATAAATAATAAATAGTAAATAGTAAAGTAAAATAGTAAATAATAGTGATAACTTCTCAGGAAAAAGAAGAGATAATATACCCCTTTTTATGACATTTGGCATTTGGCATTCGATAGTATATGAGGAGCCAACAAAACCATTCACACAAATCCAGATGTCCATTAAGCCCACTATTATTGGACATACTATTAAACACTATTGAATATATATATACATATATATTTATATATATATATATATATATATATATATATATATATACACACTATTGAACATATTATTGGACGAAATATGCACCCCAAACCCGATGCCTGGAGACGCCCCTGGCAGTATATATACGTAAGTTATATGCATATATTGGGATAAAGATATCTGTACCATACCTTAGCTTTGTTTTTTGATGCAGTGAGTCATAAATTCTTAGGGATGCGAAAATATAAACATCCCATTTTACATGACCCTTGATCCACCGCTGACTAACACTTGCCTTTAAAATACTGAAAAATGCGCAGGTTACAAACAGTTTGATCATTTGAATTGTCCGTGACATTATAAAGGACATCATAATAGTGCACGACCACGGTGAAGTTCGCGATGACCAGAAAGCGCGATATTTCTCAAACATGCTTCCCAAAAGCGTGCACTGTAATCGCCTCTGAAAGTGGTAAATTTTCTGAAATTTCGTCACAGCATGTCAAAAACATATTTAGGAAAAGCCACTAAGTTTTGTGAAGCAAGTCTCAAAAGGCCGGGAATGACGAGTAAAAAAACCGGAGGGGCCAGAATCTGCCCCCCCCCCCCAGCACAGAGTAAGGCTGAACGTCACGAGTGCTCATGATAGTGTTCGGGGCAATGACTTAGCGGTTTAAAAACAACCGTGGAAAAATATGTGTAAAAGTGGACACAATATTCCCCGAATAGTTCTGTGGAAGAAAGGACCTACGCGCCAACGCAATGCAAATTCAAATGCAAGAAAAAATCGAGTAGTTGACCTATCTTCTGACCCAAACGTCATGATGCGGTGCCCAGCGGTGGCGAAGTTGCTGGCCTTCAGGTAGTGTCGTGACCGGGTCGGGCCGCACCGCTCAATTTTATTTTTTTTTTTAATCGAAGAAAGGCTCGCCTCACTCGCAATATAACACAATACACAAGGAACTCTTTTGTCAGAGCAACGAAAATATGCAACATAGTGGGCCGACATAGTTTCGCAGACCAAACGACTGAAATAGAAACTCTGGCTGAGCAACCTCGCTGGGCATTGACAGACAAATTCACCAAAGGAATCCTGAAGTTGATTTGGCTGGGCGACGGGGTTAAGGCCACTCAGAAACAGGTCATGATTCATGTCCGATGACAGCCTGCTGAAGGGAATATATGACCTTTTCAACAAAACTGAGTTCGCACTTATATCGAGCACTACAGGCCAGTTGAAGCTGGGAAACAGTCACAGAAATGCCGAAAAATAGCATTAAGTAGGTTAAATATGTCCTTGAAAGCTAAAAGTATTCCGTACTTCAAAAAGAGATGGGTTTGATTGCAAGTACCTCCGTTTTGTGTAACTTTATGGAGTACCTTACCACTTATAGGTATTTTTACAGGAAACCAACATTATTGCTTGTTGAGCTTTGACGGTCAACTCTTACCGAAAAACAAACTGTCAAGCTTTGCCCCTTATTGCAACACATTATTAGTATTGTCGCGTTTTGAGACCAGTTCATCCGTCCTGCGTCATCATTGTTGGCGTTGCGTTTGTTGCTTTCACACACTGACACGTAAGCTCTCTGTTAGAAATGTAGGCTTACACGGTGCGGTTAGGGAACTCCTTCCGGATGCAGGGGATGACGCAGGCAGGCAGCACGCTCCTCCGCCTACACCCTGTCGCTTCCCAGTTGTGGAAAAAGAACGTTGGTACACACCGCAATGAAAGCAAAGCATGCTTACATGTCAAGCTCCTACACCAGGGTGCTCTGCAAAACATATGCCTGCAACTAACCCTTGATGAAAACCCACATTCACGTATGAATAATACTGATCCAGACGAACAACGGGATACGACACGTAAAACAGCATTAGGTTTCGCTTTCGGGAAACAGGCAGGACGGATATTTTTGGACCGGCCGGAGCAAGAATGTGGATGACTTGTTGCAAAGGATGTGATGCAGACCGTGATCATTCACACGCACACGGCAAATGTGGTAACGACTGCCATGTTTGATCGACATCGTCAGTTATATGTTAGCCTCTATTACCAAACAGTTAGATGCACATGCTACCAGAGGACGAAGAGGCGGTACTCCTGGTATAACAGCTGCCTGCTCATACCGCCGAGGTCGTCTGAGTCTGGCTGTGGCACGCCGTGTTTTTTTTTTTTTTTAATCTGGTACGGCCTACCAATCTGAAGGGACACAGCGTCCAGGAAGGTCCCCTTCGCCTCCTAAGGAAACAGAAACGAAGGTCTCACAAAAAATGGACGAGGCGCACACGTGCCTGGCACAGAAATGTGTTCGTATATGTAAAGTTTGGTGTGTTTGCGTATTGTAATTTGACACATGGACGTCGACGGGTTGAAAATAGCCCGGTGAACAAAATAAAGAGCATAATAAAGAGCACCTCTTTGCCGGCGACGCATCCACCAGCCTCTCTGCGTTAGACCTGCTCCGCACAGGCATCGGCCGACACCTGCCGTAGACTGGTGCGTGGAAGCCAAGATCCATTTCGACAGCACGAGCGACTATCACAGTCAAGCTCATGCACGCCAGTCACGGGTCATGGTTATAGCCAAGTCGTCATAAGTCAGCTCAGGTATTACAGTTGGGGTCCAGATAATTATTGGACAAGACGTTTGAACATCACCAAACACACGAATACACGACAGCCCTGAATGGAGCTACGTTTCTGCAAGATATTTTGGTAAAAGTAAAAAAAAAAAAACGTTGCCAAGCATGCACTTAGTATTTTGACCCATAGGAAGAATTTCCTGTAATAAGCGGGATAAAGCACATTCTGGTGCTATGTAATTCTCATTTACCTCAATTTCCATGGCAATTCTGGTGGCACCTGCCTGCCTCTCTTCCCAGACGACATCATGCAATATCAAAATGCATGGAATGTTCTAATTACAAATCTGTGTCACAGAAGACATTTGAATTCTGTACATTGTCTGTACTCTATTTCTGTACTGTATGTTGTCAGTTGCTTCAGTGAGGTAAGTAGAGTTCACTTTTGGAAATTGAATTCAAAGCAGAGTGACGATGAAACAACCCTGATGTTGACAAAATGAAGAGGTAGATCCCACGTCACCTCGCTGGAATAGCTCCCGCCTCGACCACGACCTGAACATCATCCAGGTCTGAGAGGGTGTTCAAGTTGTGACTTGCTGAATAACTGAGTATTTTAGTTTTATGAGAATATTTCGCCTTCTCACACACTGTAACCAGTCTTCTCTCAAAAATCAAAATATGTAATGGAATGGCAATCACATGACATCCTGGAAAATAAATAAATCAGCATTACAATAGTCATTTAGTTAAACATTCCTGACTGGTATCTTGAGGATGCCGCTGTACCCAGTGGCACTGTTTTATCACAAATCCACATATCAATACCATCCAAACAACCATGTGATATATGGCAGTCTCTGGTAAACTGCTTTGTTGTAATGTGGCCGGATTCACAAGTTTGGGCGGAAAATGACGCCTGACTATGAAAATGGGTACCTCCAAATTGTTGGAACAATAATATCTGAGCATCATTTCGGCAGCATATGCATGTGCCGTAGTCCTGATGCTGCATCCTTACAGTGCAGGATAAAATGCTGATGCATCTTTACCTGCGGGATTTTGATGTAATCTGGCAGTTCTCACATCTGTACAGCTAGACAGAAAATTTTCGAAGATTTCAGCGGTTGGCAACCTTTATTTTCACTACAACCAGTAAACATGTTCACGTCCTTCAGTGTTTTGCCACATTTTGACACCCAGTGCAAAATAAACTGGATCACACTGCCCTGTGGGCACCAGTCAACATTGGTCACTCAGATTTGAGAGCACTGAACACTAAAGTTTTCATACTGCACATACAAAATACCTGCCGTTTACACCAGTATTTTTCCATTGACATCGGTCAGAAACATATATTGTTTGAAACATAACATACGAAAAAAAATGTAATTTAGCAGCGGTGCGAGATCTCATTCACGGCGGGGGGAGGGGGGCAAAAAGCATACTGAATGCCCTTTATGCATTTTGCATAAAGGATGTTGAACGTTGAATCTCAAGAAGAATCTCCAAAATGGCCACGTGTAACAGAGTAACAGCAACCTAGTCACATACGGTCTTCACTAAATGTTGAGCGATTTCGAAGGAATTCGGAACAATGGTCACAAATATACATGGTACACAATGAAACCTGATGTTTTCCCTGTGCGTTAACTCCACTCCCAGAGGGCTAGACGGTATTGCCGATTCCCGGCAGGGAGGGGGGTTGGTCCCCTGAAATCTCAAGAATTACACATCTAATCTCATCGCGACAAACGGCAATCGATTTGCCATGACGTAAACTACATTTTTATGAAAAGAAGTCTTCAAAATTTTGAAAGGGTCTGGTACGGAGGGGTAAAAAGTCAAAATTGGGGATATCTTTGGACCAGGTATGATTCTGTTGTTTATGGATTTATTTTAATAAAACTGGTATAAATCGAGACCTTATGGATGGGATTTTAACTATTAGCCAAAATATTTGAAATTTGGGGACATTCATTGGCATTCACAGGGTTTCGGAAATGGGAGGACTGATTTTCCAAAAACTGAATTAAAGACAAAGTTTCAAAGTTTCAAACTTTTTTGTGGCTTGAACTAATCATGTTATGTTGGAGAAATATAAATCATATTACATTGTAAAATGTTAGCATAAGCGGCGTCAGGAGCATGAAAAGGGGAACTGTCGTGGTAACACGTTCATCAGGTGAACTTACGACCATTGACCTTTAATGACCTTCAGTGGCCTCAGAGTCATACGGAATAATCCTGAGTGCATTTCATATTATCTGAAAACGTTTCCAACCGTGTGAATTTACTCTGCTTCTAAAATCCATTTTAAGGCTGTAGTGATATAGGCTACGCGCACTGACATTTTCGGTCACGGCTCCGTGACCCGACCTGATATCAACCTGAAACTTGGTACACAAAAGAGAGCTCCCTCTACTCGATATATATTCCGGGTTTGATATTTGAAAAAATAGCGCCAAAATTATTGCTGTAAAAAGCAGATTTTGACTTAAGGCCTTGACTTGACCTTGTGAAGTAACCTCGGATTAACAAAATTATATTTGTGTGTTTGCCCAGCCATTTACCTACACACCTATATAAAGTTTTAAGTTCTAGCCTAAAAATGCTATTTTTGACAGCCATTTTCCTTTTACTCTCAACAGGGCCAAAATGGCCTGAGGTGCATCCTAAAACCGGTGCCTGGCTCCGCTTGTGAACAGAAAAAATTGCGAATTTTTTGTTACAGTACAAAAAAGAAACAGGTAGGAGAAGCGACCAAGTTTCGTGAAGCTGCGCCAAAAACCCTGGAACTGGCAAGCAAAAAACCTGAGGGGACGGATTCAGCCCGCCTGCCGGGAGTAGGGTTAAATGTGAGATCATTTACATGCGTTGCTTTTCCCTATGCATTCTGTCATCTGCCAGCGGCATGTGACACAATGTGATATTTGCCTCCCCTTCCGAGGAAAGTTTTGCTTCGTGCCTGATCATCCAGGGTAGTGGATGGACGCTTTGTCGTATGAGAGGGCCATGTCTTTGATTTGGATATGTAGTAACGCCCACATGATTCCAGTAACTTTTCATAGGGCCTAGTGCGACGTATATCATGCGCACATCTGGCCTTTACACGAACCGAAAAATATCGATTTTTTTATAATATCGAATTAAAAATATCGAAATATATCGAAAAAATATCGAAAAAGTTACAAACCGGGGTTGCGTTCAGCTCCTTTAACACGGGGTAAAAAATTTAACAGGTCGAGGGTGATCTATAAATTTTTAAAAGAAGAACCACTGTGATGACGCGATTGAGGATCAAGCCGACCAGCCGTTTCGTACCGCTGTGTATTGGCAATGGGGAAATGGCGTCTGGCGTGTCGGGTTTTGCTTTATAGTCTGTTTGTGAGAAAATAAATGTGCATTGATGTATTAATGTGCACAAGCACACGCGCACACACACATAAATATATATATATATATATATATATATATATATATAAATAATTAAAACAGAATTCTGGGCAGATTGGTGCAACCGGAATTTCTAAAACGCGGTCGGAATAGCTGAAAATAGAGTTAGTCATTACTAACTGGGCGCCGAGCACGTCGACCACGCTTGTTGACTCGGCAGTCAGTCCCATGCGACAAGTTCCTACGTCGGCGATTGTGTATAAACTACGTGATAATGGTTGTAATAGGCGGAACATACATCAAAACTCAATTTGAGATTGTCTCTCTCTGAATCTGAATAATCGCATAAGCTGCATTATTGCAAGGCATATATACAAGGCATAGGCGGTGGAACGACGGGGGCACGGGGGCACCATGCCCCCTCCTCTTAAGTGGTGAAATTTGACATTAATCCTATGGTGTTGCATAGTATGAAATGGCTCGAAAAGTAGCCGGTGCCGCCTCGTTGGAACACGTTCCTCCCCAGTGTTTCACGGTGAGTTGCACGGCCACCGACCAGTCGACAGGCAACGACCACTATCCGCCTTGTATCGGCGATTGGCTATACATATACATTTTTATGGATCTAATGTACAGAAAAAAACAGCATACATCAATTTGAGACCTCAGCCTTCTGCACCGGACTGCAAGTTTGCAATATTTAGCACCATCTACCTGTGTGTTTTACGGCAACCGACTGGCCCCCTAATCGTCAATGGCGGCGCGGCGGTCGCTGCAGTCAAATTACCGTTGTCACATGATTTCGGGCCGGAGCGTTCCGCCTGGTTACGAGTCACAAATGCGCATACCGCAAAAACTCGTTTATTTTTCATTACCACTGCCGTGCCATCTTTGCAACGAAGAGGAAGTGATGACCCACAGCTGCTGCATGTCAGCAACTGACACAAATACCGTAAGAGAAAGCAGATTCTCGTTAATGTAAGTTCAATTAAATATGACAGCGAAATAATAACTAACTTCGCTTTCATATTTAATCGAAGTTGCATCAAGAGACAGTATTAAACAGGCATTTCTAGAAAAAAAGTTATTCGCGTCATTGCATGCTTTTTCGAGCCGTGAACCATTGGGTGTGACCTTTCAGTATCAAACACGTTCATAAAGCACCAAAGCCGTGTTTCTTTGAAGTCACGAAAGGTCGCATATTCCCTTTAAAACCTTAACACAGCAGTGCTTTTTCATTCATTGTAGTGCTTCTAGTTTTCAGTCCGTTGAATAACAAAATGTTTTGTCTCGTCCTGTTTTGGTTATTTATATGTTTTGACAAATTTGAAGGAAATCGTAATGCGCATACACCGAAAATTTTCATTTATCAATAAATAGAATAATATTGGAGCCTTTTTGAACCTGAAAGTACCATTGTACCTGGATATGAGAAAACTTTCGTTTGAAATGGTTTATGTCTCGAATTGCATGAACCTTCGCCCCGTGCCACCATCAGGCCGGTTTCAGGGTGCCTTTGGTGACTCTGTTTGCTATTTCCTAGCGAGGTTTCTTCAGCCGGATTTTCCGGTTCGGTTGTTCGCATCCTTTGGTGCAGTGGGAAGAAAGTCGTAGAGACCGCCTTGCAGACCAAAAATTTTTATGTAAGAGCACCGTCGCGTTTGGGTTTTAGAGAGTCTTGGTACGATGATGTCATGACGTGTTTTCTGCTTTGGGGTCCATATGGCATCCATTTTTCCATACTAATAGAAATGGGCTTTCATGTCCCATATATTCCAAAATATTACACCAGAATCTTCTATACGAGAATCAAATCAGTGCCGGAATCCGGCCGGCGAGAAACGTGTTGTACGAGAATCTAACCATACGGTATTTGGGCTACGAGAATTGTGCTTGAAAAGAACTTTGCATAGCGAAATGTATGTCCTACAATGACTTGCTTTACGAAAATCATGTGAGGCGAGAATTTCACACTACGAACTTCATATCGTACCAATATTTTGCAATTCAAGAACTATGTCGTGCGAGCTTGTTGCATTGCGAGACTTATGAGACGAGATTCGGTTCTGTGAGGTTCTTACGAGTTTTCGTCCGGATATCGAGTTTTCGCTCAGTTATTGTGAAATTAACAAGATCCCTGCTTGGAAGGGAGTTAGACAAATAAACGAAACACAAATAGTGTTTGTTGCATTGTCTTGTCTGTTTCAAGCCCTCCAGGGTGACAGCGTACATTATTCTGAAGTCGTTGCTCTTGCTGCATTCTGTACGTTAGCAAATACTCTTAAGGAAGTTAATTTGTGATGATATATGATGAATTAAATTAAAGCATAACGAATGATTATTTATCGCACTAACTCTGGATGGTGAGTTTTTCTGAGTTCACTAAATCGCTGCATACATCGGCATTCATAAGGTGTGTGGCAAAAGGGGTAGAATAGTCTGTAGCGAGTAAGACGCGAAAGCAGAGGAGAATGTCGATCTGCGCCAAGTATTATGGTTTAACGGATATCTCAGTGCGTATGTGAGACAAGCGATAAAGGCTAAGGAGCGAGAAGAACCGGAACAACCAAGGCCACCAGAACAACCAGATAAATATCAACCAGGACCAGCCTGCCATCAGCGAACTGAACAATAAGGCCCACATATATAAGCATTCCCTACGTGAAAGGGACCAATGAAAGGATAGCCCGGGTCCTCGTGCCGCGTAGAATCCGTACACGACACGGCTCAAAACTCACCGTCAGGGACAAATAAGTCAAAGCTAATGACACCATCCCAAGGAACTACAGGAAGGCGTTGTGTACAAGACCTCGTGCCACTGTGGCGCAGTGTATGTTTACGAAACCGGGCGCCCCAAAATACGCGCTTGAAGGAACACATGGTGGCGCTGAAGTGCAACAGATCGGAGTTTCCTCCTTAGCTAAACATTGGCTCCAGTACGGCCAGTCTTTCGACCCAAGCCAGGTTTCCATATTATCGGTGGAACCAACATGGTCCCGAAGGTATCATGAGTGAGGTGATTCAGATCCGGCTATGGAACCACTCCCTGAATCGGAGTGTGGGTAAATTTTCCCTCAGCCCCATATGGGATGGCGTTTTGAACTAGTAATCTTTACTCTTTATAGTCTTATATATATATATATATATATATATATATATAGTATCTTAGATAATCTTTACTTCCCGCTAGGAGTAAAGACTGGTGTTGATTATCTTAGTCCGAATCCCGACCTTTCAAAGATTTTCCGATTTCCGAATCGAAAATTGGTTGGACATAGCACGCATTTCTCGGAAAAAAATGGGCAGCATATTGAAAACCGACTGCCAAAAAAATGTGAACAAACCAAATATTGCGTAATATTCCAGTTATAAACTCAACGCCAAGCATGCCACAAGATTATCATTCTGATAATTATTACACACCGTGGTTGGCTAGGCTTCTGCACCTTGCATACCTATTCAATTTCACGCCTTAAAATAAAAGTTTTTCAGTGTTCCATAAATCAAAGATGACCCATAAATGCAGTTTTATGAAATTGTTGAGAGTCCTCAACCAGCTTTTAGATCCATTTTTATGCACTGCCCACGGGCATGATGTTCAAATTTGAGACCAATGGGGTTGCCCATGCACCCTAGAAATATATGTAACACAATACCCTCATGGAAGGTGCACAACTATCTCACAGCACTGCAAACCAGAAACACGCCTAATAATTTGCAGATGACATGCATGCACACTGCAAACTGGCATTCACGATGCACACCTTTTCCCCACAACACTGGCTTCTAACGTAACTGCATTTCAGTAAATATGTCGGTTTATTATTATACGAGCAGAAACACCTGTGTCTATCTGAAATGACAGTGGTAGTACCACAGGCAGCTGGTGAAGGACAGTACGTCCACACCACAGCAATGAAAGGAGACAGCTTTTGGATGGTAGCTAAACTTTGCGACTATCCTAAGGACCTCTGCGAGTGCGACATACAGCATCGTTAACTGTCTGACGTACAAAATCCTATATCTCAATTAATTTAAAGGACTAACTGGCTAGACTGCAGTAGTAGATACTGGATGACGTGATAAAAGATGTTGCATGGTACTGGACGAGGAGTCAGATATAGCATGGTTCTGCAGCTCGAACAGGATACTGCATGGTATCGAAATGCACAGGTAACACAAGGAACTGGACAAGGAACAGAATTCAGCATGAGACGTCGTCGCAAATGGGTGTAAGAACCGAGGGGGGCGTTTCCCCTCCTCGTCCCACACCTTTGGCCTGTGGTGCGGGCGCCCTCCTTGTACCACAGGAAAAATGGGCTTCGAAGGAAAATGAAAAAGATCTGCTAAACGAGATCCCAAAACGATACCAAAAGCTTTCTCCAGTTTCTTTCCGGCGGAGGGCTTCTGACCTCTCCAGTAATCATACGCCTCCAGGCGCCCCCTCAACGTGTAATGATGGATCACCCCTCGTGGACACGGCGCCCCTTGCAATTAAGCGCTCTTATACAGGTCAGGTAACCCTCACATTCTCGGAGCCTCATACAGTCCAAGCGCCCCTTCATCTTGAACAGATGAGACGCCTCTTAAGAATTTGGCGCCTCTCTCATACCAGACGCGTCTACGAGGCAGGCACATCTTACATACAAGGCGTCCCGCATCTGGGGGGAGGGGGGGCATTGTGTGCGAAGTCATGGAGACACACTTCATGGAAAAAATCAGACGTGACGGACCTGTTTTTCTAGTTTTATTCTAAACAGATTGCGACCATGCTGGAGATCGACGCCCCGCTTGAAGGTTGGCACGCCTTGCCGAATGGTCTCCCCATTTTGTGCCGCGCTCCTACACCCCTGACGCTGGAAACAGGATACTGCATACGACCAACAGCAGACAAAATAAGCCTGACATATGGCCAACGTTCCGCTCGGAACGGGCAAAGTCAGCTATCGTAGTACTCGACACATTGGACGCGTCACAGCCTGAATACCCACCCTCTCAGCTGAACGCGAAGCAGTGTTATGCATACAAGACACTTATTTATAACATAATCCGCCAGCAGGGTGAGATATCCGTACTAAGAACTGTTGGACAACCCAAACGATCACCACCAAAGACGCAGCGCAAATTACTTTTTTCTTCGAAATAATGCATTATTCATTACTGGACAGCCAGGGCAATTCCTCCCTTTCAGTTCCGAAACTCAGGAATAAAATACGTTGACCAAGCGCGGATCCAGGACCTGAATCCGTAGCTGGAGACCGCTTTCTACAGCAAAGTTGTTTTCGGATCTCCATTGCATATTTTCACGTCATTTTGGGTCCAGGAGACGTTCCTCCTTTGCACAGTGTCCCCTTCCCAACTTTCGGAATGAGTGCCTGTTGCCAGCGACTGCCGAAATGAAATGTAAAGTCGCCGCACTCCCTGCTAGGAAAGTGAGACGTAACTTACAATAAGCGTTAAGGTGGTCTGAATATGTTCTGAAGAGCTCATGTCACAGGAGTACTAAATTAACTACAATGTCCTGTGATCAGATGCATCTGAAATCAGGCAACAGAAGGCGGGGTTCAAAGCAGCGACTACATACTCATCTTAGTCCGTTGAAGGCCACAATGAGCCACAGGCACATGGCACCTGCCTGTGAAGTTATCTGTTTTCATTACAACGGGAATTGTATGTTAACCTACCCAATCCGAACTTGCACGAATGGCAAACAAAATTATTTTTCTTCAAAATAATCCGCTATCCATTATCGGACAGCCAGGAGTGCTACACACCCACAAACCCCGCGACTCAAGACTGAGATAAAATGACAGGTTTGGTTAAGAAACGTGACAAAGTCGCGGCACTCCCTGCTATGTGCATGGATCACATCTGAAATATAAAACAGAGTGACGGACTGGTTCTTTATAGTACATTTTGAACTACCAAAAGGAATTTAGGAAAGATCCCCGGAAAAAGGTCAGAACTGAGACTGAAGCCCATGCCAAGGTCCACTTTTCACCCCCATTCCCACCCCTCTGCTGTTCAAGAAATCGCCCGTAATGGTTCCAAACACCGAGACTGGTGGCGCTGGGTAACCACTATCAGCCGCATATATCCCGAGATTCTGGAACGAAGCTGTACAATGTTAGTGATTTCATTAGATTGCAAACAATGTACATTCCAGCTACAAATGTTTAACAGACCAACATCCTTTTGCTTTTCCGGCCACGAACGTTATGAAAATAGACAATTCAAAGCAATCATAGCCCACAAATCACTGGGGTTTTCGTCAACATCGTCACGTGAGCCGGGGCCCCGTCACTGTTACCCCTGCACAGTCAAACCAATACGCCTAAAATCCCCAGTGACCACCCTTGTGCAGAGGGGAGCAAGTCCCCCAGACAGGTTCACCACGGCGTAATGATTTGACTGCCATGTGTACAACAGATGCTAACGCAAAGGAAAAACTTTAGATTGGAAAGTTTAATACCTCCCGCAGATGTGATTCGTGACATTCCGACAAGTGGAGACGAACAGTGTCTGGTATAATGATGTGTGCCGAACTGGAATTAATGTTGGAAAATCTAGAAAGGGGACATGACTTTGAAATGTGATACGACATTTTACTCATTTTTTTTTTAGAGTCGCATCTCGGACAATATCGTTTCCAACTTTTTTTTGGATACTCCCAGCGCTACAAATGAGTGAGGACAATATCAAATGGTGGTTTAGTGGCTTTATAAAGAAATAGCTCTCCAAACGTTTTACACCTTTCGGTCTGAGGAGTGCAAGCCTCATTCTAAAATGGTTGATCATTGATATGCTGAGGACGTCTTCTAAAGTGGTGGTTTTTTATGAAGGTTTACGGTCAACAGAGGAAGGCATATTCATAGATCTCGTGCAGTTGAAAGCAATGACTTTTGGCTCAAGGGTTAAAAAGGCCTTGACGTTTTGTTGTTTCTTGAACAGATTTTGGTCCACTATGCATTTGAAGGCGAACTGCTGGTAAGTACCATGGAGCTTGAAATCACCTGCAAATTCCAAAGCCCGGATAACTTCATGGTACTCAAAGATTCCTACATCTTTTATCGTATCAATGAAGTCGTTTACGTCAAGTTTTTTGTTGTCGACCACTTGCTGAATCAGGCTGTCCAGACTTTCAGCTCTGATGGTCGGGAAATTTACTCCGGTGGTACATTTTGACATTTTATTGAGCTTGTATTTCCTACAGTACTCTACAAACGTTTCCGCCTTAACATCCATGACGCACCATCTGCTTCAGGATGAAGTCAGCCTTTCGTGGCACACAGTTTCATTACGCATGTTTATAAGTCCTGAGGTTTCGTCAAATAGGTCGTGCGTGGTAACGTCTACTGTTGTCGTCGTAAGGGCCGTTGAGCGTAATTTCAGCAGGATGTTGCGGCGAAAATGAACTCTACAGAGGAAGTGATTAATCTCCGGAAACGTTAACAGGAAAGGGTTGTACAGGCGTTCATCGTCATCGGTTCCTAGAGCACGCAAACATTTGTCGTGCTTTATGAGTTGTCGAATTTTGGAAGCAAAGGCAACATAGTATGTCTTTTCGTCTTTTTTCGTGTGGACCATTATGGGTCCGATCGACGTTGGATGCTTGACAGTCTTTCCTTACCATGCTCAGATTTTCGAAAGAAGACACCGTCACGAAAAAGTCGCCAAGATTAAATGTGGTGTCAACGCTTAACACGGAATGCCGGGACCCACAGCAGGACCTGTTTAACTTTGACCTGTTGATCCGTGTAAAGAAATATAATTGGTGTATCCGAAAACGTAACTTCGCTTACGAACCTGGCATCCTTGAAATCATTTCCATTTTCAGTTATCACACGGTTCAAAATCTCCAAGTAAGGATCAGAACAGCGCGTCATAGTGCGCTGTTTGGCCGCTTTGGATTTATTTTCAAGATACTTAACTTGTTGATGATCCCTCGGAGCTTCGTGAGGTGCTTCCAAAACCCTTTTCTGGTACACTTTTTTCGGCGACGTGTCCCTGACCTCGCGCTCTACGTCTCTTAGTATCGTGCGTGGTGTCCTAACGTATTGCACGTCATGAGAAGAATTTCCATGGATATGTTTGGCAGATGAGATCTGGCCCGCCTATTCAATGAAAATGTCGTAATCTTTCCCTGTTGCACTTGTAAAAGCAATCATCTTCTTGAAATTTGCGTCTGCTGACAGACGATAAATTTCCCGGGTGACAGGAACCACATCACATTCGGACACCTCACTCTTCTTCACTTTGTTGCCCCGTCTAAATGAAGTAAAGTAGCCTTTATGATGGTCTTTGGGATCACGGCTGCAGTTACGAATTTCTCTAGTTGCGGAATCGATACAGGAAAGACGGGAGTGCTGTCCGTAATGACGCCAAGCTCCCAAATCATCTCCGACCACATCGATTTCATTGCTGTAGAAATGTTCGACACTGAAGGAAGATAACGTCATGATTCTTTTTGGAATGGTTTTCACTTTTTCAGCATCGGACGGCAGTCCCAGGCACATACACCCGTGTTTGGAACTGGAAAACAAGTCATTTTGGTCGTTTCAGATTGAATCCGCCCGTCTTTTGTTGACAATTTTACTTTTCCCAGATGTCGCTGACTCCTCTCCTTCAGAAATGAATCCGTCCTGCTCTCTTCGCTGTCACGGCCTGGAACTGTCATGTCCGTCTCTGGGTCAATATTGTCTCCGTCGAGGGTCACACACAGGACATTTGAGGTCCAGCATTTGGCACTGTTCATTGTATCACTGTTCGTGTCAGTACGAATGATATTGGCGACGGAATCGATCGCGTCCATATTACTGTTTTTAAAGGCGGTGGGATATAGAGGTACAAAGTGATCGGGCGCCCAGCCAGCAGGCCCAGTTTCTGTTCTTTTCCAGCGGCGCAACGCTGGACCACATGATGGATATGCCATCCCCAGCCACATGCATACCTGGCGTGGGGTGGATAAGCTGGTTCATCAGACGATTGCACCAGTTGTCAGAACCGTGAACTAGAGGGGACGCCGATTCGATGTCCCTCCCGATGACGGCAGCTGTGGCATAGATGTGCCACATGCCAGCCCACTTATGATTTCCACGACATCTGATGGCTTCCACCATTGGCGGGTCGCAGGTGGCTGAGATCAGTCCCGAGTCCGTCAGTCCTTCGTAGTGCTGGGTATGTAAAACAAGTTCAGTGGTGGCTCTCACACGAATTTCCGTGACGTACGCCTCAGAGTTGGTGATTGCTAATGAGACCGAATTGAAAAGGCAGTTTCCATCCCCAGCTGACAACTTGGGCAGTGATTTTGGGCGATCACCGAGCTGAAGGTAAGCCACGGCTGTCTGGTCCACATTCTGGTTGGGTTTGGGTGTAGACTTCACATGAAGAACTGGACCATATGTCCTGCATACCTGATAGGCCTTTTTACACTCAGCAAACATATTTTTCAGGTCCCTCAAACTCAGGCCTGCTGAGGTGGTTCAGCAAAGAACTGAAAAATTCTTCCCTCTCAGCCATGGCTTGGATGGAATGCATGATAGGATGCCAATAATGATATCAACCATATGGACTGGAGCTGATGTTACCACGACTTTGCTGGTTCGAAAGGACGTGAGATAAGAGGATGAAGGACTCCTGGCTGGAAAAGTGCAAATATACCGTAACAATATACTTCAATCACAAAACTGAAATAACAAAAAAGGAAAAACAGGGAAAAACATGGCAAATGCAAAAATGCGCCATGACCAGTGCATCAGCGGTTGTTAGTGTATAGTGGCGCCCATATGACCGAATCAAGAGGACTGGTAAATGAGGCGAAAGGCGAAAAAATGGCACAGGGCATTGTGACTTGAGGTCAAGGGTCTACGCTCTATCGGGTCCTAACATTTAGGTCAGTGATGTTCCGCATACGGGCTTTTATGCTAATGGGCCGCGACGTCTCACGAACGTTGTGAGACTGTAAAAAACACTACGAAAATTGCGACCTAGGCTTAAATGTAATGTGGAAAAACTTCAGTTCGTTCAAAGTTTCACTGTTATAAAAGCATGCATGCCGCATTGTTTTATGCTCGTGAGTTGATTGTTTCGATATGCGCTGGGTCCAGGATTTAACACACGCCCTAGGCCGACCCCGTGGCCTATGGGAAGACTGCAGAGTCGGGTCCGGTGGCATCGGGTTCGAGTGCCAGAAAAAGCGAATTGCCTGACCCCACTGCTGCCTTGCGGTCATATGGTAAGTGACTAGAGATGGTCAGCCTGGCACGGAACGGCCGTGTCGTAGCATTGTACGGCACGAAAAAGATCCCTCATACACGAAATCCTCTATGGCGAAAAGGCCGGAGATAAAATTATCCGTTGAACTAACATTGCACTACTGGGTGGTGGGTTCAGGTTACAAGCAACAAGCTCTACTTAGCATGTACCCTGAGCTTAAAACCACGGATGCTTACCATGCGGGTAAAATAAAAAAAATAGTAGGAACAACTGGCGGGGGGAGGGGTTTATCGCCACTCCTCCCCCTGGCGCATTTCTTAGATATCTCCCAAACGAGAAAACGCAACATCCTGAAATGTCCAGTAACTTCTTCCACCAGTTATGCATATGACAAAAATTTGGAAACGAAGCCATCTCAAGTCGCGTGTCTCGGTGACGTCGCAAACGTGACTTTAATTTGGTATAACATATCGGATGAAAGTAGCGTAAATTTCTGCCGCAGGCGCCCATGCAAAGGCCGCTGGAGGAGTTTTATCGAACCGCGGAACTTCACGACGAGGTTACCCCATGACCTGCTGGCCATTTTGGTCTCGACCAAATACTGGTGTCCGGTCTCTGGGACTCGAACCCAGCGCCTACCACACACCATACTCTGTTTCTGATTGTGGTTGCTATCCAACAGCCCACGGTAAGAGCAAAGATAGTCCTGTCCACCATTTGGTGCCACTTTAGATGAAAACTGCCTTAAAGACTGGTGGTCAAAGGCCACAGATCAGGTCACCGATGCAGGGTAAAGGCCATGCTGTCGGCTATCATCTCGCATAACTTCTGGTCAAAACTACCAGTCAGTTGGAATGCAATGGACCGGGTTTTTGTGATCCGATCGGACACCGGATATGCCGGATCGGGAGGCCAGATATCTGGCCGGATACCAGATATTATCTTTGCCTGTTTTTCACCAGAAAATGAAAGATAAGGACTGAACTGAAAAAACCCTGTTGGTTTTGGCCACGCACCAGGGATGGATCCACGACGTCAAATAAATAAGTAGATAAACAACGAACAGAAGGATTTGACAAACCAAAAAATTAAACAAAAAATGTTAACAAACTGCGAATTATTCCCACCAGTGCCAACAGTTGTTCGATATCTTTCATTGTGAAAAAGAGAACAACGACCATGGCGGAGATCACCATCTCTCAACGGAGACAAAGGCCCCAAAATACGCAGAATGCCATAGTAGGGTCTTGATAGAACTAGAATACTAGGCCTGATGTATTACTGCATGATGGGTGTGTTTGTTTCCACGGGGCATTCAGCGTGGAATTCCACGTTAAATCGGGTAATCCGCAGAGAACCTCCTGTACATCCCTCGCAATATGGCGGCGCCCAGTGAAGATGAAGCTTGCGAGAAATAAGTGAGGAATACTACAAATGTGGGAGACTGGACACAAACGACTCCATTTTACACGGGTAGGAGCAAACGGCAGTGATCGCAACAAAAACGTCCTGCTTCAAAATGCCAACAAGGCGATACACAGTCCAGACGCATAGTCGACGTCGAAGGTGTTGACGAAGAACGCTTCAGTGTACAATGGAAATCCCGGGAATTCTGCATCGCAGTCCTGGCGCAAAAAAACGTACCCTATATCTAAGTAGCGACCGCGTGCTGGGTCGGCCGTATAGTAATATGCCATATATTACTGCATGCTATTACTATACGTTGTCAGGCATTTTACACGGCTAAAAAACTATTCCAACAAGGTAATCCAACAAAAACGTAGTGGCACCGGGCGCCGAGCCTGGACAGTGCAATCATCCACTCAAGGTCGTAAACAAACCGCCGTTTCCAAACAACGTGGCGTGGTACGGGCAGTACGGGCATAGTAGCGGGGTACTATAACACGTTCAGCACACGGTCGCAATTAAGACACAACCTAATACCGCGCTTCGCGCGACCTTACCTCTTGGCTGCACAGAACCAACTCCGATGGCACCCTTTTATCGGCCTGCGGCTTCTAATATCCTGTACCCAGGAGCGGTTTAACCTCTGTTGAGATGGGGCAAACGAGATTTTTACCTCGTATTTTCCATGCAACGCCGGAGGGTTTATGTTAAAAGTGTTGCCCAAAGTTGGAGGGCAGGCCCCTGGCCGCCGGTTCCAACGTCCCTGCCTAAACCGTGCCTCTCGCGCTGGGTTGCGCCTTCGGCGCAACGTTTGTCCTTTGATATTTATTTCATACCACCTTTTGCCGTACGATCCTTCGCTTACGATCTTTTGTCAAGCGATCTTTTACCCAACGACCCAAAATGAGCGTCACTAAACTGTGGGGGAAAATAATTTCAGTAGACCCACGCAACTTGCGTTTCAACTCCTGTGACGTCACGAGCATCTGCGTTTGCGCCGTAGAGTCTTTCTTGACAACTTGGATTCTGGGCCTGGTGGTACACTTACTAAAGACACTAAATTTATAAGTAAAAAACTGCATATACCCACATGTATATAAGTATACAGGTATATTTCATATATATATATATATATATATATATATATATATATACACACACAAATATATCAGCAGATCCCTTCATGCTGTATTATTTACTACCAGCCCATGTCTCATCTACTACAGCCATTCTTTTGGCTAGCATTGTACTTTTCCCTTCAAATCGGCAGAGAATATGGAGAGGGGCAAATCAAACCAAACCAAACCAGGGGGGCCCAAACCAACATGGGGCAGGACTATCAGCGTGCAAATCGACACTCCATAGAAAGATGAACATGGGTGGAACTTTGCTTTTGGAGGGGGTAAGCCTCCAATAATTTGAGACTGTAAACATTATGTGATGGCAAGAATAGCCTCCAAATCATCACAATTAGTCTAAATTAGCGACTTGCTCCGGGGCTTCCCCCCAGTCATTTTTGCAAAACTGCGCCCTGAAAAGCGAGGGAGAAATATGCCACTTTCGGAGAAACATGGACCGGTAATATTCATCCAACCTTCACCCCAGCATGGGAAAGATCGGTAAACGAAAGATAAAACACAGCAAACCACACATACACACAAAATAATGAAGTATTAAGTGTTGTTCCTAAACACGACGCACCACAGAGATACTTTCAGAGCAATGAAGACAAGCCAAAAAAGGCGCCAAATCAGCACCGGAAATATGCTTGTCATAAGCTTTTGTTGTGATCTCAATTTATGAGTTACGGAAGAACACATCTTTTCTGTATTTTTATTTCATCCTGAGAAAACAGAATATTTTTCAGCAAAAAATGAACACCAATACTTTGTTACCTTATATACAGTCGTCCGCAATGGCTTCGATAGTTACGTAGCAGAAATACTGCTTGAGGTTTATGGCACATTGAAGTCTTGAAGTGCATTCATGTCATTGGCGCCCAAATGCGATATATTAAGCACAACTAGCCATCGATTACATTTCATTTTGTAACGATTCCCTGAGCGGTTATCGAATGTGCAATGGGTAGCAACACTGACGTTACGTTATTGGTGAATGATAACATGAGGAGATCCCGTTTATGCACTTTTCTTCGCTCGCAGGGCATATTTCTGGATGAAATTTGAACGCGAGACATTTCAGAGAATTTCCACTTGAACAGTGACGGTTTTTTGGACATTGATTTAATGATTTTTGAGTATGGATTGGGCAGCAAGAGGTACCATTTTGGGTTCCCATGCAATTTTGGTTAGCAACATATGGAAGTTCATAAAATTTAAACGCAAACTATGCCTGGGCACTCGCAATCGATCACTGCCATGTAATACTAATAATAACCCTGATAATAGATGTAATATATAGTACTGCTTCATTAAAATCTATTGGGTGCCTTTTGAGTATGATTTCGGCAGCAACATGGGCGTTGCGTTATTAATGAGTGATAGCGTGCGGCGGTTCCGAATTTCACGTTTATGCACTTTTTTCTGCTTAGAGTGCATATTTCCAGATGAAATTTGAACGCCAACCATTTCAGAGTATTTCCAGTCGACTGATGATGGTTTCATGGAGGTTGGTTTAGTGCTTTTTGAGTACGATTCGGGCAGCAGGACCATTTTTGGTTTCCGTCCATATTTCTGTTAGTAATTTATGGAAGTCAGAAAAATTCAAACGGGACCTATTCCTGGACATTGTGAGTCAATTGCGGATGGTTTCATAAATATCTGTGTGATGGCTTTCGAGAAAGGTTAGGACAGCAACAGCTGATTGGCCATTTGTGACCTCAATGCTCAATTGAGTTGACTTTTTTCAGTCGTTACCGCATAAAACATCTCAAAGCCCAAACGCGACAGTACCCATTCACAGCTTCATCGATTGCTGACATCAGAAAGTCAAAATACTTGTCAGTTTTGGAGTATCGTTTGGGCAGCAGCTCCGGGCAGCACATTGTACCTGCCCCTCGAGATTGCGTGCAGAGCGTAAAGCATGTCAGCCGATCCCAGATCTGGCGCATGTGACAGTTGTTACGCGGGATCAACGGAGAACTCTTAACCCTATTCCCGGAGGGCTAGACGGTATGGCCGATTCCCGGCGGGGGGGCGGATTCGGCCCCCCCCTGAGATCTCGAGAACTACTTATCCGATTTCATCGCAACAAACGGCAATCGATTTGCCGTGACGTAAACTACATTTTGACAAAAAGAAATTTTCAAAATTTTGAAATTTGTGGATACAGGGGGGCAAAAATGTCAAAATGGGGGGTACTTTTTGACTTCTTATAACTCCGTTGTTTATGGACCGATTTCAATGAAACTGGCATCAATCGAGAGATTATGGATAGGGCTTTTACCATGGGTATGCAAATCTGAAATTTTGAGAAAATTCATGGGCGTTCACAGGGTTTCAAAAATAGGGGGATAAGTTTTCTAATAACGGAATGAACAAAAAAGGTAAAAACACTTTTTTAGCTTCTGCTAGTCATGTTATGCTAAAGAAGTACAAATCGCATTACAATGTTTGTATAATGTTAGCATAGGCGGTGCCAGGGACATGAGAAAGGGGGAACTGTCATGGTCACACGTTTCTCAGATCAACTTGTGACTTTTGACCTTAAATGACCTCCAGTGACCTTGGGGTCACCTGGAATGATGTCGTGTGCATTCAATATTATCTTTAAACGTTTTTAATCGATTAAATTCACTCTATTCCAAAAAATTCATTTTTTGGCTTTTGCGATATAGGATACGTGCACTGACATTTTAGGTCATAGCTCCGTGACCCGACCTGATATCAAGCTGAAAATTGGTACACAAGTAGAGGGCATCTTTCTGCGTCATATTTATTCCGGGTTTGGCATTTGAAAAAACGGCGCCGAAATTATTGCGAAAAAACAAATTTTGACTTTTGACCTTGACCTGACCTTGTAAAGTGACTTCAGATAAACAAAATTACATATGCACATTGCCCAACTATTTAGCTATATATTCATATAAAGTTTTAAGTTCTATCTTAAAAACTCTGTTTTTGGCAGACATTTTCCTTTTACCCTCAACATGGCCAAAAATGACCTGAGGTGCCTCCCAAAAACGTTGCCTGGCTCCGCCCCTGAGCAAAATAGAATTTCGAAATTTTGTCACGGCGCGTAGAAGGAATAGATAGGAAAAGTCACCAAGTTTCGTGAAGCTGCGTTAAAAAGCCTGGAATTGGCAAGCAAAAAACCCGAGGGGGGGGGGCGGATTCCGCCCCCCTGCCGGGAATAGGGTTAAGTTACCATGAAGACCGCAGAACAGGTATAGCAACAGGCTGTCGTAATTGACAGGGACAGGTGAAGAGCAGGGGCGCGCGAACTCCTCCACAGTTGGGGGGCAGAGAAGTGCTTTGGGTGAGTTCTTTCCAGTCAGCGTCCAAAGAGTTAGTGCAAAATTTGAAAAATGGCGGGTGCGCCCTCCCCCTACCCCCTCGCTTCCCGCGCCCGTAGTGAAGAGCGTTTTTTTCTTAAGATATTGGACAGCTTTGTTATCAGTGACAGTTTCGACGTTAACCTGCGCCAGTGCAGGAAGTTGGTACAACCCTCTTTGATATTTTTCGTATGTTGCCCCAGAACTACTACTGCGATGGCTCAGAAATGTAGAGCTGAGCATTGAACCTTGCGGCAATCCTTTAGAAGCGCACGCCATAAACCAAGCACACTGGATGACACATATACGGCGCGCGTGGCAAAAGGAGACGTCAGCTGTTGCAAGAAACGGCAACATTATGCACTGGAGCTCCAAGTCGTAGATCACCTACTATTCGCTCTTGTTTTACACAGTAGGTTAGGTTAGGTTAGGTTAGGTTCGGTTAGGTTAGGTAAGGTTAGGTTAGGTTAGGTTAGGTTAGGTTAGCGAATAGGTGATCCACGACCCTGGAGCTCCGGTGCATAATGTTGTTGTTTCTTGCAACAGCTGACGTCTCCTTTTGCCACGCGCGCCGTATATGTGTCATCCAGTGTGCTTGGTTTATGGCGCGCGCTTCTAAAGGATTACCGAACTTTGCTATGTATTGCTTGGAAATCCGAAGCTAGACAGGCTTGTGGGTGATTCACCGGGAGCTAATCGATTCATTTTCGGATCAGCAGAGAGGAGAATCGATTCTGATGCAGATTCAGCGGCCTTATTTTAAAATAAATTGATTCAGTGCGAGTCCAAAGGAAGACGCCAGTCAGTTAAGTTTGAGCATAGTTCTGCATGATATAGACGCTCTATTATATATATATATATATATATATATATATATATATATATATATATATATATATATATATATATATATATATATATATATATATATATCTGTGTGTATATGTATATGAAGATAATCGAACCAAACTAATTCACCTCAGAAGACAAAATCAGTAATCATTGTGTTGGTTTTATCATCGCCTTCATCAGGAACCTAAATTTGAATTTCCGGATGCAGTGTAGGTGTTAAATGAACTGGTTCAGACTCCTTTTTACGACAAACGTGCTTTATGTAAAAAAACGACTTCATTAATTTTTCATTGTGTTTTGCGGCAGTACATTTCGTCATTATTACTCATTTCCCTTTAACCCTATTCCCGGAGGGCTAGACGATATGGTCGATTCCCGGCAGGGGGGGGGCGGATTCAGCCCCCCTGAGATCTCAAGAACTACTTGTCCGATTTCATCGCAACAAACGGCAATCGATTGGCCATGACGTGGACTACATTTTTATAAAAAGAAATTTTCAAAATTTTGAAATTTGTGGATACAGGGGGGAAAAAATGTCAAAATAGGGGGTACTTTTGGACTTCTTATAACTCCGTTGTTTATCGACCGATTCCGATGAAACTGACATGAATCGACAGATTATGGATAGGGCTTTTACCATGGGTACGCAAATATGAAATTTTGAGAAAATTCATTGGCGTTCACTGGGTTTCAAAAATGGGAGGATTAGTTTTCTAACAGCTGAATGAACAAAAGAGGCAAACACCCTTTTTTGGCTTCTGCTAGTCATGTTATACTAAAGAAGTACAAATCGCATTACAATGTTTGTATAATGTTAGCATGGGCGGTGCCAGGGACATGAAAAAGGGGGAACTGTTGAGGTCACACGTTTTTTTAGATCAACTTGTGACCTTTCACCTTAAATGACCTCCAGTGACCTTGGGTTATTATCTTTAAACGTTTTCAACGATTTGAATTCACTCTATTTCAAAAATTACATTTTATGGCTGTTGCGATATAGGGTACGCGCACGAACATTTTAGGTCATAGCTCCGTGACCCGACCTGATATCAAGCTGAAACTTGCTACACAAGTAGAAGGCACCCTTCTACGTCATATATATTCCGGGTTTGGCATTTGAAAAAATGGTGCCGAACTTATTGCGAAAAAAGATTTTGACTTTTGACCTTGACCTGACCATGTAAAATGACCTCAGATGAACAAAATTACGTCTGCACATTGCCCAACTATTTAGCTATACATCCATATAAAGTTTGAAGTTCTAGCCTTTAAAACTCTGTTTTTGGCAGACATTTTCATTTTATCCTCAACATGGCCAAAAATGGCATGAGGTGCCTCCCAAAAACGTTGCCTGGCTCCGCCCCTGAGCAAAATAGAATTTTGAAATTTTGTCACAGCACGTAGAAAGAATAGCTAGGAAAAGTCACCAAGTTTCGTGAAGCTGCGCTGAAAAGCCTGGAGTTGGCAAGCAAAAAACCCGAGGGGGGCGGATTCCGCCCCCCCCCCCCCGGCCGGGAATAGGGTTAAAAGCGGCCGGGAATACTGGATGGGGTGGGGGCAAGGCAGCATTGGGTGGGCCGAGTAAACATTAGGTGGGCTAGGGCCCTCTCAAAAGAATACAGATCTACACCCCTGGTAAGGTTGCCGAAATAAAAAAGGGTTTTGGGTTTACAAAAGGTGCATGCTCCCCTTCATTGTCTATTTTAGAATGTCAGCTAGGGAGCAGATGACTGCAGTCGCAGCCAAATCCTCCAATGGGGAGGGCATAACGATGCCACTTGATCTACCATGAAAAATGTTTACCCGGAAGATTGATGCGAGGCCCTCGTTCCATGGATGTCGCCAGGATTTTCGACCTGGAGGCTGCCTGTGAGACTTTGGGGCATTGACGACGTAATTAATGGGAAAAAATGGTGCTTTGCATTAGTTTTTGTGGCCCGCGTGGACGGCGGGGGCTGAACGGACTCAGCGGGGGAGAGCACTGACGGTTACAGCGTTCCCAAGGAAGCTCTGGCAACGCTTCTGCCTCGCTCTTAATGTTTCCCTTCTGCAGCCGAAATCCCTTCCCCCGTGATTCTTGCTTTAAATAGGTCTCAGACTTGTGGGAAACACCGGAACAACAATCAGCACACTGTAAACTAGTCCTGCCCTGATTGCGCTAATGGCGCAATTGGGCCTGGCAAGTGGTGACGCAAGGAAGGTTATGGCTCTACCATAACCGAGGATAAAAACGCGCTCATTTGTGATCTCTGTTCTAGTCAAAGAGGAAGCGTAATTCCACAACGAAAGCACTACAAGGGATCAATTTTGCTTCACAGTATTGATAGAACTGTTATACACGGCATATGATACATGTATGAACTGTTATCACAAGCCGGAGAATTATTTCAGACTTCCACTGAAACTTCACGGACGTACCACACGTCTGTAACGTTGCCAGAGAGGAAGAGAAAAGGATCAAATCTTCAGCCATGCTGTCTCTTTTGGGAAATGTCCATCTTTAAAACAGTTCTCAGTTGGGGATAATGGAAATAATATATATATATATATATATATATATATATATATATATATATCATCAGTACAAAGCACGCGAGGGAGTTCAGATATATATATATATATATATATATATATATATATATATATATATATATATATATATATATATATATATATATTATTTCCATTATCCCCAACTGAGAACTGATTTAAAGATGGACATTTTCCAAGAGAGACAGCATGGCTGAAAATTTCCATTTTCCCCCAATAATATAATGGAAATAATTATATATATATATATATATATATATATATATATATATATATATATCGTTGGCAGTTCATGACGAATATGTTCTTGGGACATAACGACACTACAGTGACACAGAGATGTATTAGAACGTTTCGACTACATAAAGACTTCGTCAGCAAGTTCAACACGAAAATCCACACAACAACAAACAGTTTCAACCAAGGCCCTGCACATAAGATATCGCCATTGAGCACTTCGACTTGCATCTGTGATGACACTAGTCCACGGCCTAAAATACTGCCATTCTGGTGCACTAAAGTGGTGCAATTAGCTCTTCATAAAACGCGCGGAGTGTAGCCCACGATCTTCGCTGCTGAAAATGGTTGAGTGTCATGTCATATCACGTGTCGTGGTGCATTGCAAAATTTAAGTCTTGCGATATGCTTTTTTCCAGCGTCCTCCACTTTTTATGCTTGTACTCTACAAAGCCATGGCTGTAGCTTGCAGAAAAGCATGCTTCCACTCAGAAGAACTTTTTAGAGGATATCAGATAAACTTGAAGAAATGTGATTGGACGAAATTTTCAGACACATCAAGGAATTCTAGGTCGGAATTACCCTGAATGACGTGTTACCCTGAGCTTGTTACGAGCGCTGTAACCTTCTGCATTTAGTTACAGTTATTAGTACGGAGTTTTCGTAAACACGTGATTGAGAAATACTGATCAGGCGACAGTCATTTGTTAAGTTGTATGAGCTGCTTCAAGCTTTTTGCAGTTTTTCCTAAACGATGTTATGCAAGTGTATCAGTGACTTCCACACTAGGGTCCAACTTGGCCAAGTTTACCTTTTGTCAAATTCATGAATTTTTGCCACTGATCCAAGAGCGGCGGGACTTGTCCTGGGAAGGAGGGGGGGGGGGGGGGGGGGAGGCACCGGCCATTTTTCGAGCCATTTCTTTCCATGCAACGCTAGAGGGTTAATGTTGACTTTCGCCTGTTAAAGAGGCACTTTGCCCCCAGCTTCCCCCCTCCCCACTTCTGCTGCTACTAGCCTTACCTGTCCTGGCCTCACACTTTTCAAGTAGCTGGAGGCGCCGATTTCCACAGCTACTTCAGCTCTTCCCTGTGCAGTGCTAGACGTCGCCCTGGACCATAGGCGGTGAAACGGGGGGTTCACGTATCCACAGTGCGCCCTCCTTTAATAGGCAAAGTTTAACATTAACCCATGACGCTGCTTGGAAAGAAATGGCTCGAAAAGTAGCCGGTGCCGGAATAGGTTCCGCCCCCAGTGCTGTAGACTCCTTAGCACTAGTGAAAGGAAGAGTGGGGAGAGCTGTATGAGCTTTCAACTCTGAACTCCCTTGCGTGCTTTGTACTGAAGATAGGACTTTGAGTCATACCTACAGATAGCGATGCCCTCACTCTTCAGCCGCAGTGTTAGCGGAAAAGTTTTGCAGAGCGCAAATTAATCTCTGCACAAGTGACTGTTAAACTGAATCCTTTGAAACCTGCTCCACCTGTGAGGTGAACGGTATCAAATGGTGGGGTAAACTTTATCACAATGACTGTAAATTATTCTTATGATTAGGAGTAGGATAAGATGATGAGCAGGATAGACCAAATTTATTTGGTGCTGATATATGTACCATGTCTCAACAAAGGACATTGTTAGATCGGCAAGATCGGTAGCGAATCACGGATGTACATGTGTATCTTGCAGCAATGGTCAAGTTTATCTGGCTTGGATAGTAACTGAAACATTCATTAAGAACAGGCTAATCTGCACTGAATTTTATGTATCACGTATCATAGATCAAAATAAATCCTGGAACCATGGGTAGTCCATGATTCCAGCACTTCATGTGTGTCTTGTTTTCACAACAAAATTGCGTTTGCAACCTGTTTTGAGAGTTGATTGTTCATAATTATTGCAAGAAATGCCCCTTGCCATTGTGACAATAAATAACAATTAATTTGCTTATGTCCACAGTAGTATATTTTCAAATGCGACCCCGTGGTCCAAAACAGTCCGATTCCAAATTGGTGTATTGAAGTAATTAGTAATTTCATTTCATTAGCATTAGACAGATATATGTTGGGTTTTCCCCTTTTATCGGCATGGCAAATGGATTCGATTTCCTTTTTTCACTACCACTCCCAAATCTTTGCTTTCATAGCTGCTTGGAACACATACCAGGATCCATTAAATCAAAGTTGGCATTGACCGCATAAGTTGCAGAATTTACTAATTGAAAAGTAAGTATTCAAGCTGAACAAAAATGGATAATTACAACAGCAGTAAGTGCAGAAAACATTGCTCACAATATGCTTGATGGTCATCAGTACCATGAAAATCCCCTTCATTTCAGATTTTGAGTGCAATAAATGACGCACTTAATTAGATGTCCTTAAAACTTGACGGAGTTCACACTCTTCTTGGATTACGTGCGTGTGCTGTCATAATTACCATCAGGGGCTGGGGATATGTCCCCTCTAATGTGGACAAAATAGACTGTAGTCCCTTTAATTTTGGTCAGAGAATACATATTTTTTGCTATTTGTAATTGGAAAATAAGATTCTGGGTCAGATTCCCCCCTGAATCTGATTTTCCCCTCCCAATTTCTGAGATTTGGGTACACTCGTGCCTGTTTTGTTCTGTTCAGCTTTCACACACATGCACATACTGCACACTATGTCCACAGCGTACTACCAGAAATACATATATAGCAAGTTGTCACAGATTCATCATTCTTGTCCCACCTACCCTGCTGCTGTAGCTAATGTCAGTTCATTTTATGCAACTTGTATCTTGCAGGCCATGCTAGATATCGTAAAGTATTCTTCGGACCACTGATCACAACACATCTCTTCTGTAGGATGTCCAGTTTACAACTCTATTTTTGCTACTGCTTAACGGCACTGGCAATCATGTCGTAATGTGATGTTAAATGTTGCAACACCACAGAAACTGAACAAATCTAAACCGCATGTTTATTGCACCATTTTAAGTGATTGCATCCAACTGGTTGAGATAAAATGCAAATCTAAAACGATATAGCAGCCCAAACAACACTACCAAACATCTCAGGTCTTATGATTAAGCCAAGGTTGCAATTCCACTTATAAACTGATGTAGTAAGTGCATCCGCACCATGGAATGAATGTCAAAAAGAATGATAACACTACATTAAAACGACCCAAAATCTCCAATCTAACTCGCCAATTTCCAATATGCATCCTGCTGCACTGAAGGTCCGCATAGGCCTCACAGCTCGACATGGCCTAAATATCGCATAGCTATACAAAATCACCAACGACACCTGCGCAAACGTTGTATGCCTCTCGTATTTCACTAAAAAATACATGTGGACGACCAAATATTGTTCAAATTCATCAAACTCCACCCAAGAAGATGCGACAAGCGCCTTTCCACTGAGATTCGTAAGGACGCCGTGGAGCTGTGTCGTCACTGGTCCACAGTGAACACGCAGTTGCCATGGCGATGTCACACCCTGGTTTCAACCGACGTTGAATTTTAAATGCACGTGCAAAAAGCACAGTGCTGTCCTCCTACAGAAACTGTACGTCAATGCTAATCTGCCCTACTTCTTGATATTAAGAACCGCCGCTGCTTTTGACAGTTTTACACACCCCGCCTTGGTGTTAATCGTTTCGTTCGTTGCAATGCACGCTGCCTTCATCGCTCGTCTGTTTTCTTTGTTTTTGCAAGACGCTAGAATGGTAGGGTTACCCCAGTTTGGTAGGTGGTTCGACCGTTCGATGTGAGCGACAAATGCAACGTATGACATGTGGTTTTTCGCATCCCTCCAATGTTCTTTTGTTCCTGTCTCGACTACCCTCCCGGTTTCTCCCATGAAAGCCTTATTACATCCCACACATGGAATTTTGTATAGTGCGCTCTTGTCATTGGGCCTAAGTTTTTTTACCCCGATTTATTAGTTCACCTATTTTCTTTCCAGATGTAACGGCTACTTTAATTCCTGCTCCCTCGAGATGTTTCACAGTCGTTTCGGCATGTCCCGAGTGTAGTATGAAGACGTATTGTGCTTGCAGCCTTTTGTTCGTACAAGTTCTTGACTTTTCCCTAATTTTATAGCTTTATTTTTTAGATGACTGAGCAGGCCTTTGGGATACTTAAGCTTCATGAAGGATACAATGGTCAAAAACAGCGGTGGTTTTTAATATAAGAAAATAGGGCAGATAGCATTGGCTTGTAGATTCTGTGGGATGATATCGGTGTGGTTTTTGTACAGGCATTTAAAATTCTATGTCGAGTGAAACTGTTTCTTGCTATGTGGATTTTCGTGCTGAACTTGCTGACGAGGATTGTATGTAGTCGTAACGTTCTAATACATCTCAGTAAGTGTTCCTGTATTGCCGCTATTTCCCAAAAACCACACACACGCACACACACAAGCACACACACACGCACTCGCACACACACAAAAATATGCAATGGCTTATACAACTAACTTGTTCAACTTCTTATACATTTCAGCTTATATAATCGTCGCCAGTATCCGCCATTTGGCCACCCTGGACAGTACAAGAGAGGGGGCTGATTGATAAGACCACCCCTAGCCATTTCCACCCCTGACGTGATGGAGCGACAACGAAACAAAAATGGGCGTGTAGCTTGGGTCTTTGGCTAAACGATGATACCTGTTTGAAGTCATACACTGGTATTACAGGCGACTTCAAATGATATCATATGATTGGATTTTGGTTTCCATTGGTTCTTGGGGACGTATCATGTAAAGTGCTCTTAGGGGATCCAAAATGCCTCTGACTATTGCTAAGGACCGAAAATAGTGTTGCTACTTATTTCGGCACTTTTCCGTACTGAACCCGCTAATGGCCAGCGAAAATTTTAGCGGGAAAATTCTCCTTCCACAATAAAACTCCATCGGACTGATCCACTGGCTTCGTTTAACCATATTCCCGGAGGGCTAGACGGTATGGTCGATTCCCGGCTGGAGGGCGGAGTCCCATTTACTTCATCAACGTCTCATGGACCTTTGCAGCCCTTCGGGTGGCCAGAAAGTTGGCAATACTCCTGCTCATCTAAAGCTGCATCTGAATCTTTTGCCAAAAATCCTTTTTCTGGCACTGTGATTATAGCATGGCGTCTGATACATTTTTTCAACAACTGGTAGTTTTCAATCGGGCACATTAATGAGTGTCCATGAGTGAGAAAATCTTAGTAAGCCGACTGCATTTGTGGTGAAGAATTCTATCACAGAAGCAAAGGTTGTGCAATGCTTAAATGGTGGGTTATTTTTCTTCACCCCAAGTGTTTCCTGGACATTCCTTTGTGATAAGGAAATATCTTACTGACTGCATGAATCTTGTGATAAATTATGAAATATAGAAATTAGGATACAAATTACGTGCCAATTATGCCAGGAGACATCCTGAACATTTCGTACATTACATGCTGCCTTCCACTTACTGCTTGTACATTACATCTAGTGAAAATGTTACTAATTGTGCTAAAAAAGAACTGTCTTCACTGACTTTAATGAAACTATGATAATCATTCTTTTCATCAGGCAAAACCATCTGTTTAAGCACACACCATTTCTTTGCAGCACATCCATGTCACTTCGCATTAAAATAGTCTTTTGTGATATGGGCATGCAAATGAGCAAAACAGAAACCAGACTGGTACGCCACATCAACCTTTTGCACTCAAAGTGGTATCTCTACAGGTGTATTACAATACCTGGTGTACCATGGCCATAAAATACAGTTGTCCCACTGCAGTGAACAGTCACCACAGTGGGCAACACCAAAGCCCAGTCTGTCAGCTGTGAATGCAGCAACAACCATAATAATATTTAGTATTTATTCTACGCATTTTGCTGTTGTGCGGTGCAGTAGATCCATTCACAGAATCAGTCACAGAGGTGGGCGTTATGACTACCCATTTACTACCCATTACCCTATTCCCGGAGGGCTAGACGGCATGGTCGATTCCCGGCAGGGGGCGGATTCGGCCCCCCCTGAGATCTCGAGAACTACTTGTCCGATTTCACCGCAACAAACGGCAATCGATTTGCCTTGACGTGAACTACATTTTTATAAAAATAAATTTTCAAAATTTCGAAATTTATAGATATAGGGGGGCAAAAATGTCAAAATGGGGGGCACTTTTGGACTTCTTATAACTCCGTTATTTATGGACCGATTTCAGTGAACTTGGCATGAATCGAGAGATCATGGACAGGGCTTTTACCATGGGTCCACAAATCTGAAATTTTCAAAAAATTCATGGGCGTTCACAGGGTTTCAAAAATAGAAGGATTAGTTTTCTAACAACTGAATGAACAAAAAAGGTAAAAACACTTTTTTGGCTTCTGCTAGTCATGCTATGCTAAAGAAGTAAAAATCGCATTACAATGTTTGTATAATGTTAGTATAGGCGGTGTCAGGGACCTGAAAAAGGGGAACTGTCATGGTCACACGTTCTTCTGAACAACTTGCGACCTTTGACCTTAAATGACCTCCAGTGACCTTGGGGTCACCTGGAATGATTTCGTTTGCATTTGATATTATCTGTAAACGTTTTCAATCATTTAAATTCACTCTATTCCAAAAATTTCATTTTGTGACTATTGCGATATAGGATACGCGCACTGACATTTTAGGTCATAGCTCCGTGACCGGACCTGATATCAAGCTGAAACTTGGTACACAAGTGGAGGGCACACTTGAACGTCATATATATTCTGGGTTTGATATTTGAAAAAACGGCGCTGAAATTATCGCAAAAAAATGAATTTTGACTTTTGACCTTGACCTGACCTTGTAAAGTGACCTCAGATAAAAAAAAATTTGTGTGCAAATTGCCCAACTATTTAGCTGTTCATGCATATAAAGTTTTAAGTTGTATCTTAAAAACTCTGTTTTGGGGTTTTTGGCGGACATTTTCCTTTTACCCTCAACATGGCCAAAAATGGCATGAGGTGCCTTCCAGAAACGTTGCCTGGCTCCGCTCCTGAACAAAGTAGAATTGTGAAATTTTGTCACAGCGCGTAGAAAAAATAGCTAGGAAAAGTCACCAAGTTTCGTGAAACTGCGTTAAAAGGCCTGGAATTGGCAATAAAAAAACTCGTGGGGGGCGGATTCAGCCCCCCCCTGCCGGGAATAGGATTAAATCGATAAGATAGAGTTTTGAAACGTGTGCTTTACACTGCGGGGCACCTCATGAATCAGACGCTAGGCACGAATGGGCGCATGCTATTTTAGGGCCTTGGACGCATGTAACCTGAACAGCGTAGTGTAGCCTGTGAGATATAAAAACACGAAGAAGCTCAATATGAACAGGCATATCTGTGACGAATGGATGCGTGGACATTCTTTAGATGTCAGATGCCACGAGACTACTGTTTACAATACCGAAACTGAGCCAGCATGTGTCTGGAATCTGTTCTTGTGTATCCGCATTTTCCTGATAAGATCTTAGCGTATATTTCATCGCACATGATACGTTGTTAGAGAAGCTCCCTGTAAAACCACGTGCCATACCGGCACCATGACGTTTAGGTTATGTTTTGTTGACGTGTATTTTTCCGATTGTTGTTTTTGTTCTTTTGATCATTGTTTCAGCCCTGCATCGTGTGGCAGCCCTCAGAACAATGTAGGTGATCCCCGACATGTGATATCCATACTTGGCTGTTTTTTTTTAATAATGTTTTATTTTAAATTTAATACGTTCATTGTAATAATGTAGTGTGTGATGTAATAATGTAATATGTTTAATGTAATAACTGTTTTTAATAATGAGGAAAACATTCGTTTGATTGGTATGGACACCGTAAAGTTGCAAGAAAAAGATTAAGGCTTAATTGTAAGACATACGTATATGTGAATTGTGCGCTGGCTAATCTTAATGCTTCTTACAACACAATTACTTATAGTTAATAAAGACTTCTTAGAGGATTACTAAAGCATTGACATTTTTCTCATTGTAGCTGCTAGAATGGTATGACGTGGTCTTAGGTCTCAAAGCCTCTATAAGGTCATCCCCAGTAGCATGAGGTTTGGAAGAGTCGACTGCGACGGAAAATACCTTAACACGCGCAGTGAAAAGGGGATTTCGCGCTAACGTCCACTGGGAGGGGACGCTTTTTGCCCCTCCGACCTCGGAAACGGAAAACGCTAGAGACACGAAATTTTAAGGGCAGGGTAGGGTCAGAAGGAGCTACAGTGTGCAATTTTCATGATTCTGGATCAGTACCTCCAAGGTAATATGGTGGCGACAAGGTCAGCTTTGGACACTGTCTCGGCCCGTACAGGCTATTCCGAACGACTTTTCGAACGAAACGGGAAAAGGAAGCGTGTAAGAGCGTTAAAACATGGAGCACAACAATTTCCATTTATTTGACGTCTTGAGTGAAGGTTTCGGGTTTAGGTCATGACAGATCATTTACCTATGACGCCATTTTCCATGTTTTGCAGACCATATTTCGAGCAGCACGGGATATTGGTATAGCTCACGTGTAAATAGGGCCGTCAAACGTATCTTTTAGCATATTTTCCGTGAAGACGGACAATATCGGTATATTTGGTCACTTTCAGCGTTCATTGTCTTCCGCAAGCTGAGACGAAGTGAAGCGAGGTCATTGATCTTGAGTGAAGTTTTTGACCCAAAGCAAGTTCTGTGTCAGCTATTTGTACTGAAGTTATTTTGTTATTATGAAACCAGTTACATGATTTGATTGTTGTAAAACGCGAAAATTGTGATATATGTATATATATATATATATATATATATATATATATATATATATATATAATGTATATATATATACATATATATGTTTATATATAGTGCGTAAGCGCCTTTTTATTACATTGTTTGAAGACATATTTGATACAGATAAACATGTTGCGAAATAAATTAGATCAGTTCACAAACTGGTCGACCTTGACCTTTGATGACCTTGACCTTTGATGACTTCGACCTTCACTGACTCTGGCTTTGGTCTTGGTATTCCCGTCAGTTATCCCCGAATGATGTTGGCTGATAACGTTCAAACGGTAATCTCACGTAGGACACTAGTCCTCTTACAATTTTCCCATTTGTTTGCAATGACCGTTATTTTCGTTATGTTTGTATGATTTCAGATGTTTCAGACTTGAAAACCTCCTGCTGATTTTCGATTTCTTTGCATCAGTCGACAACATACTGAATTTTCATAAAAGTCACAATGAAGCAGCCCCGATCTGTTCTCGAGATTTTCAAGAAAAACCAGTGGGAGCAGAAAAGTGTCCCGTTCCAGTGCGCCTGTTGAGTTTCCGTCCCAATTTGACCGTACTTTTTTCTAAAAATTGGAACTTAGGCTGAAATGGAGGTATGTGAAGTTCATCAGCGTATGGACATAATTGTTCAAATTGTCGAAAAATATAAGGGCACACAGGGTTTCTTGCCAGCAGTGGTGTTTCTCCATAGCATAGTAATATTCAGTCATAACTTAATTCAGTCATAACGCGTTTGCTTGTAGCACATTACGTTTTAGCCTGGTTCCCTCCCTTACACGCACGCACGCCACGCACAAACTGACAAACGACCCCAGCACTTTTAGGCGTTACCATCGATTGCCGTTCATTTGCTTCATTTCTGACGTACATCCTCGAAAATTTAACCCGCCATTGACTGCAGGGATGGAAAGAATATTGTGCCCTGGCGAACGTTCGGGATGTCTAGATGAGGTAAGTTGGAGGACTTAACTCGAAAGTTTCAGCCTCCTTTTCACATCAAATCTGCAGACATTGAAGTATTGTTACCAAAATCATACCGAGGTCATATCAAAAACCGTGTCATAAGCGAGGCCATTTCTGTGATTGTGTCCATGTGATTCGAATATGCTTGTTTTTTCGGACACACATGAGCTGCCAAACGACAGCATGTCGTGATACGAGACATGATATCGTGACAGGTCATTATATCTCTGGACGTAATATAAGATCAAAGTAGGTCAAATGCCCATGAACGTTTCTTTTTATGCAGCGTCACGTATTGTCAGACTGTGTATTATAACAGATATTTGGAGGTTGTGTCGTAGTTAGGCGACATTACGTAATGCGAAAATATCGATTGACTTCAGTTTGTCGAGATGACGAGTCCACTTGTGAATGTGATGAGTACATCCTGTTGGTTTAATTCATACAGCGGCTTCTAAACGTGTTTGTAACCGTCGTGAAATCACTTCCTTTCGATCAGTTCAGATCAGTTAATCCGGACATTCATAATTACGCGTCATGTGCAGTGAGCAGAAGGAGAATTTAATTTGATCCTCATTGTGTGCTAAGCTGTTTTGGGACAGGAGTGCGCGCTAAGCAATGATTGTTACACGGGTTCTCCTACCCGTGATCGCGCAATTCCAGGCTGACAGCGTAATTTGGTGGCGAAAGCTTAACGTGCTGAAATGAACAACAGGCTCGCGATATCGCGCGATAGCCATTGCCTCTATAGGTCACTTGCCAAGTGATCTGCAGAAGACATAGTGAGCGCCGAGGCGACTCGAACCCACCTTGCCATGGTGGGGAGCTGTGACATTTTCTCTTCCAACTTAGCGACCGCCACGAGTGGCATGTTCCATGGTTCCCTTTTCCTTGTAAGTTTCATGTTCCATGTTCTTTCAGTTAATTAATAACAATGAATCCAGGCGGTTTTCGGGCAGAAGTTCGTCGGACAAAAGTTCGTCTAGGGCAAAAGTTCGTTTTGCGAAAGTTCGTATGGACAAAGTTCATCCGGGGCGAAAGTTCGTCTAGGACAAAAGTTCGTCTCGCTCAAGTTCGTGTAGGACAAAAGTTCGTCTGGGACGAAAGTTTGTCTCACAAAAATTCGCTCAGGACAAAACCTCGTCTGGGACAAAAGTTCGTCTAGGGCAAAATGTTAGGTCAGCCTTGGGCTAGGTTAGGTTAGGTTATGCAAGGTTAGGTGATTATTTTAGGTCCGTTCCTTTTCCGACACGAACCTGAAGTTTACGAACCCTTGGTTACGAACCTTTTTCCCTATGGGCGTTTTCCCTTGCGAACCTTTTTCCTACGAACCTTTCCCATACGAGCTTTTTGCAGGGCGATTTTTTTCCGTCAAAGAGACAAACTTGTCCTTTTGGCCTTGACCAACTCTTGGTCTAGACAAACTTCTGCATGGCAGACTTTTGTCGTAGACCAAATTTTCCCCATTCGAGCTTTTGCGTTATACTAACTTTTGTCCTAGACGAACTTCTGCGAGAAAAACTTTTGTCCCAGACGAACCTTTGCTCTAGACGAACTTTTGCACTAGATGAGCTTCTAGAAGACGAACTTTTGCCCTATACGAACGTAGTCACGGGAACTTTTGCACGACGGAATTTCGTCTTAGACGAACTTTTGCCCTAGACGAACCTTTACACGACGAACTTCAGCACGACGAACATTTGTCCGACAGACTGAAGTCCGGCGAACTTGTGATACGAACTTTGGCCCTAAAATGATCGTTGCCGTTAAATTTACTCTTCAGGCGGAGTGTGCAGAGGGACTAGTTGAATGTTCCGAGAAAAGGCATTAAGTGTTTCGTCGTCAGTTCTCGGATCGTGTCTGCCACGGAACGACCAGTTACGTCCACTGAACTGGTGGTCAGTTCGAGAGGTAGCTTCTAAGAAATGCTTTTCATTTGATCACCAGAGCAGGGCCTTATTTTGATATATATATATATATATATATATATATATATATATATATATATATATGCACACACACACACACATATATATTCCTATTGCTGGTTGTGTGAAACCATGTTCTAGTTTTTCCTGGTCATCGTGTGAGCCTTATTTTGTTATCCACTTTTATATTTTTTTGTTCTTTTTTATTATATTATATCTTATTTATTTTTATTTACATTTATATATATATGCATATATATACACATATATACATACATATATATATTATTTTATTATGTTTTTATGATTTTATATTATAGTATAACGCAATTTTTATGAGCCAAAATTGAACCATGATCACCTTTTGAAGAACTCATTTCCCTTGTCCGAAGAATCAATTATTGTCACGACTGATAAAGCATGGTTTGACTCATCATTTGATTCTCACTCAACACTGCGTGGGGTCCAGGCCTGTGTATGAGGCCCGACTGCCCTGCTCTGTGGTCGGTGGTGTTCGCCGTAGAGCGGCCGCGCCGGGTTCGCGGGAGTGGCCCGCGGTGCGCCAGGTCGCAACGCCTGGTCATCGTCCATCGATCAGGGCGGCGGTACGAAGCGGCTGGGGGCTGCTGGCCTCCTCTGGTCTGGTCCTGACACTCGCCGGTTGCCACTCGGCTCAAACAATACCGGCTCGCAGCGCCAAGACCGAGCCGCTAATTGCTAACGTCATTTGTGAGATTTCGTCTCTTGCGATGCGAGCCACGACATAGGCCAAATGCTGCCATCTATGTTTGATAGTTGAAAGTTATGCTTGTTCCCTGGTCGTCTTGCAAATAGAGGACAAAGGGTTTTCCGCGGACGATCAGCGGCGAGACGAGGCTGTGGTTCTCACGGCTTTTGGAAGTTTCGGATTGTTATTTGTGCTCTTCATTTCGAAAAAAAAAGTTTGTCTCCCAGGGAAGTGTCTGTCTTACTATTCAACATTTTATGAATTTTTTTACTGACTTGCAGTAGAATTTTGTATCTGTGGCGTTGAGTCTTAGTTCTCGCCTTATCTCATCCAACACGCGCATGGCCTCCGTCCATCGGTTTCTTCTCCTAGGTTCTCCCTATTCAAGGTAACGTTACCCAACCGCAGCACCTACTTCGGTGCGAGTGGTTGGCCTAAACATTGACAGCCACAAAAGCGCTACCACGGACTTGAACCGACTCCGAACGGACTGACACCGAAGAAGTGTCGGTACATCTCCCCCTTTTGGTACTATATGAGATCGTTCGTAGTGGGTAGAAAAAAGTCGCGTTCACGAGGAGGGCACACACATGTCGTATTTCTGCGCTAGGCGAGTGGCGCCTGAACCGGCGGGCCTGTGGTCGCAGCACCAGGACTGCTGACCGTTCAGGTGACGCCGGAGGCGCCGGCGCTGGGGGCTGCTGCGTGGATGCATGTGCACCAGGCCCCTCGGAAGCCACTTGCCGCCTGCACTAGTGAGTGGTGATCAGTGCAGGCGGCATGGCCAGACCACTGGTGCACTGGTGATCCACGGGGAACGAAGCGCTGCTGGCGTCCTGTGAGATCTCGCGGGTGCTCTCCTCAGAAACCGCCGGTCATGCTGCCGGGTCTGGTCACTTTCCGTTGAGGCGATGGCGTAGACATCAGGGTGACGTGACGGACCAAGGGCAGCCATTAGACCGTGCCAGCGCGGTTCGTCGTCCGTGCGCACACGCACCTCGTCACCCACTTCTGGTGCGTGAAGCAGACGCGCTCTATGGCGCCTGTCGTAGGCGTTCCTCTCCCTCAGTTTCGTGAGGTTGTGCATTCGCCCTTGCTCCAAGTCGGGCCATGCTGGGCGTAGCGCCTCTGCTCGAACTGGCAGTCGCTCCCTCAGGTTCCGTCCCATCGGCAGCTGTGCTGCGCTCTGGCTGCCGACCCCCCATAGCCGTGTTCTGGTGGGTTAGCAGCGCGAGCGCGAGATCAGGCTGTCTAATGATCCTCTGCCGTCTGGACGGCCCTCTCCGCCGCTCCGTTACAGCGTGGGTTGTATGGACTGCTCATGGTGTCAGTGAAGCCGTTGGAGTCTGCGAAGTCCCTGAATGGCCTCGATGCGAACTGGGATCGTCCATATGACCGCACAATCTGCGGGATCCCGTAACGGGCGAACACGCCTTTTAGACGGTCGACAACGCAGTTACTGCCGGTGGCCGCCAGACGGAAAATCTCTGCCAGCGTCTGAAGTAGTCAACTAGGATTAGGTAGTTGAGTCCTTTGTAATATGCCGCGTCTGCTCCGACTTGTTCCCACGGTCCATCGTCCATTTTGGTCGGCTTCATGGGCTCAGTCCGATGGCAACGACAGTTCTCTTGACAACCCTGCATCTTGCGATCCATCTCTTCACTTACTGATTGACGATGGCCACCATACTGACGCTGCAGCCCGCTGACGGCACTTGGCCAGGCTGAGGTGGCCATCTTCATGCAGCTTACCCAGAACCTCCGGACGCATATCGTCGGGAATTACGAGCGGATCGTTGTGCGTCAAAGTCGTCGTGTGCAACGCCAAGATGTCCCTTGGCTGCATAGAAGCCATTCAGATCGGGGAGCACTTTGACGGCCAGCCGTCTTTGGTGAACCTGATAACTTGCTGAGAGTTGCATCCCTGTACTGCGTCTCCTTGATTTTTTCGAGCTTACGCTGAGCTGCAGGTAGCACGGATAACACCGCATCCACCCGCAGGGTAATGGAGTTTCCATCTTCCTCTTTGGACCCTCCACCATGTTCTTTCTGAATCCTTGAGACAGCAGATATGCGATGAAGAGTTGCTTACCAGGGACTTACTCAGCTACCGCACTGTGCGCAGCGAGCCGCATGAGCGAGTGCTGGCATCTGAGCGACGTGCCGGTTAAATTGCGGCAGCTCATCAGCGGTACCAAGGGCTTGTGGTCCGTGAGGAGCCGGAGGCTCTTTGACCCGTTCAGGTGAACATGGAACTTTTCGTACGCCCACGTATATGCCAGACACTCGGTCAGTCTGCGCGTGCCGGTGCTCGGCTGATGTCATCTTAGGCGAGCAGAAGGCCGCCGGTCGCGGCTCTCAGTCCGCGCTGCATCAAGCGTCCTCCGATTCCTCGCCAGCCGGCGTCCGCCGATACCGCCGTATCCAGCTGCCGGTCAGAGACCGCAAAGGTTCCCGCCTGTTTGCTCTTCCTCTTGATCTCGTAAAGCGCTTGCTGTTGAGCCAGCCCCACATCCAATATACATCCTCCTTCAGCAGATCATGCATAGGGCCGGAAACCACCAGAGCGTCTGGAATGAACCGGGTCGAAAAGTTCAGCACACCGAGCAGCGAGCGTGGATCAGAGACGCTCTCCGGCGGTGACAGGTCGCGCTCCGATTTCTCCTTCGTCCGACAGGTGTCCGACGACCTCCCAGCAATGCCACTGCGCGCTGACTGAATTGGCGCTTCGCCTGGTTGTGTCTGATGCCACCATCTTTATTCCAGCACTGCCTCTATCTTTGCTTCGTGTTCTGCTTTCCTCTTTCCTTCCACCACAATGTAGTCGTGGGAGATGATGTCTCGCGGCCCGTGCAGCATTTTTGTTATCCTACGTTTATGTACATCAATATGTTCCAGTGTGATGTCCATCGGAAGGCGGTTCAACGTAAACCCCCGAACTGCGTCAGGAACCTGGTCTGGTTCTTGGATTCCTCTGGTAGAGGCAGGTGGTAGAATCCCCTAGTGATATGAAGATTGCTAAATGTGTCTGAGCCGTAGAGCTCGGCTCCTCGAATGTCGACAGTTCGTGACGCTCCCTTTCACCGCATCATTCAGCTTGTTGAAGTCGACCATTAGCTCTACACAGTGTTGTTTCGTGTAAATTATTGGTTGGGCCGAGGGTCGGACAACCCAACAAAACGTTAATTTCTCATTGGATATAGGGCACTTCGCTTTGACTCAGAACAATTTTTTATACTTTTTTTTGCTTTGTAACCTTTACGAAATAACTAGAGAGAGAGAGAGAGAGAGAGAGAGAGAGAGAGAGAGAGAGAGAGAGAGAGAGAGAGAGAGAGAGAGAGAGAGAGAGAGAGAGAGAGAGAGAGAGAGATACCTTCCCAAATCGTTAATTTCTCATCGGATTTAGGGCACTTCGTTTTGACCCAGGACAATTTTTTATACTTTTTTTTGCTTTGTAACATTTACGAAATAACTAAAGAGAGAGAGAGAGAGAGAGAGACAGATCTCTCTCTCTCTCTCTCTCTCTCTCCCTGTATATGCCAATATAATATATGTATGTATATATCCATATCGGAATAAGTGGGGCACGCTAGTGTGTTGGTCCGGCCACAGGTTCCATCACATCTTGCGCATTCAATTTTTCGAGTTCTTCCTTAACCCTATTCCCGGCAGGGGGGGGGGGGGCGGAATCCGCCCCCCTCGAGTTTTTTGCTTGCCAATTCCAGGCTTTTTAACGCAGCTTCACAAAACTTGGTGACTTTTCCTAGCTATTCTTTCTACGTGCTGTGACAAAATTTCACAATTCTGTTTTGCTCAGGGGCGGAGCCAGGCAACGTTTTTGGGAGACACCTCATGCCATTTTTGGCCATGTTGAGGGTAAAATGAAAATGTCTGCCAAAAACAGCGTTTTGAAGCCAGAACTTAAAATTTTATATGGATGTATAGCTAAAAGGTTGGGCAATTTGCACACAAAATTTTGTTTATCTGAGGTCATTTTACAAGGTCAGGTCAAGGTCAAAAGTCAAAATTGGTTTTCTTTGCAATAATTTCGGTGCCGTTTTTTTAAATGCCAAACCCAGAATGTATATGACATGGAAGGGTGCCTTCTACTTGTGTACCAACTTTCAGCTTGATATCAGGTCGGGTCACGGAGCTATGACCTAAAATGTCAGTGCGCGTACCCTATATCGCAATAGCCGTAAAATGAAATTTTTGAAATAGAGTGAATTCGAATGATTGAAAACGTTCACAGGTAATATTAAATGCACACGAGATCATTCCAAGTGACCCCAAGGCCACTGGAGGTAATTTAAGGTCAAAGGTCACAAGTTGATCTGAGAAACGTGTGACCGTGAGAGTTCCCCCTTTTTCATGTCCCTGGCACCGCCTATGCTAACATTATACAAACACTGTAATGTGATTTGTACTTCTTTAGTATAACATGACTAGCAGAAGCCAAAAAAGGGTGTTTGCCTCTTTTGTTCATTCAGTTGTTAGAAAACTAATCCTCCTATTTTTGAAACCCGTGAACGCCCATGAATTTTCTCAAAATTTCAAATTTGCAGACCCATCGTAAAAGCCCTATTTATAATCTCTCGATTCATGCCAGTTTCATCGAAATCGGTCCATAAACAACGGAGTTATAAGAAGTCCAAAAGTACCCCCCGTTTTGACATTTTTGCCCCCCTGTATCCACAAATTTCAAAATTTTGAAAATTTCTTTTTATAAAATGTAGTTCACGTCACGGCAAATCGATTGCCGTTTGTTGCGACGAAATCGGACAAGTAGTTCTCGAGATCTCAGGGGGGGCCGAATCCGCCCCCCCTGCCGGGAATCGGCCATACCGTCTAGCCCTCCGGGAATAGGGTTAACAGATTGCTGCAGCGATAGGGAAACTCGCCGTGCCGCATGAATAGTAGCATAAAGCTATATGTCTGTCTGCCTTCTGCCTTCGTTCATCTGTCTATGCATGGGCTCGGTCTTCCGGTTGCCTACTTCTGCGTGAAACATTGGTGGAAGATCCTTCACGCCCCTCAGGAAGTTCACCAGACCCAGTCGTATCGGGTCCTCGCGACCCGGGAGCGGGCGGACGTTTCCCTCCGTTGTGAATGGTGAGACCTTCGTTCCGGTCCGTTTTGGCACCCCAACCTCCATGTCGAATTTTCCAGCCATAACAGCAGGCCCTCCCGGACTACTGATATTTACAACAGACGTATGAAACCTGGAATCAGATTTAACTGCTTCAGCACTGCGAGACTGACACTCTTTGAAAGAGGCGCTTTCAGTTCGGTAAGTCAGCGGGGATGCTTTCCGTGGAGCAAGGCTGCCTATCAGAACAGGAGTGCTAATGTGAACTGATCACAAGGGGCACATACCTGATGTGTCCCTCCTCCCTCCCCCGTGTATCCGCGCCTGGTAGCTGCGTAGCCTTGAGCATGGTATTTTTTGCGGCTAGTGAAAACGTAATGAAAAGAAGCATGAAGACGTCACGTCAAGGAGGTAAGGGGATGTTTTCATTATGTGCTAGAATATGACTTGTGTTTGTGTAAAGCATACCTGGCCAGTTAGTGATGGCTGCAAGAGTGAGCCGGATTGAATATCAGTGCTTTGGGCTACAACAGTCATGTTCATTGACTGGTGTCGTTTCAAAATTAAAAATAGACTGAAATCAGTTAGTTTAAAATTTGACGTAAGTACGAGTAGAACACCAGGCAGTGAGCCATAATACTGTCCTTTTTTGGCAGAGTGGCTTTTACGTTATTTTCATCAGACCATTTTGCTTTCGAATTATTTATTGTACGGTATTTAACTGTGATTTTCCTTGACTCATTTATTACATTTTATTGGAAACCATTTAATGTACAAGAGGAAGCATTGATTTCCGAACCGTATCGCATTTTACCACATTTCTCCACAACATTCCGTTTGGTTGAGTTCAGTATCGCATCGCTCCAAATCAGATCACAAAATTACTAGAAATGCTGCGTAATTCTAGTAACGCATGACTTCCAGGGAGCCTTATATTCTCGCGCGGCTTTGTCGCGTGTCTCATAATTCTAGTGCTGCATAGTTCGAGTAACGCAAGACTTTCATGGAACCATATATTTTCGCATGGCTTGTATGTGCCGGACAGATGCTTTTGTCACGCTCCCGATCCCACGTAGTGCGGGACGGAACCGAAAATAGCCAAAGAGAACAACGTTTCGATTTGATTCGATCTGATACGCGTACTGCAAAAACTGGTACGACACTAGTCACGTAAAGCAAAATACTCGTACGACATAAAGCTTCTAATGCAAAGTTCTCGTATGGTGTTGTTACGAATCCTTCTCTCGTCGCCCGTGCCCTCATTTCGTTACCGGAAAGAAAACTTGTTCCGGAAGGGGTTTATCTGTTAACATGAAAACTAAGCCCCCAGCAACAGAGATCAAGCGAGACGCACGCTCATTCTCTCATACAGCCAAACACATAAGCAGCAGGACATACAGCAACACTGCAGAGGCAGAGCGCCACCGCTCTGCCTCCGCTCTCGAAACCGCCGAACAACAAAGGAGCAGGTGAGAGAAGAGAGGGAGTGCCCGGTGACATTGGGCTAGGGAAGGGAGATAAAAAATACGCAGTTAAATGGGGCCAGCGAGAGCAGCATGTCTGCTGAAATCGGGCCAGCGAAGAAAATGCCCGTTAGAATCGGGCCAGTGAAGAGGAGAATGCCCGGTCAATCGGGCATGTGAAGAGAAACAGATAGAGCGAAGGAAGGCAGCACTTTACCTGTTGAGTCCCGGAACCAGAGTGACTCTGGGTCGCGGTCGAGGTTGTTGTTGCCTTGGTCCGGTTCGCCGACCAGCGAAACTACTGGAACGGCCGCGGGTGCATCTAGCTTCCAAAAATCTCCAGAAGCACCTGCGACCCAGCGACAAACCTGACCGTTGAAAGAGTAGCGGTACTCTGGTGGATCCAAACCGCCGACACATCGCACCGCACACGGACGCATTACCCCTGGGCCACCGCGACCCCAGACTGAATTATGAATGCAGAGATACGCAACAGTAGAATTCTTGCAAAGCACCACCCACGGGCCAACCAGCTGTACAAAACTTTTTCCAACTAGTTCCACATTCCCTCACAAGATCCGCAAGCTTGCGACGCCCCAGGTTGTCGACACAGGTCGCCAACAGCTCAACGAATAGCCTCAAAAGACGGGAAATATGTTAAAATATGAAAACTTCGGCAGGAGGCCAATCCCCCAAATAAAGCTAAGAATGTCAGCCTTGGAAAATGTCGTAAGACGATCAGATAATAGAACATATGTTAAGATCGGTATTATCTCTATCTGTCCGGAATATACACGGAATAGGGCGGTTCTGAGGCGCATCCGCAAGCCTAACCCGCCCGTATCACGGGTCAGATCGTTCCATTCCGTACCAACGGGGGGGGGCCTTTTACCCCCCTCTAACATCCGCGTCGTATGTCGAAGGAACATGAAACTTGCAGTACGGTAAGAGATTGACGAGTAAAGCTCGAAACTGGTACCAGTTTTAAAAATAACCAAACACAAAAATATCAAAATTTCGAAAGAAGTGGAGATTTTGTTATAATTTGATAGTTGTGCTGCTAATCAATATTTCGAAACAAATGGTACCTTAGACGATAGCTAAGAGCACATGAAATAGATTCTGTCCAGCGAACTTTCCTCCACATGAATCGTTTGGCGATTAGCATCGGAGTTTTAATGCGTATGCATACCGTGCGGATCTTCACGACGCCCGGACCTACGTCATATTTTTCAGCGACTCACTCTTTTTCTCCGTTTTTTTCTGTGTATTGAACTCCACGTCATCGAACACCATCACCATACTACACAACGCAAAAAAGACACATCACAGACTAAAACATGATCTAAGGTGATCCGAGACTGACACTTCTGACGTCTTTTTACTCTCATTATCAACAATAAGGCTTTGCCACACAACAGCACTACATCATCTGCACTGACCCACAGGCCATCTTAAACATACTAACAGCAGTGATACATTTACAAACAACACAACAACCAGGATGCTGTTTACATAGCGGATTTCAGTCTAATGTATCACTTTTTATTGTATTTCAATCTCAAGCAACGCCGAGCTACCCGGCGGCGGCGGCGATTGCGGAACCCTGCCGGGATGGCGTTGCGGCGCGGCGCGGACAGAGGGCGCCACTGAGCCGGCCTCAGACGGACCGGCCGACACGCCGGGTCCGACCCAGGCGTCCGCCGCGATAGAGCGTGTGGACGTGGAGAGGCCACAGCGGCTGAAAATGTTCCGGCGAACTTATGTTTGCTGCACTGCGGAAACACCTCCCGACTTTTCTTGAAATTTTTTTTTAAGGCGCTTTGTCGCTTGGGGTTTCGCTTTTTTACGGTTTCTAGTCGCAGGAAATAATGAGAGGGTTGTGGGCTAGGAAGGGCTCTTGTGTTTTTGCTCTGAATATGACAAGCTTTGCTACTGTTATGGTCAGAACAGTTATCCTGCTCTCGATCGCAAGACTCTGGGAAAAATCATATACCTCCATTATGTAATGTTGAACTGGATGACAGTCTCACAAAATATTCCGCAATTTTTCAGTTGAATATTTGTAAGAAGTGCACTGAGGATTCCCCGATTTTCCTTTTCAGTACGGAAAAGTGTTCTTCGATATAATTCTTGTGAATGTGCCGTACTGAAAACTCTGTAGGTAAGTATATGAGGTCACGAGACGTATATCGTGCATTGTTCCTTCGTGCATTAATCTGATGTCCCCGGACCATTTACGTTCCAGTGCTGCCTACCCCGTGCATGGCCTGACACTCAAGTCTAAAATAAGTTCGTTATAAACAATGCGGAGGAGGTTTGTTTTCCTAGCAAGCATAGCTGTTTTGAAAGGTAACACAGGGGACATGATGTGTTTGTTGAAATCACTTGTACAGTTTCGAGGGCTCTTGATCAATGACGAATAACAAAGAAACGTAATTTTTTGTTCTGAAGAAAGCAGACATACTATTTTCATTATGTAATGACCCGGTCTCTACAAAATCAAGCTGCAATGAATCGTAAACCTTTATTTCATTCCGTGACAATCGTTTTTTTTTTAGTTTGGTGTCTGAGAACCACAGTTTTTCAGTTCCATATTTTCGGATTCATACTCTGTATTATATATTCATATAATACAGAGCAGAAATCTGCCCGTGCACCTATTACATCTCTCCGAGTGCATTTCTCAGTTTGTTTTTTGTATCTCCTAGTTCTGTTGACCCGGAACAAACTAGATCTTCGATCGGTGGTAGATTTTCTTTCGAAAAGGTCGCCTGCGGAAGGCTAATTTTTTGTCCTGTACAGCCTTTTCAGCCATGTTGCCTTTAAGTTCTTAAAAAAATGGATTTATTTCGACTGTTTTCAAATGATCACGTTGGTAACACTGTACAAATTTAGCCTGAATTAAATAAAAAGATCGGATCTTTTTATTTTGTCGGCGCCATTCTTCCACATGAAATTGTATAATATGTTGTTAACTTTCATTATTATCGGGCGGAGTTGGTAAGGCCGACAATATATGTATTGGCTTGAAAATCAACAAAAAATTGGCGACTGTGATTTTTCCTGCTAAGGGAAAGTTTCCATGTTGCCACTGGCCCACTTCTTTGGCAATCTTAGGCAACACTGATGCCATTTTTTTGACGAGATATTATCGTTGGATTTACTAAATATCATATCCAGAACTTTTAGTTCGTCTACAAACGTCAGCCCTAGGTTGTTGTAGAATGATTTACCTACGGGATAACCAATCTGGAGGCATTTGGTATTTGGTTTTTCTATGGTTCCCTGTAAGGCAATGACTTCGGTAAATTTGTCCAGTTTGTGCATTATACCCTTCAGCGAGTTCAGTTCAGCGCGAGAGAACAATATAATGTTATCGGCGTCCTGTGACAGTCGTGCTTCATTATAAGAAGATAACTTGATTCCTCGCATGTTTGCAGAATGTGTTAAATGATCTGTTACGGGTTCCATAGCGAGATTAAGGAGATACCCAGAGACATGGTCTCAATCTGCGACCCAGTGTGTTTCCTGTCAGTCCGCAAAGCATTGCGTCCGTCTATTACGAGGATTGTATCGTCCCTAGTTTTACTGAAGAGGGGCTATTTGATCTGTAACCCGCGCACGACCGCCTGTCGGTGCCATGCACGCTCGACTGGTGGGGGGGGGGGTTGACCGCCCCCCTGTAACTCACAAACGGCTGGTCGCACGATAAAAATAAGCACACCGTTGGAAAGTTCGTGACGAGTAGAGCTCGAAACTGGCCTCGCTTTTGGTTTCGGATAACATGTAAGTCATTTAGGCCCTATATATGTTTTCCCATAACCGCCTGCATAAGGCCGAGAAACGGTCCAGATCTCAAGGGCCGTGACAATAAAGTCTAGATAAAGGCACGGACAGGTAAAAGTCCCCAGATGCCGATACACGCCAGTTTTCTCAGATTTGTTCAATATGTACTCGGAAACGTTGAGTTAAAGACACTGATTTTCGCAATGCTGGTCGGCGGGCGCCGCCGACGAAGACGGAATGAAATTAACGGGAACTAATTTTAGCGTTCTTTTATTTTCGCGAGATATGCCATTTTAAGTGTCGTTTCTGGATCCAGTTGGTTCTTTGGATGATTTCTCATGCTCAGATTTTGAAGAAAAAAATCATTAGCGACCAGTCTACACAATTGGCGGATCGTTATTCGCGAAAGTCTGGTTATTTCTAAAATAAGCAATTTTTTGAAACTTTTGCGACTTTTTGGTACTGTTGCGACGTTTTGGTACAGGCTCGCACAGTTGCAACTGTGCGAGCCTGTTCCGCCATTTTCAACCCGATCCGAGTCATTCATCGCCATGTTGATGGCAATGCATTTTGGCTCATAACAGTTGTTCGTGGCGTGACCTCAGGTCAGTGGTTGGAGGTCGTTGAAACTTTGCGCACTGATGGAAACTGGATGTTTGGATCTCCCTGTACTCAAATTGTTTTAAAAAAATCCCGTCAGTTTTCGAAGAAGCAACTTATGTTGTAAACAGGCTTGACCTCAGGTCAGTGACCCGTGCCTTTCTGAAAAGTCCGAGATAGCAGATTTGTTTCATTTCTCAAAATATCTAACCTTTGAAAGTTTTATTGTGATATTTTGTTTTGCAAAAAAGTTACATGGCGCTAAACGTTTTTGGACATAGGCCCATGTGACCTGACCTAGGTCAAACACCTTAGTTGACCTGAGGTCAGAAATTTGGTATAAGGTGTAAAAATGATCAAGCTAAAGGTACACCGCGTTTCGTGGCGCTGCGTTTGTTCATTCTCTCGCAATCTCGGAAAAACCTCAGGGGGAGCGTTCAACCGCCCCCCTAGTCGGGGGCGGGTTAAGACAAAGGAGCTGTTTGATCCTTAAGACTTATGATAACGTGTAGACACCGTGACGAAGAAAGCCGGAGGTTATATGCGTTTGAAGGTATATCGTGGGAAAAAGCTGGACAAATGAGGTCCGAAAATGACAGTGTTATATTATTTGTAGGAATATATGTGTGTATATACATAGGCATACATATATATATATATATATATATATATATCGACATGACCGGGACGACATTTTGATGTGCGCCCCGTACGTCTTGGGTAAGGGTCGCACAACTGACGACTCGTAACACACATTCTACCGTGCACCACGTTTCTTCGGGTATCTTGACAATTGTGACCTGTGTTGTTGCTGATGCGCACACATGCTTCGGTAGGATCCAGTAAGTTCTAGCCGGCAATGACGGTTTATGGCTTCAGGTCACATGTGTCGAAATTGTCTCTCATCGTTGTGCTATTTTGATACCCACCACGGAACGGGGGAGGCGTTGATCGTGGTGAACTTTTGGTTCACAATCTCAACAAACATGCATCGAAGAAAGTGAAAATTTTGTCCACTCCTAAGGGTGTAGTTTCATCTAATGTAGTTTAAGATCTCCGGCCGGACCGGATGTCCGGTGCATCCCTACATACATGCACCGGGTAGGGATGCATGCACAAGATAAACGAGACTGAGGGAGCATCGAAAGTGTTTGGATGGTGAAGAAAAGGGTCTGAAAGACAACGCAGCTGATGCGATAAGGGTTGGCCTTATTGCCGCCGAATTTTCACTATATATACACACACACACACACACATATATATATATATATATATATATATATATATATGTATACTCGTAACTGACAGTTCGTGTATATTTAAAGAAAACTTAATTTTTAGCAATCTTAACCTACTGGAAAGCTTGTTCTTGTGTCAAACCGGCCATAGCTCCGGTGTTTATGGTGCTAATGTAATGCCATTTGAGCAGCTATCTGCCGCGACCCAGGAGTACCCGTAATAGCTTCAAACCTTTGTTTCAGATTTCAATTTGATGCCTAAAAACACGAAAAAAACGTATTTACGCTCGGAAGGCGGGGACAATGGGCAGGTTTCTTAGTTCCGCCTCTGCACTAATCCCCTTGGCTCTGAAATTCATAAGATCAGTTGCGTTGTGAATGGGGCACTGGGTAGAGGCTATGAGGAGGGAGAGCTTGTTGACCACGTGACATGTTCTGCCGGAGGACTGTGAGGGCGTCGTGGAGACCGACCAGGCCTCCACGACGTGTTCGACCTTCCTAACAGTTTTCATTTGATTGGATCTGTACATTTGACACGAGCAATGACGGCTGAGCGATGTGTGAGCAATAGCGTTGGAGATAACTTACGCGTGAATGAACGGTTCGTATTGTGTACAGAGAAGCCTTTATGATAATTTTATGGTGAATGCCATTGCCAAGGCCTATTAATTGTAATGACATGAAGTTAAGTGGACATATACTGCGTTTATTTACATGCGAGCACTTAACTCGCCCGAGTGTATTTCGGCATACATACACACACATTACAAAGGCCGGAACTTTTATGTTTTGGGCGGGGGTGGGGGGGGGGGGACATCCCGCAATGTTGAGCTGACTTCCCAATGTTGAGTTCCCTCTCCCCAGTGCTGGGCAGTGCCCCTCACACATTGTGGAACCTGGCCCTTGTATTTTATCAGTTCGGAATGATAGGAACTTAACCTTCGCCGGACGAGGGAGGTGCATGCCACCCCCAGCATTGTTTCCGGGACCACAGCAAAACGGTGCACGACACATTCATTGCACATGTTTTGAAAAAGGGTAACCCCATCTTGTCTCGGGGCACCGAGCCATGACGTCATTAATGAAAGCTTGCAGAGCGATTTTTGCGCCAAATGTTGTTTTTGTACTGTTTTAGGGCAATAGACATGCATGAACGGCAGATGACGGGCATGAAATAGGTTAAGAATGGTGGCCCACATGAGAGGAGGCCACTTAGCTCATTGACCTTTTCAAGGTCAAAGGAGACCAGTGGCCTTAAATGACCTTTTTTGGCCATAGAATGTTCCTATGCGTTTTTTGCGGGATGATTTTAGGCCTATTTGACCCCAAATGTGTCACTTTTACCTGAAGAAGATCGATTTGTAGCTCCCAAACATAAAGTTTAACCTGACCTTGGAGATCACTGACTGGCCTGATGAAGTCGACACAGTTACCATTGGATTCCTCGGGCATACGGCTATTGATTTCTTCTTGTCCCGAGGCGCTAGCTTAATTAGGGACGAAATGGCGAGGGGGGAGGTGCCTACCCCGTCATCGGTGCGAGTGAAAATACCTCCCGTTCGGCAAGAGTTAAACAAACGTGCGCATTAGTGCTGTGAATGTTGAAAACATGGATATGCATACCCTACCCTTATCAGACATTTCTGGTGGCGTCAAGATAGTGTGAATAGAAAAGGGCAGATGGTAGGCCAGTTATCCGTTCCCGGTCCGATGAGCCCGGGATGACCAGTCGGAGCGTAACTTTTGACACCATGGTTTCACTAGCACGGATCCATTCACGTCACCGATGTCTTCCATTGGATGGCTTTGCATAACTTGAACCTCTGTCTAACCTGGCGAGGCTTGAACCGTTCGCGCAGATTACCAGTGGTTCATGATATGCATGCCTTTGCATGCGCACCATTTCAACGAAACGAATGAAACGGGCGACCGTGTAATATTGCCGTGAGATAACCACACAGTAGTAGTATATGGTATCATCGCAGAGGCGTAGAAGCTTCTCATAAAGAGGGAAGGCGGCTGAGGCCAAATTATCTGTTGCTGACCGGGGACCGCGGGGAAGAGGTGGTTAAGTTCGACAAAAATGTTTCGTTTGACATAGCGTAAGTATATATTTGGTAAAGTGTAAAATAGTAATCATTCTTCAGAATAGCGGTAGCATAAAATGTTCTTGCAGAGGCTTGCCTGAAATGACATTTGGTTCTGAAAGGGCTTCACATTGGAAATCTCCGGCCGGCATCCAGTGGAGGGGGCAAAATCCATCCCCGCCTTCGACCTCATGTTTGTCGCGGATCGCCTATTTTCGCATACTTTAAATTGATATCTAGTGAGTCGTCAAAAACGAAAAAGAGATGAACATGAGATGAACATTGTTGGAGATATGGCCACGTAAAGTCAACCGTAGAGCGGCAAAACCAACCGATCGGCCTCCCTCCCGACCAGGCGTTCTCAACGGCGATATTAGATGATATGTGAGCGATCTGAAGTTAAATGCTGTGTTCTGTTTGCTAGCCATCGTGGATCACCCTTGAAATAAGGATAAATCTGACTTTGGCATACTCTCGATCAACTATGGCAATCATTTTGGAAGAAGTCGCAAAAGCTGCCATATCGACGAAATTTTGAACATTTGACCCGATCTGACCTCGAAGGTGCTGCGTTAGGAAGTTTGGATTTGTAGTAGAGACGAAATTTGGACAAATGTCCTTGCTCACAGCCTTCCATTCACCCTAAAAGTTTCATGTCACTAGCTGGTTTCCGAGGTTTTAGAAGGGAATGGAGGATGAAAGTAGAGAATTTTTCGCTTTCCCTCCACTGCGTGTAATTTTCAGAGGCCCTGCACTGCCCACGTCAAAAAACATAAATACTAGTTGTTTGTCAAGCATTATTACATACAAAGTAACACCAAGATAGATGTCGAGTGTGTCCATCATTCTTAGCTTTACGAACATTTTGCATGACAGGAATTTAGTATTTTTCACGTACTATTAGGAATTAGAGCTTTGTCTCACCCGAAGGAGTCTAAATGCCGGTTAATGACATCTTAATTGAAGATATCGCTAACTGCCGGTTTATGTTAGGACGGGCTTTATGCCTTCCCCAAGTTTGACATCACTGTTTATAGCTGATGGTTTATCTCCACTCGCTTGATATTATCACGTTGTGCAGTTGTGCAACTCATGTGTTCCCGACAAGTCTACATCCCAATCTTCCAATGTAACCCATGTGCTCGTAAATGAGAATAGAGAAAAAATAAACAAAACGGGTATCCGGGAACGTGAACTCGCGATTCCGCGTCACCCATTTCGGGTTAAACGATGATATCACTCGTCCAACCAAGAACGTTGCGCAGTGCACGACTGTGTTGGTCAGGTTGCTCGGGATCTAGCCACTACGCCAATGAATGGGAAGCAGGTCCCTCTTAAGTCGCACGAAACACATCCATTCATTGGTCTGTGTTAACAGCTGTCCGATCTAGGTTCGTTATTGGGGCTTAGGGACGCAACGACTTCAAGATCATTCGGCGCCCAGCTGTCCGATGTTCGACGAAAGGTAGCCTCTAAACATGCTCCCGATAAAACCGGTCACATGTCGGCGAAGAATCGCAACTGGCAGACGCATTCAGCAGGAGGCGGTGAAAACTCTGACGAATGAAGCAAAAAGACATTATTTTGGAATATTTAGTGATATCAAGACAGTACGGATGAGCACATTTGTATAGGATCAGGGACGGCAGATTGCATTTTCGGCTGGGGGGGGGGGGCAAGCTCTACCGGATCAACGATCGAGGTCGTTTGGGTTGCTTTCTCCGCCCCCCCCCCCAACCAAAAAAATAACTGGATTTCGTTCTTTTGGCTGTCGCCCAGTTTTCGTTAAACAAATTTTTCCCCCAGATTTTGACGCTCATGTACACTTGTGTTGTCTAAAATGCATGTTTTTTTATTCAGGTATGCAGGTATTTTTTATTCATTTTTCAGGTCGTTGCCCTTGGGCATCCATTTACATAACGGAGAATGATGCAAACTTTTGTCTGTTATGTTGTTTGCGTTTACAACACGAATTCAACATTATTGTAACGTATATTTGTAAACGGCTGAGAGACAGTGTAGCTCTAGGTGGTCTACTTCTGAAGAATTAACGGTTTTTTTTAATCATGCATTTTGCCTTGAATATGACGACTTTTCGCACCTAATTGCCTTCTCGTGAAGCATAAACTCGTTCTAGCCACGCAATCAAATAAACTCAGAGCTCACTGAAATGCAAAATGACTTGCTATTTTACCCCACATGGCCTATAGCACCTCTTGGTGCGATTTTGAAGTCATAGCTCCCTAAAACCAGCCACTTTCTTAGAAGCGGAATCAAATGCATTGGGATGACTTGTTCGGTTGCAGCCGACGAACACAAAACATCGAATAAGGTGAATAACGGCGGGCGGAAATTTTGAACGGGAAAATACGAAATGCCGGATATCAATGTAGGGATTAAGGTAGAAAAGCAGTTATTTCGTCGAACAAAGCGTGGAATGAGAAAACATCAAATGTAAAATGTTCAACATAAATATCGAAGCAGTATAAACACCAGTCTGCCATATACTAAACGATTGATGACTGAATGACAAAATATCTGGGTAGGGATCAGTAACGCATCGGATAAATATTTAAGTGAACGATATCGCAACTCGGACACCTAGTAGCGCACTGGCACTGACTTTTCCCTAAAACTGTACGGGGACATATCAGCAGGACCGCCGTGAAATATTTCCATGGTTTACATACGACGCTCCAAGTGTCTTCGCTATTTAGCTAAAATTGAAATGCATATTCCGGTTGTCTCAGGGGGGTTACTAAACTGAACGGACTAGACAAATACCCGGATTGCACCACTGGACCTGACAGTGTGCATGCAAAAATGCTGTCTTTTCAGGTCATATAAGGTAGAAGGTTCGAAAATTGGGGCCAGCTTTGTGAAGAAATTACACCATGTTAAATGATATAATTGTGCGATACCCCCTCCTTTATGTAGCATGCGGTGATCATATGCATTTTGTAGCAGCACATTGTTACCTAGCCCAGTTTGTCTTCCGAGCCGTGCATTTGCGACATTTTCCAACGGACTTGGCTCCGCTTCTGTAAGAATGTTCTTGGTACATATGTGACCGGAAAACCGCACCTTAAGGTCAATGATGCCATCTGGGGCAAAATACATGTCCAGTTTTGAACTAGTGGGGATCAAAACATAGGGCTGGTGTGGTTTAAACGACGTTATGGCTGACGTCAAGGTCTACAGTAAGAAAAAACTATATTGCGCAGCGCAAAAATGCATAGTTTGAAAAGGCCAGTTCCACGTAGCGAACCAGTCTAAACGTATACAAAATGTTGCTCCTAGGGGCTACATTAACGTGTGTGCGAATTTTCCGTGATTTCGTTTTTACACAACGTAGTAGGCAGGATTGAAATACCAAGTTTTCAGACCTGATCCCCAGTCAGAATTCCTTAGACGAGGGTCTGAGTTTGGCCCACACACATAATGTTATGACACCAGCACCAAATTGTGACATGCAGGACGGAACCATCTTGCCAGAGTGCCCAAAGTATTAACAGTCATTACAATGCGCAGCAGCACTACGCATGGTATACAGAAAAAGAATCTCGACATATATGAAGCTGAGTAACATTAAAAACACATAGGGCTAATGTATAACAAATGTAATATAATTTTCCCCACAGGGCTCATGTCGAATTTCCAAAAAGTGGGACCGTGGCCCCGCCCTCCCCCTTCCTTCTGTTCCTACACCCACGTATTAATGTCCACAAAAACGGTTATATTTCTCTCGTTTGACGTCACGTTTGGTACAAATGGTTGCCGCGCTCACTTGTACTAGTTACTCCCGAAATCATCGCCAGAATGTCCCGTCTTGAAATGGGCGCCGAGTGCCATCAAATTTAATAATTACCGTATCTGGAAAGCCTTCTGGTTTGTACTAGATTTCGCGAAAACAGTTATCGTCCGTCGCCCTTGCTCCCACAATGATGTTTTCCTTTTAAGAGCAAAAAGTTTATTTTTGACGATTTTGCTTTGTGCAGTGACCGAAATTTCTGGGGGACAAAAACGCAGTTTTGCCCTCCAGCCGTCAGGCTGGGGGGCGACTGCTCTTCCTACCCCCCTCCCCCCCTTTTCCGCCGTCGCTGTATAAAATGATGCAAATCATTGTCACCTAACATGCTGTGTTTTTGTTGCGAAATATTACTTGCACTTTGGGAAGTATGCTCCGGATTGTCAAGAAGTCTAATACCTACCACTACTTTTGTTGAGAACCGTACGTTTGTTAGAGCTCAATCTGTGATTTTGCACTGTTCGTGGATACTGACATCTAAGGCCTTACACAAACGTTTGACGCCGGCTTGAGGCTGTTGTGGTGTGTCTTAATCTGGCTATGGATGCTTTTGCAGATGGAAGTAGCGTGGATGATGTTGATTTCTTGAATTGTTCTTTGCAATTTCACTGAATTGCTAGATAATATTAAATTGACGCATGGCAGTTGCTGTGTAAAAATTCCAACGCTAGTGAAGTGGTTCAGGTGTGGCAGTTTCAGAAAATTATCCTGAAAGGTAATCCAAACATGATTTGCTTTACTGAGGTATGATCAGGTACATGATATCCAAGAAGGGGATTTTATTATTTTGTTGTTTGTTATTTACCGTGTATGGTGTGATGTGGATCATTGTGTTTGCGTATATTTGGCACAAACATATGCGCATATTTGTCTTGTAACCCAAATGCAACATGTGCATCCTTTTTTAGAAACTAAAAAGCAAACCTATGACGGAAACAGGATGTTTTATTTTAGGACTTCAGTTTTTATTAATTTGACTTTAGCTGGCTTTCTGAGTGGGAAATGTATGGAGGGCACGTGCAGATTTTTATGCCTGTCTTGCAGGGCAGGCTAGGCCAATGGGTTAGGCTTTCAAGTCCCCTAAAGACAGCTGTAAAAAAGAAATAAATAGTGATTCTATAAGTTCAGATCTTTGTTGACTGGCCCGTTTTGCATTTTGAGTCATATCCTGCAGCTGTGCGGACTGTTACAATGCCATGTGATATTTTGAATAGTTGGAAACAACGGATAAAAAATGGGTAAACTTTTTGTGATTTTGGGCATTGGTGGGTACGGATGGGTTTGGGTGAAAAACATCTGAAAGCCACGGGTAATGGGTGGGTAAAATTTTTGGATGGTGGGTAGCAGGTGGATACGGGTTAAATTTCCTACCCGTGAATGCTTTTAGGTTAAGGTTCAATCCCTACATGATGCGAAAATAAACTGAAAATGGTGATAGCACTGACTACTATTATAGGTATAATCCACGACATCACACCGCTCGAGAACAATGAAAATACTGAGGGTGGAAAGTTAATACAATTAACAACTTGGAACAACAAAGTTTATTATTATGCTGTTCAGAAGAAAGCTGTGGTGGGGAAAGGGTTATGTCACAGTTCATTTGTGGAGTCCCATACTTTCGCGTTTTCGATGCGAAACGTGCAGAATTTACGGAACACTTACCGTTTTATCAAGAACTCAATGCATTAAGCTTCAAAATGAGGACTACATGATTGTGGAGTACAATATCTTTGACGTAGAAAAAGGCAAATGTATGGGACTTAACTGCACGGTGACATGGACATTTCCCCAACTACTGCGACTTCCACAGCAAATTTTCAATCCGTGCACAATGTGAGGCTGAAGATTTGTCTCACTTTTTGCTGTCGTTGAAGGCACAAACTGTGTGGCACTTAGCTTAGGATCATAATGGTCCCAAGATGATGTTCAGGCCCAAGCACCGTTAGCTGACACAAATACATACACTGCACAGCAAAAACGCACCGAGAATAATTGAGCCCCGTTCATAAACTGACCTACGAGGCACACCTGGTTACGTTGATAGGGATGTTCTGCCAAGCGGCGTCCGGAAACTAACCTGTGACGTCACCCAAGTTACCTCGATAGGCGCAACAATGTACCTCGCAGCTACCTTGGTGGGCGCCGAGGTAAGTGGTAAGTATAGGGGCCTCCATCAAATTGTAAACAATCAACCCGGCCCAATGTACGTACATCATTTGTGAATGAGAAAACACAGCCTCTTGGGCCCAGGTGTCCAGAGTCGTGGGTAAGGTCTTGTGTCTCGTCTGGCGTCAGTCAACGGCACCCCCAGTCGAGCTTGATCGGCGCCGATTGCCAGTGGGGCGCGGGTTAATTAGGCGATTTTAACATTTCATATCCATATTTTGCCGTCATTCCTGGGAGATACGGTATAGGCACGGCCTGCTTAAGCACAGGCCCCGCTGTAGGCACCCCGTGCCTAAGTTAAGGCACGGCACCATGCCTGCGGTTACTCCGTTTAAACTCTAACCTCGATGAGCCTCGTCAATGCCGTTTTTTTCATTTAAGGTACATGGGTGTATTAGACACCTACTTAGTTCCTAGAACGTTTCTTTAAGTTCGGTTGAGCGCTGTAAGTAAAAAGTCAGAAATATTCAACCTTTGACATCCCTAATGCAAGTCCCAATACAGGTTGATTAACCCTATTCCCGGAGGTCGATTAAGGTCGAATTCGACCTCAATCAACCTCAACTCGGAACTTGAGCTCAATTCATATTTAATTGGTTGCGATTGGGCACTTTTCTTCTAAAAGATAAGTTAAAAAAGCATTAGATAATGAATATACAGCATCCTATATTCTCGAATATTGCAAGTTATACAAACACTTGGAATGCAGTCGGAATATCATATGTTTACATGACATGTCATGGCTCGAAACAAGTCCAGTATATCCAGGACTACAAACCTCCCTTTTGGCATAGAAACAGTGTGAATGAGTTCGAATTCTACAGCCGTTCTCCGGCAGCTGTAAGTTCTGCCTGTTGTATTGCCTAAATTGCAGTGTGAAACAGATCGATTCAGGGTGAGTTTCCTTGAACGCCTGCTGGTCACGTATACGTTATGGAGTGAATGTTTGCTGGTGGTGCGCTCTGTCGGATTTTGCCAGACGCTGTGTCCGCCTCACTGGACCAGCGGCTGTGCTGTACAGTGGAGTCGGCCGCTGCGATGCGGGTACACTGACATGGCCAGCTCGGCCTCCCTTGAGCCGAGGTGACACTGTGGGCTTCGGATACGAACATGGATGCGTTTGATGTCGAACGGAGCAGTTTTGGCGGCTATCGTCTTGCGGCTGGTGACAGCGAAGTGAAGTGACAGCGAAGTGACAGTGACTCCGGCTGGTCGTAGAGCACACGGAGTCGAGCCATGGCCCGGAGGCGCTGGTCGGGCGCCGGCGGCGGCGGCTGCACGTGGCCGCTGACCCGGTGCCAGATGGTCCGGAAGTTCTCGGAACGTTGGCTGCCGGACGACGCCCGGCGCGGCGGTGCTCCGTGCTGAGACCGGCCGGCGCACCTGGCTGGCCGCGCCGCCCGATTTTATACTAAATTAGCGGGACGGCGAGCGGCGCGGTCGATGGCGAGCGGCGTCCTGTTGCTCGCCCGGCGGCGGCGGCCAGTCGAGCGCCGACAGCCGACCGGTCCGCGTCCCGCCGCCGCCGCCGCCGACGACGACGACGACGACGACGACGACGACGACGACGACGGCGCCAGACACACACCGATGACTGTTCGGGAGCCGGCCGCCACGCGCACCGACAAACACGCCATGCAGCAGCACGCCGACGAGGTAGGCCGACCGGCCCCGGCCCCGGCCCCAGCCCCGGTCCACGGCCCGGCCTCTGCCCCGGCTGCAGACGTGTCAGGCTCCTGACGTCCCAGCTAAGCGCTCAGTCAGGACCCCATAGCAGCATCCTGCTGGAGAGGCTCTCTGCCCACTCTGCTTGGTTTGCGGTAGTCGCTTGCTTTCGCTGGTGTCATCGGAGACCCTGTCCTTGTACGGGCTACGCACCGACTCCTCTATGCTTGTGTGATCAGTTCACCATGGAATGATCAGGAAGCGGTTTGAACGTGATGCGATCGGCGGGGCCCCTGGTCTGGCAGCTGTTGTCTGTACCGCGGTACCATCAGCTGTGCTCTTCGTGCTCGGGCTGTCTCCGATCGGAGGTGCGTGTGGTCTGTGTGCCGGAGCCGTGCCGGGTGCCTGCTCGGCTCGGTATCCGGCACGGGATCGGCCCGGTGCGGGCCTGGACGGCCCAGTGGTAGCTTATTGATGTCGTCGGCAGCGCTGCGTGATCGGCTACCTTAATCAGCGACCGTTCGGCGTGTTGGCCACGTGCTGCGACGTCGCACCGCCATCAGCGCCCACGCTGCAGCCTGTCGCTATCTTAATTTCGGCGCACTGGGCGGAAATGGCAGAATTTTGCTTGAATCGTTCTCGAGTGATGGAAATCTCAAAGATTCGACGGGTTAAATTTGGTATGAATCTTGGTGGAAAGCGGTGCGTTGCTGCTCTGGTGTAGCTGATGTTTTAGTGGGTAGGCTAGCGTAGAGTAGCATAGACAACTGTCACTTCATCGACCTCGGGTGTCCGGTGCTCGAGTGACGGTGTTAATAAGACGCAGTAAATGGATTGTTAAGAAATGGTTTGTTCGTGCAGGTAGGGGATATTTTCCCTTGCTTTACCCATTGACTCGGTTTATCATTGGATCCATGATGTAAACATTTCAAGCTTTTCATTAACCCTGTTTTCTTGCGGTGGATTTCGCTTGTCTATCCGGGGTAGGGCCGATTTTTGCTAAATTTTGTGCTGGCATTCATCACAGCAACGAGTATTTCAAACATGCTCTAAAATGCAGTCAAAATGAAAAATTGACACATCTGTACACTATTTAAGAAACCTGTCTGTCTGTCTGTCGTCATATCTGCTCCGGTCTAGGGCCCAAACGGATAGGCGGATCGGCACACGACGCGCGCCGTTCGAAAGGTCTCGCGCGCCGCCAGAAAATCCGCCAATTTTCGTCCCGCAGCGACCCGCCGCTGGCGCGTGCCGTGCGCTTCAACGGCGCTTTTTAGCCCGTAGGGATGACACGTACAACGGGAAACGCAAACAGCGCCAAACATCGTTTCGGTTCCGACGAGTTTTCTCGGCAACCACGGGTCGGATCGGCTCGAAACTCGTCAACTTCGAATGGCAATTGAACGGGCAATCGCGCGGCACACATCACGTTTGAATGCGCGCGGCACGTGCCACGCGCAAGCGTTGGTAATGTGAAAAATCTGTTTCTGGACGTGTTTCATAATTGGATGTGGTGCTGGCGATCCAGAGATCGCAGCGACTCGGAAACAGCATCACGGTGTAGCTCCGTGTACCATCTTTCGTTCATACCGGCAGCCCAACGGCTTCGACGCACGGTTCGGGTACCACGCCGCCTAGAAGCAGACGATGCACTCATTCTCGAACCCCATATCGATTCCGCTTCAATATCGCATAGAAGTTTTTGACTTTTTGCAACGAAAATCACATCAGCATGGAGGCCGTTTTTTGTGCCCATCAACCGAAAATATCGTATTTTGTTGTAGTATGTCTGTAATAGATCGTTTGGTAAAGTCCTGCATACCCTAACGGGGATTTATCGCGAAAAATAATTCATGCCGGCTGCAGTCACAGGCTCAAGTCCCTACCAAATAAAATGAATAGTGCACGCGCTCCTCAAACCCAGGGATCCGCGTAGTTAAAAACTCGGCACATTTCGTTGTCAAAATAGTCTCGGTTTCAGAAGGCTGTCCTAGCCTACCAGAGACAGTGAATCGAAATGGGTACCCTCTCAAAAAAAAACTGGACAGTGTATTGCATAGCGTGTTGTGTGCGTTTAAGAACAATGCTCATAGGCAAGGAGGAAAAATGGCTATTCTCTGTGTTTTTCACCTTAAGTGTCGGACGTAGGGACCGTCACCAAGGTCAGATCATGAAAGTGAAATTCAAAAATAAAATTAAGGTCATTTAAAAACGTAGTCTGTCATGCACAGAAACGTCCAGGAAAAAGCATGTTGCCGTCATTTATGGTCATCCGCGGTCAAAAGACAAAAACCAAGCAAAAATCCCAAAGATCAGACTGTTTTGAAACATAAATTCTCGAAAGCCGGGCACCTCATCGTTCATGAATCTTGCTTAACGAAGTAAGCGACGAACCCTAGTTTATGTAATATTTGAGTAACGTGTGTCTGTCTGTCTGTCTGTCTGTCGTCAGATCTTTGCTCCGGTCCAGGGCCCAAAGGGATAGGCGGATCGGCGCGTGATGCGCACAGTTCGAAAGGTCTCGCGCGCCTCCAGAAAATCCTTCAATTTTCGTCGCGCTGCGACCCGTCGTTGGCACGTGCCACGCGCTTCAAGGGCGCTTTTTAGCCCAAAGGATAGCACGTAAAACGGGAAACGCAAACAGCGCCAAACATCGTATCGGTTCCGGCGAGTTTTCTCGGCAACCACGGGTCCGATCGGCTCGAGACGCAGCAACGCGAAACGAGAATTGAAAGGGAAATCGTGTGGCACAAAGCACAAAGTTCAGTGCGCGCAGCACGTGTCGCACAAGTGACAGCAAGGTGAAAAAGTTGTTTCTGGGCGTTTTTTTTCAGGATTGGGTGTGACGCTGGCGATCCAGAGATCGCAGCGACTCGGAAAAAGCACCACTGTGTAGCCCCGTGTAACGCCTTTCGTTCGCACCGGCAGCCCAAGGGCTTCGACCCGCCGTTCGGGTGCCACACCGCCTGAAAGCAGACGATGCACTCATTCTCGAACCCCATATCGATTCTACCTCAATATCGCAAGGAAGCTTTCGACTTTTTGCAATGAAAACCACATCAGCGTGTAGCCCGTTCTTTTTTGCTCCATATTAACCCCAAAAAATCATCGTATTTTGTTGCAGTATGTCTGTAATGGATCATTTGGTAAAGTTCTACATATCCTAATGTGGACTGATCTAACGTGAAAAATAATTCATGCCGGCTACAGCCACAGGCTCATGTTACAGCCACATAAAATGAACAGCGCACGAGTTCCTCGAACCCTGGCATCCGCGTGGTTAAAAACTCGGCACTCGGTTTCGTTGTCAAAGTAGTCTCGGTTTCAGAAGGCTGCCCCGGCCTCCCAGCGACTTGAAATGGGTATCCCTTCAAAAGAAACTGGACAGCTCATCGCACAGCGTCGTGTGTGCGTTTAAGAAGAATGCCCATATGCAAGGAAGAAAATGTCTATTCTCCGTCTTTTTCACCTTTTCTGTCAGACGTAGAGACCGTCTCCAAGATTAGATCATAAAAGAGAAAGGCAAAATAAAATCAAGGGCTTTAGAAACGGGGCCTGTCATGCACAGTAACGTGCAGCAAGAACCATGTTACCGCCATTTACTACAACCCGCTCTCTAGATCCCAAAATCAACCAAAGATGCCAAAGGTGAGCCTGCTTTGAAACCGATGTTATTGAAAACCGGGCATTTTGATGCTCATTAGCCTTGCTTAACAAAGTAAGCGGCGAGCCCTAGTATATGGGCTATTCCTTCAACTCTGTTTTATTTCACAATCACGGATGTAAAAGTAGCATTCGCTGCGCACCAGTGATGTTTCTTCATCGAGCCATTGGCAGTTTGCCACACTTTTACACACTTCTCATGGTACCCTTTTTGCAGGCTCTCCGCACGACAGCTCGTAACAGTGTGTTGCTCTTGTCGATGAATACAGATGTATGAAATCTCTATGGTCCCTTTGTAACTCGAGTTTGCTCAAAACGGTGTTTAAGGTCCTTTAGCCTACTTATCTCCTTACCAAACACGAGACAGCACTTAATGTCGCTGGCATGCAAAGGTGTAAAAAGTAATGGATCTTTTAACTTCCCTAGAGGGTAACAAATCAGCCCAGAAATATCCAACCCTAGTAGCAAAATAAGTTTGCAGCGCTCGGCTAGTTGCCCCCTCTATATGTGCACTTTTTGTGCATCATTCTTAAGAAAATGTCTTAAAACTGTGTTCACTTTGGTAATACAGTCGTGTCGAAGAAAGCTGAATAACGCTCTTTTTCGTTCTGATTTCTCTGGCAGTAATGTTATTTCAACAGATCCAGATTAGTATCCTACAAGATTATGGAATTGTCTTGGACATAATTTACCGCACCGAATACGCTCAAAGATCTGATTGGTGGGGGGGTACCCCGGAAATACAAGCTGATTGGTGGAATACCTCTGATGGGCTACCACCATTGAAGAATGTTATGTCTCCTGTACCTTCCAGGATCCAGTCATCTTGCGATGCATCAGCTTATCCGATGGACTTTAAGCACTGAGTTGTGTATTTTATGATGATAATGATAGCGAAATATTATATCTTATATGTTTCTTACTCAACCTGCCAAATGAAGTAATTCAAGTAATTCCAATAGTTTTACGTGCAATATGAGTTTCAGGCATCTCAGGATGGCAGCATATGGACAAACTGGCTTTCCATGTAATATTTGCTACAAGTAGTTACTTCTTTTACTATTTCATGATTAACAATACATCCGAAAATTCTGCGGTTACCACACAGTCTTCTGGACAGCGCGGCATTTCTGAAGTCGTTCTGCCGAATCGGTTTTGGGTGATCTCCAGCATGGATCGCGTGTAAAAACTGTATGTATATGTATATGTATATATATATATATATATATATATATATATATATATGTGTATATCACCCATCTCGGCGTGCTCAGCAGAATACTCCGAATGGGGCATCGCTTCCCAAGTTGAGAATGTGTCAGCGCACGACGATGTGAAGATAACTAGCGTTGCCACGTATTCCTCTAGTATGCAACGTGCTTCAAAAAATCGATAAATGCAAAAAAAAAACAGGTATCTCACTCGGCGAAAAAGGGCCACCTTGGAGATAAAAGCTGCATTTTGAGCCTCCAAATTGGAATTTGCACAGCGGGAAGTATGTGTTTCGTTTGTTTACATTGAAGATGCTGCTTGAAATATTGCCGTCTTTTGGTCATGAAAATCATGGTTCTCCTTTGTGTCTGCTCAGGAAATGATAGTTTGACTAATCAGAGTAGTGGCTTAGTTTGTACCTTGTTTACCTTCTGCCGTGTGAGAGTAGTGGTTTAGTTTGTACCTTGTTTACCTTCTGCCGTATCGTAAATGGAGGTATGAGAGTTAACGTTGTATGTTAACTCTCATAAGTTGTAAGTATGTAAGTAGCCGCGCAGTGGAAGGGGCACAAAAGTGCCCCCATCCGATCTCGGAAACCGAAAGAGCCAGATACATGAAGTTGTATGGGCGGGGTAGAACCATATCTGTTCACGTTGTGGGCAATTTCCATGACCCTAGGTCAATGTCTTTAGGGTTAAATGAGGTCGAAAAGGTCAACGTCGGGCACTCTCTGGGTGGAAAAATGGTGTTGGTTTGGCCGTTAAAACGTGGAATACGACAATTTCCACCCATTTGACGTCTTCACTGAGTATTTCGGGTCGATGTCATTGACCTGTGGCGTCATTTTTTCATGTTTTGCAGATGAGATTTCGAGCAACACGGGATAGACTGAGTGTAAATAAGGGCGCTACATACGTTTTTGGCGCATTTTCAGTGAAGGTAACCAACACCGGTAATTTTGGTCACTTCCAGCGTTTATGTTTATGTATGTAGGTATATGTATATACATGTGAGTATCATTGTGCCCAACGTGCTTTTAGTAGGGTCTTTGAATGCATATTTCAGACAAATCGACGTATTGCAAAACAAATCTGGACAAGGTCACAAAATAGTCACCCTTGACCTTTGATTACCTTGACCTGGAATGACCCTGGTATATGTAAGCGTATCCATGTGCGCACACGCGTTTTTATTAGGGTCTTTGAGTACATATTGCATACAAAGCGACATGTCGCAAAACAGATCTGGACCAGGCCACAAGATATTTGGCCTTGACCTTTGATGATCTTGACCTTTGCTGACTCTAGTATATGTAAGTGTATCAGTGTGCACACACGTGTTTTTATTAGGGTCTTTGAATGCGTATTTCATACAAACTGGCATGTTGCAAAGCAAATCTGGATCAGGTCAAAAGGTGTTTGGCCTTGACCTTTGATGGCGTTGGCCTTTATTGACCCTGGGTGTGGTCTTGGTACATCCATCACTTATGCCCGAATGACGTCGCGTGATTGCATTTAAACGGTAATCTTAGGTAGAATGCTAGTTCTTTCACAGTGTTCCCATTGATCAGCGACAACCGTCGTTTTCGTTGTGTTTTCCTGACTTCACATGCTTGAAACTTCAAAAAAATTCGCCTAATTTTCGATTTTTGTTCGTCAATTGACGAGTTATGTAATTTCCATAAATATCACCAAGTAGCAGCAACCAGCTCCGATCCGTTCTCGAGATATTTAGGGAAAACAGGTGGGGGGGGGGGGCACAAAAAGACCCCCGTTCCAGTGCGCGAGTTAAGAACAGTTATGAGTGTTTAATAATGGTATAATTCGGATTTGGCCCTTGGTATCAAGAGAAGGTTCCAGGTTGGAACTTTTTTGCACCTGTGCTGATACGGGTATTACGAAACTCATATAGCTGAACAGCAACAAGTATACGATTCTGCGAAGTCTTATGGAGGAGTTCCCAAAATCGCTTGCAAAATCGCCAAAAAAACGCCCTGCTCCTTTTCCAGGAGAACGTTTAATAATACCACCTACTCCATTATACGCGTTTTTACCATGATAGGTGCCGATGCAATGCCACACTGCGTCTACACCAGAGACATCTTTACAGCAACTCAAATTGACACAGCTGAACCTACTTGTGTGCTGTCTCGCACAACCATCAGACACATGTATCTTTTTTGAGACTTTGGGTACCACACTTCGGATATACGGGATGAACGCTCTTTGGAATGCATGCACCATGACAGTATTGTGGACTACCGAGTACGACGGAAAGTAGTGACCTAAAATGGTTCGTGAAAGTGGTGACCTAAAATGACCGAGGTCAGCGCCGTCTATGTACCACATCACAAACTAATGAAGAGTAAACTGACGATTGTTCCATTGAACGCTCCGCACGTAGTTTTGGACGGCAAAGAGGAAATTCTCCGAGAAATCTCCTGTAACCCGTCCCCGACTGGGGGAGCAGTTGACTGCCCCTTTTGAGGTTTTTCTGGGATTGCGAGAGAACCAACAAACACAGAGTCACGAAACTTTGTGTACCTTTTGCTCCATCAATTTTACATCTCGTTTCAAAATTTTGACCTCAGGTCACGTCAGGTGCCTGACCTAGGCCGGGTCAAACAGACCTATGTCAAAAAAAGTTTAACGCCCTCTAAAATTTTCGCAAAACAAGATATCTCAATAACACTTTCAGGGATTAGTGATCGCGATAAATGCAACAAATCTGCTATCTGAGATTTTTCGGAATTTTCCGGGTCATTGACCTAGGGTCAAGCCCATTTTTAAGACATGTCTCCGTTTTTTCGGAAATTGACGGAATATCCCATAACATTTTTAGTGTGGAATGAAGCAGACATCTAGTTACCGTCATTGGGCAAAGTATCAGTGACTTCCAGCCATTGACCTGAGGTCAGGTCACGAATAACTGTAGTGGGCCAAAATGTACCACCCTCAGAATCGACGATGAATTACTCAGAATTGGTAGAAAATGGCAGAACTAGCTAACACGGACGTAATTAATACCAGGAACGTCAAAAAGTTTGAACAAGTAGCATATTTTTGAAATAAACAGGCTCTCGCGAATAAAGGTCCGCCAACTTTGTAGATTGGTAACTAATGAATTTTTACAAAATGTAAGCAGAAGAAACCATCACAAGAACCACAAAGATCAATAAAATTGGCATAGATCGTCTTTTTTCGCGAAAATAAAGGAACGCTAAAATTAGTTCCCGTCAATTTGGTACCGCATACGGCAGCGGCGCATACCGACAGTTGGCGGGAGAATTACCGTATCTTTAACTCAACGTTTCTGCGTATATATTTAACAAATCTGGGGAAATTAGACGTGCATCGGCATCCGCGGAACTTTACTTGTGCGCTGGTACCTTTACCTATGCGTTATTAGTCACAGCCCTTGAGATTCTGGCCATTTCTCGGTCTCATGCAGTCGGCGATGAGAAAACATATATAAGGTGGAAATTGGCTTACATATTATCTAAAGCCAAAAATGAGACCAATTTCGAACTGTCCTCGTCACAAGCTTTCCACGGTGTGCTTATTTTTATCGTGCGACCAACCGTTCGTGAGTTAGAGGGGGGCAGTCAACTGCTCCCCCCTCCCAGTCGCCCTTGTTCGAAACGGACCGACGGTCGTGCGCGGGTTAAGAACCACTTCGCTGTCCGATTACTCCCGTCATTTTGGCACACTTTTCATAGGTAAGTAGGTAGTGTTCACACATCTCAGGCATCGGTGATTGGAAAAAATACGAATTGAAAAATGGTTCATCTGTGTGTTATGACTGCAGTTTTTTAAATGTTCCATCATAGCCATAATATTGAGCCAATCTTTTCTACTTACTCAGCTTGCCGTAATTGCTATGTGCGCACTGATACCTGTGAGTGGCTAAGCGGCAGAACGTCTGGATTTAAGGGGGTTGGGAGGAAGGGTTTAAGGCACTTCGTAAGTCATTTTTGTACAGTCAGCGTCATAGGGCCAGTGTTAAAATTCAGCATTCAAAGGGAAGGGAGGGGGGACGTTGCCCCTTGGCTCCTTCGTGTTCCAACTCATATGGCGGACGGGTAATGACGTTACTGTTAATCTAATCTCAGTGACTTGCTAGCATTTAGGGCTCGCTCCAGCATTTTTAAGCATAAAACCCCGGAATTTTTACTGCAGACTAGGTAAGCCAGCACCATAGGCAACATTTCAGCTAATGTTCACGTTGACCTTTCTTCTTTCTTTGAATCTTTGACCACATTTAGAAAAACAATACCTAAAAACAAGGTCACCATGTCAAATGTTTAAAACGTTAAGTGCAAAAACAAGCCTGCGAAGTTGCGTTAGGCCATGCTGATCACAGCCATACACTTTTTGGTTAAACTGACTGATTGCTTTTTGCTGTACCGAGCGATATGTTTGGGCATTTGTCCCCGAAATCGCGATGATTTTGAACATTTGTTTCAACGTGTCTTTCGCACTTCTCATCCAATCGAGCTGAAATTTGAAAAGCTTACATCTGGGTCACAGGTTACCTGCTAGACAAGAGTTTGTTAAAATGTGGGCCTGTGTTGTGGCTTGCCCTGTTGGATTTGTCTTGGAACTCCCATTTAACAAGGACATTGCCATAAGCGGATTGTTGGGCACGAGCTGGTATGAAATGTGCATCCTACACTGCAACGTTCGTGGCGTATTTGAAACCTTACAAACGTTTCGGATACTGCTGCCATCTTTTTGTTTTCTGGTGAACCCCTGGCATACTGTTCACATCTCAGAGAGGCATCCACGTCATTACAGTCTTTCGACGTTCGTTGTTCTTTCAAATGACTCCGTACAGATCTGGGTGCATACCATGGACAGGTGACTCCGTGCAGACCGTGGACAGGTGAAGCTGTACAGACTGGGACAGGTGACTGTACGGACCGGGGCAGTCGACTACAGACCGGGCCAGGTAACTGCTCAGACCGGGCTAGGTTCTCCTGCTGTTCCGGCGGCACACATCAGCCGTGTATAGTTACACGGACGATCGATGTGGCTGCCACTTACCGCGCCGCCGACCGATCAATGCAATCGGTGCCAGTGTCAAATGCTCGCGCAGCTGCCCTCGCCGATTTTCGGGTCGAGGTGGAGCATTCCACGCTCCGCGAAGTGAATTATGCCTGGCTATTCCAATGACCTTATCGAGCGGGACTCTTCCAGACCAGTCAGCTGGTCACACGAAGCAGCCATGTCTGGACTACTGGACTGTGCATTTTCAGGTCAGCCATTTTCACGCTCTCTGATAAACACCACATGCACTGTTATTTGCGATACCCTTTGATGCTTACCGAACAAACGACTCAGGAACACAAGATGCAAAATCAAGACACAGGCCCGCCATTTAGAGGGAGATGTCATGAACCCGCGTCGGAAGCCAGACAGCAAAGTTGTGCCACGGACGCCATAAGATGTTAGCAAGGAATTAAGTATTTTGTATATTTTCCTTATTAACCTTTACCGAACGAGAAAGGGGTGGTTGCCACCCCCACGCCTCCCCCCCGGCGGCGAACAGCTTGTTTCAAGAGCGTGAAATCTGCAGCAGCGGACTTAACATCTTTTCTACGTATCCCCCCAAAAAAACTTATTACTAAGTCATATCAGATCACCGAGTTAAGTCGCCATTTCCTGGAGGGAGGTGGGGGGGGGGGTAGCGCACCACTCTGGCGCATTATATATATATATATGTATGTATATCACGTCAGTGTAAGTTGGGAGAAGGTTTTCTTGAATAATGGTTTTGTTAAAAGTAACGGCATGTTCTGTTTTTATGACCTTTCCGGTATATCTTTAAGTGAGTCGGACATTTCTCTTTAGATCGTAGCTTAGTTGCGCAATAAGATGTCTAAAGTTACTCATATATTAACGTTTCAGAAATATCATTTTCCATCTTCAGAATAATCTACTTCACAGTGTAGTACAGTGTTGCTTTCTCAAAACACATGCACGGAATGATCGTTATTACTGAATGTTCTTTCGAAATGGATTTTACAGCTGATCACCGTAGATTAATAGGTTATTAATTTACCCAATATTTCAATTAACCTGCGCACGACCGTCGGTCGGCGGCGGTCACGCCCCACTGGGGGAGGGGGCGGTTGACCGCCCCCTCTAACTCATGAACGGTTGGTCGCATGATAGAAATAAGCACACCTTTGGAAAGCTTGTGATAAGTAGAGCTCGAAACTGGTCTCATTTTTAGTTTTGGATAATGTGTAGGCCATTTAAGCCCTATATATGTTTTCTCATAGCCGGCTGCATAAGACCGATAAACGGCCTGAATCTCAAGGGCTGTGACTAATGACGCATGGGTAAGGACACTAAAGCACAGGCAAAGGTCCGCAGATGCCAATACACGTCTAATTTCTCAGATTTATTCAATACACACGCCAAAACGTTGAGATAAAGACACCGCAATTTTCACGCTTGTTGTCGACGGGCGCTGGAGCCGTACGAAGTATGAAATTAACGGGAACTAATTTTAGCGTTCCTCTGTTTTCGCGACATAAGCCTATCCATGTAAATTTTATTGATCTTAGTGGTTCTTGTGATGGTTTCTCATGCCTAAATTTTCGAAAAATTTACTAGGTACCAGTCTGCACAACTGGCGGAGCTTTATTCGCGAGAACCTGTTTATTTCCAAAATATGCAGTGTCATTTTGAAGTTCTTTGTATTATTTTCCTCCGTGCAAGCCACATCTGCCACTGTTTACCAATTCTGAAATATTCATCGCTGATTTTGACGGTGGTACATTTTGGCTCATAACAGTTATTCGTGGCCTGACCTCAGGTCAATGGCTGGAAGTCATTGATAAATTGCCCATTGACAGTAACTAGATGTCTGCATCACCCCACACTAAAAATGTTATGAAGAATTCCACCAATTTCCGAAAGAAACGGCGACGTGTCTTAAAAATGGGCCTGGCCTTAGGTTAATGAGCCAGAAAATTCCAAAAAATCTGAGATAGCAGAGTTGTTGCATCTATCAAGCTGTGAAACTTTGAAAGCATTATTGTGATATCTTGTTTCCCGAAAAAGTTGCAGAGCGCCAAACTTCTTTGGACATAGGTCCGTTTGACCTGACCTAAGTCAGACACAAGCCTTGACCTGAGGTCAAAACTTTGACACAAGGTGTAAAAATGATAGAGTAAAAGGTGCTCGAAGTTTGGTGGCGCTGCGTTTGTTCGTTCTCTCGCAATCCTAGAAAAACCTCAGCGGGGGACGGTCAACCGCCCCCCCCCCATTCGGGGGCGGGTTAAGCCAGTCCCAGAGCGATAGTGTTATACAAGCTTTTATTTGTTTGCTTAAGACAGGCTTAACCCTATTTCCGGAGGGTTAGACGGTATGGCCGATTCCCGGCAGGGGGAGGGCGGATTCTCCCCCGCTTAAAATCTCTGGAAGTACACATCGGATTTCATCGCAACAAAGGGTAATCGATTCGCCATGACATAAACTACATTTTTTCTAAAAAGAAGCTCCTAAAATTTCGAAAGTAGTGGATACAAGGAACAAGGAAGTCAATGGGGGATATTTTTGGACTTGTTATAACTCTGTTGTTTTCGACCAATTTGGGCCAGGTTGGCATGAATCGATAGATTGTGATTGGTAATCCTATTATTGGTCCGTACGTTTAAAATTTCGAGAAAACACATAGGCGTTTACAGGGTTTTAAAATAGGAGGATTAGTTTTTCAGAGCCTGAAGTAACATAAAAGTTGGAAACACTTTTTTAGTTTCTTCTAGTCATGTTGTGCTGAAGAAGTACAAATCGTATTACATTGTATGTTAGCATGGACGGTGCCAAGGTCATGGAAAAGGGGAACATTCATGTCATGTTCTTCAGGTCATGTTACGACCTTTGACCTCAAATGATCTCCAGTGACCTTAAAGTCACTTAGGATGATCTTTTATGCATTCGATCTTGTTTGAAAACGTTTCTAATCATTTTAATTCACTTTATTTTAAAACTTCCATTTCACAGCTGTTGTGATATATAGGGGCGCACGAACATTTTAGGTCATAACTCTGTGACCCGACCTGATATCAAGCTGAAACTTGGTGCATAAGTAGAAAGCACCCTTCTACGTCGTATGTATTCCGGGTTGGGCATTTGAAAAAACGCCAGAATTTTGCTTTGAAATTAAATTTTGACATTTTAAGCTTGACATGACCTTGTGAAGTGACCTCAGATGAACAAAACTGTTTTTGTATGCCTACTTGACTATTTACTTATGCATCCATATAAAGTTTTAGGTTCTGTCATAAAAACGGAATTTTTGGTAGCGATTTTTTTTTTATCCTCAAGCGGACCAAAGATGGCTTGAGATACCACCCAAAAACGTTGCCCTGTACAAAATAGAATTACAAAATTCTGTTACAGTACGTAGAAAGAGTAGTTAGGAGAATTGACCAAGTTTTGTGAAGCTGCGTCATAAACCCTGGAATTGGCAGGCAAAAAACCCGAGGGGGAGCGGATTCAGCCTCTCCCCTGCCGAGGATATATTTTTTAAAAAATGAACAACGCTTCGGTGATTAGGAGGCGCCTGTGGTGATGACATTTTTTAAGTGTAGTCGTGTTGTTCGTCAAAACTTGTCGAGTAAGTCGTTCGCTGTGGTCTAATATGTGCTGGATATGTGCTGACCTGATTCTTCTAATGCATTATCAGTCGCCTAGGTAGTCATCGTCGTGACACCAGGGCAGTGTACGGAACGAAGCGTAGTCTTCGTATGGACAAGTAAACCGGTACAGTACATTGGTGCCTTTTAAGTGATTGGTCTGGTCGGGCGGGTCGGACATTAAGTCTGGTCTGGTCATGTTTTCCAATTGAACATTCCATTTCAGTTGGCTGCTTCATTGTCGATGGTTTTACTGCATATGAGCAGTTTTACTGGTTTTACTGCATCTGTGGTCTTCACTGCATATGAGCATGACCAGAGAGTTCAACATGGAGCACCGCCGATCTCATCGTGGATCGTCTTAGGCCAAATATGTATTTGACCCCTGCCGGGTCCAGTAAAATGCATTTCAGAAAACATCTGAGTAGAATGATTTTTGATACAGTTGAATAAATTTTGGAAGATGAACGAATTTTCTTGTGACATATTGCACGTGCAAGTTATACAGCATGTTCATGGAACAAAGGAACAGTTTTTGTTGTTTGACGTTTGATTGTTTTATGTAGATTTAAGCGTATTGAGTAAACTGCTGGTGTCCTTTTGACATTCCGGATGACGGGCGTGGAGCTATTATCGATTGCAACGCTGTGCAACATTGTGTGAAAATATGAAACGTGTGCCAAACTGACTTGTAGGGTCATCCAAAGGTGCCAGTCGGAGGCCACCAGCGTGCCCGCTATTTTCTTGAGTTCGGAATGGTAAATTATCGAAATATTGCATGTGTATGATAATCGGTATCATTTTAACCCTCACAGTGGAAGGGGGTTTCGCACGAACACGCACTGGAAGGGGGTGTAAAAGTGCTCCCCCTCCGATCTCGGGAACAGAAAGAGCTAGAGACATGAAATTTCATGAACAGGGTGGGGCCGTAACGATTTACATTGTGTGCAATTTTCATGACTCTAGGGTGATATCTTCAAGTGCGCAACATGTATCTTTTGGCGTGTTTGGAGTGAAGGTAACCAACATCGGTACATTTGGTCACTTCCAACGTTTATATTTATGTATGTATGTATATGTATATATGTATATACATGTGAGTATCAATGTGCCAAACGTGTTTTAATAGGGTCTTTGAATGCATATTTCATACAAATCGACATATTGCAAAGCAAATCTGAACTGGGTCACAAAACAGTTGCCTATGACCTTTGATGGCCTTGACCTGAAATGATTCTGGTATATATGTATGCGTATCCATGTGCGCGCGCCTGTTTTTATTGGGGTGTTTGAATCCATATTTCATACAAATCGACATGTCGCAGAATAAATCTGGGACAGGTCATAAGATATTTGACTTTGACCATTAATGGCCTTGACCTTCACTGACTTTGGTATATGCAAGGTTATCAGTGTGCGCACAGAAGGTTTTACAAGGGTCTCTAAATACATATTTCGTACATACTGTCATGTTGCAAAGCAAATCTGTATCACTTCACAAGCTGTTTGACCTTGACTTTAGATGACCGTGACCCTCACTGATCCTGGCTGTGGTTTTGGTATATGCATCATTTATGCCCGAATGACATCGCCTGATTGTGTTCGAACGGTAGTCTTAAGTAGAACGCTGGTTCTTTCACAGAACTCTCATTTGTCAGCGACAACAGTCGCTTTCGTCATGTTTGCCTGACTTCAAATGCCTGAAACTTCAAAAATTTCAGGCCGATTTCCGTTTTTTTGCGTCATTGGACGAGTTATTCAATTGCCATGGATGTCACAAAGTAGCAGTAACCAGCTCCGATCCGTTTTCGAGATATTCAAGAAAAACAGGTGGGGGGAGGGCACAAAAAGTGCAGTGCGCGTGTTAAGGCTTTATTTAAGGTCAGATCTCTTTGAAAGTAAGTCCGTAATAGAGGGAAAGTTATTACACAATTTGTTTACGTTTTCTCAAGGCCGCTGATGACGCCATCGGTCGTCTCCGCCGGGATTGGTCCGACCGGACTCAGCGCTGTCAAGTATTCTCAAAGCCGCGATAATTCACGAATCGACTGTAATATTGCAATATTTACGTAATACGTGTAAAATCATTTTCCTATTGCAGTGCTTGCTGATAAAATAAGACTACATGTATCATTTACTTTTAAGACTGATCATACATTCAGGTTTTACTGGAAAGGCTTCACACGTAAAGCACCGTCGGCTATACCGCGGACTGACGGTTGATTGTGTCGTCGGCGGCGGCAGGTTCACAGCGGTGGTCACCCGACCATAAGTCTCCGTGTTTCCACGCGGCAGTCCGACGCCATGTGCGGCAGCCCGGCATCAGCAATCACAGCGCTGGCCAATTGGCCCGACGCTCCTCGCGGGTTAAGATTTGGGGCAAAGGATAAAGCTGGATCAGTGATTCGGATATGAGTTTTATACCGGTCATAGGACTACCGATCGGAAAGTCCCGTGGAGCTTTCCGATCGGTAGTCCTATGCTTACTCGCCATAGCTTTCATGAAAATTGTTACGGCAGAACTGTGCACAGCTGGTCTGCAATGGTGCACAGCAAACTACTATATCAGTAGTAACAAAGGGTTTCAATCAAAAGGGAGGGAAAAGCTCATGTCCCCCTCTATGTTTCTTGTGAGCGGCTCGATCGGTGCCGAACCCAACCTCTGTTGATTTTAATAAGCTGCAGTTGTTTTCTAAACATCTGCTTCTTTCTTAAGAAGTAATTTTAAACACTCCACACCAAACAAAACAACCCAAACGCTCCACATATGGCATACCACACAGGTCGATACAAGTCTGTTGGGACGTACGCTTGACACATGTCAGGGTTTGAAAAGTCAGTTACCTTTCCAGTCATGTGATGCCACGGACTTTACGTGACTCCAAAGTCGGTTTGAACAGGTTTGTGGCTGAATTCCTTAATCACAGTTATTTTTACCTCTAGCATTGATCAGAACTCCAGCCTGTGATAACCAAACATAAGTTTCGGCCTCCTTTCATGGCAGCGTAAAAAAGGCTGACAATGACAGCTGGCGGTTCATTGACCACACCTTGGCCTAAAAAGAAAAAAAACACAATCGTGGAATACAGCCATTGGTCGATTTCAAAACCAAACTACTTTAAAAGCGTGGTTTCCGGGCCGAAAGGCTATAGAACTAGTCTGATGACTTCGGAGACGGCAGACTTTCTCCATAACCTGAACGATCAGGAGTCAAATCACGTATCATTCGAAAAGGGGAAAACATTCTAATTAAACACTCGTTTTTGTTTCGTTTCCTTAACTGATTAAGAGAAATGTGTTTGGGGAGGCGAGAGGGGGCCGGCAATGTTGCTCCGTTCGTGATGTCATTGAAAATCGTTACTTATGACGACGATTTAATGTCTTCAACGTCCTTATGACATTTGCCGGATGTATATTTTTATGTTTTCCTTGGTAACTTTTTTGGCCTTATTAAGTACATCTGTAGCTCGGAGGATTGATATTAAGATTAAGGACAGAATAGCAAACGTTTTTTGGAGGTATTACCGTTCCGTGTCTGTGTCATCCTGCTGATGTCATATTCATTTCTCTGAGGTAGGCGTTTTTGTATATTTTCCGCAAGGGAAATGACGTTGCCATCGCGCCTGTAGTAATTGTGTCGGATGCTGTTAATGTGCCGTTTTACTGCTCGTGGCAGGTGGTAATGGGCGTCCTATGTCCGCCCAGTTACCGGCCGTGTTTCGACACCGCGCGATGTTCGCTGTGCTAATAGGGCCATAGTTCCGCTTTCAAAAGATCATATCGCTGAACTAAAGCCGACCAACTTAGACTCATCCACAGAAACCTTTATTGGTGTGTGGCATGCTTCTCCGGCGGCATCTGTTGTGGATCTGGCTGTCGAAGATATGGCTCCGGACAGGCTCAGATATTGCTCACATTAGTCTTGTGCCGCCAAACGCGTCACGGTCCTGAACGTTTTCCCTCTCAATGAAGTAATTGGCCCGGCCGTGGTTTAATTCCGTCGGCCGGCACAGGAAATTAATCCCACTGTCACGACCGGGAAGATCTCCAGTTGAGCGATCGGCCCCGCCTGGCAGAGCTCCGGCGAATGCTGTGGGGCGAATCAAACGTTAGCTCTGCATGCCTAACCCTATTCCAGGAGGACTAGCGATATGGCCGATTCCCGGAAGGGGGGGGGGGGCGGATTCGGCCCCCCTGACGTCTCGAGAACTACTCGTCCGATTTTATCGCAACAAACGGCAATCGATTTGCCATGACGTAAACTACATTTTTATAACAAGGAGTTTTCAAAATTTTGAGAAGGGCGGATATAGGGGCAGAAATTCAAAACGGGGACATTTTTGGACTTCTTATAACTCCGTTGTCTATGGACCGATTTTGATGACATTGGCATGAATGCACAGATTATGGCTAGGACTATTACCATTGGTCCATACATTTGAAATTTTGAGAAACAGGATTAGTGTTTTAATAAAGGAATCAAGAAAAAAGGCCAAGGCACTTTTTGGCTCCTGCTAGTCATGTTATGCTAAAGAAGTGCAAGTCGTATCACATTGTTTGTATCATGTCAGCATAGGCGGTGCCAGGGACAAGAAAAAAGGGGAACTGTCATGGTCACATATTCTTCAGATCAGCTCTTGACCTTTGACCGTAAATGACCTCCAGTGACCTTGGAGTCAATCTGTGAACATTTTCAATCACTCGAATTCACTCTGTTTCAAAAATTCCATTTTACGACTATTGCGATATAGGGTACACGCACTGACCCTTTAGGTCATAGCTCCGTGACCCGACCTGATGTCAAGCTGAAACGTGATACACAAGTAGAGGGCACCCTTCTACGTCATATATATTCTGGATTTGGCATTACAAAGAATAACGCCGAAATTATTACTATAAAACCAAATTTTGAATTTTGGCCTTGACCTGACCTTTTAAGGTGACTTCGAATAAACAAAATTGTGTTTGCACATTGCCCAACTATTAAGCTATACATCCATATGAAGTTTTAAGTTCTATCTTAAAAACGCTAGTTTTGGCAGTCATTTTCCTTTTACCCTCAACAGGGCCAAAAGTGGCCTGAGGTGCCTTCCAAAAACGTTGCCTGGCTCCGTCCCTGAGAAAAATAGAATTTCAAAATTTTGTCACAGTACGTACAAAAAATAGCTAGGAAAAGTCACCAAGTTTCGTGAATCTGCGTCATAAAGCCTGGAACTGGCGAGCAAAAAACCGAGGATAGCGGATTCAGCCCTCCCCTGCTGGGAATAGGATTAAATTGGGTAAAGTAGAAATAACCTTAACCCTATTCGTAGGGGGCTAAACAGTATAGCCGATTACCGGCAGGGGAAGGTGGAGCGAACTCGCTCCCCTTGAGATCTCGAGAACATCACGTCTGATTTCATGACAACAAACAGCGATTGATTCGCCATGACGTAAACAACATTTTTTTTTAAAGCAGTTTTCAACATCCTGAAAAAGGTGGATACAAGAGGCAAAAGTCAAACTGGGGGATCTTTTTGGATTTGTTGCAACTCCGCTGTTTATGGACCGATTATAATGCAATTGATATGAATCATGAGCTCATGGTTGGGACCTTAACCAACGGTTCATACTTTTGAAATTTTGAGAAAAGTCATAGGTCTTCAGAGGGTTTCGAAAATAGTAGGACTATTTTGCTGTAACTAAAATAACAAAAAAACAAATAAAGCGCATTTTTAGCTCCTATTGCTCATGTTACAACGAAGAAGAACAAATCGTGTTATACTGTTGGTATAATGTTAGAATAGACGGCACCAGGGACATGAAAAAATGGAACTGCCAGAACCATCAGGTCAGCTTACGACCTTTGGTCTTAAATGACCCTCTGAAGACCTCGAGGCCACCTGAAATGACTTAAATGCATTTCATATTGTTTGTAAACGTTTCCAATCATTTGAGTTGACTCTGTGCCTAAAATTCCATTTTACGACTGTCGTGATATAGAGTAAACGCATTGACATCTTAGGTTGCAGCTCTGTGACCCGACCTGATATCAACCTGAAGCTTGGTACAAAAGTAGGGGATACTTCTCCAATTTATACATATTCTGGGTTTTGCGTTTGAAAAATTTGGGCCAAAATAATTAGCTTAAAACCAGATTCTGATTTTTTACCTTGACCTGACCCCGTGCAGTGGCCTGGGATCAACATAATTATTTTGTAAGCTCGCCCAATTCTTTTGTTATGCATTAGCATAAAGGTTTAATTTATATCTAAAAACCCTTCTTTTGTCATGCATTTTTTAACACTACCAAAAATGGCCTGAGGTGCCTCTCAAAAATGCTGCTTTGCCCTATCCCTGAGTAAAATAAAACTACGGAATCTCGGCGCACTACGTGGAAAGAACAGATAGGAAAATTGGCGAAGTCTCGTGAAACTGCGTTAAAAAAAACTGGAAATGACAAGCAAAAAAGCTGAGGGAGTGGATTTACCTCCTCCTCCCCTGCCGTGAATAGCGTTGAGCTCATAATACCAGAAAATGAAAACGAATTGGTGCTTACGTTATTTCGGCCACAGAACTTCCTCAGGGATATTTTTTTTCACCAAACAAGGTGGCCGAAATAGAGGATGGTCTTTTTTATTAGGAGCTTAAAGCTACCTCTGCCTTATCCAATTGCAGCAGCAATGCTCATATCAGTACTACATTATATTTCAGCATGCTTCGGTCAAAAAAAAAAAAAAAAATAGAACGGAACCCAAGGTACTGTGGCGGCAAGGTGCCTTACGACTTAAGTGTCAGAAAATATATGACGTGCAATGTATCCGGTGGTCGTAGCTCACGGACCTATGTCTGCAAACTGTGTTGCATGTGAAAATGTACGCCCATCAATGATTTGTATGCTTCAGCAGAAGTGGTGTAAAGTTCTTTCGTGTACGCATTATTTTTGGGGTATGAATGCATCATTGGATGATATCAAAATTGGACATGAGCATCAAAACAGAGCTGCACTGAATTCATCAAACCCGTAGAGACTTCGTGTGGCCTCTGGATGACGGCGAACACACAATGACCTCTTAGCGAGCTGGTCGGGGCATTGTTGGCTGAACATTCCGCTGTAGCGGCGGCGGACAGCCATCGCACTTTGGGTATTGATCTGCGATCACGGCCGGCCGCCGGCACGTGACGTCACGATCACGGCCGGCCGTCGGTCCGGTTCGTGTGCAGGAGACGCGGTGCGCTCGTTTGTAATGGGCCGGGGAGCGGCGCCGCGTTTTTGCAGCCGTGTCGCGTCGGCGGTCTTGGGATCGATGTGTCGGCAGCCAAGGGCCGACGGCCGGCGCGCCGCCGTACGCGGCACCAACCAGTTAGTTCTGGCCGGCTTTGGCCAACTGAGCGGCGCCGAACGACAACAGTCACCTGATGTCGACTTGATGTTGGCTTTAAGAGAGGGTAGCAGCCAGTCCCCTCAGCATGGCGGCATCGGCATGAACCGTACCTCGGGCTGGACTGCTAATATAGGCCTGTCTGTCCTGTGATAAAATAGGCCTGGCTGGACTGTGAAAGGAGACTTGTTTCCCGGCAGTGCCCTTCTCCGGATGTTCTGCGAGAAGTAGTTTGTCCCGCCAGCTGAAGAAAGTTTGTCTCTCCGTCTGTCCGTGACTATATGGTCAGAATGTTTTCACGGACGTTTTAACTCAGCACGCTGCTGCCAGGAACCTCTTGAGCTCGAGCCCAGTGACGTCATGAATCTGACTTCCGGGCCTCAATCTTCAAGAATTTGTCGTCCCTGAAACGAGGCTCGCCTTCGCCTACGATACTCGTGTGGCGGCCTCAGTCGCGCTCGTTTCGCGATGCCGCTCGTTTCGTTGGCAGGCCACCAGTTTGGACCGGTTTATGAGGCAAGTCGTAAAAACAATGGGCCGTTTTAGAGATGCAGTCCACACAAGGACACAAGACGGCAACTATTAAGGCCTTTCTTGTGATAAAAAGCCCCATGGTGCTACGTCGTGCGGTGTGTGACGTTGATAACGCTGCCGTTCGCCCTGTCAGAGTGCGGTTGACAGATGCACGCCTCGGTGGCCATCTTCGTGAGCGCGGCGTCGTCTGCCTTCGTTCACTACCGGCTCGGGCTGCTTCCCCCGAGCTGGGCTCGGCCCTCGGCTCACAAGTGGTGAGCCGGCTTCTCGGATCTTCAGTGGCTGGACACGGAGATGTGCCGAGTCCGGGGTGCTGTCGTTTCGCCGCTTCGTCATCGCACATTGCTTCACTGATGACTCGACCTAGAGATGCTGAGCAGTGGCCGTATGGTTATGCGGCTATTGACCATTATGAGATGGATGGACACATGCCACAGACAATTTAGTATATGGTTCATGAGTCATTCATCAGACGTTGGCCAGCCCAAAATGCCTCCGGAACCCCAAAACTGCCCAAATGCACAGTAATCACGACACAGTCGTCGATTGCCCTTGGGGATGCGACTCCGGCATTGTCCCATTTGCGGGCCGCAACATTATATCTTAGATCACAGGTGAAAGTTCAAAACGTTGCCGACCTGGAGCGTGCTGTTTTATCTATTTATCCGTCTTTGTGCAAATCAGAGGTTACAAACATATTAACGCGATCCACACTGGCAGTCTGCACAATGCACGCCCGATTGGGGGTTGTGACGCCCCTCCACCTCCTAACTCGCGAACGTTTGGTAGCACGGTAAAAAATAAAAATACCTTTCCAGTAGGGCTTGCAACTGGCGTATTTTTACTTTTGGATAATAAGCAAGCTGTTTTGGCCCTATATCTTCTCATGGCAGAAAATATGAATCTGACAAACGCCCTGGATCTCAAGGGCTGTCTTTAATCAAGTTTAAGTAAAAGTACCAAAGGATAGGTAAAAGTCCTCAAATACCGATAAACGTCTAATTGCCCTGCTTTGTTAAATATTTACGTGGGGACGTTAAATTACAGGTAGAGCGAAACGGACAGAGCGACTTTCTGCACCACAGCACCGCGGGTGCCGGCAGCGAACGCGAGATGAAACTAACGGGGACTAATTTAAGCGTTCTTTTATTTTATGTAAATGAACCCTACCAGTTTCTGTTTCTTGATGTCATTGGCTTGTGGTATGGTTTCCAAAGTTAAATCTTCGAAACAATTCAGCATGTGTTCATTTCGCTTCAGGAATTTGCAGAGCTTTATTCTTGCAAGCCCGCTTATTTCCGAAATGCGCAATTTTTGGATCTCTTCGCTTAATGGTATCAGCAGTTCTGAGAGCCAACTCTGGTATTTTTTGTCTGTTCTAAGTCATTTGTCGTCGATTTTGACAGCGTTGCATATTTATTCTTAACAGAAATTGGTGACCTGGCCTCAGTACAGTGTTTGGAGGTCAGTAATACTTTGACAAATGACGATCATTGAAAGTTTGTATCATCTCATACTCAGAACGTTCTAAAAAAGTGTCAGTTTCCGAAGAAAACGACATGTTTTGAGGATGGATTTCATCTCACTTGGTCAGTGGCCTGGAAGCTTCGGAAAAATACGAGAAAGTGGATTTGTTGCTCCTGTCAATGTCTGTAATCCATGGGAGTTTTATTCTGATATTTTGTTTTTTTTCGGAAAGTTACGAGGGATCCAACTTCTTTGCACATAGGCTGACATCACATGACCTAGGTCAGAGATCCGACCTGGCTCACGGTCAAAACTTTGACTCAAGGTGTAGAAAGAAAAAGACATTCAAAATTTCGCGGCGGTATGTTTATTTGTTCTGTCTCCCAGTGTGTGAAAAATCTTAACCAAGCTGTCAGTAACCCCACCTCCCCCTCCAGTCGGGCGCGGGTTAAAGTCCAAATGCTTGAAAATGTATGCGTGGTATGAAAATAAAGGCCTGACGTAGGAGAATGGTGTCACAGAACACTCTGAGTCATGCAATGCTAAGAGGTCAGTTACGTGTTAATCTTAGACATGTCTAATACGGCAAAATGAAAGGCTTCAAGTGCCGTGAAATCCCTTAGTGCATGATCGAGAACTGCTTTGCCATTGACCACTTGGTAAAGTTGAACAGTATATAAACAGATTGGTGAAAGCCCTACCATATGTTACATTTCTTTAATACATGAGAGGTCAACCATGCAGTCTTTCGCTGAGCTTCCGGAATTTTCCTTTTGTCTAGGTGGTAAAGTGTGTTCACCATGACACATCTTTGGGGGTAATTCTTCGCAATAGAGTAGATCGTAGGATAGGATAGATTTTCGTCATATTGTTCGGAAAAGTTTGCTCACGGAGCTGTCACGCACTAAATCATTTTACGTATTCGTGACATTAAAGATTCGGTTTAACAACTCTGTTTAATAACTCGCCTTCGGCTCGATCATAAACCGAATCAGTAATGTCACTCGTACATAAAACTCTATGACACTGCGTATTACTGGCCATTTCATATAAAGAGTATATCGACAAAGATCATGCAGACTTTCTACGCGTCGCTCCAGATAACAAATACGGTAAATCGCAAAACATCGTTGTCTTTATGACATCATCTTCAACAACATTTGTAACCTTGGCAGTTTCTCACCAGAATCTGCAGAAATGGTGTGTTGAAGGATTCTTTAAATTTGACGACCCTTCGTTACTTGGGGACAGAGCTGAGCCGCACACGAAAAGCGTGAGTGTTTTGCATTCCCTCAGGATGTCGCGGGTGAATCAACGAATTCTGGGAATAGTTTTTTTTGCCCTCCTTTGGTTTTGCGGTTCACTGTTAAACGACAAACGACAGCGTCCTCGCCATCAATCAGATCATTATAGGTCAGGTCATGGCGTCATGATCTGAATCGTAGATGAGGTTTTTAAAAACTGCTTGGACTCACGTTTTGAAAAAATATAATTATCGTGGCAAGATAAGTTCATTAAATGCAACAACCTGCACCTCCTCCCGACTCCTACCCAGTCGATGTGCCTTCAGAACGGTCGGGAGATTGTTGTCAACTTTGGATCTTTGATTTCACGTGTAATCCTATCACTGACGTTAAGGCAGTCATCATATTCGGGTTTCAGGGTGGCAGGTTATGGAATGTGCATTATAATTTAGACTGTTAAAATCTGAAATGAGATCACTGATTCTCGAGAGTGGCAGGGGAAAAATCCCTCCCCCATCCAATAACGGAAAGTGATAAATACCCCGGTCATGGCCGGGTTTAAACTAAGCGACTTATGGCAATCGTCTAGTGCCTGAATTCGTCTCCTGGCTTTGCCCAACATTCTTAATGGACATTTGGCTGTGGCCCGGAAACAACTATGATGGTGAGATGTTCAGTTGTTTACAGAGCTTCGCTCATTTTGTGGCCACATGCATTGGTAATGGCTCCAAGCACGATTGCTTTAGCAGACGCCAGCGTCGTTCTAAAAAATGTTCGTTAGCTATGTAAGTCTGGTGCCTGTTAACGAGCTGCAACCGATTTTTAGAAAAAGAAAAACAAAGTCAGAGTGGAAGCCCAAGTCCGTATTTGACTGCGACTGAATGCCACAAATGGGGTCTCCACGATACCTCTTCATGTTTCCTCGCATCTGCTGGGAGTACGTGACGCCTTAGAACCATGCGTCAAGAAAAAAAAAACTGGTCGAAGGATGGTATAGGCCTAAAACCTTACTTTTGGGATCTAATACCACAATTGAGATTCAAACGAAGCTCCTTCGTATTCTTTTGCATCAGCCCTTGGAAACGTGGCAATTTAAGGCAATCTGGAAATGTCAGAATGGAACCCAATGACGTTGTAGGGACTTAGAGAAATTGTTTGGGAACCAAATACTCATCTTAATTTTATTAAATTTGAATCCTCGAATGGGGTCGGCCACGATCACGTGACCGTTGGAGGTCACGTGCCGCCCAGGGCTGACGGGCGGCCCCGCCATCCGTTTGCGCCGGTCACCGCTCCGTCACGGCCGTCACGCGACTCTGTGGCGTCACGGCCGGCTGTCCCGTGCGCCGTCCCTCGCCGCGCCGGTATTGATAAAGCTTCCTCGGCGGCCGCCACGCCGCCTCGTGATGGGCAGACTGAGCGAGGGGCCTGGACGAGGCCAACCGCGTGCCGGCGTCCTGGCCCTCATTGAAGCGAGTCGCGTAGTGCGGAATGCACTGTAGCGGACGAAGGCGATTCAGTTCGGACTCGAAAGACAACACTTGTGTGGCTGGACTTTTGCTGTTCCTGTCGCTGGTTTGTTATCTTATGTTTCATAAGGGCAAGCTGGAGTGTATCAGCAGATATCTTATGTTTCATAAGGGCAAGCTGGCGTGTATCAGCAGAAAAAATATGGACAGGGGTCCGTTTCATTGCCAGGCAAATTCTGTGCTGATGGCATAAACCCTATTACCTGGGGAGATGGGGTCCAGAAGCCCCCCTGGTGTTCTTATCCCCTTTTTCTAGGGTTTTTGTTGCACATCATGAAACTCGGTCGCTCTCCCGATATGTTCTTACTACGTATTATGCAAAATTTTCATGATTTTATTCTGATTAGGGGTAGAGCCAGACCAGGATTTTGGGAGGCTTATCAGGCTATTTTTGGCACTGCTGAACGTGAAAGCAAAATGACTTACAAAAATAAAGTTTCCACCTACGCCGGGCCGGGGGGTTAATCAGAACCCCACTCTAGTTTTCTGAGGATAAAAAAGCGAGAAGCGCGTTAAACATAACTGTTCATTATTAATAATTTATTTTATTATATTAATATTATATATATATATATATTTTATCATATTAATAATTATTGATAATTAATTTAATAAATTCTTTTACGCAGTTAGTCATATGTTCCAATTCTCTTATTTTTGGCCGCCGATGTAAATATCTTTTTTCCGCCAAAACAATGCCCCGCCAGATATCAGGCGTTTACATTGTAGCTGTGCCTGCCGCCCGGCACACGGGCGACTTACATGGAAAATACTTTTTGGGCACAGGTTTCAAGATGTAAATGGGATATAAAGCGATGCGATGCTATGAAATTATATGCTGTACCGAGCCTTACAGTGGTAATGTCGCAGATGACCAGCAGACACCAGAAACACCCGACGCGTAAGCGTCAATACCTCACCTTATGTCGACATTTTTTGACTTTAATATGATAGTTGTAGACTTCATATACGTTTTCCAGCCAGGAGAAATACTTGAACGCTCCGAAAAAGGAGATTTCTGCCGTTACAAAAATGCTGTTTTTACCATTATTTTCTTCTTTCCCTGAAATGGTCAAACTTGGTCTCAAGTGCCCCTTATCCGACTCGCGTGGGTTAATCAGACCTTTTTTGCTGTTAAACCCTTTGGAACCACGCATACCTTAACATACCTGAAACCTTGCATACCAAAGGTTTTTTGACAAATATTTCAACAAGGTAGTTTGATCTGAGATGACCTCTGGTGGCCCTAAAATTGACCTTATTTGAAAGATGTAGGTACTTCGTCTAATTTCACCAAGGGCTTTCCAACGGTGTTTTTGCTTTCTTTCTGAGGAACTTATAGTTCTCGAGATCTTGACGGTTCTCATGAACTGTCCCCAGCCGGGCGAAGGTGGATCTGGAGGCCGTCGGGACGGAGTTTAAGATGTAACTTTAAAACTTTATATCAGTGTGTTGTGCCGCGTGCTGGTGGCGCCAGATCACGCGCCGGCCGCGGCCTGGTCCGGGCCTGATCGGATCAGATCGTTTCCGGCGGGAATCGAGTTCCGATATCGGCTCTGTTGCGGCGCAGCGCGCAGAACGGGCTGTCCCGGCTCAGCGTTGCGTCTGATTGACAGCTATCAAAGAGCGGCGTAGATCTGGTCCGTCTCCTTTTGCCGCCGGCACGTCGTCGGCCGCCCGGTTCCACCACGTCACCGGCGAGAGGGCCGATCGCCACGGCGCGGCCTGCGGGCCGGGCACCGTTCACGAACGCTGGCCAGCCCTTCGGCAGGAAGGGCGAGCCGACCAGGGCTGTCGAGGTCCAGTCGGCCGTCTGCTGGCCGGCGTGATGGTCCTGGCCTTGTCTTTTCGCCTGTCCGTCAGTTTCCAGTGTCGGGTTCCATCCCAAATATAGGATTGTTTATTGGATGCGCGATAGTCCTTGACCTGGGCGTGTCCATTTAGCGTCAGCTTAATGAACCCTGCATCGCTGCAACAAATTAGCCCATTTGTTTGCGACTCCCAGCCAAAACGAACAGCTCCATCTTTGTCTAGCTGGTTCGGCAACGGCAAAACAGCTGTCAGTGCATTCAAAACAGCCAATTCTTGCCAAGTGTGTTGGTGTGAAAACTGCTATGGTCAGAGTTCTGGTGCTTCGTAAATATCCATTTTATACATATCCGAAGGCCACCGTATTGTCTGGTGGACTGTGACTTCTGTGCAGGCTAATTGCATCCCAGTGCATTTTCCGGCGTTTCTGCAATTATTTTTCGGATACGGCGCCACTTTGATCAAGTGCAGAATACTTGTTTGGATTGTTCGGGCAGCTAGTGGCGAGCTACGGCGATCGTTTGTGCCGTCGCAGGGCGCCGCAGTGGCCGCCGCGGCGTGACACCGCTGCTGTGGTGAACCGGGCCGGCCGCCGGCCCGCCCGCTCGAACGCTATGTCTTCCCTGCACTCCTCGGAAGGGGCAGAGATACGGCCCCAGTCGTGACGCGGCGCTCCTCTGGCCCCTGGTCTCCGAGAGGACGCGGCGGTGCTAGTTGGCGGCTGAGCGCGCCGTTTGGGGAGGACCGGGCTGATCTCCACTGTCCTGCCATCTGTCGGTGCAAGCGCTCTGAAAACTCGGCGCTGATGCTGGAGCCGCAGTATGGTTCCCTGTCACGGCGTTACGACTGCAACTGGTGCTGATTTCTTTTGCATTTGATCAAAGTGGAATTTTTATTTATTTATCTTACTAATTGTCGTTGTTTGGAACAGTCTCACGGCAGTGTACAACACATCTCGATTTAGATCACATCCTTCATAAGGTGAAAACTTTATCTTCAGTGTTTTTATCGTGATCTCCATTTCATGTTGCAGTCACTTGTCTTCATTGTCGCATGGCAAGTCCAACGGCAGTTTTTCCTCTTCAGCGTAATCGTAACAGTAAGGGAAATAGTAAAATTGTGAGCAAAATCGTCTAATAAATGGACCTTCCTAGCCTGATTGGTCTTTTCCTTTTAGTCGTTTCTATCTATTTTGGCTTAGTCCCTTTCGTTGCACTTCGCATGACTTTTCTATGGCCGTTTTGGCTTGTCCGAAACGTGACGTTTTGAGTCGGCGAGTGTCGGCGACATTCCCGAACATGGTGCATCTATTCTCTGGTGTGCACGGTCTCTATGATATTTGACCCTGGCCTGAGGTCATGGTGTGGTGGCCAATCATGTCCTCAGGTCGTCCTGTGTCGGCTGGCCCTGGGCTGGGGTCCCTCCGTGCTGGGTGAGGCTGGGCTGAGCTCCTGTGTCGGCTGGCGCTGGGCTGGGGTTCGTCTGTTCTGGGTGACGCTGGACTGAAGTCGCCCTGGCCTTCAGTGACCGACTCAGACTGTCGAGGTCTGCAGCCGCCTTTGACTGAGTACTTATTCCGACCGTTGTTTGACCTGCAGTACTCTGACGCGGGCTGGACGCGGTGCTTTGTATCGGAAGCGGACCGATGCACTGCTTGTATCTGAAATCTTTTGCGTTTCTGGGACCGCTGCTCCTCTCAGTATTTTCTGAGAGCACATTATCGACTGTTTGGTTGTTCCAATGGACGCCGCTGCGTAGTTCCAGCAACGGAAGGGATTGAACACTTATATAATATATATATATATATATATATATATATATATTTTTGTGTGTGTGTGTGTGTGTGTGTGTGTGTGTGTGAGTATATAGACTTCAGGGAAGCTAGATCCGGAACCTCCCACGTCTGCAATAATTGACGTGGAACTTTTCCATTCAGGGCAGGCTACTGTGCAGATGGTCCTCATCAAAATGTAGTGCCGATTTGACTTCCGTCTGTGCAAGCGGAGCTTTAATGCTGTGGGCCACTGAACAGGGTGAAGTTCAAATGAATTCCTGCGAGTGGAACCATCTTTATATGGTACGACGTCACCGGGTGCCACGATGCGATTAAAAGCGCCTCGCAATTTGTGTCACTGGAGAGAGGAAAGTTTTCTTCAAAACCTCATCAGTCTGGTGAAACGGCCAGTACCAGAAATCAGTCAGTCGCATTAGGGGCGGATCCAGGACCTCACCAAAGGGAGCGAATGGACAGCGCGGATCCCCCTCCGTCCGCTCCCCCATTTTTTGTCTCTTCAGATATGGAAAGACGTTGATCTGCTCGGGTTTAGGGAGGAAGATTAGATGTAATTTCGCCCTTTTACCACATAAAACAGCTAAGAAAGTTCAAGCGCGTCACCTTGTTTGCGAAAATTTTGTGTTTTGTTTCACTACAAAGTGGCCGAAATATGACAACAACGGCGGGATTTTAGGCGGTTGCGTCCCTCCCTCTGTTTCCATTGTTGTGCCTGTATCTGTTCCAGGAGTCCCTCTGCCCCCTGGTAGTTTGAGACGTACATTTTTGATAGCTTAGGTTAGGTTCCCTCTTGCATTTACAAAGGCACTTTTGGTGGTCTCGGGCTGTCTGCCGTGTCAGGACCCTCTAGTGTTCTCAGGTTCTTTGTACAGTTTCACGTGTCCCTCGGGACGTTTCAGGCGCTCCTTTGGCGGTTCCAGAGGCACCTCGGGCAGTTTGATGAACCCAGCTCGCTGTTTCAGGGACGCTTGACCCATCGCGGGTTCCCTCCCGTCGTCCCTGAGACATTTTTGCCGTCTAAGGAGCCCCTCAGGCAGTAACAAAGGCCCTCTTTAAGTTCCTCTCCACCGTGACAGAAGCGCCTCTGGCAATGATCTAGGGCCGTTTCAGAAACTGTCTGGACGTCTCAAAGTTCAGCAGATTCAGGGGCCCCTCTGGTCGTCTCAAGGGCCCCGATTGCTAAAGACTGCTAGTTAGCAATCTCAAAGGCGTTTCTCTAGCAGTCTCAGGGAATCCCCTGCTGCCCTAGGTGTCTCTTCTGTTGTCTCTGGGGAGCATTTTTACAGTCTCAGGGTCCCTCTGCCAGTTACAAAAGACCTTTTGGCGATTTCAGGGCCAACGTGCAGCGTTTTGGGCCCTCTTAACGTCTCCGGTGGTCTCCATGGCTGTATCAGGGGTAAACCTTTGTTACATGGGTTATATGTAGTAGTCTTAGGGCCCCTCTAGACCAGGGGCCTTAGCCAGCGTTTGAGGGGCCTCACTGGCAATCTCAGAGGGACCTTTTCCGTGCCAGGAGCCCGCCTAATACACTCGGGGGCCCCTTGCCGCCCAGGGCCCCATACCGTCTAAGAGGTCCTCTCAGACGTTTTTGCCTCGCAGGCGGCCCTCCGACTTTTTTTGCGGTCTCAGGGGCCATCTGCTGTGTAGGGGCTCATCTTGCCGTCTCTCATCTTGTCGTCTGACCTTCCCGGGGCCCCCTGACTGTGTCAAGAACCCCCAGGTTTTTAAAAAGACCAGCGTAGCACATTTTGGGCCCCTCTCGAGGTTGAGAAGGTCATTGATGAATCCCTGTTTATGTAATCCGTATTTATGAGACCCTTTGGATGGCCAGGGTCTCCTTATGCCGGGGGCTAGCTCCCTTTAAGTTCTTGCCGTCTCTGGGGCCCCAGGCACTTTTAGCTGTCTCATGGACTCTTTGCCGTTTTGGGGCCCTCTTGCGGCCCTCTTGCAGACATCCTTGGAGAGTTTCAGGAGCCCTTATGTTCATCGTAGGGGCCATCTTGCCGTCTGAGGGTTTATTAACCCTCCCGGAGGTTACTGCATCAGGAATCTGCAGTTTTTCACATATGTCCGTGAAACCCATTTGGGGCTCCCCATGACATCCCAGGCCGTCCTAAGGACACAGTCTTCATCTTGGCCGCTTCGGGAGCCCTTTGACCCTTCTGGCGGTCTCAGGGACAGTTTGCCGCGTTGGAGCTCTATTGTGGTCTCAGGGGCATTTCGGAGGACACGTAGAAGGGCCCTTCAGGGGCCCTCTGTGCGTCTCAGGGGTCTCCTCACTCTCCCAGAGGGCCCCTGATTGTGTCAAGAACCGGTCACGTTTCCACAAAAACCCCATGAAACTCATACGGGCCCTGTTCGGGGCCCCTTTTGAGTCTGAGAGGGGCCCTTTTCGGGACGGCCCGAGAGGGGCTCCTTTGGGGCCCCTCTAAAGGCTCCCCTTCTCAGGTCTCGGGGAGATGATTGCCCCTATCGCCCCAGTTGGATCCGCCCCTGAACTGTACCACAACGTTGTGCGAAAATTAACAGGGTCAAGGCATGTTTTTGTTGCTGGTGGCCAGCTGTCGCTGTTAATGATGAATGTTGGAAACGAGACGACGAAACTGGAATTAGGGATGCTCCAGCCCAGATGGGTCTTCCAAGTGAAAAAGGTGCATCTTGGTGAAAAAGAAAGCATTTCATCCTTTCGGCTTTTTGTTTCCTGTGCCTGCTGCAGGTCCTCTGTGTGTCCTGTGACCCAAGGTCGACTTGTGTCGGCGTGCCTCGACCCGGCAATGTCCTGTATCGACCGAACCTGACCCGAGGTCGTCGTGTATCGGCCTACCCCATCCTAGGTCGTCAGGTCATCCTGTGTCAGCCGAACGTAAGCCAAGGTGGCCTTGTGCATACCGAGCCTGACCAATTTGGTAACGCAAGCTTACATTAGTTTATTGTAGTGTGGTGTTTGTTTGTTTGTTTCTGGCTTCTTTTTCGACTCATCAGTCAGGATTGACCATTAGTGTCGTAGTCGGAAGTCGACTGGTCTGGTGTCGAGTCGTGTGCCTCGTCAGGCGTCAATCGGGCGTCCTGTGCGGTGTCCTGTGTCCATTCGCCGCCCTGCGTCCGTCTGGGTCACAGCCCGGCCAAGGTCACTGCCTGCGGCGACGGTCGCGGTCGAGACGGGCGCGGCTGCGTGGTGGACGGCGAGAGATTGATCTGGGATCTCGCGCCGTGCGCACCGTTGCGTTCAAACTAAAACGTTACGCTGTAGTTGACTGTGTATAAAGTCACTACATCAGTTAGTTACATTCGGATAGACTTCATTGGCTTAAATGAGATCAGGTTAGCAAGATAAGGCTAGCCTGATCTCTGTTGTCTTGCAATGTCTGTTGTCTTTGTGTCTGTTGCCAGTGATGGCCGTGGGTTATTGGAATGTGCCGCATCAACATTCCGTGAAGGAGATTTGACTTCTTAACCCTATTCCCGGCAGGAGGGGCTGAATCCGCCCCCCGTCGAGTTTTTTTGCTTGCCAATTCCAGGCTTTTTAACGCAGCTTCATGAAACTTGGAGACTTTTCCTAGATATTCCTTCTACGTGTCGTGACAAAATTTCAAAATTCTATTTTGCTCGGGCGGAGCCAGGCAACGTTTTTGGCAGGCACCTCATACCATTTTTGGCCATGTTGAGGGTAAAAGGAAAATGTCTGCCAAAAACAGAGTTTTTAAGATAGAACTTAAAACTTTATATAAATGTATAGCTAAATAGTTGGGCAATGTGCAGATGTAATTTTGTTTATCTGAGGTCATTTTACAAGGTCAGGTCAAGGTCAAAATTTAAGATTTGTTTTTTTGCAATAATTTCGGCGCCGTTTTTTCAACTGCCAGACCCGGAATATATATGACGTAGAAGGGTGCCTTCTACTTGTGTACCAGATTTCAGCTTGATATCAGGTCGGGTCACGGAGCTATGACCTAAAATGTTAGTGCGCGTACCCTATATCGCCATAGCCATAAATTGAAATTTTTGAAATAGAGTAAATTCAAATGATTGAAAACGTTTACAGATAATATTAAATGCACACGAGATCATTCCAAGTGACCCTAAAGTCACTGGAGGTCATTTAAGGCCAAAGGTCACAAGTTGATATGAGAAACGTGTGACCATGATTGTCCCCCTTTTTCATGTCCCTGGCACATGCTATGCTATGGCCTATGCTAGCATTATACAAACATTGTAATGCGACTTGTACTTCTTTAGTATAACATGACTAGCAGAAGCCAAAAAAGGGTGTTTGCCTCCTTTGTTCATTCAGTTGTTAGAAAACTAATTCTCCTATTTTTGAAATCCTGCGAACGCCCATGAATTTTCTCAAAATTTCAGATGTGTGTACCAATGGTAAAAGTCCTATCCATAATCCCTCGATTCATGCCAGTTTGATCGAAATCGGTCCATAAACAACGGAGTTAGAAGTCCAAAAATACCCCAGATTTTGACATTTTTGCCCCCGGTATCCACATTTTTGAAAATTTTGAAAATTCCTTTTTATAAAAATGTAGTTTACGTCATGGTAAATCGATTGCCGTTTGTTGGGATGAAATCGAACGAGTAGTTCTCGAGATCTCAGGGGGGGCCGAATCCGCCCCCCCTGCCGGGAATCGACCATACTGTCTAGCCCTCCGGGAATAGGGTTGAGCTGAAACTATGGGCTCAGCCGATTAGCTGAGACTTGGAACATAATCAGTTGTCATCGAGCTGACGAAAGCGGCGGCGGAAAACATTGAAATAGCTTTGTCGAAAATTGCTAATGATTTGAATGGCAAAGTATCACGCTCCATCAAACTGGCAAACAACACTGATTTGTCGTCGATGGTGCGGTCTTTTGGCGCCTTTGAATTCTTGGACCTGCCTGTACTGTAAGAAATGACAAACGACAAATCAGAGACAACAGAGCCTGGCGTCTTTTTGGTTTCCCAGTATGTGCCGGGTATGGCATTACCTTGGGGTTCGGCTTGGCACGTTGTGTTTTGCGAAATTCGAATGATTCCTTTCGATGTGTTGATCAGAGTGAGAGGAGCTGCGGGTTTTGCCAGACGTCACCGGGCTACAGAAGAGGCCGCGTACTCCATGCACGTTGTGCGAGACCTCTTCCGAAGCCCGCTGTTCTCTCTGTGGCGGTGGTCTGCCGACCAAAGACAGGACGGTGTCCTCTGCGGCAGGAGTTGGTGGCTGCCACGCCGAACCAGCGCAACTGGCGGGGTATCATCCTGGCCCTGCTGGTCATCACATTCATCTTCTCCATGATTGTGGTGTCGGCCATCCTGCTGACGCCTAAGGACACCCGGGTCCAGATCATCGGACGCCGCTTCACGCTAGAAGACATCGTCGGCTCGGACTTCAAGGTCAACCCCTTCAATGGCTCGTGGCTCTCAGGTAGGTAGTCGGACTGATGTAGAACCGCGTATGCCAATGCCTATGCCTGTAGTCTAAGATTAGCACCTCCCACAGGACTGACGATGGCTTTTGATGTGTAAAATCAGGTTCCTGTTTAGAAGACATGCAGCAAAGTGAATGGAAGGGAGTGGCGAAAATAGGCTTCAAAGCTTTTCACGACGAACTTAATCCAAGGAGAGAAGCGTCATCAGAGGGATCCAGATGATTAATCCTGTTTCCGGAGGGCTACACGGTATGGGCGATTCCCGGCAGGGGGGAGGGGCGGATTCGGCCTCCCCCGAGATCTCGAGAACTACTCATCCGATTTCATCGCAACGAACGGAAATCGATTTGCCATGACGTAAACTATACTTTAATATAGACGCTTTCAAAATTTTGAAAGAGGTGGATACAGGGGGCAAAAATATCAAAACGGAAGTGCTTTTGGACTTCTTATAACTCGCTTCTTTATGGACCGATTCCGATGAAATTGGCATGAATCGAGAGATTATGGTTGGGACTTTCACCATTGATACACACATTTGAAATCTAAAAAAAAATCATAGGCGTTCACAGGGTTTCGAAAATAGAAGGATTAGTTCTTCAACAACTGAGTGAACAAAACGGAAAAAAGCGCTCTTTTGGTTTCTGCTAGTTATGTTATGCTGAAGAAGTACAAATCGTATCACAATGTTTGTATAATGTTAGCATAGGCGGTGCCAGGGACATGAAAAAGGGGAACTGCCATGGTTACATGCTCTTCAGATCAGCTTGTGACCTTTGACCTTAAATAACCTTCAGTGACCTTGGAATCACTTGAAATGATCTCGTGTGCATTTGATATTACCTGTGAACGTTTTCAGTCATTTCAATTCACCCTGTTTCAAAAATTCCATTTTGCGGCTATTGTGATATAGGGTGCGCGCACTGACGTTTTAGGTCATAGCTCCGTGACCCGACCTGATATCAAGCTGACACTTGATACACAAGTAGAGGACACTATTGCGTCATGTATATTCTGGGTTTGGCATTAAAAAATAGCGCCAAAATTATTACCATAAAAGGAAACTTTAACTTTTGATCTTGACCTGGCCTCGTAATGTGACTTCAGATGAACAAAATTGTATTTGTTGCCGAAGTATTATGCTGCAAATTCGTATAAAATGTTAAGTTCTATCTTAAAAACGCTATTTTTGGCAGTCATTTTTCTTTTATTCTGAACAGGGCCAAAAATGGCCTGAGGTGCCCCCTAAAAACGTTGCCTGGCTCCGCCCCTGAGCAAAATAGAATTTCGAAATTTTGCCACAGCACGTAGAAAAACATAGCTAGGAAAGTTCATCAAGTTTCGTGAAGCTGCGTCAAAAAGCCTGGAATCGGCGAGCAAAAAACCCGAGTGGGGGCGGATTCAGCCCCCCTGCCGGGAATTTGGTAAAAATGAGTCTTCTAGTAGCAACCAGATCTTAATGCTGTAATGAGTGGGGTTTCTTGTCTATTTGCGTTTTGAATGCATATGTCAGCATTTTGACTTTGACCAAAAATGAAAGCTACTCTGCTGCAAGAGGGACATTTTTCCCACTGATGCCCGCGTAACGAATTTGCAAAATGCAAATTACGAACCGGAATGTTTCCAAGACAGTTCAGTCTGAACCAGCTATCGTAACCTTAATACGGGAGTAAAATTATTATACCAGAACAGCAACGTGTGTTGCTGTGTGGATGTCGAACGAGGCCTCTTACAATTACCTCCAAGAAGTGCAATATTGCTCAAGACTTGTATTTTGCCTTGTTGTTCCTCGTACTAAATACAGTAGTTATTAACATTGATGTAATGGCCTCTCGTTTTCTTTTGGGGATCAGCATTTTACAGCGGGAGAAATGTCATTAGAAACAACACATCTGTCAGTGGTCTTGCCTGCCGTCATTAAGGGTGGATAAAAGATATGTAAGGTCATTTAAAGATTAAAGTGCGAAAAAATACTGCAAAACATTATCCCAACAGATTGTTCTGCCGGGAAAATTGGTGAGGCTCAGGCCTGATTGCTACAAATGAAAATTCCTTAACAAGGAAGGATCTTTTTCTGCGGGAAGAGGTATGAAACAACGGTATTCAGTTGTAAGTGGCTGCGGAATAATAACATACCAGAGTTTTACAGCCGAACCGAGACGAGACTTTGATTTTTTCCTGTTGAAATATAATTTTCTCGGCGTATAAAAAAGAATTCGCTAGGCTCTCGGGAAGTGAAACGATCTTTTCTTTCCAAATGGGTTGCCAAACGGTACTCAACAAGAAATGCATTTCCGAAAGGAAAATAAATATTTAATTCCTTGTGTGTTTGACAAAGCTCAGGCGAACATGCACTACGCAGGCCGACAGGCATATGTGCTTCTGTGTTTAAATACATGTGCATGTTTGTTATGTGCAGCACCGCAAATACGCGAATACTTCATTGAAGTCACGGCTGCTTTGAAAGAAGCAAATGGCTGTTCTCTTTTGTAGTGTGGGGAAGAGCTTTAAGAGTAGCAGCGTTGCTGTACGGAGACGGTGGTGCGCGGAACCCGGCCTTATTCCGAGGCAGGCACAAGTCTGCATCCTGCGGCTGGTGGCGGGGCTGTCTCGTTTGTTGTTCGTTGATGAGTCGGTCGGCCGTCGCTCAAAGCCTATGGGATATCAAAGTCCGCGTGCACAGACACATCGCGTGATAAGAGAGCAGCTGTTCAGTCCACAGCAGCACAAACGCACTGAGCGCATCCTGTTTGCCCTATTTGTATGTGTGTGGGAGGGGGAATAATAAGTGGGCATGATGAGATAATATTAGAAGTTTTCGCCGTATCACTCGTAAGGTGTCCCAAAACGCTCGGGCCCCGGACCCCGTGAAGTCTTAATGGCCCGGCTGGAGGGCGGAAGCCCGCCCCCCTCTGGGGTTTTCCAAGCGTAGTGAAAAAACGGCGGGACGCAGCGCGAAATTTTCGTTACCTTTTCTCCTATTTTGCATCCATCGTGAAAATTTGAAGTTTCAAGGAGGTCAGGTCAGAGAGGTCAACCTCCAAAAGAATTGCAACCCTAATAACTTTTTTAGGGCAGGACAGATGTGTATGAAACTTTTAGAAGTAACGAAGTGTAACAAACATAATAACTTACATATTTAGGTTTTTCGGAAAATCGAAGGTCAGTGACTTCAGGTGAGTTTACTTTCGGGCACTTTTTGACATTTGGTTTAAATTTCAGGGAATGTTTGCAAGGTTTTCATGCTCAGATATTGTCAGAAGCATGGCCAGTAATATATGCTACCATAATATTACCAGAATACGCGTGATCTTGGCTCGGGTCATGAGCACTGATGTGGGTATATGTAACCCACAACATATGATTTCTGTGAAACCAGAACTTTTCTTAGAAATAATAATGCATTGTTTTCTAGAGTAGAAACAGACGGTGAAATCGAATTCAGCGCAAAAATAAGCCCATCTAAGGTCATTGCGGGCATCAAAAATCGGTGAGCTCTAATGACCTCACTTGGCCCAGGTTGACCTTCAGGGCAGTGGCAAATGCTTGTCGAGTGTTATACTACGTTACGGCAACATTTGGAATACAACTTGGAAACGAGCGGGTAAGTCGAAGCGCGATACAGCATAATAGCGCCACAAACGTGCATCAAATAAAGTCGTGGCTTGACCTTATTTCATGAGTAGTTGATTCATGATATTTCGTGTCATTCATGATATTAACTCATTGGTTAACCGGGTCATTTGCGATATGAATGTGTTCGACATGTTAATAGTCATCTTAGTATTCTATCAAAATGAAAATCAGAACGTCAATTTCATTTTTCATCAGACTTTTGCTCCACCTCGTTCTGACCTGTCATAACCTCTGATGGCCTCAATATTAACACAGGTTTAAAAAGCTTGTGCTCATTCCACTTGCCTTAATGAACCCAATGACTTGGCTGGCACTTGTTTTTTCTGCTCAACGCACAGAACATAAGACCCTGGGAGACATCCTGCCTCCTCCTGCCGGGCGAAGGGCATTCTGAGGTCTGGCCGGGCACGAGTTATGGGTTTCCGACCGGTAACAGAGCCTCCGGAAATTTCTGTTTCGTGTCGTAATGCGCGGGGTCCAGGGGCATCAGTGCCTCGGAAACTAGATGACCCCGTGACGGGTTTCAAATGAGCTTGCCGATATGTCGAGGGCCGTCGAAACGTAACTGGGTCGCTGAAAGCATGAGGCTTGAAACATGAGGGATCCACGTAACTGGGTCCCTCCCATTCACCTGGGATCTGGGATGTGTCGCAATTCACCGTCCGTCAGAAAGCCTGGACTTTAACTGAGTCAAAAAACTAGAGAACTGACGCGTGAAAGTCCCGTTTTGAGGATCCGTCTGTTATTGGAGAGTAGCGTTCAATCAGAACCTTCGTCCTGAAATTTGGATACAGCGTCATGTCCAAGACCACGAAGTTTGCATATACGTCTGATTCATAGATAACAATCTCTTTCCTAGAATTCTGGGTTCTGAATAGGTATTTTAGGCCGTGGAGAGCGTACTTCTTGAAAAGTTCCAAAGCCTGGCATTATTGCTGACAACGCAGTTGTTAAGACAGTAATGTTTTCATTTGGCTGTCGATTTTTAGCGATGCCTTTGGGGTAACATAGCACAAGTGCTACTCGCTGCCAACCCAATGGAGAGTTGCATGGTTTTGAAATGCCAACCATTGCTTTGAAGATCTGTCATATGCACACGTATATAATTGTTTATGTTATAAATTTATCCCAAACGTGTTGAAGTGAGGAGGGGAGGGCATTGGGATCAGAGCCAAGCTTAGGCGAGCTTGTTGCTCGACCCTGACCCCGCCACCCAGGTGTTTCCAAATATGGATTCATTTTGTCCCATGCGCCAAGCCAGATGGCGCTGGTGAATCTTTACCGTGTCGGGCAGCTCCACAATACGGCCGCCCCGTACCTGGCTGACCCTTTCGGCTCCTGGCCAAATATAGGTGCCCGTCCAGGTGCCCGAATAAAAGATGAAGTCCTATATAAAAATTATAACCAAGTAGACTGAAAGCATTGTAACGCCGGGAACATTTCCTTACTGGATTTAACCCTATTCCCGGCAAGGGGGGCTGAATCCTCCGCCTCGGGTTTTTTGCCTGCCAATTCCAGGGCTTTTGACCCAGCTTCACGAAACTTAGTGACTTTTCCTAGCAATTCTTTCTACGTACTGTGACAATTTCGAAATCCTGTTTTGCTCAGGGACGGAGCTAGGTTTTTGGGAGGTCATTTTTCTCATTTTCATTTCATTTCATTTTCATCCAATTTCAGGTCATTTTTTGCTCTGTTGAGGGTAAAAGGAAAATGACTGCCAAAAGTAGAGTTTTAAGACAAAACTTAAAACTTTATATCAATGTATAACTTAATAGCTGGGCAACATGCAAATACAATTTTGTTTATCTGAGGTCATTTCCCAAGGTCAGGTCAAGGTCAAAAGTCAGAATTTGGTTTTATGGTAATAATTTCGACGCTGTTTTTTGAAATGCCAAACTTGATTATATATGACGTAGAAGGGTGCCCTCTACTTGTATATCAAGTTTCAGCTTGATATCAGGTCGGGTCACGGAGCTATGACTTAAAATGTCAGTGAGCGTACCCTGTATCACAATAGCCGTAAAATGGAGTTCTTGAAATAGAGTGAATTCAAATGATTGAAAATGTTCACAGATAGTATTAAATGCACACGAGATTAATTCAAGTGATTCTAAGGTCACTGGAGGTCATTTAAGATCAAAGGTCACAAGTTGATCTGAAGAGCATGTGACCATGACAGTTTTCCCTTTTTCATGTCCCTGGCACCGCCTGTGCTAACATTATACAAACATTGTAATACGATTCGTACTTCTCCAGCATAACATGACTAGCAGAAGACAAAAAAGTGTTTTTACCTTTTTTGTCCATTCAGCTTTTGGTGAAACTAATCCGTCCATTTTTTAAACCCTGTGAACGCCTGTGAATTTGTTCACAATTTCAAATGTGTGTATCAATAGCAAAAGTCCCATCCATAATCTCTCGATTCATGCCAATTTCATCGAAATCGAACCATAAACAGCGGAATTATAAGAATTCCAAAAGTACCCCCAATTTCGATATTTTTTCCCCTGTATCCACCCCTTTCAAAATTTTGAAAACACCTTTTTTAAGGTGTAGTTTACGTCGTGGCAAATCGGTTGCCGTATGTTGCGATAAAATCGGATGTGTAGTTTTCGAGATCTCGGGGAGCCAAATCCCCCCTGCCGCGAATCGGCCATACCGTCTAGGTTTCCGGGAATAGGGTTAAGTACCATCCATTGTCTGTCGTCCTCGATGAACAGTCGTGCTTAAAATCGATCTTGAAATTCATGTATGAATTAAGTTTTGGCAATGTCATTCCTTTTCATGATGTCTTAACGGACACGGACAAAACTTGGGAGCGACTGTTAACCGACAGACAATGAACAATGGAAAACAAGAGAAAATGATTAATGCTTAACCCTATTTCCGGCATGGGCCTGAATCCGCCCCCCCCCCTCTGGTTTTTACTTTCCAGTTCCAGGGTTTTTGACGCAGCTTCAAGAAACTTGGCGACTTCTCCCTATTGTTTTTTTTTTCAAGGTACTGTAACGAAATTTTGTAATTGTGTTTTGCTTAGGGACGGTGCCACGCAACGTTTTTGGAAAGCACCTCAGGCCATTTTTGGCCATGTTGAGGGTAAAAGCAGAATCTCCGCCAAAAATAGCGTTTTTAACCCTATTCCCGGCAGGGGGGGCGGAATCCGCCCCCCCTCGGGTTTTTTGCTTGCCAATTCCAGGCTTTTTGACGCAGCTTCCCGAAACTTGGTGACTTTTCCTAGCTATTCCTTCTACGCGCCGTGACAAAATTTCGAAATTCTATTTTGCTCAGGGGCGGAGCCAGGCAACGTTTTTGGGAGGCACCTCAAGTCATTTTTGTCCATGTTGAGGGTAAAAGGAAAATGTCTGCCAAAAACAGAGTTTTTAAGATAGAACTTAAAACTTTATATGAATATATAGCTAAATAGTTGGGCAATGTGCATATGTAATTTTGTTTATCTGAGGTCACTTTACAAGGTCAGGTCAAGGTCAAAAGTCAAAATTTGTTTTTTCGCAATAATTTCGGCGCCGTTTTTTCAAATGCCAAACCCGGAATATATATGACGTAGAAAGATGCCCTCTACCTGTGTACCAAGTTTCAGCTTGATATCAGGTCAGGTCACGGAGCTATGACCTCAAATGTCAGTGCACGTACCATATATCGCAAAAGCCAAAAAATGAATTTTTTGGAATAGAGTGAATTTAATCGATTAAAAGCGTTTACAGATAATATTGAATGCACACGACATCATTCCAGGTGACCCCAAGGTCACTGGAGGTCATTTAAGGTCAAAGGTCACAAGTTGATCTGAGAAACGTGTGACCATGACAGTTCCCCCTTTTTTATGTCCCTGGCACCGCCTATGCTAACATTATACAAACATTGTAATGCGATTTGTACTTCTTTAGCATAACATGACTAGCAGAAGCTAAAAAAGTGTTTTGGCCTCTTTTGTTCATTCCGTTATTGGAAAACTAATCCATCTATTTTTGAAACCCTGTGAACGCCCATGAATTTTCTCAAAATTTCAAATTTGCATACCCATGGTAAAAGCCCTATCCATGATCTCTCGATTGGTGCCAGTTTCATCGAAATCGGTCCATAAACAACGGAGTTATAAGAAGTCAAAAAGTACCCCCAATTTTGACATTTTTGCCCCCCTGTATCCACAAATTTCAAAATTTTGAAAATTTCTTTTTATAAAAATGTAGTTCACGTCACGGCAAATCGATTTCCGTTTGTTGCGATGAAATCGGATAAGTAGTTCTCGAGATCTCAGGGGGAGGCCGAATCCGCCCCCCTTGCCGGGAATCGGCCATACCGTCTAGCCCTCCGGGAATAGGGTTAAGATAGAACTTAAAACTGCATATGGATATATAGGTAAATATTTGGGAAAATGCAATTAAAATGTTGTTCACCTGCGATCAGTTCACAAGATCAGGTCAAGGAGAAATGTCAAAATTTGGATTCAAAGCAATAATTTCGGCGCTTTTTTCAATTGCCAAATCCGAAATATATATGACGCACAGGGATGCATTCTACTTGTGTACAAAAATTCAGCTTGATATCAGGTCAGGTCACGGAGCTATGGCCTAAAATGTCAGTGCGCGTACCCTATATCATAACAGCCGTAAAATGCAATTTTAGAAACAGAGTAAATTCGAATAACTGGAGACGTTTTCGAATAATATGAAATTAACACAAGATCATTTCAAGTGACTCTAAGGCCCATGGAGCTCATTAAAGGTCAAAAGTCGTAAGTTGATCTGAAGAACATGTGATCATGACAGTTCCCCTTTTTCATGTTCTTGGCAACGCCTATGCTAACATTATACAAACATTGTAATACGATTTGTACTTCTTCAGCAGAACATGACTAATGGAAGCTAAAATTGTTTTTAACTTTTTTGTTGATTCAGTTTTTGAAGAACTAATCTTTCCGTTTTTGAAACCCTGTAAACGCCTACCAATTTTCTCAAAATTTGAAATGTGTGGGCGAATGGTAAAAGTCCCATCCATAATCTATCGATCCGTGCCAATTTCATCAAAATCAGTCCATAAACAACAGTTATAACAAGTTCAAAAGTGTCCTCATTTTGACTTTTTGCCCTATGTATCCGCCGTTCTAAATTTTTGAAAACTTCTTCTTGTAAAAATATAGTTTGCATCATGGCAAATCGATTGCCGTTTGTTGCGATAACACCGGATGTGTAGTTTTCGAGATCTGAGTGGGGCGAATCCGCCCGCGCCCTTCCCCCTGTCGGGAACCGGCCATACCGTTTAGCCCTCCGGGAATAGGGTTAAATGCAGTCAGCGAATGTCCCCGACGTTATAACCAGGGATTGTTAATTTGCTTTCTTTTGAGAGGGCCCTGGCCCCCTCAATCTTGCTTTGGGCCTGCTCTTATGTTGGTTTGGGCCTCCAATATTTTCTGCCGGTTTTAAAGAAGAATGAGTAATTATAACGAAAAGAACGGCCGCAAGAGATAAAAGATAAGCAGAAAATAAAGACTTAGCGGTGTATTTATCTTTCCCTCTACGTTTTATCTATATGTATGCCGTTTTGCATAAGGATAAATGCATTTGTTATTTGATAAATGGTAACAAGTAACGTATGAATTTCCGTTGGTCTAAATAAAGTGGGCTAAATCCATTCAGAATCCCACATTTGGGGAGATTAGGTTGTCGGGCTCTCGGCTCCCCCCAAATCATTTTTAGAAATCGATGCCTCTGGTTATAAGACTGTCGTCATCCGTGCTCTTGTAAAGCGTACATTTAAACACTGTTCGGACTGGACTAGTTTGCACTCTAAGTTGACACGACTGGTGCACATTCTAGCAAACAACGGCTTCTCGAATTCGGACACTGAAACAGTAATACAGGTTCGTATGGACAAATACTTTACCGAAACGGGACGGCCAGACAACCCAGATATCACTTAGTACCGAAAGCAAAGACAACTCCCTATGCAAACAAGATTAAATAAAGCGAAAAGGGAAATCTTGTCACGATATGTTCACACGACGAAAAGCCTCAGTTAATCATTTATTAAAGGAAAAGGGAAATATTCCCGATTTTCTAATGAAAAACAACTACGCACGACCTGACAAACTTTATAGCACCAATGTAGTTCACCAATTTACTTGTGGATACGACGGCTGCAAATTTTGCGCAATACACTATATTAGTGTCACAACAATGACGTTCTCAAGACGACTCACTATGCTTGTACATGACGGCACGCCAGTAAAACACGTGAGACAAGAATATAATTAGACCGTAACGCGACAACAGCTGACGGACAATGCGGTCATATTACGCACAGGTTATGACGTGACACATCAAATAAGTTGAAGTGTGTATGTTCATGAAAACTCACCAGCTCCGAACAAACAACAAATTCCTGTATCACCGTAGAGCTTCTGGAAAAGGGTTCCAAAGCTCCTTGGAGTCCACCGTTCCTTTTGTGTTCAGGCTGCTTACTGTAGGCGAAACACTAAGTGAGATCGTCATTTTTATCCATCTACTTATTTTTTTTCTTTTTGATGGTGCGTATTACATCTGGATCTGGTGCACCGTGAATAATTTTCAAATGGCTACTGTTTCCAATTTCTTGTCGCTCTTGAGGCGAGATAAGAGTGTCTCGGAACGTTTATATGTAAATAAATGAACAACTTTGTACATCTGATATGCAGTCTAGGACTTCAGTTGTATGCATCAAAACCCAAACGAAAATACATGACGCATTTAACAAATAGATAAAAACACATCATATAAGTGAAAACGGCATCTTTCGAATTCGCATCCCAAAAGCGTCGGTGTTTTCAAGCAAATGTAATTTACACGTTGAACGTCCAGTGAATGAGTACTTAAACACTGTTTGTCACGCGTATCATACCTTGACGTGACCGATAAATTACATTCCCGAAAAACCGTGGTGTACTTTTGGTCTCTCATACACTCGTCACATTCACTCGCTATTTTGTGCAGGAGGATACGCGGTCACCTTTGGTGTCTGCAAAATGTTGCATTATTTCTTACTCAGTCGGTGTACTATGAAAACGAAAAAAAAGACAAAATAAAATGCCATATTTTTGACCAGGCAGTGGAAAGTCATTAAAGCATCTGCTGTCTTCCGGGAAGTCCCAGCTTGGTCTGGAGTTTCCTGTTTGGTGTAAAGATGCCGGCCGCCGCAGATTGAGCCGGTCGATCGGCCCTACCTTCTGGCTGTCCGTAATTAAGGAACGCAGCCCGTGGCGCCCTCAGTGGACCCTGTCGGCCGCCAAGCTGGTCGCCAGCGCGCAAACATGTTTGTCGGACGGTGGCGATTTATCGCTGCCCTGATTGTGTCTCCGGGCTGGCGGAGGGCGGATCCGCCGCCGTTGGCCGTGGACAATCTCTGACGCGTTTTGGTCAGCTGTCTTCACAGGCAGAGCAGCAGGTAGTGTAACAAGCCACAGCATGGTGTACGGACAGATCGCCAGCCGATGTACGGACAAATCAGCAGTTGGTGTACCCACGGATTACCAACCGGTGTTCTGGCAGATGATGGGTTGCTGTAGTAACACATCACGAGTTGGTCTGCCGACAAGTCACGAAAAGCTATAACGACAGATCACAGCCTGGTGTGCAGGCACCGCGAGCCGATCTTCTTACAGATCACGAACGGATGTACTGGTGGCAAACACCTTTGTACCGTTGTTCCGACTAATTGTAAGCTAGATGACTGCTTGGTCTCGTACTGGTATACTGAAAGTGGTGTGCCGACAGGTGGCGTTTTCGTATTGCAGGCTGTGCCCTGGGGCCATTGTTGTACAGCGCGTTTGCCAACGACCTGAGCTACTTTGCGGCGGAGGCCCATGTCGTCCAAGTACGCCGATGACAAACGGATTTTATTGTCTGGTGGAAAAGATGACGTTTATGTCCGAAATGACCGCATGGAACTCTGTCTCTTCTTTCTGGAAGTTTGGTTTCAAGCAAACTCTTTGAAGGCGAACACAGCGAAAACCCAGTTGATGGTGTTCGGAAGTCGCAAGAACCTTCGCAATGCTCCCCCAGTTAGGATAAACTTTCGCGAAGAGTGCATTGGTCCCGAACCCACGGTGCGGAACCTGGGAGTTATTGTCGATCCAAGCCTGTTGCGGGACGCCCATGTAGCACACGTTACAGATAAATGTTTCGGGCTACTGATTGGTTGGTTATTGGGGCTTAGGGACGCACCGACTACAGGGTCATTCGGCGCCCATTTCGGGCTACTGATTGGACTCAGGTAAAAACGTTATTACCTACTACAAAACATCATAGCGTCGTGCCATCGTGCCAGCCCATCGTGCCCGGCCTGGTCCTGTCACACCTACGGTGCCGTATTTCCGTATTTGCAGCTGCTTTGATAAGAACTACAAACAGCTTCAAAAGATTGGGATGTAAACAACAAGCAGCTTCAAAAGGTTTTTGTGCAAGGCTGGTGTCTGGAAAACGGATATTCGACCACATATCGAACGTTTTGAGAGGACCAGGCTGGCGCATCTCCAGACAGCTGGCTGGCTATCACTGCCTTAATCTCACCCATAACATTCGCGAATGGGGAGAACCATCATCTGGCCTCTTTCCTCAACATACTTTCAGAATCTCGCTCTAAACGCACACGACAGGATGACTCACCTGCCACGCATCCGAACCGAGGCTGGTTCGGTCTGGACCTACCGAACTTCTGGTCTGGACAACCGACTACCGTCAGATTTAGCAGACCGGAAACTCAGCTCATCGAAAAAGAACCTAAACACGTTTACTTAATAGGACAACATGGCATAGTTCGTTATTTTGACTGATGTTTGTGTTCCTGTTTACTCCTGTTGAGCGCGATTCATGCGTGTATTTGTGTGGTTTGTGGCACACTTTATTCCAAGTGCTTGTAAAACCATTTTGTATCATTGAAATTCCCTCCCATACCATACTATTTATATACCATGATGCTGGGCTGAGAAAAGCCACATTGTATATGGATGTCCAAAAGCGGCAAAATAAATAAATGAACAAATAAATAAACAAATGAATAAATGACGAACTACTGTACAGACAGATAACGAGCTGGTGGACCTTGGATGGACGGACTGACGGATCTCACCCTGGTGTGCCGGTAGATCGCGAGCTGGTGTACCGGGATGTCTCCGGCGGGCTGTCCGTGCTCAACTGTGAGTCGCTGGTCGTTCGCCTTCTGGTCTCCAACGTCACCTTCGTGAGTACCGTGTGACGTCACCGTGCCGGAGCTGGCGAGCGCCGCGGCCGTTGTGACTGTCCCGGTGGTCCTCCGTGATGTAATGATCCTCGTAATGTGAATGTTTGTCAACGTTTTAGGAAGGGCCAATCTGTGGCGCGTCTGCTGCGTTTTGTTTAAAAATGCGTTTCGGCGGGAAACGAAGGCAGAACGAGTGGATACCTCTGAAAAGTGTCTCAGGTGCGAGCCGAGATTAGGAGCGACGTCGTAGGAGGAATTCTCTGGACTCGTCAACGATAATCATGGGAACTGCTGAAACGAGTTCATCCATTTATCGTTTACCCGGCACCACCTGTGCTCTTCCGCTAGCCGAGAGTCGCCGTCTGGAGGCTAAAGTAGGCCCTTCATAATCATGAACTAGGAGACCAGTCTAACTGACGGTGATTCTGATCGATTAGGTTTGCGTTTCGTGTCTCTGGGCATAAAGTTTGGCCTCTTACGTCGACATGTCACGTCACAGGTCAATGAAATGTAGGAATATAAGGCCGCAAAATGCGCGTCGTCTGAATACGACAGTAAGTGTAGCAGTGGACTTCTAGCATGAACAGAGCAGTGAGGGAACATTTTCATATTTCTTCGTATTGTGCAGTCATTTACGACCCTATGATTCCTAATCCGTTACCAGAAATGCAAAAATCGCAATGGAAATTACTCTTTTCGGTCCTCCAAGCGGCGCCGCCTGGAATGGCCCGTGATTGGCTGTGACGTCACGAAACTCGGAGCGGCAGACCGGTCCGGCCGTGCCATGACGCTTAACGTGGCGGAAAGGGCACCCCGTTTTTGGCGTGCAGTTTCTGAACCGTTCGAGGTAAAGCCGTGAAACCTGGTGACTGTTCTTAATCCCCTTTCGTACACAAGTTGGCAGAAACTTACGATTCCAGTGCATCAAGTGGCGGCTCAAGAACGGGGTTTAGGGAGGCACATTGTAAAAATGTAACGTAGTTTCGTAGTCCAGGAGTCAAAACTAAATATTGCAAATTGCCACATCCATGGGAAGACCAAATATCCCGTAAACCTTTCCATCGCCGCAGGACCGACACAAAGCCATCCTCTAGTCGGCTCGAAGCGCAAACGTTACATTAGTCCTCGGCAGTTCAGCGGTGTTGGTGTAACCATCTGGTTTTTCTGGGATAGTTGCTGAATCGGTCGGCCGAGTGAGCTGAAGTTTTGGCTGCTGGAGTTTTGAATCTTTTTACACGTGACCTCAAAACTTCAAAGTGGTGTCGTGTCAGCTCACTGAGCTGTGACTTTGTTGTCGAGGGCCTGCAGTCCACAAATGTCGAAAATTTGAACCGCCCCGTTCTAAATAATGCATTCGAGTTGATTTCAGGTCAGACTGTTCTTTGCAAGTAGTTCTAGAGATACCACCCGGCAGTGGGGTGACATTTTATCCCCGTTGCAAAACCTAGGTCATCTAAGATTAGGGTCACGCCAGGTCACATTCCGTGAAAATTAGTCTGCAGCGATTCTCCGTTCAAAGCCTGTTTAGAGGCGCGATACGGTTCTGTGCGAACATGGTTTGCCTGAAGCAGGTACGAGGTCGTTCAAGGTCAAGGCCAGGTCAAGTTCTGGATCTTTTACCATACAACAAAGCTGCTGTGGCAAATCGCAAGGTCAGTTCAAGGTCTTTCGAGTTCAGGGTCAAGGTGACATTGTATGGCCTCATGTGACCCTTCCCAACCACTTGGACACCATTACGGTCTACTTGGACCTTATAAAACGTTGCCATGTAAATGTCTGAAAGAATCAAGCATATCACACAAAACTGGCTTTGACCTAGTATTCACTAATCGGACAGGTCAACCGTAAGAAATATCTTCAAATTACCCAGGTTTCAGTTAAAGTGAACAGTCAGGGCTATGTAATTTTTGTTCTTCTAGCGCTTCTAGCGCAGGTGTGGAAACTCATGGAGGTCACACATTCACTCCCCATGGACTGGCGAAAGTGGCAAAAACCAGAAATTTGACGAGGGTTAAATCGTTGCTTACATGATTAAAAAGCTACGACACTCACTTCAGATGTACCGGCCACCCTATGTCAATGCTCTTCAGGACCTGTTTTAAGAACGAACCACTGCCAGTCGAATTATGGGTAGCATCAAAACAAAACATGGGTATTTCGCCGACTCTTAACCGCCGGAGTTCGGTTTTGACTGAATGGTGGGGCGAGACTAACCGTCGCACGTAGCTGAAACTTAGCCGTCTCGGGGATTTGGTATCACAATGCATTATGTCACATTTTCGGGTTTCGGGGACGACGGAGCTGCGCTCGGCTTGCGCCCAATTCTCCCATGTGTCTTTGGCGAAATCCCACACATTTTCGAAAAACTTAGGCGGGCGCCGCTTCCGGGCGTGCGACTCGGGGACAACGAGTCGCGCCGACACGAAACCGGGCACGGTGGGCAAAAAATCGATTGGAGAATCGCACCGCACAGAAGAAAAGGAGCCGGGACTAGCACTTGGTGCGTGCTGGCGTGCCGCTTCGCAAGTTTTCAAAATGGAGTAATGATCTCGGAAACCGTTAAAGATACAGATCCGAGGACACGATGACCAACCACAACAAGGTACCAACAGGGAACCATGAAGCGGGCTCGTCCTCATCCGCCGAACGGGGTAAGCTCGGCGCGCGCTCAAAGTCATTTATGCTGTGATATGGAATGAAAAGGCATCGGTGTCTGACACGAAATTGGAACCAACGGAAAGCCCGTTCTTTTGCCGTTTGGATGATGCCAAACACCATTCAGGTGTGTCGAGACCGCTCCGGCCATGCAGTGTCACATGAACCGATGCAAGAGGCGATTTCTCCCATCTTCAAGTGAGCTCGAGACAAGTGACAACTGCCGACACGGCGTCCTTCCCGGCACCGAATCTCGCCAACCGTGGTTCGCACCGCGTCCAAACCTGGCTTGGTCGACGGAAAATCGCTTAAAGAACAGTGTCATATACAACACTTCGCGCGGGGACCAGCATATGACGCATGCTAACCACGGAAACAATGAAAGGTCGTTTTGTAAGCTTCACGAAACAGTGTATTGGAAGACAGAGACAGGGACAGGGAATGACACGAAGACAGAAAAAAAGATATAGAGGCAGGCAGAAAACAGAGTGACTGTGGGGAACCAAGGAAGAGTGAGTGAATGTGGGGGAAATTGAGGGGCACTGAGGAGACCGGCAGAGATTGACAGAGATCGACGGGCCGACGGAGATCGATGGAGACCGGCGGAAAGCGGTGGAGACCGGTAAAGGCCAAAAGAAGGCCAACGGAGGTCGGTTGAAACTGACAGATACCAATGAGCATCAAACAATATTTAGAGAGACCGAAGGACCATTAGGTTGATGGAGACTAAAGGAGACCAATAGAGACTGATGAAGATCGAGCTAGATCGAGGGAGATCATCCGAAATTAATGGAGATCCAGGGGATATGGGGAAGACCTGCTGACACTGACGGGACAGACAGAGTGCAAGCGATCCTCACGGAGACTGAGGCTGTAAAAACTGACGAAGATGGGATATGAGAAGAAACATCTTGCACCTGTCCAACCTGGGAAAGCAAAAACAGAACAGGGATGTGGCAGTGGCTCTTTCATACCTCAGGGCGCTGTATGAAATGAAATTGGTTGATAGCAGCAATAGCAATAGAAATTGGTTGATAGCAGCAATAGAAAGACTGATTGAAGCGCACTTCGCTCTTTAACATGACATTTGAGATAGAGGGCATAAGTACAGACCAATGGCCGAAGGAGGCCTGTTTCCATGGAAGTTTGCAGTGCAATTAAAAAACAGCACTGTGAGCAGCTTGATCAGCTGTTCAACAGTGACCAGACTGAAGTGCGTAGCGTGATTGTCGAACGATGCTGGGATGCTGGCGTGAGAAATTTGGGGAGGCCAAACTGCTGTTTGGTTCAACAGACAGAATCCGTCTGTTGGCAATGAAGCGTGCACTACGATCCTGGGGCAGTCCCGGGGGCAATTTGATCAGGTTGCGACCAAAACTTGATTCGAATGCAAAACGCAAACGCGCCAAGAGCTCTAAATGCGCGGCGTGGCAAACAGCTAAAAAAAACGGTCGGCGCGTCCGAGAAACGCATGCGCCTTGTGGCGTACATGGGGTCGCGTTTTGGGGGTTACATGGATGGTCGGAGACAAGCCGGCCAGAGGCCGTCGGCTGCCGCCTCTACATCGGTGGGCCTGCCAGCCAGATTCGCCGTATTTTTTGCGCGATTTGTTTTATCTCGCTTGCGATCGCAGCAGTTCATGAAATTGAACCAGTTAGAACGGAATCCAGCAGAATCATCATAAGCATGAATGTCAAAAATTGCCGATATCCTTACCCTATTGGTAGTACTCATATACGCCAATCGAATTCCAGCTGACGGAATTTGAAACGTGCCTGACGTTTGTTTGTTAAAAAACCGATGCGCGCCGATTTTCCGTTTTTTTTTTTTTTTTTTATTCACGAAGGGTTGCCTCATCACTATAGATATATGCTACTCACAGTCTCTGCTTGAAGTGTGCCAATGTTCTGTTCGGGCGTGAGCTGTTGGCAATACAACATTTCCACAAGGGAGGGGGGGGGCTTTAGCTGTGTGCTGCTGTGGGGATTTGGTCATCACTTGTGGGGATTCCCCCCCCCCCAGTTAACATGTTAAAATAGGCCCTGGTGTTCTGGCTCTTGCACCGTTTTAGTTCCCTATGCTGAGAATGCTGACCAATGAGAGCCCCGAAATGCTTTCTTAGGATCCTGGTCATAGCCACGTGCCCGGAGTTTTGCAAACGGAGTGTAAATTCGGTCAACTGGCTACATTAAAAACTACCTTGAGGATAACATCCCCATTAACCCTATTCCCGGCAGGGGGCTGAATCCGCCCCCCCCCGTCGGGTTTTTTGCTTGCCTTTCCAGGCTTTTTGACGTAGCTTTACGAAACTCAATGACTTTTCCTAGCTATTCTTCCTACGTACTGTGAAAAATTTCGAAATGCTATTTTCCTTAGGGGCGGAGCCAGGCAACGTTTTTGGGAGGCAGCTCAGGTCATTTTTGGCCCTGTTGAGGATAAAAGGAAAATGACAGCAAAAAAGCGTTTTTAAAATAGAACTTAAACCTTTGTATGGATGTGTAGCTAAATTGTTGGGCAACATGCAAGTACAATTTTGTTCATCTAAAAACATTTTACAAGGACAGGTCGAGGTCAAAAGTCAAAGTTTGGTTTTATAGTAATAATTTCGACATTGCTTTTCGGAATGTCAAACCCGGAATATATATGACGTAAAAGGGTGCCCTGTACTTGAGTATTAAGTTTCAACTTGATATCAGGTCCGGTCACGGAGCTATGACATAAAATGTCAGTGCGCGTATTCTTTATCACAGTAGCCGTAAAATGGAATTTGTTAAAAAGAGTGACTTTAAATGATTGAAAACGTTTACAGATAATATTAAATGCACACGAAATCATTCTAAGTGAATCCAACGCTATTGGAGGTCATTTAAGGTCAAAGGTCACAAGCTGATCTGAAGAGCATGTGACCATGACAGTTCCCCCTTTTTCATGTCCCTGGTACCGCCAATGCTAGCATTATACAAACATTGCATACGGTTTGTGCTTTTTAAGCATAACATGACTAGCCGAAGCCAAAAAGTACTTTTACCTTTTTTGTGCATTCAGTTTTTGAAAAACCAATCTTTTTTTGAAACCCTCTGATTGCCTATGAATTTCCTCAAAATTTCAAATTTGTGTACCAAGTTTAAAATTTCCATCCATAATCTCTCGATTCATGACAATTTCATCCAAATCGGTCTATAAACAACTGAGTTATAAGACGTCCAAAAGTACCCACAATTTTGATATTTTTGCCCTCTGTATCCACCCTTTTAAAATTCTGAAGACGTCTCTTATTAAAGTGTAGTATACGTCACGGCAAATCGATTGCCTTTTGTTACGTTGAAATGGGATGTGTAGTTCCCGAGATCTGGGGGGGCGAATCCGCCCCCTCCCCCCACCGAGAACGGCCATACCGTCTGGCCCTCCGGGAATAGGTTTAAAATGCATGATGTATGGAAAACCGGCAACTCAGGATACGTCGTGTGTTGTATATGTGTTCTGCAAAGTCTATGTTACTAATTCTGTGTGTAAATTTTGTATGCAGTATGTCGTTTTCATACTGCTGATGTTTGCAACAAGGATCTTTTTCCCTGCTGCTTCGGTGTCTAAATGTCCTAGCGTGATCGCAAACTCGATCTGTTCAAAAGAAAGACGTCATTTTTGAATTGGCTGATTCGTTAGATATGAACAGTGTTCATGATCAGTCAGTGCCGTTCATGGTAATGTCACTACGCGGAAGTCATATTGAACCATTTTCGGTAGGGACGCGTGGATTCTTATCAGACTTCCCTTGGTAGTTACGAGGGACATTTTTGTCTTCTCTCCAAGCGGGCGGCTCAGATACTCCAGATACTCCAGATACCCCAAATACTTGAACAATACAACCACCATTGGACAGACAGTAGTTGACAGATATCGTAGGTTGACTTGTAGGTCGTCGTGAATGAGTCATACATGCAGTTTTCAGATACCGTTAGGATTCTGGTACTGTTTTCCCCTTTCAACATGACTTTCAAGGAGGTCATCAGGGAGGACACAAGGCCAGGTATCAGGTCGCTGAAGTCATAAGTGAGATCAAATGAGATTGTGGATACAGAACAGCAAATGTCATTTTTGAGCTTCTTGTGACATGTTATAGCAGTGGCGTGTTTATCCCGCCCCCGACGGCGGGAGCACAGTTGAACGCCCCGTGAGGTTTTCCGAATTACGAGAGAACGAACAAACGCATCGCCACGAAACTTTGTGTACCTTTTCTTTTGACCAATTTTACGCCTTGTATCCAATACTTGACCTCAGGCCAAATATGTTGTCTGACCTAGATTAGGCCAAGTTAACCTATGTCCAAAAAAGTTAAGCGCCTTGTAACTTTTTTCCAAAATAAGCTATCACAATAAAACTTCCCAGGGTTAGAGATTTTGATCAATGCAACAAATCTGCTATCTCGGATTTTTACGGAAATGTCCGGGTCGTTGACGTAAGGTCAAGCCCATTTTCAACATAGGTCGTCGTTCTTTTTTTTAAAAATTAAGGGATTTTTATCACAACTTGAGTGTGAGGAGATCCAAACATCCAGTTTCCGTCATTGAGCAAAGTTTCAGTGACCTACCATTGACCTAAAGTCAGATCACGAATAACTGTTAAGAGCCAAAATGCACTGCCATCAAAAACGATGATATATGACCTAGATCGGGTAGAAAATAGCAGAACTGGCTCGCACGATTGCGAATAATACCAAAAAGTTCAAAAAGTTAAATTTTGGAAATAAACAGGCTCTCACGGACAAAGCTCTACCATTTGTGTAGATTGGCAACTACTAAATTTTTTTCAACATATGAGCAGAGAAACCATCTCGAGAACCACGAGGATCAAGAAACAACAATTGAAAAGGCATATTTCGCGAAAATAAAAGAGCTCTAAAACAAGTTCCCGTTAATTTCACACCGCGCTCGCCTATGGCGCCCGCCCGGCAGCGGTGTGAAAATCGCCGTATCTTGATGTTGACGTTTCCATGTACATATTAAACAGATCAGAGAACCTAGACGTGTACCCGCATCTGTGGACTTTTACGGACTTTATTAGTCACAGTCCTTGAGATCCAGGCCCTTTCTCGGTCTCATGCACGGGTTTATGAGAAAACATATATAGGGTGTAGGTGGCTTGCACATTATCCAAAACTAAAAATGAGACCAGTTTCAAGCTCTACTCGTCACGAGCTTCCCAACGGTATGCTCATTTTTATTGTCGACCAACCGTTCGTGGATTAGACGGGGTGGTCAACCGTCCCCCCAGTCGGGCGTGCATGGCCCCGACTCACAGTCGGGCGCGGGTTAAGGTCAATTACCGGGTCGTGCCCCAATGTGACGTTGTAGCTTATGCTGACAATGGGTCACGTTTTGATAAAAGATGGTTTGTGATGGCAAAATAATTGATTTTATGCTACGTGTAGCCAACTCTGACCAGTCCTGTTCTATACATGTGGTTGCGAAGCGATGGGGAAATACCGGTTAGATTCACGGTTTTGATCTCACCTATGCGGCCATCGGTGGTGCAATGCACCAGAAATCTAATATCTGGAGTCTTATGGCGAGGGGCTAGTGATTGCTTTTCAATGATCGAAATTGGACCATTGGTTGCTTCGCTATGCGGCTGGGCAAAACATGACTGTAACTGTACGGTGATGAAATACGCTATTCACTGCCGGTTTCTCACTCATTGCTGTGTTGTCTCTTTCAGACTTAAGCATCCCCTATTAACACTGTTCTGGCCTTTCAGTCTATTTCTGTTATCTCAAGGGCAGCCCTTAGCCCCAGCAATCTTCGGACGTCCACACATTCACCACATCGCCAAACGGTTAAACGTATTCGTGTGTAAACGAGCACGACGCTCTCACCAAAAACAGCACGCCACTCATCAAAACTTCGAAAATCGAACGACGAATATCGTCACAGTGATGCCAAGTACACGCGTTCACGCATGAAGTTGATGATCTGTCTGGGGTATAGGTGACGGTGTTACGATACATGTCGTTTTACTCGCCATGAAACACGCCATGCCGGTCGTCCAGGATACTCGAATGTACCTGTGCTGTAATAGCTTCCTCGGGCATGGGAATTCGCCATCTATGCAAGGGCTTAGAAGTTTTCGTGCCGGATCTTCCTTTAAGCTTGTCTTCATTCTGATATATGCATCATGTATGTATCGACTGGTGCGCCATCATGCTTCATTGCAGAAAGTGACTTTAATTTAGATATGGAGCAACCAAATCTGTTCCCAACGAAGTCCTTGAAGACAGAGGTAAATGAGCTGGCGTTATTTTTTGTTGGATTTTGAGCAAGCATTTCATGCCGCTTCCAGGTTTCAGATCATTGTGACAGCCGTCTGACATCTGCTTTTACCCTGCCACAGAGACAGCTGAGCGTGCGGCACTACTGGGTCTCTCCCGACCAGCAGTACGTTCTGCTGGCCCATCACGTGAGACAGGTACGTACCTCCTTTTTAGGCTAATTAAAGGGGTTAAACGGCGTTTGGCAACTGCAAAGAAAGACAGTTATGTGGTGTTCCGTGAACGTGTTTGAACCTAAAAGATGACGTGCAATGCTTTTTGACTCAAAATAGCAAAGAATAACACGACGAATCCATTTTTTGCGAGATGCCTGTTCGGTACTTTTTGTTTAGATTCTGACATTCAGTTGTTGACATTGAACTGTGGGCCATTCCTTCATCTTCGCTGTGAAGATCGCGCGGTAGTGACAGTAAAAAAGTAAACTATATTTGTACGGTGTCTGCATTTGTGAGTCGTAACCGACATTCGATTCTGTGCCTGATTGATGCGTCGAAAAATAAACCAGAAAACAAACAATTCGATTCGTGTAAAGGAATTCCGCACTCCCCCGGCTGTCTTTTTTACCTGTTGACCGAAGGGAATTTCCCAACAGATTTCTTTCTTTTATACTAGAAGTGCTGCCTAGCAACGTCGTAATTTCAAGTTGCACCTCCCTGGTGTGGAACAAATGTAACGCAGTGAGATCCAGTGGAGCTCAAACTTATATGAATGATCCCGGTTAAATCAAATTACGTCAGACAACTGCATTCACCAATGAACACATGTGAAATGGACACAGTTTCGAATAAGCCCTCCGCGTAAGCCTGCCGAATTTATAAGCAAGAAAGAGCTTTTGTGCCGGTGTGTGAAAGCAACAAACGTAACGTCGACATTGATGACGCAGGACCGCCGAACTGGTCTCAAAACGCAGTGCTACTAATTATGGTTTTCAATATGGGGCAAAGCTTGACAGTTTTTTCCCGTTAAGAGTAATTCAGAGGGTTATATCATAAGGAAAATGTCAGGAAAGCTCAACGGGTAGTAGTGGTAGTTCTCTAAAAAAAATACTGTTGATGATGATATTTTCCAAAAAAGCTACATAAAATGAAGGTACCTGAACCCATTTCTTTTCGAGGTGCGGAATACCTGAAGTTTTCAAAGACATACTTAGCAGATTTTATGTCATCTTTCAGCATGTGTCTGACTGTTTCCCAGCTTCACGTTTCTGTAGTGCTCAGTTCGAATGCTAACCCAGTTTTGTTGAAAAATGTCGTATATTCCCTTTAAAGATAACATTTGCAGATGCTGAAAAAATGTGGTCACGTGAACAACATCTCACCGATCATATGAGTAAAAAATTGGGATTGATGGGTTCCATGAAAATGTGTAATACTCATCAGTTCGAGTCCCAGCACGTGACTTTTCGTAGCAGCAGCGTATTTTCTCCGTCTTTTTCCTTCTCTGTGCCTTTAGTCATGTAACACTTGAATGATGTTTTTGCTTGTTGTCTCTTACGCCTTGAATCGTCCCTTTTCTTGTAACTGAAATCCAGAAATGAACATTGTAATACAATTCAGAATTTAATTTTCTGGAAACAATCTTGACGCAAAGCCAAAACAGCTTGGACTGCTGTATATGAACGAAAACCCTAATGAATATCGGAATATGTCGAGAAGTATTAGGCTGATACTTGCTGTTCAGCTGCTTATTTAAGTTGCGGTGGGAGTTGTCATTGTCACTTCATTCTGAACTTCATCCGTTTAGCTTTTCTAGGTGCCCCTTCGGCGTGATCGTTGATGCATTTAGCACTATTGTGAACAAAATGTTTTCATACATCGCAAACTTGAATATCCTTAGTAACTGCCCCATAAGTCAGCTCCGGCCACTTGCCGGAAATGGTGTGTTATATGAATCTGTTTTTAAGCGGCGGGTGGCCAAGTGATTATCGGACGATTTCTGTGTCAAAGATTTTCTTGATCGTTACAAGACTGTGAGAAGGAGTAGTCTCCCTCGTTGTTCCAGAACCACTTTCACCGCAGCAATGATTTGATTGTCTGTAATTAATGAGTGCCCCTCTGCATCGTTAACACTGCAAAGTTAAGAAAGTGGCAGGAGCGCGAGGAAATTACGATATACTGCCGTCGTTAGCCCGGCCTGTGGTATCATTGCGCCAGCCGGAGGTAACGTGGTTGGTAAAATTACCATCCTAGTCGACCACAGTAATCAATTTATGGGTGCGGTATGACCCAGATGTAGCCGACCGTAGTGCAATTAATCGTAATTACCTCGCCGGCACACATTTCGCCAGTTATTTTATTTTCTGCATGCGAATAAAAGCTTAGTTTTTGAAAGTCCGATAGCTTCAGCATTCGCCGTGACCCGGCGTGGTTGTGGTTTCTGTTTTTTGTGTTGATTTCAGCATGTAGTGGCAGACAACCTCTCCTGGTAGGAGCATTTTCATCCGATACAAAGAATACATCACGCGAAAAGAAGTGGTATGACGTATCCTCTTGAATGTTCACCGTACGATTTCTCAGGCTGTCAGCGCTGTGTTGAAATTGTAGGGCTGTGGGAATTCAACGCCATCGTTGGTCAGACAACATGGGCGCCATGTGTACTAATAGTCGTAGTCGTAGCGCCCTAAAGCCCCAATCACACGCTGGGCAGACACCACGAGCAACCACCAGCAAGCCACCAACAGGAAAGAGCAGCGGTTACAGGATTTTAGACTTGCTAGGGTGTTGCTCAGAACCTGGATGGTTGAGGACCGTCTGTGATACTGGCAGCCAGGGACGGTCGGGCCTTCAGAGCGGGCCCGGGTCGGCTTATCGCCGGCATATTGTGGTTTAAGTCCTCCCCGGCCGTCGTTGCCCTGCACTGTCTTAAACCATCCAGTTTCGTCCAGTTCAGGTCCCGGCTTCACATACCGACGACAGGACCATGCTGATGATCATCTGCAACGTTGTCTTACGATTATCTGCAGTGCTGTTTGAAGGTCATCTGCAACGCTACCTGACGGTCGTCTGCATCGCTGTCTGATGATCAAATGTAATGCTGCCTGACGATCATCCACATTGCCTTGCCTGACGATCGTGTGTTGCGATGCCTGATGATCATTGACAGGGCTACCTACTGCAGCTGGCTGATGATCATCTGCAGTGCTGTCTGACGATCATGTGCGGCGGTGCCTGATGATCATCGACAGAGCTACGTACTGATTATCTGCAGTGCTGCCTGACGATCATCGACAGAGCTGCCTACTGATTATCTGCAGTGCTGTCTGACGATCATGTGCGGCGGTGCCTGATGATCAGCGACAGAGCTGCCTACTGATTATCTGCCGTGCTGTCTGACGATCATCGACAGAGCTTCCTACTGATTATCTGCAGTGCTGTCTGACGATCATGTGCGGCGGTGCCTGATGATCATCGACAGAGCTGCCTACTGATTATCTGCCGTGCTGTCTGACGATCATCGACAGAGCTGCCTACTGATTATCTGCAGTGCTGTCTGACAATCATGTGCGGCGGTGCCTGATGATCATCGACAGAGCTGCCTACTGATTATCTGCCGTGCTGTCTGACGATCATCGACAGAGCTGCCTACTGATTATCTGCCGTGCTGTCTGACGATCATCGACAGAGCTGCCTACTGATTATCTGCAGTGCTGTCTGACAATCATGTGCGGCGGTGCCTGATGATCAGCGACAGAGCTGCCTACTGATTATCTGCCGTGCTGTCTGACGATCATCGACAGAGCTGCCTACTGATTATCTGCCGTGCTGTCTGACGATCATGTGCGGCGTTGGACGAGCCTCTAATGACGGCGCGGCGCCGGCCCGCCGTTGTGGGCGGGCTGGGAGGCAGATGAGGAAACCATTCACACGCCATCTCAGGGAACGAGGGATCCTGGCCTGTGCTGGCAGTAATGCAAGACGTGCGAAAAACATGAGAATGGCTACCGCCGTCTTTCTGTTAACATAAAAGTGCCGGATTTGCCTTCACTCATTTGACATTGATTTGTACTAATATGAACCTGAAATGGATTTGTTGGAACACATTTGTGCTAGTAGTGAACTGAAATGAACTTGTCGGAGCAAATCAATTAGTGTAACTGTCAGTGATCAGGAATTCCATGACTCAGAAGTCACAAATGCAATGGAAATTCTATCGTGACGGAATGAAGAGCATATACGTGAGAACACGTTCGGACTGTTGTGGACTCATGCCACCTTTGGGTCTGTATGCTTTTTTAACACTTAGCTTGAATCTTGCGATGTGTAAGGAGGAGCTGACGAGGCGGAGTGTTTGGTAACGCTGACGTCACTGGCATAGGCATGGACGTAGAGGAAGGTGCCAAAACATTCCCATTGTTAAGGGAAAAAGTTCGTTAGTGTCGTCCAATTGCCAGACCAGTGAAGGCGAAGGTTCTCGGTCTGACGATTTACGTTTCGTATTTCAGAAGTTTCGCCACTCGTACATCGCCCGTTATACCGTCTACGACATCGCCCGAGGGTGAGTACACCAAGTCTGTATCATGGTCAGCTTTACGACATTTCATCGGTGAGCATATCTTATGATGTGGCATCATTTAACCCTATTCCCGACAGGAGGGCTGAATCTGCCCCCTCGGATTTTTTGCTTGCCAATTCCAGGCTTTTTAACGCAGCTTCGCGAAACTTGGTGGATTTTTCTAGCTATTCTTTCTACGCGCTGTGAGAAAATTTCACAATTCTACTTTGCTCAGGAGTGGAGCCAGGCAACGTGTTTGGGAGGCACTTCAGGTCATTTTTGGCCATGTTGAGAGTAAAAGGAAAATGTCTGCCGAAAACAGAGTTTTTAAGATAGAACTTGAAACGTTATACTGATTTATAGATAAGTGGTTGGGCAATGCGCACACAAAATTTTGTTTATCTGAAGTCACTTTACAAGGTCAGGTCAAGGTCAAAATTCAATTTTTTTTTCCTTGCAATAATTTCGGCACCGTTTTTTTCAAATGCCAAACCCGGAACATACATGACGTAGAAAGGTGCCCTCTACTTGTGTACCAAGTTTCAGCTTGATATCAGGTCGGGTCACGGAGCTATGACTTAAAATGTCAGTGCTCGTACCCTATATCGCAATCGCCATTATATGAAATTTTTGGAATAGAGTGAATTCAAATGATTGAAAACGTTTACAGGTAATATAAAACGCACAGGAGATCATTCCAGGTGACCCCAAGGTCACTGGAGGTCATTTAAAATCAGAGGTCTCAAGTTGATCTGAAGAACGTGACCATGACAGTTCCCCCTTTTTCATGTCCCTGGCACCGCTTATGTTAGCATTATACAACCATTGTAATGCGATTTTTACTTCTTTAGCACAGCATGACTAGCAGAAACCAAAAAAGTGTTTTTACCTTTTTTGTTCATTCAGTTGTTAGAAAACTAATTCTCCTATTTTTGAAACCCTTTGAACGCCCATGAATTTTCTCAAAATTTCAGATTTGCGGACCTATGGTAAAAGCCCTATCCATAATCTCTCGATTCATGCCAGTTTCATCGAAATCGGTCGATAAACAACGGAGTTATAAGAAGTCCAAAAGTACAAAAGTACAAAAGTACAAAAGTACCAAAAGTACCAAAAGTAAAAGTATCATATAAGACATCGTAACAATGATATAAGAGCATAATGGTAATAACACCCCCACTCAAAACCCCGTTCCCAGCGACATGCCCGTACTAGACATATCTAGTCGCCGCGGAGCACAAAATGCAGTATTGTAATAGTATTGGAGATATCCCAACATTCATCTAATACAATAATGTAACGATATGTTAATTCACTCACTGCTTCAAATTCCATTTGTGGCAACAAAATCAAATTTTCGAATATATAACGTCATTGATCGCTTGAAGATGTCTGCAGGGTCTTCACACATCTTTAGTGTCAATTACCTTAACCTTAGAGGCACTACATTTTCCGCCGTAGAATATTGTTGTTCTCCGTCTGCCGATCTCAGCACGGTAACGTTTTTGGTACGTTATTGTTATGATTTTATTGTTATTTTTCGAGAAATTCGTACAATCAGAAGTATGGTTAGATACAGGATGATATGTCCTTCACAGCTGTGGTAATGATATAGAGGATTATTTGGAATTTAGTTAGTCAGAAACCCACCTTTAGCGAACATGACAGTTATTCCATTGCACACGTTATTTATTTTTTATGGAGGCTGGAGGGACATGTCGCCCGCAGTTTTCCGGAAGTAGCATTTTTTGACCAACATCCTCCTTAATTTTGAAGGTATTAATAGACATTCTCCATTGGCGACAGAATTTCCTGAACTTTGTAATCCAAGACAAGGAATTCCAATCGTATTTTGTTATGCAACGCACGAAAAGGTAATGTTTAGCCCCGGCCTCCGCCCTACCAATTCCAGGTGGATTGCAGTCAGCCCTCCGCCCCCCCCCCCCCCCGCAGTTTCTGAACCGTGGATACACCCATGTCTCCAGTGGCACGTGTGACGAGCGCTGATTTTTGACACACTGTATATGACGTCAATATATGTATCCCAGCTTCCGTTGTGTTATTAGAGTGGGTAGGACGTCATATCGGTACTATTTTCCTCCAACACACAATGATTCGTTGCACCTTCCGTTCGTTTTGTTCGGCGTTTGGGTGTGGGTCAAATCTCGACGCCTTTTAACGTTGGTCGCGCGTGGACAGGTTCTCCAGACCGCTGACACCCACCCCAGACGACCGAGGTCACCCTTCGCTCAACTACGCCGGCTGGGTACCCACGGACAACGTGACCCGGGGCCGTGGCAACGCCCTGATCATGGTCTACAAGAACGACATCTATTACAAGGCTTCCGCCGGTCAGGACGTGGTCGACCGTGTCACCACTTCCGGGGTGCCAGGCGTCGTGTTCAACGGCGTGCCGGACTGGCTGTATGAAGGTACGTCCCACCACACTGGATGGAGCTACTTCCCGCCAAACTGGCCGCATGTAGAAAGTACGTCCTGCCAGGTTGGTTGTACGAAGGTACGTCCCGCCAGACTGACTGTATTAAGTTACGTTCTGCCAGACTAACTGTATGACGTTACGTCCTGCCAAACTGACTATGAAGTTACGTCCCGCGTCCCGCGAGGCTGGCCGTATAGAAATATGTTGTGGCCACAACATGACTGTGTTGTCGGATCGACAAGAAGCGTAACAACAAACAAGCTCATTGAAGGACATAGAAGTGCGTCCCTCCACTCTGGCTGTGCAAGCTCGGACCCGCGGTCGAAGGTCTGACCTTGACCTTGATTTGGCTTAACTAATGTCATTTGGCCTAACCAATGTCGTTTGGCCAGTGCAATCTGCATACCTGCTTAAACTTTGTTGTTGACGGCGTTAGTTGACATCTTGTCATGTATCTGTGAGAACAACTGGTATGTGGTATAAGTCAGTGTAAGTGGTTGACACTTTCGTGAAACTCCAAACCGTTCATGAAAAGTTAAGATTTTTGACACGTTTCCATCAAAAGTGGTTTCCTATGAAGCGTTTCTTTTTTATATTTTGTGGAAATTTTCCATCGCAACTTTCCTTTAAATTTTCCATGAAAATTGCCGAATTTTGCACTCTTAAGAGAGCTTCCGCAAAAAAATTCGAAGGTGTACCCGTGCTCCCGTACCCATGACGTTAGAGCACATTCTCGTATGGGGGCGTTCCAGGACAAATCGACCAGGCACCTGCCAGAATTAAGATACCAGCCTCGAACTTTGATGAAACTTTTTTCTGGTGGGTAATCTGTGGCTAAAATGTCATATTTCGACTTCTCAGCTCGATGTGGCAAGCAGTTATTTTGCTATAGCAATTTGGGTTGCTATAAATTTGATATTTTTGGCCAATACCGTGGTGAAATAATTCATGTTATTTCAGTAATCAATGACCACATTCCCAAAAATTGAGTATCGCTGTGATGAAGACGAACTACTGCATCTTTCTGCGATGCGCATTTTCCAAAACGCCTTTTTCCTTTTATTCCGCCTTGAAACCTGTTTTCAAAGTCAGATTTTGAGGGTGTGGCCAGTGATTCCTTGATTGATTGAAACCTTTCACAGGCAAAATGTTTTCAAAAATCCTGATTTATATTAAATCGAGAAAAGTTCGCCATTTTTTAATGTTACACATTACACATGAAATCCGCGATGTGCACAGTGAAGACGTTCTTGTCGGTGAATTCCGACATGCACCGACAAAAAGTAGCATGAAGGACCGGAGAAAATGGCTCTGAACATCCGAGGTCAACGTTTCTTCTATATGTCACACGATCCTTCATCTCATTATATTTTTGTCATCTGTCGACCGCTGCGAAAATGCAGTTTTATTCCATTTTCCACGAAAGATGCCCCTGCCGCATGACCCGCATTACACGTCACAGGGAAGTGCGTTGCGGAGGCGGTAAAGTGCTAAAGCTCAGCTTACACAATCGGTAATCCGTGGCGGACTCGACTGACGCGGGTGCGGTGCTACTTTGAGATGCGAGATTTGTCGACTGTCGATTGACTGCCGATAGAGCCGATTGGGAAGATGATATGCTTCTTTTAACCCACCCCGTACCAGTCGTCAGATCCACCTTTCGCGTACGAGAAAGGTGTCTGAACAGCCCATTTCCAACTCGCGAACGATAGCCATAGGAAAAAATTCAACAGTGCCGTTAGATGAGCCTTAAAAGTAGAGTTTACATCATGAAAAACATATCAGGTATAGTGAAAATCTCATTGTCATTTGCAAAAGGAGTTTTGGTTTTACAACGCGCTTTTCCACCCGTGACATGCAGTAGCAGGCGACGCCTGCCTGCTGTCTCACCCTGCTGTCCCAACCGTACTAGCCCGCGTCCGACTGGCGGTCGGCGCCGATCACGCCCGACTGCGGGGGGGGGGGGGGCGGTTGACCGCCCCCTCTAACGAGCGGCTGGTTGCACGATAAAATAAGCACACCTTCGGAGAGCTCGTGACAAGTAGGGCTCGAAACTTGCCTCATTTGTAGTTTTGGATAATATCTAAGCCATTTACGCCCCATATATGTTGTCTCACAGTCGACTGCATGAAACCGAGAAGCGGCCTGGATCTCAAGGGCTGTGATTAATAAAGTCTATGTAAAGGCACCAGATAACAGGCAGAAGTCCACAGACGCCGATGCACGCCTAATTCCTCTGTTTTGTTTGATATATACGCCAAAACGTTGAGTGAAAGTTTGCCCGCTGGCGGCGGACGCCTTACTCGCACGCGGTACGAAATAAACGAAAAATAATTTTAGCGTTTCTTTGTTTTCGTGACAGAGGTCTTACCATGTAATATTTCTTTATTGCAGTGGTTCTGGTAATGGTTTCTCGTGCTTAATTTAAAAAAAGCAGTAGTTATCAAGCTACGCAGTTGGCGGCGCTGTGTTCGTAAGAGCCTGTTTTTTTCCAAAACATGTCATTTTTTAAACTTTTTTGAACTTCTTGCCATTATTCGCAACAGTTCTGCCATTTTCAACCCGTTCTGAGCAGTTCATCGCCGATTTTCATGGCGGTGCGTTCCGGCTCAAGACAATTATTCGTAACTTGACCTCACGTCAGTGGCGGAAAGTCATTGATGCTTTGTCCATTGGCGATGCATGGATGATTGTACCACCCAGCTAATATAAAAAAGTTCCGCCAAATTCCGAAAAATCGGTAACATGTCTTCAAAACTGGGGTGGCCAGGTCAGTGACCCGATTCCGAGGAATTCCGAGGAATAGGAATAAACCCCTATGCGAGGTTTATTCACCCCGGAGATCTCAAGAACTACCCGTTCGGCTTCATCACAACAAAAAACAATCAATTTGCCGCGATGTAAGCTGCATTTTTGTAAAAAGAAGTTCTGACAATTTTTAAAGAATTGGATACAGTGGGCAAAAAACTCAAAAGGGGGCGTATATTTTGACATTTTATAACTTTGGTGTTTGTGGGCCGATTCCAGTGCAACTGATATCATTTAGAGGTAAAAGATGGGACCTCCTCACTGGCCTAAGTTTGTAATTTTTTAGAAAATCCGTAGGCGTTCAGAGAGCTTGGAAAATGGAAGGAGTATGTTCGTGAAAACTGGATTAAAATAAACGTTCAAAATACTTCTTTAGGATTTAGTTGTCTTCTTATATTTGAGAAATGCAAAGCGATTCAAAGCAAAGCAAAGCAAAGCAAAGCAGTGTTCGTATAATGTTGGTATGTCCGGCACCAGGGACGTGGAAAAAGAGGGAACTGCCATGGTAGCATGTTCATCAGGTAAACGTAAGGCTTGTGACCATAAATGACCTCAGATGACCTCAGAGCCTCATGGAATGACCTTGAGTTCATTTCATAGTGTTTGAAATTGTTTCTTATCACTTAAACTGACTGTTTCTAAACGCCCTCTTCATGGTCGTTGTGATGTAGGGCACGCGCGGACATTTTAGGTAATAGCGCCGTGACCCGGCCTGGTTTAAAGCTGAGACTTGAAACTTATATAAAGGGTGTAGTGCTGAGTCATGTCTTCTGGACTTTTTTTGGAAAATATTAACGTAAACCCAAATATGGGTTTCTGACCGTATCCTAGCCTTACGAAGTTACCTCGAATTACCGATATATTTCTGTGCGTTTGCCCAGCTTTTACTTTTAAAGTCATATAAAGATTGAAATTCCGTCTTAAAAAACTCTTTTGGAAAACATTTTTCTTTTGTCTCTAACATTGTAAAAAATGGCCTCAGGTGCTTTCCGAAAACTTGGCCTGGCATCACCCGTGAGCGAAATAGAATCATGGGAGTGTGTCATAATGCGTAGGAAAAATCGGTAGGAGAATTCATAAAGTGTCGTGAAGCTGTTTCAAAAACCATGAAAATGGCGAGCAAAAAAAAAACGGAGAGGAGAAGCCCCCCATACGGGAATGTGCTTAAGGAAGTTTTTCCATTATGAAAACCAGAAACCCTTGCTTCGGCCGGTCGATTTGAGATAGGGGATCGATTTGCTTTCTTTGTTGGAGTTCCGTTATCCAGCACCTTCTTACCTCACTCTTGCCGGGCATTCGACGTAAGGGTTCCGACACAGCTCAAGTATAACACTGTGGACCGTATCTGCTGCTTCTTACGTTGCAGAGACGAAGTTTAAGAAGCCCGCGAGTGCATGTTGTTTTAACTTGTCCACCCTGGGCTCAAATCCAACCTTTCCTGCAGGCTTTGGGGGGGGGGGGGTTCAGGTGTTTCCCGTTGACAGCCGCCGTCCGCCAGCGGCCCTGACAAATAGTGTTCGCGCGTTCGCTTTGCCGCAACATTTTGGTCGTGTATCCGAAGAGCATGATCATTGTGTCCGGGAAGAGTAGCATGGTGACGTCATTACAGCAGTGGCCATTGTCCTTTTTGGCTGCGATTCGAGAAAAGGAAGGACCCTTTGGTTACCATCGCAAGTTTTGAAACCATCTCGCCACCAGATAACGAATTCGTTATGACTAAGAGCATTTGTTGCTTGAATAATGTGGTCGTAAAATGGCATCTTAATTAATATTTTGCACTGAGAAGTGTTGAGAAAGAAATGGAATTGAACCTAGTGCCTACAGCTGTTCCAGCTAGCGACGGTTCGTTGTCTTGGCGTGTGTCAATAAACGTCCGTTTTAACCATTCTTTTCAAACATATTTAAGTCCATGTGCTGTGTGTTATGAGGTACAAAAATGACTGTTTTGGCGATTGTTCCTGTCCTTTTTCTGATACGTTTTTTTCTTCTTGTATTCTTTTTCCGTCCAAGGGTTCTCCAGGTGCACGCCGGTTTCGGTAAATGGGACGCTTCCGGTCGACGCCGGAAAATTCAGCGAGCGAAACGGAGAAGTAGGACAACTGCATGCAGCGCTGGCAAACTTTGCCGAGAACGGCTCAGTTTCGGCTTTGCGGTTCATAACGGAACAGATTTAGTGTGCTTCTAAATCACGTAGATAGGTTTCAGCCGTTATGTCAAGGCATCAATCTTCTGAAGAGCTCTGACTTATGCTTGGTGTCTGGAAGATGTTGTTCATTCGTTGCCCCTGTTCAGACTAGTCGCGCTTATTCTGGAGTCATCAATAACGCTTTCTACGACGGCTTCGATGATCAGAATGATCAGCCACTTTGCAAACCCCACGAAACGAGAGGCATGCAAGATCCATGGGAACTGCTTTGTTGATCGAAACGTCTGACGATCAGGAGACGTGCAAGGTGCTTTTCTCTGTCAATAATGGCGCGTTATCGTGGAAAATGAATCTGCTTAGCTGGAATATATCACCCCAGTTTTGAAGTTTAGAAGCCAGATCAACCATTTATTGGCAGTGGCATCATTCGTGCTGTTAATGTCTAATGAACACTGATACTGATATTATGTGCAGCGTCCGATCACACCGTAACACCACGTGCTCACGGACAGTGTCCTGGTGCAGGCCGCTTATATGATATTATATGACGATAAATATGAATACAACGTAACAACGCAGTTGACATGACATTCAGCTCCCGTTTCTCTGAGAAAGGATGTCCCAAAAACGTCCTGTTACGTTTTGTTTTTGTGCGAGACCCTGCCCGGAGAAGGTTCCGTCAGGTTTCGTTTCAGTCCCGTACTATGGCTGTGCAGCTTGGTCAACGCTTTTCTCGATCGGGTGGGGTGGGGGGGGAGTCCCCTCCGGGTCTTAGTCGCTTTCCTTTCCCATTCTTTCTACGTCCTGTGCCAAAATGTCGTATTTTTATTTTGATTAATGGCGGAGCCAGGCCATGTTTTCGGGGGAGGAGCACATAGGACAATTTTTGGCCCTTTTTAAGGTAGAAAAATGGCTTTCAAAAGGATTTTTAAGACAGAATTTCAGCCTTTATTAATATAAAGGCTGTATAGTTACGTAACTGGGCAAACGTACAACGATATATTTCTTTTCCTGAGGTCACTTCACAAGGTTAGGTTAAGATCATAAGTCCACATTTGGTTTATGCTAACATTTTTGGTGCTAATTTTCAAAATATAAAATCGAGAAGATATATAGCTCAGCACAGTGCCCTCTACATGCGTTTTAAGTTTTACCTTGATATCAGGTCGAGTCACGAAGCTATGACCTAAATTGTCAGTGCGCTTACCCTGTATCACGACGGCTATAAATCGGAATTTTAGAATAAGAGTTAATTGAAATTACCGTATTTTGAAACACAACGAAATCCAGTCACGGTTGTTTCATGGACTGAGTTCATTGGAGGCCATTTAAAGTTAAAGGTCGTAAGCTGACCTGTTGAACATTAGGACTTGAGAGTTCCCTTTTTCATGTTCCTGTCGCCACGTATGCTAACGTTACGCAAACAATGCAATATGAATTGCACTTCTTCATTATAATATATATGCGGTATATAATATATACAATATAAATAGTATGACTAGTGAAAGTTGAAGAAATGTTTTAACTTTTTATTCAGTTGTTGAAAAAATGGTCCTCCTTTTCACAGAAACCTGTGAACGTGTATGAATTTCCTCAAAATTCCAGACCCGTGTATCCATGGTAAGAGTTACTTCCATAAGCTTGTCATTCATGTCAAGTGCATCAAAATCGGTCCATAAACAGTGGGGTTATAATGAATCCACCCATTTTGACTGCCCCTGTATCCATCCCTTTCAAGATTTTGAAAATTTTCTTTTATTAAAATGTAGTTCACGTCATGGTGAGTCCATTCCCGTTTGTTGGAATGGAATCGGATGTGTGGTCCTCGAGATCTGAGGGGACCTAATCCCTCCTGCCGGGGATCGGGTATAGCGTCTAGTCTACGGGAAACAGGGTTAAAGGTTCGTCTTCTATTAGGGCTCGAGTATCTGCGGTCGTGTTGTGCAGCTTTGACTGCGCGGGTGGACACAAATTGAGCGTCCGTTCCGAATATAGGCTGCGCGCCGGCGTCGTGATTTAGTTGGCGGGCCTGAGAGATAAGTCTCGTGCTCCTTGCGTCAGCATGGACCGGGTGGACGGGGCGTCGAACCGTGACGTCCTACCTGGCGAGTCATGTCTCAGAGCAAGGGTGGGTTTTTTGAATGCTCTCAGTAAAAACATAGGCATAGAAACGAAACCAACGATCACTGATTTCGTGCACCACTTCACGCAATTCCAGACTGTCAGCATTATTTTGTACCCACTCGGTCGATGTAAAGTCATGCCGGGTCATAACAAGTCGTGCGAGTCACAGAATGCATGAATGTCCACGGAGGAATACCTCGTCATGTATGACATGAAGCAAATGGTGAACCAATGATATTCCCGTTTCGTCTTGCGTAAGACGCCTACGCAAGCTGACCTGGTCTCAGGTCATTGTCTGATCGAACTCCTGAAACACTTCATTGGTTTGTAGTCACTTGATCGTAGGCTCCGTGCAGAGACTTTTGACCCTACCCCGTTCATCCTCGTTGTACCATAACGCATCCTCATACACCGTGTTGTCCTAGCGCCAAAAATTTATGGGACAAGGCTTTTCCGTAATCATACAGTTGCTGAACGATGAGAACATGTCGGAGAAAAGCTCCCAGTATGTACCGTGGTCTGTAGTTCAGTGTGAAGAACGCAGGTCTCCCCGTCCCGGCCACATGGTTTCGAGTTTCGCCGGCGCCCAGTGCCTGGTTCCCGGATCAGCTGACGACTGATCAGTCGAGGTCATGCTGGTTACCAGTCGGTCGGGTAGTGTGTCTAATCGCACGATCAATTTTCGCTACAAAATTCGCCAAAAAATTAGGCTGGAATGATACAATCGAGTACCGGGTTCGGCATCTGTGCAGCAAGTTTTGCATATGCGACAAAGGTTGTCGGGTGTTACGCCTTATGCTTTCAGTAAACATTTCGTTGGCATTATCCTATGGAATTAATTGCAGCCACTTTGTGTGCAGGTGGTTCGTTGGTTCGTAGGTTCGTAAAATGAAAGAGAAGGCTGCAAGTTCTCTTCCTTCAGTGTCCATTTTTTTGATGATGTTATGTAGGAGCTGTCCTTCTTTGGCGACAAAGAAAGGATATACAAATTTTGGGACTCTCGTAGTCTTCAGGGATGTGATTTATAGATCTTTTTTATATACAGGAGGCACATGTTTACTTTGTTGGCACAACACATAGTGGTCAGAAATGCCTGACGGATATGATATGCTGGGATATATGTGCGTAAGTTTCTTTAAGTTTAGCCATTTGCCCGTTTCTGTACCCAGAAAATCGCTAATTCAAATCATCTCAGCCTTTCCAGCTTTATGCGTATTGATTCCATGTATAGATTTCGAAGTCAGCTTGTTATTATTTGTTATTACAAGGCATCAGACTGAAGGTTTTCCTTATCAAATGTCCTTGTAAAATAATTGTCTCTAAGCTCTGGCCATACATGAAAATAGACCGCATTGTTTATGCTGTGAGAAACTAGGGTAAACACCACAAATATATTAGGTATTTAAACATGGTCTGAAAGTTTCAACCGTAGGCCATCTCCTGAAGATGGCCTAAGACTGCAGGCCATACCTGAGATGGCCTGGTCTGATGTATACATATACATATACGCCTCTCGCCTCTCGACTTCTCACCTCCGCAGGTCTTTCTGAGTATTTCAAACGCTGCTTCAGTGTTCTGAGTTCGATTGCAGTCTCATTTTGAAATGACTTGAAATCGTCCTAAATCTGAGCTCTCGGTCTAGACACAGCTGAGTCAGAAGTAGCTCTCTAACTGTTGGTAAAATTCATCAAGACCGCGAACAGCGGCGTCCTTCTTGTTGACGGGTCGCTGGTCACCAGCCCCCGAACGGTGACGCTTTGAACTGGACGACGCTGCGGTCTTCTTACCATGCTACTTGCTGTCCTTTGTTTGATTGGATGAGTGATAGCTGGAGGCTAGCCGGGCGCCGCGAAATCATCGTCGCTGATGGGACTGGCCATATATTCTATTTAGCGCTGCACTTTTGTCATTGACCGGCAGGCACCCACTCAAATCAGAGCATACCAGTTGAACTTCACTGTTTCCTACTCTGGTTTGCCGTTGTACACGAGGCGTGCAGCCCAGCCAGAGACGCTGCCGCCACACTCTCTCAGCCAGTGTTGACCGCCCGTGGACCGCGCGTCAGCCTGCGCCGCAGGTCAGCGGCCAACAGATCTCGATGGCTTATCCGCATGCCTTAACTGGCCTCATTGGACCAAAAAGAGAGAAACTTCTGTTTATACTTTTTGTCACTTCAGATGGTTATCATGATTAAATTATTATTAAATTAATGCTAAAAAAGTAAATACGTGGCTCAAGGCAATCACGCTGTACTCATACGCAAATATCTGACCTTAAATGACTTGATGTCACCTTACATGTCCCTAAACGGCTGTTTACACCACTGTAAAGAGATAGTTTACCCTATTTTACGAAGCATCAGTAATAATCATAATCACAGGGGTACCTTGAATCTCTGTGGAGGTCATAGTTTTGGCACGAGATCTTGCCTTCTCGTGTCCGTTGACCTGACTTGACTGACCTGAAGCGTTCGAGATAGCTGTCTATTGCTGGGCCGGGGGAAGAGGTCATGAGAACCTCCCTTCCGCTTTCGAGGTTGACCAAAAAAACGAATAGGGGCAAAGACGTGAAACATGAGGTGCCTCTTAATATTTTTTTTACACATTGCATCAGTTTTTTTAGCTTGAGGTCACATCAGGTCGCTGGTCCAGGCCCGATATGTTGTACTGAATGAGACCATGTTCATAGAAGGAATGGTTCATGACGTTTTGCGAAATGCTTCAATTAACATGAAACTTGCTACAGTGACAGGGCACGACAGATCAAGCAGTTCTGTTATCTCGCATTGGTCGTAAATGTCAAGGTCAGTGATTAGGTCAGCTGAACTTTCGTTGTTTTACCATATCCATTGATTTTGTAATCTAGTTCGATGACCTTGAGATTGAAATATACGCCCTGGTGCTTCTTATGTCGTTTTGATATTTTTATTTCTTTATATTTACTTTATATAGATTTGATAATTACCTTTGAGTCTGTGACCAGGGGTCAGAACACGTCTTATACCGAATCTGAAGACCCGCGGCCGAATATAGTTCACCTTCTGGCTGCACCTGTGGCGCTGCTGGATTGGGCCCAGTCATGGTTGGCTGACGGCGTGCGGAACACGAGTCTCGTGGCTGCGGCCTCCCTCCAGCGATGTCGTCCTAACAGACGACCAAGATCTCGGGCCAAATGGGAGCGGAATGGGAGCTTGCGCCGTCGGCCGTCAGACGGCCGGCTCGGCCGCCGCCGGCCACACATCCGGTGTAATTAGGGCCATAAACAGTGGGCCACTTCGGAGTGCGAGCGGCCCGTCCTCTGCCTGCGCTGCGCCGGTAATGGGGGCCATCAGGCAGCGGCCCGGCCCGGCCCGGCCCCTCCGGTCTGCAGTGCGTGTCTCCCTGTCCCGCTCGCTGGCTGGCGGGCCGCTGGGCTGAGGTCGGCTCGGCTCGGCTCGGCTCGGCTCGCCTGCGCCCGTACGCTGCGCTGTTTGCTCGACCCGGCTCGGCCCGCCGGCCAATCACAGGCAGAAGAAATCGATGGGGATCAGAGCCGGCCGCAGGCCACGCGCCTGTGAAAAATCACCGACGTCCGGGCGTATAAGCACCCACGCTCCAGCGAAAAGTGCGCCCTGTGCTGCAGAGGAATGTCAAGGCGAGGAGCGCCCCTGGCTAGAACGGGGGGGGGAAGAGAGAGAGAGAGAGAACGAACGGACGTCACGTTTAGCTAGCCTGCTGGTGCGGAATTTTAAGAACGGAATTCTCACTGTCAGCGAAATACCAGCAGTGAATGTAATTCTGTATTCGAGACGCATGGCCTCATCGGCAGTTGTGAAAATGCAGAAGTGTAGGGTCACGATGAATGTCTTTTCCAATACATTCTGAAGCCCAGAATTTTTGTCGGATTTTTTTTCGGAACGCTCGTAAATGAGTGTGACTGACAATAACTAAGTGAGTCAATAAAAATCGTGGTGACCCTGATATCCCGATTAACCACTGAACTAAAGGCGACAGCTCGCTCCATCGAAAAGAAAAACGTTGAAGAATCTGGTAAACGCATTGACGAACATTGACGTTGCAGACGCATTTTACAATATATATATATATACTTATATATTTGCTATACTTATATATATATATATATATATATATATATATATATATATATATATATTCGGTTTGCTTTGCTGTGGTGCAACATTCGGAACCATCAGTTTTGAAGTTGTGTGTCATCACTTCTGCGCAGTTTTTGATGCCTCTGGGATTGAGCGTGCGATGTGATGGCACTAGGGCGTTGGTCTTCAGGTACGTCGTGATGGTGCCTTCGCCCTGCAAACCCCCGACTGCCGCCGTTCCGGCGCCCGGCACTCCATCCCCTGGCACTCATTTCTCTGCCCACAGAGGAGATCCTAAGCAGCAATGTGGCCATGTGGTTCAACAAGCGAGGCGACAGGATGGTGTTCGCCCGGTTCAACGACTCCCTGGTGACGCCCACTCCCGTGACCTACTACCAGCCGAACGGAGACGAGAGCTCGTACCCGGCCGTCTACTGGATACGCTATCCGATGGTGAGGTCGGACACGGGACTGCCCGATCGTGATGCGGGACACGGGACCGCCCGTTGGTGAGGCCACAGGACAGCTAGATGGTGGGTCGGACACGGGACCGCCCGTTGGTGAGGCCACAGGACAGCTAGATGGTGAGGCTGGACATGGGACTGCCCGTTGGTGAGGCCACAGGACAGCTAGATGGTGGGTCGGACACGGGACCGCCCGTTGGTGAGGCCACAGGACAGCTAGATGGTGAGGTCGGACACGGGACTGCCCGATCGTGATGCGGGACACGGGACCGCCCGTTGGTGAGGCCACAGGACAGCTAGATGGTGAGGTCGGACACGGGACTGCCCGATCGTGATGCGGGACACGGGACCGCCCGTTGGTGAGGCCACAGGACAGCTAGATGGTGAGGTTGGACATGGGACTACCGGTGGTGAGGCCGGGCAGAGGACTGCCCGATGGTGACGCCGGACAGGGGAACTGCCCCATGGTGTGGTCGAACGTAAGACTGCCCGATGGTGAAGTCGAACAATGGACTGTCCGATGGGGAGGTACGGCACAGGACCAACCAGACAGGATCTGGTTGGTTTGGGTAGTGCTGAATACGGCGTCATATGGTAATTCTGGATACAACAGGTTTCGAAACTTGATGCCTTGCTTGCAAACAGGAGGTAATCCAAAGAAAGGAGGTAAAGGAGACAAAAAAAAGGAGGTAAGACAATTAACTCTGTTCCGTGCTGAGGTAGGGGGGGGGGGCGCTTCTGTCCTTTTCCTTGATATATTTTTGATATGTTCTGACAAAATTCCGGAAAAATTGTTCCGAATTGTGTTGTGAAAAATTGTGGAAAAAACTGTTCCGAAAATTTACGTCCTCCAGAGGCGGTTTCAGGATGTTTTTACAGGAGACGTTTGAGGGATATCGCGTTTTCTGGAGACCGCTGACCTCGACTTTTTACGTCCTTTATAATGTCACGGACATTTCAAATGGTCGAAATATTTGTAACCTGCACACTTTTAAGTATTTTAACGAAAAATTTTAGTCATTGGCAAATCCGGAGGCATGTAAAAGGGGCGTTATTTTTTGTTCTTAACATATTATGACGCACTGTATGAACAGAGCAAAGGGGACGTATGATATAGACATACTCATCTTAATCTGCGTGCATAATTCACCTATATAGTGACTACCAGGGGCTTCACCAGGCATCGGTTTTCGGGTGCACATTTTGTCCAGTGCATGTTTCGTGGGCCTAACAGACATCTGGATCTGTGTGATTAGTTTTGTTGACCCCACATACTACTATGAAATGTCGTACATTTCAATAAAAATAAAAAAGCAGAGACGGCTTCAAGGTAATGCAAAGGGGTATTTGATTTCCTCTTATTCCTGAGAAGTTATAACTCAATTTACGGAATAAAACACAGCCATCACCACGTAGTTATTGACCTTCTTTTCTGGTACCGGGATCCACCTATGAATACTTGTCTCATATATATATATATATATATATATATATATATATATATATATATATATATATATATATATATATATATATATATATGACTTGTGAAGCATATGGAAACGTTTTTTAAACAAAGATAAGCTTGCTAGACTCAAAATGTGCTGTAGAACGAATTAACATTTTTCAAAGATACCAGCATTTCCCGAAACATTTCATTAATATTTCCCAGAAATTCCCTTTTCATGTAATCTGGATACGTCTACGAATTTTGAAAATCAACGTCTCCCACGTAAACGTGATTTACCTACGAATCGTCAGCGTCAGTGGCATGAAGTGGAACGAAATGGATCCAAAAATACCTTGAGAAAACTGATACAAGGGAACTTCCATTTGTATCATCATTTTGCCTTCATCATTGCCTGTATCATCATTTTCCCATTTGTATCACCATTATCCCCCCTTTCAAAATTGTTAACGTATCCTTTTCAGAAGTGTAGATCGTGCTACAGGCTATCGAACGCCGTTTTCCGCTAGGAAATCGGGCCTGCAGGTTTCAAGATCGCAGGGGAGACAGAACCCCCGCGCGGAATCGTACGTACGGTGAAGGAGCATGGATCTGTATGGATCCAAGGGCTAACGGAAGCTCAGGCATTTAGGTGCAGTGGGAACGCCCTTCCACTTCGACCATCCCGCCTAGGCGAATCACCATTATCTCTGGTAATATACACACATACACACACGTATATATATGTATATATATATATATATATATAAGCATTTCGGTTGAAAACTCTTGCCATGTACATACGAGATGGCGTGGCGTTCAAATGGCGAAAAAAGTAGTTTGGCAGATACTGGGGAGAAATCTCGTAACGGCAGAAATAATGTGTTCAGAGACAGAAGAGGTACTTGCATTGCAGTTTGGTAACGTCATGTAGATGGAAAAGGACTGATATGGAATATCGAGATGTGTCAGTAGGCTTGTGTCTAGGTCAAAATTGCGCAAAGCTTGCAACCCTTAAATGCCAAGAGCGTGGTTCTGACCTGAGAAACGGCGTTTTCCGGTATTAATTGTCTCCAGTCTTATCGCTTGCACGCACAGTGTAGGATGCTAAAGCGTCCGCTCCCAAAGGTTCTGAACGCAAAACTCACTAATGAATGTACTCCAAGGGCCATTTTTTGCGTTTCTTCCAATGAGCACCAGGACATCGAACCCCCATGCCCTTACATCTGGTCAATGATGCCAACTCATCAGTGCGCCTCTTATGAAAAGACTAAAAAAATGCTTTGTTTTTTAATGAATGTAGTATCTTGCCGATATAATTGAATGACATTGCAAATTAAATGGGTGATACAATTGAATGACAAATGCAACTGAATGACAGTGCTTAGTAAATAATGTTTAGACCAGAACGAAACTGTTTGATTTTATCCTGTTTTAAATGCTGATGCTTAACACGTCCCTGACGGGGGGCGGTTGATCCCCCCCGAGGTTTTCCAGAACTGCGAGAGAACGAACCACTGCAGCGCCGCGAAGTTTTGTTCACCTTTACGTGATCATTTTTATATCTTATGTCAAAGTTTTTATCTCAGGTCGAGTCAGGTGTCGGACCTAGGTCAGGTCAAGTGGACCTATGTCCAAAATGTTTAGTGCCTGTAACTTTTTTCGAAAACATGATATCACAATGAAATTTTCATGTATTGGAGATCTTGATAGATGCAATGAATCTGCTATCTCATATTTTCCGGAAACTTCCGGGTCGTTGACCGAAGGTCAAGCCCATTTTCAAGACATGTCGGCTTTTTCGAAAATTAACGGTTTTTTTTATAACATCTTGAGTGTGGGGTGATGCAGACATCGAATTAGTTCCAAAATCAGTTCCCGTTAATTCCATCCCACGTACGGTACCGTCGCTCGCCGTGCAGTAAAGCGAAAATCGCTGTGTCTTTAAATCAACGTTTCCGCGTATATGTTTGACGAATTAGAGAAGTTAGGCGTTTATTGGCTTCTGCGGACTTTTACGTTTTCGTTGATGCCTTTACCTAGCCTTTATCAATTACAGCCCTTGAGATCCAGACCGTTTCTCAGTTTCATGCAGTCGGCCATAGGCAACATGTATGCGGCATAAATGGCCTACATATTTTCCAAAATTGAAAATGAGGCCAGTTCCGAGGAGTAATTGTCACGAGCTTTCCAACGGTGTGCTTATTTTTATTGTGCAGCCAACCGTTCGTGAATCAGAAGGGGCGGTCAACCGTTCCCCCTAGTCGGACGTGATTGGCACTGACTGCTAGTAGCGCGCGGGTTTAAATCAGGTTTAATAGATGATTAACAGATCAGTTAATAGATTAATAATAGATCTTAAGAATAAAAATTTTTTGTCCCAGCGATTACTGTAATAAGTGGGTAGGAATGTACCAAACTGCATCCGCAGATCCAGCCTGTACAGTGATCAGGAGATGTGGATGATGATACAAGGACTAAGGGACAAGAAGCCTGCCGCGATTGGTAGCTCAGTCGGTAGAGCGTCTGTCGTCCGGCTCGCCAGTAGAGGGCCACGCTGACCACCAAGCGGTAATGTTTCACCTTTGCCGAAACAGTAACCTTTCAACACAAAAACTGTGGTTCCCTGGAAGTGCTCGATTAGCTGTTGGGCTCGGTCGCACAGTAAGCTCTGATTAACATGAGCGTGACCCCAAATAACCACTGTAACAAATGATTTGGGTGAAATAGGAAACGGGGCAGACGGATCAGGGGTACAGGTCAGAGCAGGAAAAGCAGGGAACCAAATGTAGAGGATGTGAAAAGCACGGAACAAAGGCCATGGCACCAGGAAGGGTATCAGTGTCAGGGCTGACAGATCAGTTTGTGAAGATCGGGACACGGATATCAGGGGACAAAAGAGCAAAACTGCGGTTAACGCTGTGATCAAGGTATGTCTTACACTGGATTTACTACTAGAGCTCACAGTCTCCAAAACTTCTTTCGTAACTATTAGAAAACATCAACAGTATTCGCGACTTACGTGCTTCGTTGTAACTTTGTCACTGTCATTGTTCACGATCTTTTAATTAGCCACGGACGCAACACTCGGTAGGCTCTGTTGTCCTCACAGATAGGTCGGAGGAGTCTCCGAACAGGCTGCTAGCCTCCAAGCCCAACGGTTGCAGTCGTGGCCAGAGAGATTCGGTCAGAGCTGACGCGGGCCGCGCTGTACTCAGGATCATTCGCCAGTCAGCAGTGTGCGGTGGATTCATGATTGGATCGTGCCGCGTTACCGGCCTGATAGCGACAGCGCGCTCGGCCTTTCAGATGCCTGTCTACATTTCAAAGCCGTCCCCGGTGGCGGAGAGGCCTAATCAGTTTACACTGCATTCCCTAGTGGAGACATGGCGCTGTAAGACATTGTGAAACTATGGGGCTTTCCTGAGCCGGCAGCCAGTCGTGGTGCTTTGCTGGATTGATCCTGTGGAAGCCCAGCATTCTGCCGTCCTTTTAGTGTTTCCTCGATGGCATCTTTCATTTACGATATGAGAAGCTGTTTCTGTCAGAGCGCTGTATGTGTTCGAATTTGACTTATCTTTTGGTGTTATCTGCCGTCCCCGACGGGAAAGCGTTCTGTTTATGACGAGTTTCCAGACGCTGTCTCCTCGTCAAATTGCACAAGAATGGATCCAATTCCTTTCGATGTTGATGGAATTTGGTGCGCTCATAGTACCCTTTAAAGATGGCCGGCCATAGATATTAATATAAAACTATAGGTCATGAAAGTTCACCGATTTTTCCAGACATTGCATGATTCAAATGCCCATATCTCGATGATAGATTACCACAGAAAGGTGCAATTAGAGCCATTCGAAAGAGAAGTATACCAGCTTTCATAAAGAAGCTCATGTTTTGTGACCTCGGGACGACTTTTGACCTGATTAGGTCATGTGGAACATTTTTGGTTTTCTCCACGTTTGCCCAGCGTGATCTTCTCGAAAATGTACCACAGTATGTCCTGATATATGTACAATAAGCGATGCAAAAACATTTCGGAACAAAGTCAAACTTTTTCAGACGTCTTGAATTTACCGTTGCCAAGAAGTGCTCAGGAAATATGCCCTGGGGCTATTTGAGGAATATTGATTGATTTCGTGTTTGCGTTTGTCCAATTGTTTTACAATTTGGCATGCACAATGTCCGGCGTGCTTGCAACACATCACCGTAGTTTCCAGTAGCTTGACCAGGAAGGTCAAAGGTCCTGAGACCCCGCCACTATCGTACCTTGCCATCGAAATTGACATACTCGTTCTTCACATTTGTACGAAAGTGAGTGTGTGGGGTGTTCTTATGCCTTAAGGCCAACTGAGATAATCCTCGTCCTGCATCGGGGCCTTTGGAAGGCTGACCGAAGTCACTGACATCGGTTGACCTTGGTTTGCTTGTTTCGACCTCGGATCATGTATAGATTTTTTGGGCACTGATTTCGAATTTCGTGTCGATTCTGCACACATCGAGTCGTTTATGTTCATTCCGTGTTCTGCATATGTGCTGATTTTTTGGCATCTATCTCAGTCATTACTTCTTTTTGCTTCTATACGAAGTTGTCATTTCATTTGTTACTAGTCCAGCATTTAGGGGTTGACAACATGACAAAAAATTGACGTCCATGGAATCTTCGGTAAATGGAAATTCTCATACGTTAACAGTGTATGTGAAATTCGGAATCAGTGTCCAAAAAGGTCATGAAAGGTCCGAGGCCAACAGACTGTCGAAGGCCAGTCAAGATCAGTGACCTCGGTTGACCTTTAAAAGGCCCCGATGCTCGACTAAGGTTGCTTCATTCGGCTTGACCCTATTCCCGGCAGGGGGCTGAATCCGCCCCCTCGGGTTTTTTGCTTGCCAATTCCAGGCTTTTTAACGCAGCTTCACAAAACTTGGTGACTTTCCTAGCTATTCTTTTTACGTGCCGTGACAAAATTTTAAAATCCTATTTTGCTCAGGGGCGGAGCCAGGCAACGTTTTTGGGAGGCACCTCAGGCCATTTTTGGCCATGTTGAGGGTAAAAGAAAAATGTCTGCCAAAAACAGAGTTTTTAAGATAGAACTTAAAACTTAATATGAACTTATAGCGAAATAGCTCGGCAATGTATAGATGTAATTTTGTTCATCTGAGGTCACTTTACAAGGTCACGTCAAGGTCAAAAGTCAAGATTTGATTTTTTCCGATAATTTCGGCAGTTTTTTTCAAATGCCAAACCCGGAATATATATGACGTATAAGGATGCCCTCTACTTGTGTATTAAGTTTCGGCTTGATATCAGGCCGGGTTACGGAACTATAACCTAAAATATCAGTGCGCGTACCCTATATCGCAATAGCCATAAAGTGAATTTTTTTGAAATAGTGAATTCAAATGAGTAAAAACGTTTATAGATAATATTAAATGCACACGAGATCATTCCAAGCGACTCCAAGGTCACTGAAGGTCATTTAAGGCCAAAGGTCACAAGTTGATCTGAAGAACGTGTGACCATGACAGTTCCCCCTTTTTCATGTCCCTGGTACCGCCTATGCTAACATTATACAATGTAGTGCGATTTGTACTTCTTTAGCATACCATGACTAGCAGACGCCAAAAAAGTGTTTTTGGCTTTTGTCTTCATTCGGTTGTTGGAAAAGTAATCTTCCTGTTTATTATCAAAATTTTGAAAATTTCTTTTTATAAAATGTAGTTTTTAAAATGTAGTTTTATAAAATGTAGTCATGGTAAATCGATTGCCGTTTGTTGCGATGCAATCGGATGTGTAGTTCTCGAGATCTCAGGGGGGGCCAAATCGGCCCCCCTGCCGGGAATCGACCATACCGCTTAGCCCTCCGGGAATAGGGTTGAAGGCCTGAGGACACCCGACAGATTCACCTCAGTGGAAATGTGAAGAACGGATATGTGAGACGTGGATGGCAGGGGTCGATTGGTGGTAGGGTGTCATGATCTTTGACCTTTTGTGTCAAGTACTTTAAAACTAAACCGATGTGTAGCATGTTCACAGGAAATTGTGCCCACCAACGTGTCGACCAATCCGACAAACGATCATCGAACGGGGAACGATCATGAAAGGACTATGACATTATCGAACGCCCTGCCTCTAGCCGTTGCTGAGTGTTCGTCTGTGAGGTGTTGTGCATCGCGTCTCGCCGGTAGAAAGCCCGCTTTCTTCGCATTTTAACATTGTCTTGCCGTCTTTTCTCCTGATGTTTTTTCCATGTCTTTACCTGTATATGACAATACGCCTGAAGTACCCAAATGCATTTGGATGAGCATTACAGATATACATACATACGAAAACCACGAAATCAGTCTTCGTCATATGGTCTCAGGCCATATTTCTCCAACGCGACTTGGTGCCATTAAATTCAAGATACCTGAAAACGTTTCAGGCTGCCCAGCAATGTTTTATTTTGCACGCTCATTGTAGATATTTGGGAATATACTGTGCTATATTTCCGCGAACATCACGGTGGGAAAACTAGGTTAAAACCGAAAATGTGCCATGAGACTTAGGCTACCCTAAAAGGTCATCCCGAGGCTACCGAAAAGTGAATTTTTCCATGAAAGTCGCACCTTTCTGTGACAGTCTTTCACCGAAATTGGGCATTTGTATCACCCATTGTTTAACAATCGGCGACCTTTCACGGCCTACAACTTTGATGTCAGAGGTCACCTCGGGGCTAAAAATATATTGCTGGCCAGTTTTCGATAAGGGCTATGAGCGTATCAAACTTCAGCAAAATCGAAAGGGGTCGGGTCATTTCTTGAGCGATTTGATGCGGCTTTGCTCTCTGTCGATTTGCTACCCAATCCTGCCACACATGCACTTATTGCTTGGGTCTCTCTCTCTCTCTCTCTCTCTCTCTCTGCACCAGCCATTGCTCTGTCCGCCGATGTTTTCGCTCTCTGTCTGTCGCCCTCTGTCGGCTCGCCACGGCCGTGCCGTGGCCGGCCGTGGCGGCGTCCTTTGATGTCCCGATTGATGGGGTCCGTTAGAGCGGCCGAGCCCCGCGCGTAAATAAACGATGTTCACGGCAGGCGGCGCTGTCTGGCAGCCATTAGCGACCGAAGCTACCGGCGGCGACGGCTGCTGGGGCTGGGGCTTGGGGGGGGGGGCTGCCGAGACATGAGGGAGCAGCGTCTCCCGGGCCTGAGGCAGCGGCGGCTGCTTGGGCCTGGCGCCGAGGTGCCACCGGGTTGTCGGGGCTTGATGCCAAAAATAACTTCAGTCACCGTAAGTCCAAAACTACTTAACAGCCTATAATTCCTGGGATAACGTGTCATTAGGAGGTCAGGTGTTATACAGAGCACATCAGTTTTGTTACAAGAAAAACATAAGTAAATTGCATGGCTATTTAATTAACGCATTAATACTCAGACAAAAACGAAATCCGAATGCTACGCGACATTTATGGCCGTCTCAAAAGTTAAATCAGACATTGGCATGAAAATCACGAGACGCTGGAGTTTAGCCAGTAGCTGCGCCACCCACTCACCGAGTGCTCTTTGCCTCCGTCTTCGCAGAACGTTGCGGAAGGCAGAGAACGATTTTTGACAGTCCAAGCTACGGGACGTTTGGCGTTTTAAATAGTTCCTTGGTGTTTTGCACTAACCTGCATAAATATCAAATGGATGTATTCCTATTCTTGCTAACGTGCCCCATACCTCACTACAAATTCTCGTAGAACGGCGTACGATTTGCCGATTGTCTGAAACCTGACAAGGTACAGAACTCTTCGGCTTTTAGTTTTTGAGATAAGGTCACGTTAGTTCTTTTAACGTGGGTCATGACGTGCTGTTTTGTATGTATATCTCGGGCGTCAAACATGATAACAAATGGATTTAATGGCAGTAGTGACCAATTCTTATGAACAGCTGGAATACTCCAGTAGAAATACCAAGGTATGTGATCCCGACCTCATTTGTGACCTCTGCAATTTATATCTAAATGCTCAAAAAGGTTTCCTCGCCAGTTTAGAATGACGTTAATAAATGAAACGGATGCACTGTGTTATTCACATTTCATTCCAAACATTGGCCATGCCTCGCTTAAAAATATCTGTACAGTGCAACAAAAGGCGTAATGTCATGCTGCACGGCGCTGGCTGGCCCGGCCCTCCGTCCTTCGATCGAACACCGCCTGCGCCACACCCTGGCGGCCGGTCAAGACTATTTAGCAGGGATGTAGCAGCCGTATCTCCTGCAGCCATTATCCTCATTATATTGTCCTTATCCTTATCCCTAAAGTCCCTATACCCCTGTGATGTCACCAGATTGGCGCTTTCACGCGGCCAGTAATGCGCAGCCTGGAATGTATGTGTGCACGTTTTACTCATTACGAGTGGGTCTTATTGTGTAGCGTGCAGTCATGAAGTAGGTTTCATCAGCGCGGTTTTTTAAACATCGATGTGAAAGCTGTTTCACGGAGGTGAATAAGACTGCTTGCAAGGCGATCGAATGCTGGTGTACTTGCCACTGTCACGATTTGCTATCACAAGAGAAAAATTGGCGACCAAATGTGAATCGTCTAAAACGCAGTCTCGTTTCCTTGGCGAGCAAAGGCACCAGTGAGCCAAAATATTTCTATTCGTAACAGAAAGCGCACACTTTAACTCGTCTGGTGATGGTAGAAGGCTTAAAAATTAAACAAGATCTTTCCACGGGACGTAATGTGGGTGAGACAACGTAAGCACATAAGAACCGGTTGGAAATGAATGCCGAAGAAAAGCGAAAAGCACCTCCAGACGTTTTGTAAAACGTCATGCTATTGTCACCACCCGAAATAGTTGCGAGTCCCTAGTTTCATTCGGTTAGATTTTGGTGACAGGTGGTGAACAACGTCGACTTTCTAAAAAAAATGCCTCTTTAATGAGAAACCGGAATGTAGCCACTGGATTTCGATCTGACAAAAGCCCAGAATACTGCAGGCTTCCATAAACGTAATCTTCAGCCGCTTTTGAACAATGACAGTTCGTACAGATGAACAAAGAACTGACTTGAACTAAAAATTGGGTACAATTCAGATGCCGATTCGAAATTTGAGAGCGGGCTATGGTAATGTTTCCGGCCATCGCCAAGGTGACTGTTAGTGTCCAGTCCAAGAACAGTGGGTTGTCATCCATCCAGTCCTTGCGCTGGACTGGGATATAGGTTGTAGGCGTTCGTGTTTTTGATATTTACATTTTGCATGTCTATGGGTGCAGTTCACGATGTTGGACTGTAATTCAACGTTATGGTGTCGCATCGACTGTAGATTACTGTGGCTTATGCATCGCGTGATAAGAAAGGGACAAGGAAAAATACGAGACAGATTTAGTGAGACGTGACGGACGATCAGTGCAGTGAAGCATTGGCTATTTGAAAGAGCTGGACTTTACCAGTACAAAGACAGGAAATTAAGGTATTCATAAGCTGCATTCAGCATTACAGTCCGTGGATTCGCCCAGGACAATAATGTATCGCACCGTCGTATGTTGGTAGCCAGCAGGACTCACTGCGGGACTCACTGTCCAGCTCGACCGGCGGCGGTTCTCTTCGCGTTTGAAAGCATGGCGAATATTCCGCAACACAAATGAACAGTTGTTGACGTAATTCATTATTGCGCAAGAGATATTGCAAGTTAGACGCCATTCTCGCCCTTGGCTTTCTTTGTCATTACTAAGTTCTTGTCATTACTGAGTGCTTCATCCCCGGCCCCAGCCCCAAAAGAGAAAAATGCGCCGGGAACTGATATCATTCCTGACTCCCGGAAAAGTTAAGTGGCAAAACGGTTTTCAGTATAGGATATTGTGAACTGTATATTAAAAAGCGGCATAAATTAGCTTTTCCTGAGAAAAGGCAGTTATTTGGTGTTCAATGATTGCGAAATTAACTAGCTTAGCAAAAGCGATATAGCCGGAACGGGCCGGTGTGGCTGCTCATTTTGATTTCTTCTGCTCCCTATTTAAGACTCATTCAGCCAACGGCTTCGCCCGTGACGTGTGCAAACGACCTTCAGTGCCTTCGCCTTCGCCGAGCCGGCCTCCGGACCCACCTGCACCGGGCCGGGGAAGGGGGTTAGTGCACGAGCACCCCTCCTCCATATCTAGAGACCTGTATGTCCCACAGAAAAGCAAAAATGCTGTAGGAAATACCTTTTCATACGTGGAAAAAGTACCCAGATTCAGTCCAGTTAGGCCCATAATGAGGCCATTTTATGTCAGATCACCCGTTGAAGTTTTGAACATTAAGTGTAGTAATCAAGCCGTTCGCCTGGCTCCAAAGACGTTAGACGTAAAAAGAATGCCTTATTTGCCTGTTTGGTGCAGTAACAGAGCACCTGAGGTCATATTTGGCGATTTCATGCGAAACTGAAAGTAAGGGAAATGTTTTTTGCAAAGGCAGGAATCGCGTTTTCCTGATTGGAAAGGAATGTGGTTTGGCTAAATCATTTTGCAGATGTGTTTAGGATGCATTTCAGATCTGAGACCACCGTATTCAGGTCAAACAAGGTCAGCCTAGGTCAGACTTTTGACGCACATAAGTCAGGAGTTTCCGGTCTCTGTCGTATCATCTGCCGCATTGTCATTGATCAAAGACGACACAGCGTAAGATCCATTGTGAACAAATTCAGTCAGTTAAGTGTCAAGGATGTAGATTGAAATCCATGCTGTCACACTTATTCCCGTCATGGCTCTGAATCGCCACCTGTGGTTATTGGCGGCCTCTCCACTGGCCTTTGCACCCTTCGCGCATCCAGACCTTAGAACCAGACCAGACCTCCGTCCGATTTGTATTGCCTGTGGCGGTTTGTCACCGGCGCGGCAACGTCCTCTGCTCAGTACTGATTGGTTGGGTTCAGGTAAGGGGAGGAGCAGTGCAGCTGCGAGGAAACTTAACAATAGATGGATCCAGTAGCATGAATTAATATCTACATCCTTGACACCGAAGTGCTGAATTTGGTCACACTGATAAGATCCTACAACGTTGGTTCATGCAATATCCCTTCTACGTCTTGAAACCCATGCCCCAAATTGTTTCGTTCGCGTAGAACCCACAGACACCGAGGGGGCGGGAGAGGCTGCAATGTAAAAGCCAAGTATTTGGCAGGAAGTTATTTTAGCGATGGCCAGGGCTTTTTTGAGAACAAAAGTAAGAAGACTAGGGGGCAGTAAAAGCCTAACAAAATAAGCATCCTTACGATTTCTCTTGTTGCGATTTACGGTACAAAGTCGGTATGCACTGAAAACAAGCAGCATTTTCGAAAATATTAAATGAGGCCAGCCTGGCCAAATGAGATTAGTTAAATCTTGGAAGGTAAGTTCTTACCGTTTATCAGTGCTCCTGAAACATACATGGCTACTGATAAACATTCAGAGACTGAAAAATGATTAATTACATTCGGCCGCGTGTCTCTGTAAAATGATGAGCTGCATTCGGCTGCGGGTCTGAAAATGCGGTATCAAACGTTACCTGGTCCCAGATCAAGGTTGATAAAGTATGATTGTGTCAAAAAACAAGTCAAAAAATATAACTGTGCAAAACATGTGAGAAGTACCAGATGGTATATTCATTGTCCAAAATTACAGACCAACAGCCACAATCTCACATCATAACCTAGAAATTCCGAATGTTTACCTGACCTGGGGGTCACTGGCCTTGACATTTTCTGAGAATTCGAGATAGCAAAATTGTTGCATCTATCGTGCTTTGTCCGTGTCGCAAGTTTCAAGTTAATCGATGCATTTAACAAAAAGTTATGGCACTTTACTTTTTGGAACATGGTCTTACTTGTCGTGACATGTCCTGGGTCAATGATCTGAGGTGACCTGAAGTTCCAAGTTTCATGTCTTTGCGTCTTTCCGTTTTTTTTAGCCGTCCTCGAAAAACCGAAGGTGGCTGCTCATCCCCGCCCCCGCCCAGCGAAGGTTAAGGCTGGTTGTCGTATGGTAAGCAACATTGATACTTTGATTCTTCGCCTTCTTTAAAATCCGAGGAAAAGGTATGTGGGTATCGGGTGTTCAGCAATGGCGGCTCGTGATCTCGCAGATATCTGAGGCACAGCGCAAGTGTAGCACGGCTGTCTTCCTTAGATACGTTGTGTAACTATTAAACCGTAAGTGATATACGACCCTGCCCAGATCGACTCATACAAATGAAACGAAATGTTACATGACGCATCACTGTCGGTGTTCCGTCTGTGTCTGCAAAGAAAGCTAGAGCAAACTGGGCATCCACTCGAATCCGCGCAACGAAAATTATTAGAATACGCTGTCGTCCAGCGCTCCTAGCGGAAAGTTCTCTCCGTTTCAAGCGCGGATAGATGATTGTCACTGCTGGAGATACAGTCATATTACTAATTGATTTGTGCGTAGTTCCAAAGCGCATATCTCACAATCTGAATTAATGCGAAATTTAAATGTTTAGTATTTTGATCAGTAGTCATCCTACAAGCACATGCCTTTCTCCTCCACTGATACTACCTCGCTCAGCCGAACATCCTTCGTTGGTGAGTCCGGCCGTGGCGCCGTGGAGGCGGCGGCCAGAGGCGGTACTACGTGTCGCTTCACTAAGAACGTGGCCAGGATTTTCCTCAGGGGGCCAAATGCCAAATTTTGTCACATGTCACGGGCGTGTGACAAAATTTACAGGAAAAAGTAGCAATTTGATGCAGTTTACGTCATGTTTAACGCACAGGAAAACATAGTATTTGCTTTCGCAACAGCATATGATCACTATTACGCATTCCTGCGAAATCGCTTTATATCCAGTGTAGACTTCTCGGCTCAGGGGGCCATGGCCCTCATGGCCCTCCCCTTGGGTACGTCCCTGCGCCTCACCGGGGCTCTGCCAGAGGCGTTGGCAGCGGCCGACCTGCAGTTTCGCAGACGCTCACCAGGGGCGCTGTATTACACGGGATTCCAGCGTTGGGTGAGGCGGGTGAGCTGGCTACCTCTACGTCCTCCCTGCGCCGTTTGGTAGCGGGGCCGCGGGAATGGGGATGCGGCGCGGCGTGGGGCGTCTCTGCCGGCATGTTTCCTGGTATGTTGATGAATGAGGAACAAAATGAGGACATTAATCCAGTTTAATCGTACACTGGAATTCTGCAAAGTGGGCTTTCACACAGAGATTATGCATGATTTTAATTCTACATGTTCCAGCATTTCTAGTTAGGCACTGCCTTCGTTTCCTCTAATGACGAGCCGCTTCTGGTGTTTAAAGGAAGAAAACAGCTAAGGGCCGATCCAGGAATTTGAATCGGGGGGGACACTCCTTCTGAGGGTGCCAAGGGGGCTCCGACTGGGGAGCCAAATGTTTTTAGAGCCTCAATGACCGACCCCAGGCCTGATCTGAGGGTGGGTAACCGGGTTAGTTAAAGGGTGGAAATAAGAGGAATTTTCTTAATGCACGGCAAAGGCGTGCGGAATGTTATGTCGTGACGATCGCAAAAAATGCATCTCTAACGTCCTTGTAGATGATCATGGCCAGGATTTCTGGCAACTGGCCATCGTTCCCTGTGTTTTTCCACTCATATCCAGATATTTGAACATTTGGAGGGCCGGCCACCCCTCCAAGTGGTCCAAAAGGGACGGCCCGTCCCTCCGTCCCGGTTTCGCTCTTCAGCCGCGCCTCTGACCGGCCGTGAGCCACGACCGAAGACATAAATGCTTTAACCCTATTCTCGGACGGCTAGACGGTATGGTCGATTCCCGGCAGGGGGGAGGATTCGTCCCCCCCCGAGATCTCGAGAACTACACATCCGATTTCATCGCAACAAACGCCAATCGATTGGCCATGGCGTGAACTACATTTTTATAAAAAGAAATTTTCAAAATTTTGAAACGTGTGGATATAGGGGGCAAAAATGTCAAAATGGGGGTATTTTTGGACTTCTTATAACTCCGTTGTTTATGGACCGATTTCAATGAAACTGCCAAGAATCGAGAGATAATGGATAGGACTTTTACCACTGGTACACACATCTGAAATTTCGGGAAAATTCATGGCGTTCACAGTGTTTCAAAAATAGGAGGATTAGTTTTTTAACAACTGAATGAACAAAAAAGGCAAAAACGCTTTTTGGCTTCTGCTAGTCACGTTATGTTTAAGAAGTACAAATCGCATTACAATGTTTGTATAATGTAGGCGGTGCCAGGGACATGAAAAAGGGGAAACTGTCATGGTCACATGTTCTTCAGATCAGCTTGCGACCTTTGATCTTCATTGACCTCCAGTGACCTTGGGGTCACTTGGAATGATCTCGTGTGTATTTGATATTATCTGTAAACGTTTTCAATCATTTGAATTCACTCTATTTCAAAAATTTCATTGTATGGCTGTGGCGATATAGGGTACGCGCACTGACATTTTAGGTCATAGCTCCGTGACCCGACCTGATATCAAGCTGAAACTTGACACGCAAGTAGAGGGCACCTTTTTACGTCATATTTACTCTGGGTGTGGCATTAAAAAAAAAAAACAGCGCAAAAATTATTGCAAAAAAACAAACGTTGACTTGACCTTGACTTGATCTTGTAAAGTGACCTCCGACAAACAAAATTATATCTGCACATTACCCAGCTATTTAGCTATTGATCCATATAAAGTTTTAAGTTCTACCTTAAAAACGCTGTTTTTGGCAGACGGCAGACATTTCCCCTTTCCCCTAAACATGGCCAAAATGACCTGAAGCGCCTCCGAAAAACGTTGCCTGGCTCCGCCCCTGAGCAAAATGGAATTTTGAAATTTTGTCACGGCACGTAGGAGACGTCACCAAGTTTCGTGAAGCTGCGTCAAAAAGCCTGGAATTGGCAAGAAAAAACCCGAGGGGGGACGAATTCATCCCCCCTGCCGGGAATAGGGTTAAGCTTGCTGGCTGATACCCACCAAATCCTTCGCTAATGTTTCTGTATTTAACTCGCTTTTGCATAATAACCGGTTTAGATCGGTTGGAAGTGACAAGCTTGTCTTCATTGGGGTGGGGCGCTTTCGGCGGGCTTTCGCTTTCCCTTCACTTCGTTAGAAGATGTACCTTCATTTACTAGCTGTCAGCGGGGCTGCGTTCGGTGGAGCAGGGGCGCCTTTCAAAGCAGGGGCGCTTATGTGTCTTTTTTTCATCGGGGAAGGCGCAGTGCCATGTGTCCTGCCGTATCCGTAGCTGGCGGCAGCTATCACAAACTCATCAGAATCTTAAGTTCACGTTCCTTCCTGCATGCAGGATCAGAAGAAAAAACTCTGAGGTAACGCATCTCACTTGCAAGGCTTATACAAGCAACGTAGATATTCCACCAATTCGAGCGCATCAGTAGTTCCCGCAGGAAGTTGTGTGGATCACGTGTGCGTAATCTCAATAGTTTCAAAGTGAGTACCTGACCAGCAACCAGGTTCATATTGTTTGGGATCGTTTTATAGGACCAGTGGCGATGTAATGAAATGTGTAGCAGAGCAAACCTGATTCTGTGCCATATCGCCAGATAACATTAGATAGATGAACTCGGGAGAACGCGTGCGAGCGAGCCTGATTACAGGCCGGTCGGCCGAGAAGGCACCGAGCGCTGTAACGTCGGATGCTTGAATAATGTATAATGAAGACTCCGTGGACGCTATCATCGATATCCTGATTTGTCTGTAGGTAAAAAGTGCGTCCTTTTCGGATATGTACACAGTCCGAACATCAGTGATGGCAACTTTCCTGTGAATAAAGAAAAACGTGAAAGTTACATTGAAAACAAAATAAATCACATTTGTCGTGTAATTCTGGGCCATACCTTCCGAATTTCGCTTATGTCGTCTTTGTACCTGATATGAGACCGAAGATCCACCAAGCTAAATTTGCTTATCATGACCTAGCTCTGGAATTTGACCTGACGTTATCTGCCAAATTGTCAGACGGACCATAGATTTCTCTATGCTTGGCCGACTCCCGGTCCACCTCAGGAGCTGTCACTGGTTCCGGGTTCGCTGGGGGAGCCGCTGCCGATTCCCGATCGACTTGTGAAGCCGTCGAATTCTTTAAGTCGTCGCTTGGGCAGCACCGCGTTGTGACGCGGAGCACGGTATTGGGTGCTGGTATGACCGTCAGTGGGGCTTATTCGCTGAACGCTCTCAACCCACCCCTCGATGCGGTCACGACGCTCTGGCGCAGACGGCTGCCGGGGCTGTAGAGAGGAGCGGCGCAAAGGGACATGATCCGACTGAGTTACAGCAACGTCGAGACGTCCATGCTGGGAATTAGGTCCTATGCCAGCAGCCACAGTTCCGCATTGTCGAGCCCAGCACAGTCCAAGGCGCACTGGGCCTCCGCCCTAGCCTCCATAACATCGATCCCTGCCTGAGCGCGTGCCCGCGTGGCCCGTGCGGTTGCGGCTCTTTCCGTCTGCTGGGTTTTGAGACGAGGCAGTTCTGCTTTCCTCTTCAGTGCACTTGTTGACGGGGAAGTCGCAGTCAAGCTCGTTGTCGTTGATATGGTGACGTCTCTGCCAACTTCACTCCGTGTGGGCGCCGAATGACCCTGCAGTCGGTGCGCCCCTAAGCCCCAATAACCAACCAACTTCACTCCATGCCTTTGGACCTAAGCCCGCCGGTGCCGACACACGAGACGCAGAACTGACTACTCTGTTCGAACGATTAAATGTCGCTGCCTTAAAATGTCAAATGTCCCGATTGATGACAGCTCTTGACAAGCTTTACCTGCCTTGCCCGTAAAATCACTACACGACACATATTACTAACTATCGAAACTTAAAAATCCAAATCACCCAACGTTCACCTAACTGTGCCTAACAACCGTTGCCAATTCGCTAGCCATGTTTGGGCGACAGGAAAAATCTCGTGCAAATTCACGCACCAAAACTTTAGGACGACTCCAGTTCTGTCGATTACACGGCTGGGATGGGCGCTAATATTCGAATGTTAATACTCAAATGTCATGACGAAACTTTTGACGGGATCGAAACAAATTTTTCGGGATATCCTCTACGTATTCTGGACTCACGACATACAAAGAAGAACCACGTCGCCATCTCGCTTGGTTGACGAGAAAATGACGATTAGATTTGAAAAACGGGTATGCCTGTCAGGGTTTGCTGTGCAAGAAGGCCATGTCCCGCGCAAAGTTCGATATTAGAAAAGTCTATGGACGGACGCAACTGAAACTGTCAGAAATGAACCTAGACGGATATAAGGATACACATGCACAATTTGGAAGAAATCGAATGAGTCGGTGTGACATTCATTTGTCGAATTGGCATGGAATGAACCTAGATGTTTAAATCCAAACGAAGGTAGCAAAACGCTCCATGGTTCCGAGCACTGGCTAGTCTTTGCCGAGAAGCTGTTTGTTCGGTCCGACATGACTCACATTTGATATCTGGTGTTCAGTTTTTCTTCCTAACACACTGCTCAGCCGCCAGTTTGTTAGTCCCTATCCTGACTCCCAGTTTAGGGCTCGATTGACGGACGGCTGCCCAGCGGCCGATGGCCGACCGGCCGGCGTCCTACCTCCGTGGTAGCGGCGGTCGGCTCTGGTGTCGCCGCATGGTAGTGGGCCCCGTGTCAGGCCCGCCCCCGGTCGTGTCGGTCCGGCCCGTGTCAGTCCCATTCCCTGTGCGTCCGTGACCGGTGGCTGGCCGGTCCTGCTGGGCGTGTGACGCTTCCGGCGGCCCGTGCCTGGTCAGCCGCGGGCCGGGCGGCGTCTGACCTGACTCTCCGGAGGCCTCCAGGGGCAGCAGGCATCGACCGGGCCGCGACCAGCGCCGGCCGGCACCTCCGGCTCACTCGGTCCGTCCCGGCCTGGGAGGGGGGGGGGGGCACGCAGCGCTGCTGGCCGCCCCATCCCCACCCCCGCTTCCGCTCCGGCCCGGACGTGACCTGCTACTCTACGCAACGTTTTGACGGCCTATTTGTGGGTGAGCTGGCCGACAACTCTGATGTTGAGCGTGATATGCAGATGAATGAAACGATGACAGAAACAGAAGCACTTATTTGAACGCAGACCAGAATAGGCAAATGAATAACGCAAGGGAAGTAAGTTGAGAACGCTCGCAACTAGAGAAAACAAAGAAATGGAAACAACGAATCATTTCTGGACCATGAAGTATTGCTTATCAGAGCAGTTTGTGGCGTTTTTTATGCCCTTGTTGACTGCATTGCAGCTCTTGTGTTTGGACGGGGCTGTGGTATGCCGTCATCGTGATAAAGATAGCCTCTAGCCTAGCCTCTACCCAACCGTGCTATTCGCATCTTGTGTCTTGGAGGCAGTCTCAGTGTAAGACAGCCTCAAATGACCTCAAAGCCGCATGAAATGGCCTTGGGTTTATTTCATAGTGCTTGAAAATGGTTCTAGATTACAGAACATTTTTCAATATTATGAATAAACTCAATATAAACCCATTGAGGAATGAAGTGAATTCAAATTATTGAAATTTCTCGTCATTTGAATTTACTGCATGCCATAATATCCTTTTATAACTGTTGTGGTATGGGTATGCGCAGACTTTTTAGGTCATTGCTCCTTGACCTGACCTGATATCGGTCTGAAGCTTAAAGCAAAAATAGAGAACACTGTGCTAAGTCATACATGTCCGACCTTTCCATTGCGAAAATAAGCGCAAGAAAACAATTCATCGAACAAAATTTTCACATTTGTCCTGCACCTAACCTTGCGAAATGTCCTCAAACAATAATGTAGTCTACTAAAGCATTTTTGTATATTTGTTCATTTACGCAAGTACACACTCCTGTTGAATTTTACATTATGTCCAACAGTGTTTGAACATAAAAAGGGCTGAAGTGCCTGTCGAAATTTAGCATGGCTCCGCCCCTGGGGAAATGAAAATTATACATATTTCACTCGGTGCGTATAAGGAATTATTAGGAAAATTCATCACTGCGTGTGATGTCTCTCTCCGTACTTTACCTATGAAAAAAGCGCTTTAACTGTCACGTTACAGTTAGATGATATTGCTCATCTGAGCTATGCACGGAAAAGTTGGTCCTACAAGGAATCGAACACCCGACGTCTTGTAGTCGCAGCAAGTGCTCTGACACATGCCTCAGATGAACAGTATCATCAACTGCAACTTGACAGCTAAAACGCTATCTTCTCAGGTCGGAGTACAGAGAAAAAAACATACCCATATACTATCTCATCTGAGAAACTTCAACTCCTTATTAACATAGAACTCATGAAGTTTCGTGAAGTTGCTCTAAAAACATCCTGGAAATGGCAATAAAAAAGAGAAAAAACGGCGAAACACATCCATTAAGATTTTTCGTAAGTTATCCCTAGAACTTCTGGTCCAATGGGCCTAAAATTTTGCATACCTAAGTTTTGAATGTTTCTTAACGTTTTGTGGAAATGCGAGGCCAGTTCCTTGACAGTTCACTGAGCTGCAACCTCTTTTTCGCGGGCATATCAGGGAAAAATCAAACCCGCGACGGTTTTTATGAATGCTTCGTGCCGCTCAGTCTTACCCGATACTACACGTGATAAAATAAATACATGGTATTGTACGTGAGTGTCACCCGTGATGTTAGTGATCTCTGCCGTGTAGTCCTTGCTTGGTTTAAGCTCATTTTAGGTCAAAATCATCAGCTGAGGTCACGTACCTTTTTGACTTTGACTGACTGTCGGGTATCTCCATGCTGTAAAAGCAAAGCTACACGCTGGCTTTTGTTTTATCGTTCTGTTGCGTTAGATTTGGGAATGGCTGAGGGTTCAGTCATCGTTCTATTACGTTAGATTTGGGAATGGCTTAGTGGTCGTACCAACTCCCCTGTTTTGTCAAAGGTGAACAGATAATGAGTGCTGGCGGGGTATAATAACCCAGTTTCGTAAAGATCCTTGTATTCTCGATTACTTCGTCGTGGTTCACGCGGAAGTCGTGCGTTACATGTTGGGTCTCATGACGGAAGTAGCTGTGTGCGGGACTCGCAGAGCCTTTGCCATCATTTCCATTCATTTAAAGAAAGATTCTAAATGGTGCAAGGCAGATTTCTGTGCTTGATTTCGCTTGATCGGAATCGATTCCAATTGCATACTAGGACCGATGGCTCCGAATCCAAATGTGATTCCAACGAATACTATAAAGGCAGTATAACTGTTAAATTATACGATGGAATGTGAACAGTAATTAATATATATTTATATATTCATATCTATATATATGCATTATATGACGTAAATATTGCCATACATTTTGCCACACATCATTAGTGTTAAAATATCTTTGAAAATAGATGCGGAATGACACAGTTTTCCGACATGCAAGCAGTGTTTCATGACATGTTTTGTTGCTTATCAAGTTATTCTCCTTGAATGTGTCATTTAGCCAGTAATTATACCTAAAGTTCTGTATTGTTCCACTGACTTGTGTTCTGCCATGAATATCAACCCAATCTGGAAATGGACTTCAAGACTTTCAAACATTTATTTTCGGATGGCGTACATCGCGAAAAGAAAGGATTGAAAACAATCTTGGTATCAGTGGACTTAGGGCAGGTGGGAAATTATTCATTTATCAGTTGGCCAGGCATTGCAATGCTGGGTGGAGGGCTTTACAGCAAGCTATGCTTAGCAAAGGTTTGTATTCGAAATCCAGCCGTGAAATAAACGTTCGGTTAAATGAGAAACTGCCGTCATATGTCGGCTAAGGTTGAATCTTGTTATCGGCGGAGTGGTCGTTATCAGAATCAGAATATCAGAAATCGGAATAATCAGAATATCAGGCATTGCCAGCACCTGTTGAAGTAAGCAGACTTCTCGGCCTCGACGACAAAAGTAGCTGCTTCCGAAAGCTTTGCTCCAGATTTGCGCATGGCAAGGGGACGTAGAACAGATGAGAATCAGATAGCAACATGGAATCTTTGAACACAGATTGCATTCTGAAATAGAAATATATTTACATCTCTCGATAATATCTACCCTTTTGAAGAAATCGAGGTAAAAAAGTAAGTATGCCGTGTGAAGCGCACGAATTTTAACATGCGTTTCCGCACTGTTCACGACGTACAGTTCTCTCGCTCTTGTGTCATGCCTGAAGTCAGTAATCGTCAGCATTTGTCACCAGTCAAATACCTCTGAGGTGATAAAAGTAAGTGGAGGAGGTAATCATATGACAACACTGCCTACTCTCTATTCCCCAGAAACTGGTGTAGCAGTGCTATTTGCATAGATTTTTCTCCCTTGTCTGTCTTGCCTTGTCTGCCTTGCTTTGACCGGATGGTAATTGTTCACGATCTTAAAACACAGCCTCATCCCGAATTACCTTACCTTTCTAACAGGCAATGTCGAGCCCACGCCACCATAAACAAACGTACCATTAGACATCAAGCTGCCTTAAACTGCTCTCAAAGTGAAGTCTTTAGTACATATATATTCGTCACTGTAAATGGTTACATATATGCATATATTTGATATATATATATATATATATATATATATATATATATATATATATATGTATAGATTTGTTTATTTCTCAAAGCAGTGGTAGGTTAAGCTGTGATAAGAAGCGGAATTAAACATTTTGCCTGTGGGTTCGCTTCCGATTCCATTGTTTCCGCAGACTAGCTGAACCAATTCTGAATCCAGCTCAACGCAACTTTCAAACTAAATCGATTCTGAATCCATTCCGGTCCAAATAGAAGCGAATCTGGATTCGGCTCTGATTCCGCTAAAATGGAGTACAAGTCAAGTGCAGGGAGTGATCAATATGAAGAAAGATATCGACTCATGACACCAGCAGACACCACAAGTGGTAGTTGCCCTATGTCATAGTCGTAGAAAATTTTCCATTTTCTTTCCCCGTAGCATTTGCCAATGGGAGCATGTTAGATATGTTATACATATACAGATAATCACATGTAAATGTTGTACAGTTCTGTTATAAAGATATTGTCTTTACTATATCTATGATATGATATGTATGTGTGGTATGCGTTATACATATATGTGTGATTTATATGTATATATACTACGCCATATACCGTATATGATACACTATGTATGGTATACAGTCTCACGGAGTTAGTTATGTGAGGATCGGAGATCGAAATGGACCATTGGTCGTTGCAGAGAACCAGACCGCATACTGGATATGGGCGAAACACGGAAATAGAACGAAAGATTGGACTTCAGTCAAAAGGAAATGACCGCAGCGCGTTCCGGCAGTTTGTCCATTTCCAGACACCGACGAAGATATCGTTTCGCATTATGACCCCAAGAAAAATGACCACAGCACAAATTATCATTTACCAGGAAAATGACCACAGCGCAAATTATCCTTTACCAACAAAAATGACCGCAGCGCAAATTATCGTTTACTAGACTCATTCTGGTCTGTTTAAAGTAAATAACGGACGATGGATTGATGTTGAAATCCATTTCCCACTCCTAAACGGTTTTTTTCTTTTCGCCTGCCAGGTAGCTGACCTTTTAGCTTGCCTAAGGGCCTGAAGGTAACATTCGTTCCCTGCTTGTAAACAGTACCTCGAGCACAGTCAACAGTCGTACGGGTATTGAATTGCCCAATGTCCAACATACGTTTCACATTTACTGCCTCCTGAGCCTGTGCAGGATTTCACTAGATACGTGTCGGACAGTGGACAGTTGTAGGTCAGAAGACACGTGTTGAAAGACGGATTCTTCACTTAAAATTCTGTGCATATATTAACCGGGCACTTCCGGCGTCGATTTATATATTTCTCCTGAGCCAATGTCCCCAGTGTAGATCTTTGCCCCTGCAAAGGTGATTCTCCTAGTTTTAACTATGGATCTGAAGTTTGTTGTTTATATTTATCAACCAAAAAATAAGCTGAAGTAATGAACACTGCCGTCGTTCAAAATGAGGTAGATTAGGTCTTTCAAGCAGCTTACATTTCTGAGTGGTCAGGTTATCGGAGCCTCTGTTCGGCCCTACCAATCATTTGCGCCAAAAATGTATCCCTCCAGGCATTATACTTTTACCAAACATAGGTATTCATATCAAATGGGAAGAGTGAAATTGGAGAGCAGTCTTCCCCTTCTCAAGTATCGTTCTTCACCAACATTGCTGAAGTCTGGTCGTTTCCTAAATAGCCAGAACGTGTTCTGGCAAATATCGATTTGCCCCAGTTCGTCGTCGTTTTTTTACAGAAGCCTCAATGCGAAGTGATATTTAAGTTGGCGTTTAGGGATGGAGAAATTGCCGGAACGCGTTCTGGTCACGTTCTTTGGACCAAAGACTGATCTCTCTTGTCATTTCGGTGCTTAACAATTTGGCCGTGTCCAAAACGTGATCCGGTTGTTCGCAACGATCATTGGCTTGTTTCGGTCCCTGACTAACATTTACACACATGGGATGAAGGAAGTAAGCGGCATTGGCGATAAATAAATGTCATCATTTCGGTGCAATGCGCACACCACGGAACTCAAGCCTGGTTACGGTTCTGCCAAAAACACAGTACAAATAAGCTCTTTGCGTTTTTTCTTCTCATTAACGTTGAACGATCAGTATCGGTGCAGCAGACCACCAAAGTGCAGTTTGTATGAGCAGATGGATTGCTTACCGCTGAAGAAGCGTGTTCACGACCGCCTGCGGAGCCTGGTGTTATTTAATATTTTGGGTGGATTTCAAGTGCTTCATTCCCTAGTTTTCAGGCGTTTATGAAAACGAACTTTCCTTGATTCCTGAACCATTCCACGTAATGATGTCAGGATTGTTTCTCGCCGTGTTTTCCTTTATTCCTAGCTTTCGACCTTCATGAAACTCGACACTCAACCTCGTCAACTGAGGCTTGGTTGCGACAAACACGCTCCAGCTCGTGTGCTAAAACAGCATTCCACACGTAATGAAGACTTTCGATACCGTGTGTGTGCGTGGTGCGTGCGTGCAATAGCTTGTGGGATTCGTGCACATGGCTGTGGGATCCGGCGGGACTGGGAGACCCGTTTTCTGGCCCGTGGCACTGGCGCCCTCTGTCTGCCGCAGCAAATAAGTCTTGGCTTTTGAAGAAAACTGAAAAAAACACCCCTTGAGCATGGGCCCAGAAGAGTGGCCAAAATCTGGGCAGCCTTCAGGCGACCCATGTACACATCAAACACTGTGGACTCGGAGCCCAGTATAGGTCAGGCGCCCACGTATAGATCAGGCAACGCTCATATACTCGGCGCCTCCTACACGTCAGGAGTCCCCTCCCCTTCCGCATCATTAACGCGCTCTGGAGGATGTGGGGCGCCTTGTAGACCAGACAGGCGTCGCCTACAGTATAGGCGTCACCCTCCCCCCCCGCACGCATCAGGCACCACTCTGAACGCCATGTGGCCATACAGTTGGAGCTTTCCTAAAGCCCGAATCACCAGCATCAGGCACCCCTTACAAACACGGCGTCCCTTACAAATCAAGCGCCTCCGAACGGATCGAATACCCCTCATATGTTTGGCGTCCTATACAGGTAAGGCGCCCTTACCCCGTACTGATCAGTTACATTTGAGTCTTGTTGTAAGTAGATGGCGCCCCTTCTGGAGATCGGCGCCCCCTGGAGTTTAGGGCCCCAGAATGGATGGTTCTTCCTTCCCAGTTTTCGTTGCGCTTCTTGACGACTGCTGTTGCAGGCTTGCTTTCTCTGGTTCTGACCATTATGAAACTGGAATTTAAAAAAAGTGCGACAAAGCTGACGCAGGTTCGTACATCATCCAGTTTTATGAAACTGGGTCCAGGGCGCACGACATCTGAACCTGCTATTCCCGTATTGCCCAAGTGAGAAAAGATTAGGAGGAGGTACCGCATTTGATGATGCGGAATTATCTTCATCTGCCTGCACAACGCAACGACATGGTTTGCTTCTGATATGCTCACCGTCTTTCGCCGAACGAAAGCTTCCTTCAGTCCCAAATTTGGCTTTCGGTGCGCAGTGGCTTCGTTTTCAAACCGCGAATTCAATCGATAGCATCGGCGCCATCTTCCTTAACCCGCCCCCGACTGGTTGGGACAGGTGACCGCCCCCCCTGAGGTTTTTCTAGGATTGCAAGAGAACGAGCAAACACAGAGCCACGAAACTTCGTGTACCTTTGGCTTCATCATTTTTACACGTTGTGTCAAAGTTTTGACCTTAGGTCAAGCCAGATGCGTGACTTAGGTCAGGTCAAACGGATCTATGTCCGAAAAAGTTTAGCGCCTTGTAGCTTTTTTTCGGAAAACAAGATATCACAATAATACTTTCAGGGATTAGTGATCTTGTTAGATGCAACAAATCTACTATCTCAGATTTTTCGGAATTTTCTGGGTCATTGACCTAACGTCAAGCCCATTTTTAACACATGTTGCCGTTTTTTTCGGAAATTGGCGAAATTTTTCATAACATTTTCAGTGTGGAGTGAAGCAGACATCTAGTTACCGTCGTTGGGCAAAGTAGCAGTGACTTCCAGCCATTGACCTGAGGTCAGGTCACGAATAACTGTTGTGAGCCAAAATGTACCACCGTAATGTACCAGCGATAAATTATTCAGAATGGGTAGAAAATGGCAGAACTGGCTTGCACAGACGTAAGTAATACCAAGAGCCTCAAAAAGTTAAAAAACATGCATATCATCAAAATAAACAGGCTGTCGCGAATAAAGCTCCGCCAGTTGTGTAGATTGGTACCTAATGCATTTTTCCAAAACTTAAGCATGAGAAACCATCACAAGAACGACTAAGATCAATACAATTTACATGGATAGGCTTATATCGCGAAAATAAAGGAATGCTAAAATTAGTTCCCATCAATTTCTTACTGTGTACGGCTGAGGCGCACGCCAACAACCGGCGTAAACATTGGCGTGTCTTTAACTCAACGTTTCGGCGTATATATGGAACAAATCTGAGAAATTAGACGTGTATCGGCATCTGCTGACCTTTACTTGTGTACTGGTACCTTTACCTATGCGTTATTAGTCACAGCCCTGGAGATTCAGGCCGTTTCTCGGTCTCATGCAGTCGGCTGTGAGAAAACATATATGGGACGTAAACTGCTTACATATTACCTAAAACTAAAAATGAGACCAGTTTCGAGCTCTACTCGTCACAAGCTTCCCACCGATGTGCTTATTTTATCGTGCGACCAACTGTTCGTGAGTTAGAGGGGGCCGGCCAACCGCCTCCCCCCCAGTCGGGTGTGATCGTCGCCGACCGACGGCCATGCGCGGGTTAAGCGTTGATTTGCTGTGCCTTTCAAAGAAACTGTTCACGTATGTAAGCCAGTCCCCTCCCCGAAACCTCTTCTCTCCTCTGATAGGCTGTACCCCCCTCGCCGTCCCATGATCGGTGTGAACTCGTCCAAGGCTCTCCTCGCGGCTGCACGGCCAATGGTGCCGCTGTACCGTCAGTGGTACGCCTGTGCGCCCAGTGGTGCGGCTATACGGCCAAGGTGTGGCTGTACGCCCAGTGGTGTGGCTACACGGCCAATGTTGCTGCTGTACGGCCAATGGTACGGCTGTACGGTAGCCGTTCGGTCAGTGGTGCGGCTGCACGGTCGGTGGTGCGGCTGTACGGTCGGGGATGCGGCTGCACGGTCGGTGGTACGGGGCTGTACGGTCGCCGTTCGGTCGGTGGTGCGGCTGTACGGTCAACAGTGCGGCCGGTCCAGACCCACGGCTTATTACCGGACAGAGAAAAAACACGAGCCACCAGAGGTTGCCACAGTGGCTCGAGTACCATCAGGGTCGCCCGCCCCTCCGTGATCAATAACGCTAATAAGGTAGGTAATTAATGACGGGGAAACTGACAGTGGCGGCGTGTGACCGCAGGCGGGCACCGAGAATCCGGATGCCACGTTGTGGGTGGTCGGCCTGCAGAACCTGGAGTCGCCGCGCATGAAGAACCTGGGGCCGCCATCCGAGCTGAAAAAGAGGTGAGCTGGGCGGCAACTGTCCCGTCACTGGTCGCTGATGCGAGGCATTCTCCGGCACGATGCATCTATGGACAAACTGAATAGGCGTTTTATGTGAAAAAAACAGCAATTTCCAAAATGGACTTTTCGAATGCCAAGTACAGCAACATCCTTCGGTTTCCAAAATAGGCTTTTCGAATGGCAAGTACTAGAACATCCTTCAGTCCATGTCATTTATGTTGTGGGATATGCCAGGGCGTAGGATTGTTCAGTACGACGTGAATTTCTCATTGTCGAGCGATTGCATTCTTTAACAAGTGATGATGCGTATGGCATGGATGTGTGCATATTTCGTGAATTGATTCTTTTCAATCATTTAGGTTTTTTAAGAGCCTGGAAATGCAAAGTGAATGTAAATATTGTGAAACTCTGACCTACTATTTTTTTCATTTGGAAGAAAAATATATGTAAATGGCTTGTACGTACTACATTAAGTACTAAGTCAGACGCTGTTTCGGTCGCATCATTTTTGGCCCTAGGCGGGACATTATGTTTCGCTTCCATCGCTGTGTTTTTGATAGGGTTTAGAAAGGGCAACCGTAGATAAAGGTTCGTTGCCCGGTCTGTAATTTGAATCAAAATTTACGTGGTGCTTGCCCAATTTAGCCAAATGAAATCGCTTTTCTGTTAATTTTAACTGCAGCGCAATTGATTTGAATGGTGGCATGTTTGTCAACTAGGTTTTAGTTTAGCGTGAGCTGTGCAAATGACCTGAAGTGACAGTCACCATGCATGTACCAAACTTCTGTTCTGATCAACATCCCGCCATTGGCTGCAGGCTTTTGGCGCCCATAAGGCACTTGTAATGTCTTCCAAACGAATGATCGCAAATCTTGAGCTTTCTTGGCTTCTGTTACACCAGCTGTGCACTTGCTGACAACAGCCTGCGAACGAGGCCCGCATCACGTCGAATCATAAAGACGCCTATGTTCGGTTAAACGCTCAATATTACTTCACTACTTCATTGTCATTCATTCATGTGCACAATCATTCATTTGCCCTGAAAGGTAACTGTAGTGTGTTTTGCGCATCGTTGTGAACCGAGTGGTCAAAGTGAAATCGGCAACCACGTGAGAGGTTGTCCTGAGTCAGACAGGTGTCTGCTACTTTCAGATGTACTGAAATATGTTAGAGTTATGTTAGAGTTATTAAATATGTTAAAAATATGTACAGAAATATGTTAGAGATGAGTCTTGCATATCGCCGGATAAATAAACCAGTTTCTGCAACATGCTGCACGTGCAATTTACAGCGCATGTTCCTGCAACCGTGAGGCATTTTTTTATTCTCACTCTTGAAGGTTCTAGGCAGTTGTCAGTCCGCGAGTGAGTCAGTGGTATAAGTTAGCGTTGTTAATGACCGTTGCAGATATGTGGGTCCTTGCAGTGCTATGCAGCATTATGTGGCGTTATCCATCATGGCTGAAATCGACTTGTGATATCGCCTCTCCGTAACCACGGCGAAAGTACAAAAGTTGGCATTGTTTCAAACACTGGTGTGCAAACTGCGCATGCAGCATGCTGCATTGCCACTCGGCGGGTGCCATCAGTTAATCATTAATGTTGCATGGTCATCGGCGAATTGCCGATTAAAACACATGTTTGTGCGAATGGTAAACTGAGCCACTGCAGCGCCTACTTGAGCGCGCATGCTGCTTTTCAAGTACATTTATGAAGCTTCTGAAGCCAAACGGAACAAGAAATACGCGCTGCCGGCAGACGTGCGGATTTCACATGTGACCTCGAATGTGATCTTGACCTTTGATGACGTTGCGTTGCACTCAGAAGAGGATGCCGAGCTATCTGGAACATATGTCCATGCAAACGTTTGTCTGAGGCTTCTCTTCATTGCGATTAAGCAATGCTAGAAAAGGACCAGCTTTGAAATTTGGTCTGACGTGTGATTTTGTATGTGGCCCAAAAGCATACAAATTGATTTGCGTCCACACTGCACAGTGCCGCCGTGCATTGCTATTCGAAGTGAAATTGGTGGTGATGGTCCGTTGGTAGGATGAAATTTGTGTCGCATTTTTCATCGTTTTTGAAAGGAAGCATTACGCATCGGTCATCTCTTGAGAAGTAAATTCAGTTAGTCAGCGGACGTCGCTGACTATGTTTTTAGCACACAATTCTGGGAAATGCCAGACAGAATTGGAAGATCTGGTTAAGCGAAACTATATTTTGACGTCACCCGTCCAGGATGACACGATACGGGTCTTCGGCTATCGTTCATTGCTCTGCACCCGTGTCGTTATGCAACAGCTGACATCAGCGCACGGACGAATAGGGCATAAATGATTGAAACGGACATCAGTGAAATGAATTCGGGAGATTGCTTTAGCAGTGTTAAGTGGGAAGCCCCTGTGAGCACTTGGATAATATCCACTTGTGCTCAAAAGAAACAGGTGCTTCGTTTACCCGTATATTCGTACTTTTGGTCATGGCGTGGGGTGTATGCAGTAGTGTAGAAATGCTGCAGTTTTCATAGCATATTTTCCATGTTACGTTCCATTGGCAATGTCTAAGGCTCGTCGCCAGATTTATTTAGAGCACAGTGTGTTTTTTATGACCGATTTACAGTTATCCGTAAGAGCAGACACCGACAGCACGACCGCCCGTCAACAGTCACCGACAGACCTCGCAGACCAGCGCGACCTTCAGCAAGATGAAGCTCCACAGGCACCAGAGCCTGTTTAAGTTCTTTCTGGAAGTAATTAGGCCAGGGGCTGAATCGTCCAAGTTATTCGGGCTATCAGGGAAGTTCGGGCGGGAGTCAGCCACCTAGAAGCGGTGCAGCCAGCCGGCCCGACCCACGTATCCCATGTCGGACGGGTACAGATACCATACTAAGAAGGATCCAGCTCTGCTGTCGTCCAAATTGTTCCCGTTGCTTGGCTTTCTGTGTTAATCACAGGTGTTTGTGCTAATCACACAAAAACTTGAACATTCTCGATTTGGGAAATACGTCAACGAAGGAAACGCGCCACTGTCCGGGAGATCAACCGAGTTTATTTTCTTATACTTTTTCTCCCACTTAGGAGCTGAGTTGCTCATATCGACAGAAACGTCACAAAGTCTTCGTCACAAACCTTGCCAGCCCTCCTATACAAGGCGCGGCCAGCGCTAGCATGCAGTCACCAGGAGTCCCCACCAGCGCAGCCGCACCGGGCCGCTCATGGCGGCAGCTATTATAAACCGGCATATCTGTTCACTGTTTCGGTAAAGTGTCCCTTTCTCTGTCTGTCAAACATCTATGTGCCCCGGTTCGGGACCCAAGCGTGGAACGAACGGGACTGAACGGGCAATCGCATGGCGCGCAGCACGTCTCTGCGCGCGGCATGTGCCCCGCGCAAGCGGTGACAATGGGCGCGTTTATACGGGCGTTTGGAAAGCTGCCAGATTCCCACCCAGATTGGCCGCATTGACCAGCTTTAAAATAAATGCTGATTTAAACCACAGTTGGTTCTGGAAAGGCGTGTTTTAACATCGTTGGACAGAATGAATGGATTGCAATGCAAACAAGTTTGAAATAAAAGGAGAAACCTTGGCTTTCTGTACTGCATGCCATGCGTAGTTTTTTCCTCGTGTGTTCTGCGGTTTATTTGGTACCTTCTGGCCAGCCTGGCCGCGTCTCACCATTGCGGCCGCCGGCCAAATCCAGTGGTTCACAATGGCTATGCACCTTGACAAGTCTGAAAGGTTTTACAACGAAGGCGCTGATTGGTCGAGGACTGATAAGCTGGAAGCGCAGGAAAAGTGGCGAGGGAGCGGAAAATTCCTTCACTCGTTGTGCACGTGGTACTTGTTTTAGATCGTAGCGTCTGTGTTTGAGGCGATTTGTGATGTTCGAAACCGAAAGAAGGTAAGTGGGTTGGTGTACGGATTTAGTTTGCCGTAATTTCTTGCAAACCAGCATAGGTCGCAGTACTGTTTAAACTGACATGTCTAACAACAAGTGAAGGGAACGTGAAGGAAATCCAGAACCACGCGGATGCTTAAGCTGGCCAAAAAGGTGCACCCTGGCCAGTCTGGCCGGGAATCTGGCTGCTTTTCCAATGCCCGTATAAACGCGCCTAATATCGCAAAGGAAGCCTTCGACTTTTTGCAGTCTAAATCGCACCGACGTGTTGTCTTCTTTGTGTTTTATATCGACCCTAAACATGATCATATTTTACTGTGGTTCGAGTACAGTCCATCTGTTTGTAACGCCATGCACGTCCTATCGCGGATTGTTCGCAAAAAGGAACACGGACGGTTCACACCGGGAGCGGGCGAACGAAGCGCGCCCGGAGCGAGAGCGGAACGTACCAACGCACTGTAAATTTGACACGCTCCGCTGGTTGTGTGACGATCGCGGTGTATACGGGGGACCGAAAACACGACGGAGACCCGCTCCGTTTCCTGAAAACGCTTTCACGTTGAGAGGTGGGTGGTTCCATCTTTTTTCTGACGGAACGTGAACGGAGAGTGAACATTCCACCGTTGCGCCACTGTTTTTGCCTCAAATGATACGGACATGAAAGGTTGATTGTGCGCACAGAGCAGTCTGTTTTCCTGTTCAGACTGTGATATTGTGGTTAAAGATTCCATGGTTCTTGTAAGTTACAACCATTTGCCTCAGCTGTCATTTATCTACCTGATTTGTGTGCTGAATTTTGTACGTTAGTGGCGTTGTATTTGTTGCGCACGAGTGAGGCGTAAATTGAACATTACGAGGCTGTTGGGCAACACCTGTAGCATTAAAAAAAGCAGTACGTGCAGGGACCGACAGAGTCGGGGGGGGGGAGTTGGTTCGGGCCAGGCTCTGTGCCAGGAGGGCGTGGCCAATGCCGTGGCGTGGTGAGCGCGATTGGGGGAGGGCGCGACGTTATGGCTGTGGCCGAGGTGGGTGTGTACAATTGATGATCTTTTCCCGCAAATACCCGAACTATATCTACAGAGTGGAACAAATAATAGTATGTGACTGCAGTATGTCCTCCAACTGCGTGCCAGAAGATGATGAGCACATGCTGAAGCTTAGACGAGCACCTGAAGGGCTACCCATGGCTCTATGATGCCCAGTAAAGGTCATACAAAGGCAAGCAAAAAAGGAAGTGGTCGGAGATTGTCTTGTACTTTGGGATGATGTCACAGATGAGTCAGAGTTGTCAGTTTATGTTACATTTTGTTGGAAAATTTCATCTATTGCTAAAATTGTATGTGCTAATATTTCCTCCGCAGTTTCTATGTTATCGCCACCGTTTCTAATACAGTTGCTGGTATTTCTTCAAGCGCATACGCCAAGCGTGATGCGCTATGCCAGAGTGAGGCGCGAAGGCGTTGTCGTGCGCCGCAGTTGTAAAAATATTGAATGTTCCACTGCGCTGTTACCAAGATATACGCTGATGCCAGGTCGGTTTTGCGCTCCTGGTAGGATTAATATTTATCCGTTCCGTTTAGGATCCGCTCGAACGTTCCGCTGTCGGTGTGAACCGGTCCTCACCGGCTGCAGCCCCGGGCTAAATTCACAGTGAAAAAAATACTGATGTACGCATGGCCCATTACCTCAGACCTGCTGCGCAAAAAATGCTCATTTTTTGTTCAAAATGATGTCCGTTCCAGCAAGTCATGCCAACAACCGAAGGTCAGAGAGGTTCGAAATGGATATCGCCTCGAAGAAAATTGAACATCCGGTTTTACAGTATCATGTACGTGAAACAACATGCAGTGCGTATACGTTCAGGGGTTAAAAATTTTCGTGGACTTTTGCTTTCGTTTTTTTATCTTGAGCGTCAGACAAAGGGCCGGATTTGGCCTGTCGTCGAAAAGGAAACGGAAAGGCATCGGAATGTGGCATAGATTGTGCAGTGTACGTGGTACCCGTCACTCGCATGAGTGTTCAGCGGAATACGTGGTGCTTTTATTTGTCAGAACGTACGATTAGATCCAGAAATCAGAGTGACTCGGAATTAGTATCATTGCACATTGCGGTGTGCATACGTGCTCAGAAACGTTGCTGATCGAAGGGGACGTTGAGCCCTAGTCTGTGTACTGTTTGAACAAAGTGTGTCTATTTCTGCGTCTGTCTGTCCGGATCTATGTGCATTTGTCCAGGGCACAAACGTGTTGTGGACTGGCACGTGCCGCGCACCGTCCGAAAGGTCTCGCGCTCTACCAATGAATCCGCTGATCTTCATTGCGCTACGGCCCGTCTTTGGCGCGTGATGCGCCCTTCAGGGTGGATTTTTGGCCCAAAGGCGTGACACTCAGACCGTAAGTCACGAACCGCATCAAACGTTGTCTCGGTTCCGGTAAGTTTTACGGCATCCGCTGTTGGGGTCGGCTCGAAACGCATCAGCTTGGAAAGAGAGTTGAACGGGCAATCGCGTAGCACGCAGCACGTTTCATGGCGCGGTGTGTGCCTCGCGCGAGCGATGGCTATGTACATAGAACGATTTTTGGCGTTTTCCGGGATTGAATATGGTCCTGGTGATCCGCACATCGCAGCGATTTGGGGAAGTACCGCGGTATAGCTTTGTGCTCCGTTATGTAGCTATATTGTGTAGCTCCATTGTATATCCCATTTTTAGTTTTCAACGGAAGCCAAACGCATCCGGCCTACGGTTTGGGCGCCACGCTTCCTGGAAGGGGATTATGCACGCATTCTCGAGCCCTTTACCGGTTGCGTTTTAATGTGGAGTAGAGGCCGTTGGCATTTTGCAATGAAAATCACGCCGACATGTAGCGCGCTCTTTTGTGCCCCATATTGTCCAGAAACGTGGTGGTATGTCACTGCTGCTTGGTAGCAGTCTATCTTTTCGTGAAGTCCTGCACGTCCTAGCGTGGGTTATTTGCAAAAAAAAAACACTTACTGAGCACTAAGAAAGAAAGAAGAACTGTGTGCTTCTGACTGGACTAGGATTCGACAGAATTAGACTCGGGACATAGAGGCTTCAAGAACTGAAGTGGAGGAAGCTGTGGGATGTCATCAATCTGAGCAGACAAAGAGACAGTGCTTCTTGATGCGACTTGAGTATACGTCTTCTGACTTTGGTTTTTCTCCAACTGTACCTGACACCGTGTTTCGGGATATGAAATATTCGTTTTTGACTTGGTCTCACAAATTCGATTTTCTGTCGGCCAAACGGGACATGTCTGAGTTCGTGGCGTAATCGGAAGAGTCGCAAGAGATGCACCTAGCAGGCTGGGAGGACAGTGAGCCCCCATGCGTGCTGTCACCACAGCGCGCGCAGCGAACCGTTTGTCTGCAATTACGGCAATTACCATGACCAAAACTCTGACAGATAAAACAGCGCAGAGGGCTGTGATGAATGGGCGCACCTCGTAGCATAGGTAGCCGGCGTGGAGCTTCGGAGGGAGACGGGGAGTTTCGAACGTGAGGACAAGAAGACTAGTGTCCTGACGCTGTCCGTCCCTGAAGGTGGTCGGTCGACGGACATGACTAACCAGTTCGTCCCTCAGTTCATGTTGAATTTCCGTTTCGGACATGAAGCGGAGTTCAGGTGCAAACACGAGTACGAGTTTCGAGTGGGGTGGATGTTGGCCGTCACTGCCTTGTTACAGAAAGCAGTCTGTTTGAGGAGCATTTTTGTTTGGTGGCGGTTGTTTTTTTTTGTGAGAGAGAGCCATCGCGAGGTGCTTGGATGTGAGGCCGAATGTCTGGACTACAGATTGCACCTTTCTGCGCTGGAGGCGCCGAGACGTTGGAAGCTAGTGTTCGAATCAATTAGTTTTTCTATCACGTATGACCCGAATGGGTCCAGGTAGAGCTCTTGAACGGGGCATGGTGTTCCGTGCGGCTGGTCGTGTGTTGCCCCGACGGTATGCCAGAACGCACATGTCGTTGACTGGCTGCTTGCACGGATCGGAAAAGTCCTTCGACCCTTCCAGCCGGCTCGGCACGCTACCAGGGCCGCGGGGCCTGGACGCAGTCAGTAGCAGGTCAAGGTCACGAGAGCGTGAGGCGTCAGTGTGTCCGAGAGTGGTGCGGTGCTGAGCAGTGGCCGAGTTCGTGCTGAGGTCAGTGTCTGATATCGCGTCAGACGAATTTGGTCCGTGTGCAGAGATCTGTTCCGGGTTCAAGCCGTGGTCATCGTCTTCCTGGGTGTGAATAGTCCGTTGCACCTCTGCAGACACCAATGTCGATGTCTGCAGAGGGGCTGAAGTCAGAGTTCTAGTTGTTCAGTTCTAGTTCTAGTCTATGGAGTCTTGGTCATTTGTCTTTCGTTTCCCTCGCTTTTCAATGAGTGAACAGTTCAGGAACAACTCTGAAAAGAAAACGAAGTGGAGAGCTGGCCCACTCTTAAAGGCCAGCTCCTTTGTGGGGCGCAGGAATAAAAATGGGGGTGTAGGAAAAAACTACCAGAAAGCGCAAAACCTAAGAGTGGACAAGAGACTAAGTGTTCGTGTTGAGCCAATCGACCTAGGAACGGAGCGGAGCGCGTCTAACGTCTGCGAGGAAATACGCTGTCCTAAAGATGCCGCAAAAGCGCAACAATAACGTTCGATCAGCGGACATAAGGAGCACCTGATTCTGAGGTGACCCTTGCATAACAGATCGGTGTTAAAAGATGCTGCAATGTGCACAATGATGGACACGAAACGTATTTCAGACATCATAGCTTGATGTTCTGATGAGTTTAGTTTATTCGAATGGTGTTCTGTAACAAGTCTGGGCAAAAGTTTGCGTTCATCACGAATGCAAAACAGATAATAATTTGGACCTCTAACGTGCGCAAGAAGTCATCACCACCATCTGGCATAGTTGGGATATTGTATAGTAATTAGGATGTTGCAAGCAGAAATCTTGTATGATTGAGTTGATACAGTTCCTTAATATATCTTTTCCAAATTCTGCTTTTTATGCCTTATATTACACTCTAATTTCTTTGGCATATACAGTCATATTTGGGGGCAATCCGATGGACCTGGAAAAACGATTAACTGGTTACCTAGGCGACATACTGTGCACCTTGTAAACAGAAAAAGAGGTTCCCTTATTCTTCGCTGGTACTTCGGAAGAAGACCACGCTCATTCCTCGGCTACCTCATTACTTTCACCACGAAATGCGACGTTTCAAAGAACGGTGCTGTTTCAGCACTGGAGTGCTGAGACAGAGAAAAAATTTGCAGTTTGTGATCGTGATTCGTTAATGCGTTGAAGACGTCCTTGGGATCTCTCATCAACGGCCCGTAAAAGGAAAATAACTGCAAGCTGAAGAAATTCAGTTTTTTGTTTATAATTTCAGTTTATAAAATGCATAAAGTGCATCATCTCAGTCGTAATGTATAGTCAGTCGTGTATGCTTACTGAGTGCCGTAACTCCTACGTGCATGCGGGAGGCGTAAGCGGCAGAACGTCTGGATTGAGGGGAGCTGGGAGTTATAGACAAGTCGTTTTTTACTAGTTGGCGCCAGAGGGTCAGTTGAAGGGGAGGGCGATATATCGGTGCCCTCCCCACATCCCCTCACACCATCTCCCGTTGAATATGATGGACGGCCGGTACTCACTGTTCTCAGCTGCCTGCTGGCATTAAGGACTTGCTCCAGCATATTTGAACATAAACCCCGTAATATTTATTACGGATTATGTCAGCTAACACATTATGTAACGCCACATTTCAGCTATTGTTCACTTTGATTTGAATCGGTGGCGACATTTTAAAAACCTGGCCCGAAAACTAGGTCGCGAAGCGAAATGTGCCAAAGTGAAAATAAAAACGAAATGTACAAAGTTTCGCTAGACAATGCTGATAAGAACCATGTACTTCTGTTTTTCAGCCGGTTGATTATTTGTTGCTATTTCGAGCGATATGTTGGACCACCTTTCCCCAAATTGCGATAAGTCTAAAAAAACATTCCTCTATATCCCCTAACTACTTATCCAATTTGGCCGAATGCTGGGAATCTTTAATCTGGGCCAGAAGTCAGAATTCCATCCCAGTAAAAATTCGCCAAATTCTGAGGTTTTGGTTTATTTTGCCGTGATCGATTCGTCCTGGAACACCACAGTTGTCATATGTACTTTCACCAAATTAACTAGGAGCATTTGCAAGACTGAACCAATGTTTTACCGTTGGCTTTATGCTCATGTTACTCATGAATGACACATTTGTCATTTTTGTTCTATTACGCTTGTTTTTACCTCGATGTGTTGCTGTAGTGAGAATATGTTCTAATTGTCTTAGAATATGATTAAAATACTTTACGCTGGAATATTTGTATTTTTCCTACCACGCTCCCTGAAAACAATCTGCTCTGTGTACGGTTAGTGTTCCCAGATCAGGCCTGTGTATCCAAACTGGGACAGGGCATTGTGATGACATGACATCCGAATTCGTGGCATGTCACGATCACGGCATATATTGGTGGCACTGACACTAATCGGCCGCCCTACTGCCATCTGCTGCTGGCTGGGCACGGCTAGCCGAGATATGAATGACGTTACAGCCGCATTAGATATGGGGCATCTAATTACTGTGGACCATGTAACTCATAGAGTATTGTGCGCATTGAATATCTGTGTTAGTACAGCTACACAGCATAGAGCTCACGTAACTTGAACAAATCGTTGCTCGTTGTCGTAGTTCAGGTATTTTATGGTATAACTGGTATTACGAAATTTCGGGGCTGGTTGAGCCTCTGTTTGGTTTCCGCCGTTTCGAGTGGCCATACACCATCACTGGATGCCCACGATCGACTGTTTTACCGCCTCTCCCCCCATTTCAGTGACTACTACTTTACGGGTGTCACGTGGATTAATGACGAAAAGGTGTCGGTTGTATGGGTGAACCGACACCAGAACACGTCACACATCACCGAGTGCACCACTGGACTGTGGTACTGTTTGGAGGTGAGCATTGATAATTCATTATGGTGATACGGCTTGTTTTAGTGGCTAGTTATCTTAAAATTGGAGGTTTTCTTGGTGCGTTTTCCGCGAAATATGTCCTCCACAGAGAAGTGTCCGTGACAAGAGTGCGCGTGTATTCTGCTAGTTTTTGTTCCATGTCGCATGAAAGATGCCGTTTCGCAGTGTGTATGTTCGCTGCTGCGAACAACAAATTGACGCCAGTTTTCTTCTGTCTCCTTTCTTCTTCTTTCATTCTTCTTCCTTTCTTCCGCCACCTTTACATAGCTGTACACTGAGGGCCGGTATAAGCATTAGATGTCATTTTCTTCCTGAAATCGTATTGTCTTAAGAAATACCGGCCTTGTTTGTCGTCTTTTGCGGATACCCATGTATTGAAACTATTTCTGCCATTTCCTAGCTATATAAGGGGCAAAAATTAGAAGATATCTTCTTAGAAAATGTTCGTTAACACTGCTTGCCTAGCAGCACGCAGGCCACAGGCCTGAAGGATCGAGCAGCCGGTGACTGGCTGTGCTCTTGTTGGGGTAATTAACCTCTCATCTCAAGTGCGACGATGGAAGTAGAACATGGGCTCATTGTTACTCCCAGTTGCTTTTCCAGCTCTACCTGGCTGACTAGGTTGTCCCATGGCTGTGTGTCCCCTGAATCCGGTCAGAGTCACGCGCAGAAGCAGCCTCCGCCCAGCTGGCTGGAGTTGTCCCCTGACTGTGTGCCCCTTGTTACAGGGTATAGGGACCCTGTACCCTGTCAGAGTCATGTGCAGGAGCAGCCTCCGCCCGGCTGGCTGGCGTTGTCCCCTGACTGTGTGCCCCCTGTACCCTGTCAGTCACGTGCAGGAGCAGCCTCCGCCCGGCTGGCTGGAGTTGTCTCCTGACTGTGTGTCCCCTGTACCCGATCAGAGTCATGTGCAGGAGCAGCCTCCGCCCGGCTGGCTGGAGGTGGGCGGGCCTCCGCTGTACTCGGCCGACGGCCGGAGCTACCTGACCCTGCTGCCAGTACGGGACGCCGACGCCGGCTACTACCGCCACCTGGGTTACATGGACCTGGCGCTGGGTCAGATGACCCCTGTCACGATCGGCACGTTCGAGGTGGAGCAGATCCTGGGATGGGATGAGCCACGCCGCCAGATGTGAGAGCCGACCTATTCTGTCCAGGATTGTCCTGGAATGGTGCCGACCTCCGGCCGGCTTGTCACATTCATCGACTGATACGTACTGTCAGTGGGGCCAGTTTTTGCGGCTAACTCATGTTTATGGCGGGTGTGGCATATTCAAGGTTTTGACTCATGCGCCAATCCAACTTTATTACGGTTTGTTTTTTTCTTAATGCAGCAATTGTACCTAATTGCTGTGTCAGGAGAATTTACCGTTTCAGGCTTTGTCTTGGTATGAACATTATATGGCTGTTGACTAGCAGTCCACGGGTGTGTATTTTTACTCATGTAAAAAAAGTATTTTTCCCTTCAGATACCCCATGGAAAATAGTGTTGCGATCACAGAGTCACTGTGCGTTGGAGCCAGGAGGAATGGGACAGGCAGTTTCGAAGGCGAAAGAGTTAAAACATTTCATACGTCCGTTTTTTTATTATATGAGCGACGTTGACATCGGTCCAGGCTAACGTTAGTTTGCTGCGCAGCTTCTGGCCCTGCTGTCCATTTGTTTCCAAATTGGACGTTTTTACCCAATGCATCGAATGAGAGAGCACTGAAGAGTATTTATCGTGCGGAACAGTCCCACGTCACCGCTGCCCGTGACCGGCGGACCATTTTAGTATCCGGCGAAATTTAGGTGCCTTTCCCTGAACTGAACCAATCACCTGCCACCCATAGGGCCAGAGACGAATCCAGGATTTTGCCAAAGGGAGGGAACCTTCAGGAGCGCAAAAACCGGCATTGTCCGGGAGGCAAAATCGCATCGAAAGAGCACTAAAATCGCGCCAGGCGCCATACTTTATCAATAGTATGTGATGCACGGCTTCAGAACGACTTACGAGGGTGTTTTGGCTCGTGCCCACTTGAAAGCGGATGCCCGTGTTAGATATCGGCATATTATATTAGACGTATACTATAATGGCAGCATCCTCAAAGTTACAAGGAAGCGTTTTAAACAAAGGGCGCCACGTTCTCTGAAAAGAGATAGGATAGCACGATGTCACCTGCGCGTCGTGTAACGACAGGGTGCTTTTTTATGCACGGACAACATTCGTTCTTGAAAAACTGAATCAAGCACCAGTCTGAGCGTAAGGTCTAAGCTCTGTGAATCTGTGCCACAGGAGAGCCATTCTAACGAAAGAGTGCAGATTTCTCAGACTGTGGTGCCACTTCGATGTTTCGAACAATAAGGTGTCGTAGTCCTTCACCGGGGTCCATCTCGTCCCATCCATCACACATCATGCTCCATCACGGGGGCGCATTCTTGGTGTCACGGGACACCTTTTGAACGGCGAAGCACCCATACCAGGGACCTCCTTGATGTCACAGGGCCGCTTTTCGACCAACAGGGCACCCATACATCATCGCTGGGGCATCTCCTTGGTATCACAAGGGCGCCGTTGAACGACAGGGCGCCCGTACTCTGTTACAGAGGCGTCCACTGGTGTCACAGGGGCGTCTTTTGTATGACAGCGCAACCATACTCTGCCGCAGGGGTGGCTCTGAGGTGTGACAGGGGCACCTTTTGGTCGGCAGATTGACCACAAACCATTACAAAGACGTCCCCTTAATGTCACATGAACCTTTGTAATGACAGGGACCCCATTCTCCATCCCAGGGGCATAACCTTGATGTCAGTAGGTGCCTTTTAAACGGCAGATTGCGATTACTGCATCAAAATGGCTCCTCCCAAGTGTCAGGGGGCACTTTTTTACCCACAGGGCACCCGTACACCGTAACAGGGGCGTCTCCATAGTGTCACGTCCGTCACGGGGCGTCTTTCGAACGACAGGGCTCCCATACACTATCGTGGAAGTGCTTCTTTGTTGTCACACGGGTGTTTGATTTGTTTTTTATATATATTTTTATATATGTTATGTACATTTTATATCGTACAAAACATATTACTATTATTGCGTTTAATTAAGTTATTGTAAGGAAAAATACGCAAATTACGTAGTCCATCACGAGGGCGCCCATACTATATGGCGCATTCGGCAGCTAAAGTTCATTTGGCACCCAGACTCTCCTTTTTCGGGTAAGGGCGCCAACATGCGGGGGGGAAACACTTCGCTCTCCCCTTGAAGCTCGAGAAGGGGGTCGACCGTTCCCCGCTCACCCCCGCCCTTGGATCCGTCTCTGAATCAGACTGCGTTGTCCGGTTCTTTATGGACCTGACATCAATCCTGATACGAAAGCTTATGCTCGCACTATGTACGGTTAGGTAATTGCCTGTGCAGGAAAGGGTCTAATCATATGATCTTTGGTTGCATGAAATTCTTGATTCTTGGTTTTATTTGCCTTCAGTCTGTCTGTTCATTTGTGATTTAAGATGCTTGCAACATAGGTAAGGCTCAGGGGAACATTGGTACAGCTCAAATCAACGTTGGTAGGACGGGCACAACCAGATCTATAGATAACGCCACCCCTGCTTCACGCAGAACCTGCGAGTGCAGTGGTAAGTTTCGTTCTACATGATGGACGTTGCCACAGGGCCGGGACCTTCACCCTGATTTCGTTGTTTCGTGTACGTGCTGTTTATACGTATATAGTTTCGTGTGATCCGGCACTTCACACGTGTTTGTAGATACTTCATGGCGGCGCCGCACGGTACACCTGGTGAACGGCACCTGCACCGGGTGAACCACACCTCTGCCATCTATCGGTCTGTACCGGAATGCCTGACTTGCCCAGACAACACCACGGAACGTCCATGCTCCTACGCCAAAGTATCCATGGTAGGCCTGCGCCCTCGATCTTTAGCACATGGAGCTCTTGGTGTAAAATGCTGCCGAAAGGAATCGTTCAAAGCTCGTTAAAAACTCCCTTACACTGTAAAAAATATCCTATGCGTTATGGCTCATCGATCTTTTGTTTCGACGACTGGCGCAATTTACAGCAAGTTGCATGTTGTGCAGTGTGGTTGGACCTGGCGACTCTAGTTTGGTTTATAAAACAGTTGGAAATCCCACCCGTTTCCTTGATTACATGCTGTATGAACAGGCGATTTTCCTCGGGTATCTATACTTCAGACTAGTACATTATATAACTACAGCACTGCTCAGTGGGATTGCAGAGTCTTAACCTCATCATCGTCAGTGGCATGCAGTCGACGGACTTCTCCGCTTCTCTACATCTTTGTCGCAATGCGGGGGGCAGCATTGTCCCCGCTAGAAGACCGCCTGCGGTGAGTGAGTGTATTGCTGGCAGGGTCCGGGGATGCGGTACTATGTGCTGGAGTGCCTGGGCCCGGACCTGCCCTGGGTCGACCTCTACATGTTGCCCGAGAACAAGCCGCTAGCCGTGCTGAACGAGTACCCGGAGGTCCGCGAGAGGGCTGAAGCCATGGCGTGGCCCCAGGTACGAGTGCCGTCAGAGCGCTGGAACCCTGATGCCAACCGTCTGGCACCGCCCGCACATGCGATGGATCCTATTGGTGTACGGACGCCGCCAGTGGTGCAAATGAAGCAGAGACCGTCTCATTTGTTCTCAAATAATTTTTCAGCTACTGGAAAACAACATGTGGCCGACAACGTTCAAAAGGCTTCAAATAGAGTCATCGCTAACGCATTGATTTTGACTCAGTGGTTTCGGACTGGCATGCTGCCTGATGGCAGGTTCGGACTGGCAGGGTAGCTTTGGGCGGTGTCGGTACTGTCTGTCACCACCACGGACACACTGCCTGGCGGCAGATTCGGAGTCTGGTGGTGCCGCTGACGGACAATCTGGAGGCAGCCGTTCAGCTGGTGCTGCCTCCTGGACTGCGCGACGATGACGTCACCACCTACCCGATGATCGTTGAGGTGTAAGTGTCCGCTGTTACCGAAGAACTGCGCTCCGACGCGGTGTGGTGTGGCCCAAGTCTTTGAGTGCTAAGTGCGGCAGACGTCTGGTGTGAGCACGGAACAGCTGTGGCGGAGGCCTTTAGATTGACGTGCGTTCTTTATAGCGTAATGAGCAGCATTTCGCAGCTACTTTTGGTTCAGAAGGTAATCTTTGCAAATTGCTCATTCTACCTCGAATGGAAGCCATCGAGTCCAGGTTTATTTTTGCTCTCTGGCATGCATGGCAAACGGGGAACTGATTGCGCTCGTTGTCAGCGATGTTCGACCGATTGTTGATTGTATTGATTGTTGCTGTGAGTCTGTGACGTTGGTAGCCGGCTGGTCCCTCCCTCGTGTCACTGGGCTGCCTGCTGACCGCCGCCATGGTAGCGGCGCCACACTGGCCTTCCGTTCGGCGCGGCTATCCATGTTGTCAGCCGCTGTTGGCTGTGCCAGGTGGTCAGATCAGGACTTCAGGTCATGTCACGTGCCGTGCGTCGTCAGGTACGGCGGCCCCGGCACACAGCAGGTGACCTCCCGCTGGCGCGTCGGCTGGGACACCTACTTGGCGTCCGGCAGAAACTTCATCTACGCTCGTATTGACGGCAGTGGCAGCGGCAACCGAGGACACAGGCTCAGGAACAGAGTGCACGGAAAATTGGGCACCATCGAGGTCGAAGACCAAGTGAGATGGCAGCGTTCTCCTACTGAAATGTGCTGTGCCCTTTTTACCCCACGGTCTACGGTTTTGCCGATCGGTCTTTACCTTGTCCGTTTACCACATAGGTAATAACCTAGTGGTTTGTGTGCGCACTTTCTTTACCATTTCTTTCGCCCGGAGCAGAGGGATTATGGGGGAGGGCTCCGCGCCGTAATTTACCAGTATTGCATTTCGCCGTTCTCTCCTTGAATTTGCCACCGTCCATGCGGTACCGCCAGTCTCCTGTCACCGTTTCGTACCCGTGCTGCGGCCCAACCAGACATTCTCATTGTCAGCGTCCATCACTGCGTTAGACCCAGACGGAAATGCTCGACCTCGCGCGGGCTGACTCGCCGCCGGTCCGTCCAGCCTCGGGGCAAGTCGGCCTTCATAGGTACGGCGCCAGGGCCCCTGTAACCTTCATGACTGCACGGCCAGTGGCCACTTACCATCTGCGTGAGAAGTCGTTTTATAACTCGAGACTGATCTCTGCTCGTCAGCTGGCGGTGATCCGCCGTCTACGCGAGGAGCAGTACTTCATTGACGGCCGACGTATCGTCATCTGGGGCTGGAGCTACGGCGGATTTGCCGCCGCAATGGCGCTCGCCATGGACGAGGCTCGATTGCTGCGTGGCGCCATCTCAGTGGCGCCCGTCACAGACTGGACCTTGTACGGTGGGTTCGTCATCTCAGTGGCACACGTCACAGACTGGACCTTGTACGGTAGGTTCACCATCTCAGTGGCACACGTCACAGACTGGATCGTACACAGCCGCTGTTGCGGGTCGACGTCGCTCGCCGCTACGGCTGCTTGACTGGCCCTTTTGATTGCGTCCGTTTCGGTTGGTGAAACAGATCACGTGTGTTCAGGAATGAGGGCTGAATGAGCTGTTGATGTTTTACATGCTTGGAGCAGTCGAGAGATGTCCGCTTGTGCAAAAAAGTCCTTGTCCGTTGATGCTGATAATGGCAGGCGGCTGCTCTGGCTGTGCTTGATTGATTTTTAATGTCTGTGCTTCTGTCTGCAAACACCCCAGCTGAAAGCTTATCAGATCAATATTGATAAGAAATTGTGGGGTGAAATAATCAATGATGACAACTTAAAATCAATCAATCAACGTAAAAGGATCAGGTGATGACACGCAGCCTCCTGTCGCCCAAATGAGTTGACTTGTGTACGCCCAGTCATGACCTGACTTTGACTCACCACTGCAGCGTCACGGCTTGAAGAATACAAAACTTTGCGGGATAAAATTACAGTCGCGTTGGACGACTTACAGAAATACTGAAACCGCGTAAACCAGATTCGCCACATGGTGCAAGTTTTCATGGCGAAAAAGACTCCTGTCTGGGGCGTTTTGGCACCGTTCAATTACGAGTTGAATTTATTACGAATCTAATGGGCGCAGTATGATGGTGTGCATTGGACTTACGTGTGCTGTCAGTGCATTGGAATGCCTGTCGGCTGGAAGGCCTGGGGAGACGTGTTGTGGTTTTGTTGGCAGACTCGGCCTACACGGAGAGGTATATGGGCCCTCCGGGGCCTCGCGGCAACTACCGCGGCTACGAGGAGTCGGACCTCACCCAGCAGGCGGCGCGATTCCGAAACAGAAATTTCTTCCTGATCCACGGCACGGCCGACGACAACGTGCACGTGCAGCACAGCATGCTGCTGTCGCGCGCGCTCATCAGGGCTGGCGTGACGTTTCGGCAGCAGGTGAGCAGTCCCACTGACACTTCTTGACATTGACGCCATGGTCATTGGCATTGCTTGACATTTGGACAGCGGTTAGTGGTCCCTTCGACATTGCTTGACTTGCGCCACTTACACTGATGCTGCTTGATGTTGACGTCACTGATGCGGCTTGACATTCCGACAGTAGACGAGCGGTTCATCTGAAATTGTGACATGTGACGTGAAATTGACGTCCCTGACACTACCACTGCTCGACATTCGGTCAAAATGCGAGCGGGGTGACAAGGCATGGGGCCCCCAGACGGTGGCTGACCCTCTGGCCGTATCATATCATATCAAGGTGTTGTGAACATCGTCTTGAAATCAAACGATTAAACATCTTACGGATGGAGGAATTTTTCGGACTGCCGTTCTCGTGTTGGACTGTGTAAATAATAACACACAAGACGAGGACGGAAGTCCGAGAAATTCTGCCAGCCGCAATGCCAACATTTCATCTCAATCACTCCGCAAAGCTCTAATTTAACGTCTTGTTCGTTTTTTTCCGTTGGAAATCTAACTAGCCGTAGGATGGTGTCCGATGATGGATGAATCTAACTTTATTACGTGCAACCTTGCACTGCACGGCTTCGTGATAAAACTGTAATGTTTCGAAATGTGTATAAGCTGCCGAGCAAAATTGTTTCTGTATGTGTTTGTCTGTGTGATGGCGCTTTATTTTCAGATGTACCCGGACGAAAATCACTTTCTATTGGGAGTGAAGAAGCACATGTTTACCATGATGGAGGACTTTATTGAGCGCTGCTTTCTGCCGCCCAAACACATTATCGACGAGGCTCTTGAAAAGCTTCGGAAGAAAAAGAAGATAGAATAGAGCGTCAGTTATCATTCACTTCTTCGTGTTATCATCTTGAACGAGACTGCGAGTGAGTGGGAAGGCCGTTGTAGCGTTGAAGCTGTGATTGTGGTACTGATGGAGACAGGTCGGCGTTGAATGGTGCCGGTCCTCCTGTTTATTGTTGTCATCTGGTCCAGAGTTGGTCGCCCCAGTCTTTGTGGCAGCGAAAATCACCTGCTGCTGGTAGTTATTCCCTGAGCCGCTGTCAGTGTGCGCGCACCCGGGAGAACGGGCGAGCTCCGGAACGTACTGGACGCCTGCCCTAAAGCCTGCTCAACGCCGAGACCCCTCTTACCCAGTGTAGGTCTCCCTGTTCCCGATGAGACATGTTACGCGCCTCAGGAAGCGCGTTTTGTCGGGTGTTACAGAGGAGGCTGCGGCGAGGGAGTCGATATTGTTTGAGAGGGTACTCTCGGAGGAAGTTGGCCCGGCGGAACGCCTCGTGATGAAGAATGTTGGACTCATTAGACTAGTTGGCTTTATCCGCCGCCAAGTTCTGCTAGTGTCGTGCATCTTTGCCGCCCGCTAGTTTTGCACAGATTTAGTGGCTTGCTTGACCAGGAACGTCGGTGGGCCAGTGCCCGGCTGGAGACGCAGACCCACATGGCTGGTCAGTGGCGATAGGTCTCGGCGCTGGACACATTGATAATTGTCAAGGCGCAATGGCTCTGAAGGAGACACGCCTCAGGGGACTGTGGCCTGTCTGTCCGGCGGGACCCGACCCGACCAGCGCCATCGAGTCTTGCGCCACCGCTGCCACCACCCCGTCAAGTACCTTATCGGTGTAGTCGCCACTCCCAAGTGCCAATCATTTGGTGTGCACTGTGTACATAGTAGGGAGCATGGTATTGTCCCCCACCCCGATACCCAACATCCACGACGTAGCCGGGTGTCTGGTGTCGGGGCACAGCAATAGCCCGGTGTGGTGGGCAACGACAGTAGCCGGGTGTCGGGGGTCGGTCGGGGAAGTGCGGCAACAGTCGGGTGTCGGGGGTCGGAACGGCAGTAGTCGGATGTGGGAGTCCAGTGGCCGGAGCGGTTGTGTCAGACCGGTCTTTACGTTCCGCTGCCCGCCATCGCCTCGCCCGACAAAATCGCTAACAGCGGCGGCGTCCGGCGTCGGTTCACGCGTTTCGACCCGTCTTTCGCTGTGCGTTGATGTTTTTTTTTTCTGTGATCGCTCCTTGCTTTCGATCAACGACGTATTCTGTGATTGGACGCCCTGTTACCCTCCGATCAGCGCCGCGTGGGACCTGAAGAATATTCTTCGGAGTCGAGTATGCGCAGAGTTTGTCAGCTGATTCGCTCGAGAGGCCGCTACCGTTGGATGCCATCAAGTCTCAATATTACCGGGAGACACGTGGCAGCGTGGGCATTTGAAGTTTTGACATGTTAGTCTCAACGCCGCCGTATTGCGTCCTTTCACGTCGGAAATATGACGTCCTAGTGTCTTTTGTCTCAATCAGCAGTTTATAAGTAGCTGTTTCATAGCTGACGTTTTAGCTAGAGCTCCGACACTGGCGTTTGAGGTACCAAGAGTTTGTGTAAGACACAACCAATAAGTCATCACCTTACATCGATTGCATTCTTAGTCATCGTGCACGTCAGAATATTTGCAGTAGGCACGGGGTCGATTATTACAACTGGCTTTCCCGGCAGCCGAACACCCAAAGCGATCCGTCGTATATCGATCTAGGGCGGCCGTCGGGCACATTTCTTACGGCCTGACCTTTGAGCCCGCTGAATGGCTTTGCAATTTAGCGTAGCCGGTTTGTGATCCTTCCCGTAAGTAATAGGAAAGTCGTGAATCGCGTGATATTTGCCGTTATTCTCGTCTACATTTAGGACGTTTGTTTCCCCGAGAATGACTAGTGAGTTTCTCTATTCTTCGACGATCACGTACGTAATATACGCAGTCAGTCGCAGTGGTGTTTCGGCCATGAGACGCATGGCGGACCTGCGGAGCGGAGGGACGTCCAATGTGCAGGAACGCGGCAGCTGAGTGCTTCGACAGACTGCGCTGCTCTGGATCGAAGCCAGTGGTGCCGACGGTCTGCTGTGCACGAGTGACAGCTGGTTCAGACATCCTGCGTAACGGAACGCGTCAGGAGCCGTGAGGAACGCAAGCGGTATTGTATCCAGCCAAGTGCCATGGGTCGGATTTGAGTAAATTTTAGTCTGTCATGTAACAGCTGGTAACAGCTCGGGTCCTGGAGTGCTGTTCCAAAGTGAACGCGCCGCCCCGAAGTTGTAAGGGTCCGGTCTTTCTTTGTGAGATATATCCCTGTTGTAAGAAATATAAGTTCCCCGAAAGTGGTAATCCGTGTTTGATACTACGACTGACAACTGGAAAAAACTTCGTATGACGACTGAACACGGGTCTCAATTACTTATACTTCCCCTTTCCTTCAGACACTTAGACATTAATAAATATCTCGGAATGCATGCAGAATGTTGCACGAATAGGATGCAGACTACGCGGAAGTACAAGTGAGTGGTGGGAGCTAACATGTAATCAAGGATGACGTGACCGGTAGTCACAATGGGAAAAACCCCAGCAAGGCGACTTCATGGTGTTCGAAAGACTTCTGTTTAGCCTAGACGGTGTGACATCCCTCGGAAATAAGCCCAGAAATGCGTTAAATGATGCGAAGGGCGGCATTTTTAGAATAAAATAATCGGCATGTACCAGGTCACATGAACATTCAAGGCAGCGCACCAATCGGACATCGCACTCCGTGGGCTGCGCTGCCTATTCGCTTGCCTATTCGCTGCCTATACGCTTGAGTGACGTCCGTAAAGGCCAGCCGGGACAGGTGGCTCCACAGAGTCTCTCTCCCGCCGTGTATTGCACTTTCGCCAGCAGTACTCGATCACGGCCTGACGCGCCTATCAACAGTGTTACCACGACACAACAGATAACGGCCGTGGCGACGGCGCTCCGCCGTCGGCGCCGTCGTTCCTGTCTCGGAGCGAAAGACGCTACAAACATGTCTACAAATCTGCCACGGATGCGACGAGTTCGTTAGCTAGGAAGACGACATTGAGTGGCGGTTCGGCCTAGCCGGAATCCGCAGGTAATTGCTGACACGCGCCCGACAAGCAGAAACACCAGCCGGCCGGGCACCGTCTGAACGCTTGCACACGACGACCACTGGCGTCACCAGGAGGGACCTGACGGTGTCGGTCGTCCACTCCATTGAGCCGCCGCTCAGAGGGTTCCACAACTGGCGCAACAACGCAGCCGGCCTACAGACATCATTCACAGCTGGGTGACGATGCAAATACCTCGAACAATGTTCTCGACTCTTACGAGCGTACATGTCTTGTTATTGCTGATGCCTGAAAATTGCCTGAACACGCTTCATACGTCAAAATAAGGCAATGCCTACATAAATCAATACGGTGCTCTGCGAAGATAACAACGAAGGGTCCCGCCACATCTCATGAACACGGCAGTGTCGTGGTGCCAATTTTAACACCTTTGTGTTTCACTCATGTTCTATTATGGCAGGACATAAACGTTGGTATATCTTGCACAGCCGTAGTTCTTCGTTTGCGAAAAATGCTGTCCTGTTCACAAGGTTGCTCGCACGAAAACTATTGGACAGCTAGGTAACTACAGAACGTAAACAAGTAGTGTTGATCCAGCGTCTTTTTTTAAGATAATTGCAAGTCGTTACTGTCATCGAAGTGTCTGATTTTGTTTTCATTTTAACGTTCAACCGAAACAATTAAATCTGGCGATTGTCGCACAGGTAAGGAAGTATCACACATTAAGTCTCAAACGTAGCTCTTAAATACATGTAGGACAACAATGTGTGACCACGTGGCAAACAGTGCATAAAAAAACACAAGCAAAATTAGGCAGCACAAGCTACCAACTGCAACATCAGACACCTTACAATACAACACTTATTAGCTTCTTTCTAATCACATCGCAGACGTCTCATCATTTTAGCAATACATGCTAGGGTACAGTCAAACGAAACATTTTATGAAATCTTGAAGGACATTCTACAGAGGGTATCTCATCTTTAAGGAAATCCACAGCAAAGGTTTCACTTTTGCTTTACGTTTCATTTTTTCCCTACGACAGATGTTGACAAGATCAGATTCAATGCGTCAAATCTCTGTGCTGAAGTCTTTATTGCGGGCTGCGCGTTGCTAGCAGCATACCGTACTATTCTAGCAAGGTTGCGTATGGTATGTACGATTACAACCATAGTCGCGTTTCACTTGTGACTCTGCAATCCATGTACTGGACTTTCCGTGCTTCCTAGCCGATGAGATACTCGCACGGCCAACTGGTGCACCGCTGGGAGCGCGGTACTGCTCAGGGCTGCGACTGAGCGACGCTGTAGTGCTCTGTCTGCTCGTCCTGATCGGCGTCCTCGTACGGCCGCGTCCTGAAACAGCAGCCTTCGCTGCCGTCGTCGTGAAGGCAAAACAGAGTGCTCTCCAGGGGCGTCACCTTGTGCGGCTTGACGTTGTGCATGTCGCGCAGGTCAGCGACTGGGAACCATGCCGGCTCCTCTGCCGGCATCACATGCACGCCTAGGTACCTGTCGACAGACATCGTCGCCCGTCATTACCCGCCCCTCGCCGGGATCACGTGGTACCTGTCAGCAAACGACACCGCCCGTCACTGGCCGTACCAACTATACAGACCGAGGAGGCCGAAATCCGGCCGGCTGCAGCGCCAGCAAATGTTGGCAGACTGACCCAATGATGGCACCTGCCCGGGCTGCTTTCGGAACGAGAGGGGCAATTAAAACTCCTCTCTGTGGGTTTCTTCTGGCCGTCTCTTTACGGTATGAGTTCGAATCGTCAGATAGGAATGAATTTCCTTCTCGTTGAACACAAAAGAATGGAGCAAATTGTTACCATTTCCTCATTCCTGCGGGCCTCCTGTTTGCCGATGTATGAAGGCCGTCACTTGAATGTATTTTGTACCGACTAGACTGAGACGCCCCATTTTTCCTTTCTCAACAATGGATTCACCGTCGTATGAAACATGGAATAAAGTCGACTGTAATAACAAACGCTTTAGGTTGGGCTGACTATTACAAGCCGCGTAGTTACTGTTACTTGGTGTAGTAACAATAAATCTTATCGTCCAAATAAAGACGTAAGGAAAAAGAAAATAAATAAGATGTGCTGTACGCAAAATGCACACGAAATTACTAAAGCCAGGCATTCTGGCCCATACTCCAGCTTACGCTTTGAAAAGTAAATCTACCGCCGGCGAGGACTTAGAGAAGGAATCAAATCAGTTTGCAAGTTATTTTATCGTAAGATGGACTTGTTTATTTAATCTAGTCATAAGACGAACGAAAACCGTGGAAATCCTCACGGAAAGTCTCCAGACATCCAGTCGGACATAATATCCCCATACCGGTCCGTCCCATGCTATGTAAAGATGACGTCACGGCCTGTTAGCTTAACCACGGGCGTTGGACTGGACGGCCATACCTGCTATTCAGGGTCTTGGCACAACGATAATGTACGCTGCAAAGATAAAGTATACCAAAGGGAATCGCCGAACGTTCCGGAGTACGGTTGAGCGTACTTTACGCGAGACTTTCTACTAAAAGAAAAATGTAACTGGATGGAATTTGTATCTTCAAATCCGTAACCGCATTCATCGGACGATTGTTATTCATTAGGTGAGCTACTCAGTTACCTGGTTTTGAGTACATTCTAAGTATGTCCTTTATACTATTAACGCAATACACCTCTCCGCGGCGCGTTGAACGCAGGGGTGGTGAAAATGCAGTAAATTAAATAATATTAATTGTAGCAATCATATACTATTTCCAAACAAAAACAGCTCTGTCGATGTGTTACCAAATTTAGCCCATTTACGGTATCTTTTTTACTCGTAACCTGCGCTTACTTTTATGTCTCAACACAAAGACATATTCAAGTTAGAAATAACACATAATGCAGTTTTCTGAGATGCCTGATAGACTCCCACACTCATGTCATGACAATGTGAAAAACGTTAATGCAATGCATTTCTGCACTGCCGGTTTTTCCAATAACATGTAGTATTTGCCATGGAAATTTTAGTGGAAGCTGGGCACCCACCAACTCTTGGGCAAACTTAGTGGGAGTCGAACTGAACGTGAACATGCTTACGTTTCCGCTTTACATTTAGAAGTGGTGGATGGAACAGATTTTGTATGCTTATGGCTCACTCCGTTGATGTTCCGAACATCAACGGAGTGAGCCATAAGCATACAAAATCTGTTGTATCGTCTGTAATCGTCTGTAAAACAAACGGGCCGTTTGTTTTACATTCATGTGTAAGGCGGCCGAAGTAAACTTCCTACAAAATAAGTTTACCTGAATTGATCACACGCATAATTTTCGTTTTTTCACTGTAAAAGCAAGTCATACCCACAAATATTAAAGGGGAGATAGGCTGGTGTCATTGGCTGGTAATGGCCGGCGCGGTGTGAGCGCCGACATCTTTGTGGCTGTCATGTGGAGTTGTTTATCATTACGGCCTGGGGGAAAAACGCGTTTTTTTTGCGAGGTGCTAATCCAGCAGCTACTGACAGCAGAATGCGTACGTTCGTGTAATCGAGTTTATTAAACATTTTTCTGCAAGGAATCCGCTTAGCTCATCTGGATCCAACCCAGCTCGAAAATACAACCTGCTGACAAGTCATCAGTTGTCAGCTGAACAGGAACTGCAACGCTGGAACAAGGGCTTTGCAGCAATAAATTCTTAGCAAAGGTTTTCGTTCGAAATCCAGCCATGAAAAAGCATTCGATTCAGTAATAAATCTACCGTCATACGTCGGTCGAGGTTGGACCTTGTGATCGGCGACGTTTGCAGTCAGAAAGCATTCACGGCAGCTGTTGAAGTTAGTGGACTTTTCCGCCTCGGTGAAAAAAAGAACTACTAGCCACAGACAACTCTGTGCCGGATTTGCCCATGGAAAGAGGGCGTAGCAAGCAAGGCCCTATATATAGTAGCAAGCAGGAGCAAGGATAAGGACCTGACAGCAACATGCCATCTTTGAATACCAATTGCTTTCATAAGAAAAAATGTATTTACATTTTTTGATAATATCTAATTTTTTGAAGAAATCGAGTTAAGCAAGCAAGTATACCGTGTGAAATGCACGATTATTCACACACGTTTCCGCACTATTCACGACATATAGTTCTTACGCTCATGAGACATGCCTCAAGTCCATAACAATTAGCATTTGACACCAGTCAAATACCTATGAGGCGGTAAAAGTAAGTGGACGAGGTAATTATATCACAATACTACCTACTCACTATTGCCCCAAGAAACTGGTGTAACAGTGATGTTTATGCATCCTTATCTGCCTTGTCCGTCTTGCCTAGAGTTGGAAATCCATTGACCTAATGTTAATTGTTCTACGACTACGAACATAGCATCATCCCCAGTTACCAAACTATCTACCTAACAAGCAATGTCAAGCCCACGCCACCATAAACAGACCAATAGACATAAAGCTGCTCAACACTTTTGTCGAAATGAAGTCTTTAGTGCGTATACATGCATGACTGTAAGTGGTGATATACATATACATATACATATATATATATATACATAGGTGGGCATCGTTACTAAAAAATGTAACTTCGTTACTCGTTACTCCGTTACTCAAAAAAGCCAGTCCGTTACTCGTTACTCCGTTACTCTGCCTTAAAAAGTAACGGAAGTTACCGTTACTCCGTTATTCCGTTACTTTTTTAAATGCAGTGAAAACCAAGCGAACGCGGGTTTTAAGTCTTTTATGCTGCTTTGTGGTTGTAAAACGCATTCCATATACAAAGGGGAGAAACAAAAAGCGCTTACCCAAAACACTCCGCTAGCTGCCCACTGCCCTCACCAGCCGTTGTAGAGTCGGCGGCGCCGGGACAACAGCCACGGCGGGTATTCTACCACTGTGTTAGCCACAATGTTCAAACCAACGAATTCCTGTTCATTGCCCGCGGCGCCAACGGAGCGGGAACAACCGGCGCTGGAGCGGACGCATGCAAAATGCGACAAACAGCGGACATCTATCGACTGGGTTTGATCAACAATGCCTCTCGAAGTATCCGCCCTGAACATAATGGTCTCCGTTCAGAGCTCGTTTCGGTCTCGCGAACTTCTTGTTTTGTTTTGAAATTATGAGTGTGTATTAGTTTGTGTACGAGCGCATGCGTGGAGGTAAGATTCCTGATTTACCTGACGTTTTTTTAATACCAAACGACGAAGGACTCAAAAAAACATGACTGATATGGATTTTATTATTGTGAAATAAAAGACTAAAAAAGGTGCTTTAGTACCTCTTCAGCACCCTTGAAAAGACAAATTAGCTATAAAAACATGGTCATAAGTAAGATGCAACGGAGGATGTTAGCCGTTCACAAGTGGAACATTTTGGAACGATGACGTGACCTGACCTGACCCCTGTGAAAGGCCAAAATTGATATCAATGATTTCGCTATTGTCTTACGGTTCAGTATATGTCGCTTAAGTTCAGCTTTTCAGGGACAAGGTATTGTGTCTATTTACCTAATTCCAAGGACGTGTTTTGACCTTTCATGGCGTCTGGTGGCCTCAAAATTTACCTGAGGTCAAAACTCTTGAATGTTTTCGTCTCGGTTTGACAAAACCTTTCCGCCGGTGTTTTCCTTTTTTCCGCGCGATATATGGGAGCCGAGATCCTGGGAGGTGCGGAAATCCGCGCTCCCCCTCCGGCCGGGCAAAGGGCATTCTGAGCCCGGCCGGAGATGGGTTAAAAACACTTCATTTAACCCTATTCCCTGTGGGGGGGGGGCAGATTCTGCTACCCGTGTCTTTTTGCTTGTCGCTCCCACACGGTTTGCCGCAGCGCCACAAGATTTTCTGGCATTTCATGGAATTGATACACATGTGTTTTGTCAACATTTAAAAAAAAATCGGTCCCGCAGAGTCGGTTCCAAGCCCCCGTTTTCGGCGGTAATGTGCTGTGCGTGAAGCTGCAAAGTTGTGCGGTTCACTATCGTGACATTCTGAGTAGAAATAAAGATCACTGACTCATTTATATAGTCATACACATCCTAAATAATGCGCATGCACACACATTTTCAGGCGAACGCACACCCAGGTACTGAAAAAATGGGGGAGCACACTACTGTGCTTATGGTGCGCTCCGAATTTTGTTTACCTGGATCCACCTCTGCGCTACATATAAACTTAAACTGGCTTGCTAGTTGTACATCTGATGTTTATATCACCCAAAACAAACAAAAACAAAGGAAATTTCTTATTTCAAAAATCACCCTTCTTGCCCTCCCTGGAACTGCCTATGGTTTTCTATTTTAAATTTCAGCTTTCGGTATATAAAAGACCTGGACATTCCAAGCTGAACCGTGTTATTCCCATGAAAATTGGTTGGTAAATACGGCCGCAGTGACCTTTCAGAAATCCCGAAATTTTGGAGTTTGTTTGCCCCCACGCCCTATTTTCGCAATTTTTGAATTTTTGGGGTTCGGAGTTGGAGATCTCGTTGAAACATATTAAATGGCATTCATCCCATCAACACTGGACGAATGCATCTCGAGATCTCTGGAAGGGCGGGGAGGGGAGGGGGCAGAATTGGTAACCTTCACCTTTCGGCCAATGCATATTTTTCGAAGGTGCAAAAGTGGCAACGGCTCATATCATGTTTGAGTTTGGGTCCTCACTTCTGCGTCTACAAAAAATAATGTGTCAGCCGAAAGGTGTTTTGGCCAGTTGATATTTTTTTCGGGAACGCAGGAGTGGTAACTCGAATCGCATGGACAATGTAGCCTGTCCTCCAAGTTAAAAATGATTTAACTTAACCTAACCTAAAACCTACTGTATGGTTGCAGGGATTGCCCTAAATGGGCATGTAAAACTAATTTTTTGTTAGGTTCAATCTGCCTGTTTTTTGGTTTGGTTAGCTCGTATCGGCTGAAGGCAAACATGTGTCAACTGAATCAAAATTCAAGAGTTACCTAACCAAGTCAGTTTACACATCCAGTAGGGGCCAGTGCTTAGAAAAATACCTGAATGGGCTAAATTGTTCACACAACTTGTGTTGCAACTTCCGCGTCTCTAAAAATTACACGTAAGCGTCGGCCGAAAGGTAGATTACCGCAGATCTGCCCCCCAGGTTAATGTGAATCTCACTGCCTGCAGAAAATATCGTTAAGGCAAATAGTCCAAGCAATAGTCGACAAGCTTCAGAATTATGCTTCACTACTGACAACTTATTGTGCACATTCTGTTCTCACCTGGAAATACCGTAAATAATGCTTCCTCTTGATATGTGCCTTTAGGTTTGAAAGGCTACTCTTGTGACCCTTGATTATAACCTCTTTCGGTCCGCACAGGACATACGTAAAAATGACGTTTTTCTCCTCCTCCTTAAACTCAAAGTACGTTTCTAGATGTGGCCATGGGTGACCCAGACCGGGCTCGTCCTCTGCCTCCGAAGCTGAGGCACCGTCGGACTCGGAGTCAAGGTTTTCGACCTCCAGTGGCGGCGTAAAGACGCCTTGATGGGACATTTTAGTGTCAAGTAGTTAAAATTTCAGGCCAGTCAAGAATCAATCACCCCATAGACATCACAGATCCAAGGCCATGGCGGCAGTAATCATGTGCTCAACAGCCTTGAGTGATCTTGGCGGGGAACCGTGTGGCGGTGGTAAGCAATCCGTGACTAACTTGAGACAACATTGAAAACTGCCGTCAGCTGGCTGTTCCAGTATAAATGACAATAACTTTGATATCTTTTAGCCTGAAAAATGACGACTGGGTAATTTATAATTTTAAGTCATATCAAACTTACGCATAATTCAATACTTTTGTCCCAAAAGAGACCAAAGTCAGCTGGCCTTTATACTGAACCATTGCCGCCAGCTTGCCGTCAACGTTTATCAGCTGACGAATATTGTCAACAAGTCGACTCCGCGATTGTCAGCTGAGTGCGCGCCCAGCCGCTCTTGTATCGCCGCACGCTATTGGGTGATGGCTATTTAAGCAGCCAATGGCGTGTGCCGATGCAAATAAAGCCGGGCGGTGTCTGTAAGGAGTTTAAAAAGTAACGGAGTAACGGAGTAACGGACCAAAAAGTAACGGAGTAACGGACCACAAAAGTAACTTCCGTTACTCAGTCCGTTACAGTAAAATAAAAGTAACGGGTCCGTTACTCCGTTACTCAAAAAAGTAACTTCGTTAGTAACGGAGTAACGGAGTAACGGACCAGTGCCCACCTATGTATATATATACATATCCTATATATCAAAGCAGTGGTAGGTTAGACTGTGATAAGAAGCAGAATCAGACAATTTGCCTTTTGATTCTCTTCCGATTCCAATGTTTCAGAAGAGTAGTTGAACCAATTCGGAATCCGACTCAGGACAATTTCAAACTGAACCAATTTCGAATCCAATCCCGGTAGAAATGGAAGCGGGTCAGGATTCGACTCTCATTCCACTGGGATTGAGCACAAGTCTGATAGGAAGGCACTATGCTACGTGTGAAATAGGTTCTGCCCGACAGCCAGCTACAAAACATTTACGTTCCAAACACATTGTAACTGCGGACATTGGGGCAAAAAGAAAAAAAGACATGTTCTTGAGGTTATTCTCCAAAATGTTCTTCTCCGACATGTTCTTCTCCAACCCGATCTTGTTCGCCCACATTTGACTGGGGTATGTGCGCCCACTGTTAGCCCAAGTTTAATCTATTAACCCGATTTTATTTTGAACACTAAAATCACCCATAACACGTGCTAGCGTACCGTTAGCCTCAATGATGTCGAAGTCGACAACAGTTGACGAACACCGAAATTACTAAGCTGAACGTATGGATTCAAGCAAGTACCGCTAGTGTTACAAGAATTTCAAATGCTTTAGTGTTGTTTGTCAAAACAATTGTCGCTACCGTTTATAACTGTGTCTGTTACAGCAAGAGAGGGTGTTGAATAAACATCGGGTGCGTCGAAGGTTGATCTACATATTTTCCGCTCGTTGACTGCTTCTTTTTTCTAGCATTGTGTTACTGTATTCCGCGGACCGATAACACTGCTGATAAATACAATAACTAAAATACGCAAAATTTTGGTCTAAGATGACCAAAATGCGCTTTTAATTTACATCATAATTCGTAGCCCATCCTAAATATTCTCCGGAATGAACTCTTGGACAAACCAGATATATTCCCTTGAAGGACGTCGCTGCCATAAAGCCATCCCTGATATACGTATCCTGTAATAACCTCACGTAATACCATTTTAAATTCGTTTCTGTGAACTTTAGGCGTGAATGCCTGTCACGGCCCCCTCCCTCCCTCCATACGCAGTGTCTGGATGCCCCATATGTGTTCTGAGCACCCACAATCATTTTCCAAAACCACACCCATGCCCACTGCCACTTACTTGATTTTATACAAACCAAAACTTCATTTTGTGCTGCTACAATGCAGTGGTAATGCCAAGCAATACACCTTTGCAGCTGAGTTGGAATGAATTTGCGTCAAGGACATTTTGCTGCATGGAATAGTTCCAAACAAGGACACGTCAGAGAACCCTTGGCTGTGACATAGAGATTGACCTTTAATAAGAGCAAACTAGATATTTGTTTTGTGTCACCAGCATTAATGTACAACCGTTGACACACTTCATTTGTGAAGACTGTGTAGACTGATTGTTTTCATCTGCATTTCATTTGTTGCTGGCCATGCATTAAAGCAAGAGGTTGTGTGATGTATGTCATGTGCATGGGTCATGAAAAACATGAAGGTCATGAAGCATGGCTCCAATAGGTGCTGATAAGCTGTGTGACAGATGGTGAGCACAAGGTGAATGTGACAACTGGAAAATGTCTGAGAATGAGAAGTAATCTAGCTTGGCTCTTGAATCAGATCAGTTGTCTGAAACTAATGTTCAGGTTGCAGTCCAATGTCTTATTATAACAAAGATCTGGTATTTCCAATATCATCAAAATACCAAACTGCAATCCTCATAGTTACGACCTAGGTAGAATCAACAGATCTGCTGATGTTTGGGTAAAAGGTGACAGGTTTGAATCAGGGGGATCGACTTGCATTTTTTGTGAGGGCTCTAACCCTCAGTGTTGATCTGCGCTTCTGCAATGACGGTTTGGTCACCCAATATCTTCTGCCGATTTTAAAGGGAAATGGGCAAAAATAGCATAAAGAACAGCCACAAGAGATCACAGATGAGCAGAAAGCATAGAATAAACCACAAAGTCATTTATCTACTTATATTTCTTTGGTCTACATATATATGTACATATATGTATATACACATGTATAATAATTTTTAATTTGATAAAAAGTAATAAACAAATTGATAAATAAATAAATAAATTTCAGTTGGTCAAAACGAAGTGGGCTACATCCGTTGAGAAACCCACATTTGGGGGAGGTTAGGATGTCGTGCCCTCGGCTCGACCCCCAAAGCATTTGCAGAAATTGGCACCCCTAGTTTGAATCCATTTCTCCAATATCAAGCTCCTATGCACATTCAAGCATAGTAATTATGAGGCTGTGGCTATAGCAAGCATGATGTGCAATTACGAAAACATGGCCTTACATGTTGAATCTTTGCAACAAAAAGACCAAATATCAAACATCTGAAGCCAAAGTGACAGGAATAATTCAATCTGAACTAAGTCAATTTAGTATCAAATGACGTTTTCCTTTAAACATTTTATTTACTGACATTAGCTGCTGCTAACATGTCACTAACGTAACGGAAGAATGGCACTCCGCATTCTGGTCGTCATGCAGCCAAAGGCACTGCAATGTTTAAATTAAAAGTGGCAGGGTTAAACCAGACTGAAAGATAAAAATACTACTGATATTCAAGCAGTCTTAAATCTTGAATTACAAAGCATTGGCTCTTTCCAACTTACCCGCACAACGCCACAAAATGTGTCTATAGTTGTCCTGGCGCTAATGTGCATAAAGCGACCACCGTCCTTTTAAGATTAAAGTGACAGGACAAAATCAGCCTACATGGTAGACAATTCACTATTAAATTAAAGCTAAGTGTTTGGGCTTTCATTAAAAGAGACTGGCTCGTGGCGAGATCACTCTGAAACTACAAAATGTGATCCATCAGTGTATCGGCATGCTGGACAAACCCATGGTATTTGACAGTCATTGCCAAAATGACACGACAAAATCAATTCAGATCGCGAAAAGTTGGCGTCCATGCTGAAGGCCCCTAGTCAGGCTTAATTTACAGCCCAATGGCTTGATGTGATCTTTGGGCGTTTTCAAAAAATTACCGAAAACCTGCAGAAAAGCGTTCTAGTTCAATTCACAGCGAACAGATGTCACCATAGAATTATGTCCGTACTCGGACCGTAACGCACAGCTGGGAGACGTAACTGCCGGGATTTCGTGACAAGTTTATAATCCAAAGGTGCTTGGGTCACGTCAGTCGCGGTCCACTTAAATCAAACAACGAAGGTAAAGCATTCTGTCTCTTTCCTGCAGATATATTCATCCCATGGGTGTGGTTTTCGGAAAATGATTGTGGGTGCCCATAACACACATGGGGACATGCAGACATTGCGTATCGGAAGGGGGGAGGGGGTCACCACAGGCGCTTATGCCTAAAGTTCAGAGCAATGGGCTTGAAAAGGTACCACGGGAGGTAAATTACGGAAGGATGACTTTCATTAATCATAGATGGCTTTATGGAGGCGACATCCTTACAGGGAATATATCTAGTTTTTCCGGTATCTCAAAAACGCGCCAACGTACTCACCTGCCCAAGTAAAATATGAGTAAACGACAGCGAGCTGGCAAGAATGAATGGTACCTACGCTTTGATTCATAAAAATGTCCTCTTCATTGTTACGTGCACGGTTAAAAAATCACGATTTGAGTAGGCACACTCCTTTTAATGGAGGATCTTTCTCCAGGACCCGTGTTACTTGGACGTGTTACGACAGTGCTACTTGGAGGGTGGTGGGGAAAAGCAACTGGTAGGTGACAATGGAGTAAATGTATGGAATGAAATGGAGACGTGTACTCACCTGCCCAAGTAAAATATGAGTAAACGACAGCGAGCTGGCAAGAATGAATGGTACCTACGCTTTGATTCATAAAAATGTCCTCTTCATTGTTACGTGCACGGTTAAAAAATCACGATTTGAGTAGGCACACTCCTTTTAATGGAGGATCTTTCTCCAGGACCCGTGTTACTTGGACGTGTTACGACAGTGCTACTTGGAGGGTGGTGGGGAAAAGCAACTGGTAGGTGACAATGGAGTAAATGAGTTCCGATTATTGTTTATAAAGCTTATTTTAGGTGTTGACGTCATGGGACTGAGAATATAACTATATTTCAATATTTAAATAATTTAAGTTGTGGGTGCCCAAATCGTATTGTGGGTGTCCATTTCCACTTTGTGGGTGCCGGGGCACCCACAAGAAATAGGAAACCACACCCCCGATTCATCCTATTTCAACTGAACTTTGTGGGGAGTTAGTCTACTAGGTGAATGTACTTATTCTCACTCAAGTACGAGTGCCCTAGGTCAAATCAGTTGACGCCGACTGAGTTTAAATATTGGAAATGTAGCACTTTGTAGCAATGGGAATGCGGCGGGGAGTTGAACTGTATGATGAATGCAGGTGCCTCAAAACAAAGGAAAGCTAGGCCAGGTCAACTGAGATCACCCAAGTTCAGTTGGGTGCATGCAGCACTTTCTTTCCCTCCAGATTTATCAAATAATACCAATTAGACCTTGCGAGGATGCATTTCCTTCACCTCGGCTGACCTCGGCTGGCTTCGCATAACCTAAGCACATTATCTAACATACGGATACGTAGGGCATCCTTCGCATTAACAACCTACCAGATAGTGTTATCCTCAACTTTGACAAAATACAATATTTTTAAACATCAACTTGGGTTGACCTCGTTCGACCTGACCAAGGTCAACATCGCTTTCGAAATGCACGGCCATCAAACGGACAAAGGTTCTACATCTTTGGTCGTCGTCGTTTCAATAGATCTCGAAGAAGAAAGGGTCTTAATGATTCGACGTTTGACCTCGTTCGATCTCAATAGGTTCTGCTGGGCAGCCAGCAACAAAACATGGTAGGGAGACGTAGGTCTTCACCTAGATCATTCACTTTCTCAAGGTTGCAAGATCCTTGCGCAGATCCCCACCAAGTTCAATACAGATCCTCACATCCCATAGTGCAATTCCAGATGACAGCTGATTTTTGTGGCAAAAGTTTACAATGCGGTCAAATTACGACTACACCATGACTATCACATTAACCCGCCCCCGACTGGGTGGGCGGTTGACCAGCCCCTGAGTTTTCTTTAGCATTGCGAGAGAACAAACATACGCAGCGCCACCTAACTTGGTGTACCTTTTGCTTGATCATTTTTACACCTTGTACCAATGATCTGACCTCAGGTCAAGTCAGGTGTCTAACCTAAGTCAGGTCAGGCGGACCTATGTCCAAAAAATTTAGCGCCCTCTAACTTTTTCGGAAAATAAGATATCACAACAATACTTTCAGGGATTAGAGATCTTGATAGATGCAACAAACCTGCTATCTCAGATTTTTCGGAATTTTCCGGGTCATTGACCTACCGTCAAGCCCATCTTTAAGACCTGTCGTCGTTTTTTTCGGAAATTGACGGAACTTTCCATAACATTTTTAGTGCGGAGTGATGCAGACATCTAGTTACTGCCAATGGGCAAAGTATCGATGCCATCAAGCCAATGACCTGAGGTCAGGTCACGAATAACTGCTGTGGGCCAAAATGTACCACCGTCAAAATCAGCGATGAATTACTCAGAATGGGTAGAAAATAGCAGGACTGGCTTGCGCAGACGCAAGTAATACCAAGAACCTCAGAAATTTTAAAAATTGCATATTTTGGAAATAAACAGGCTGTCGCGAATAAAACTCCGCCAGTTGTGTAGATTGGTAATTAACTAATTTTTCCAAAATTTAGGCATGAGAAACCATCACAAGAACCACTAAGATCAATAAAATTTACATGGAGAGATTTATGTCGCGAAAATAAAGGAACGCTAAAATTAGGTTCCGTTAATTTTTACCGCGTACGGCTGCGGCGCCCGCCGACAACGGGCGTGGAAATTGCCGTGTCTTTAACTCACGTTTCGGCATATATACTGAGCAAATCTGAGAAATTAGACGTGTATCGGCATGTCTGGACATTTACCTGTGCGTTGGTGTCTTTACCTATGCGTCATTAGTCACAGCCCTTGAGATTCAGGCCGTTTCTCGGTCTCATGCAGTAGGCTATGAAAAAACATACAGGGCGTAAATGGCTTACATATTGTCCAAAATTAAACATAAGACCAGTTTCGAGCTCTACTTGTCACGAGATTTCCAACGGTGTGCATATTTTTAACGTGCGGTCAACTGTTCGTGAGTTCGAGGGGCGGCCAACCGCCCCCCCCCCGTCGGTCGGGATCGCTGCCGACCCACGGGCGGTCGCAGGTTAAAGTAGTACCCATTTGTTACGTGTTACGGCTATATGCGTTCCCGACGATCAAACAGGTCTGCAGATTATAGCAAGGCATAACATCCGTGTCCATCAGTAACTAAGGTAACCTTGTATGTCACTCCAGCCTTCCGTGAATAGCATTCATCGCAGGAGCGCCTAGGTTTCCGACCGTTTTCTGAGGTCATGCATACTCTCCAATTCAGTGCGAGGAGACGGTCGTTGCAAGACTTACCTGGCCAGAGCAACACCGGGTATCCAGAGGGCCGAGATGAGCACCAGCAGAGCGATCAATCCCCAGGCCCAATGTGGCCACAGCTTGGTCACCACTTTTGCGTTGATGACATCCCAGGCTTGATACCTGTTAACAGTCATTGAGGTCACTCATTCGCTATAGCGTCGAGCAAATGACTTTGGGATATCCAGGTTCAAACAAATACCTGGTGCCTGGTGTATTCAACAGCAGCAAAAAAACGTCAAAACAAATCGTAAAACAATCTTCAGACTCTTTCAGTTGAGACTAGTCCTTCACCCTATTCCCGGAGGGCTAGACGGTATGGCCGATTCCCGGCGGGGGGGGGGGGCGATTCCCTGAGATCTCGAGAACTACACATCCCATTTTATCGCAACAAACGGCAATCGATTTGCCATGACGTAAACTACATCAAAAAAAGAGGCTTTCAAAATTTTGAAAGCATTGGATACAGGGAGCAAAAATATCGAAATGGGGGAGGGCACTTTTGGATTTCTTATAACTCTCTTGTTTATGGACCGATTTCAATGGAATTTACATGAATCCAAAGATTATGGTTGGGACTTTTACCATTGATACGCACATTTGAAATTTTGAGAAAATTCATAGGCGTTCACAGGGCTTAAAAAATAGGAGGATTAGTTTTCCAAAACTGAATAAAGAAAAAAGGTAAAAACACTTTTTTTGACTTCTGCTAGTCATGTGATGCTAAAGAAGTACAAATCGTATTGCAATGTTTGTATAATGTTAGCATAGGCAGTGCCAGGGACATAAAAAAGGGGTAACTGTCAAAGTCACATGCTCTTCAGGTCAACTTGTGACCTCTGACCTTCAATGACCTGCAGTGATCTTGGAGTTACTTGGAATGACCTCGTGCGCATTTAATATTATCTGTAAACCTCTTCAATTATTTGAATTCACTCTATTTCACAAAGTCCATTTTATGGCTATTGTGATACAGGGTACGTGCACTGACATTTTAGGTCATAGCTCCGTGACCCGACTTGATATCAAGCTGAAACTTGATAAAGTAGAGGGCATCCTTTTACGTCATATATATTCCGGGTTTGGCATTCCAAAAAACAGCGCCGAGATTATTACTATGAAACCAAATTTTGACTTTTAACCTAGACCTGACTTTGTAGTGGCCTAAGATGAACAAAATTGTATTTGCAGGTTTCCCAACTATTTAGCGATACATCCCAAAGTTTTAACTTGTATCTTAAAAACACTATTTTTGGCAGTCATTTTCCCTTTACCCTCAACAGGGCCAAAATTGGCCTGAGGCGCCTCCCAAAAACATCGCCTGACCCCGCCCCTGAGCAAAACAGAATTTCGAAATTCTGTCACAGGACGTAGAAAAAATAGCTAGGAAAAGTGGCCAAGTTTCGTGAAGCTGCGGTAAAAACCCTCGAATTGGCAACCAAAAAACCCGAGGGGGCCGCTTCAGCCCCCTGCTGGGAACAGGGTTAACCAAAATACTAAACATGCACGGCACACTAGGATGGTCCGAAATGAACGAAGTTGCTCGAATACAACGGAAACCGGGTTCCTCCCATTGCCTTTGGTAAGAGTTTTCCCAAATGGTGCTGCATGACATATCTGAGCAACCTTCACCTTGCCGAAAATCAACTGAAATTTTACTGTATTTTTAAGCTCCCGCCGGCGCCACGTTTTCGTGCGTACGCGCGCTTGCAACACCATACTCCGATTGGCTGCTGTGCGCTGATGTTAGGTTTGGCTGCCAGGAGGTCGTCGCTGTAACTCGCACCATCAGCACTAGACCTAGAGTCACCAATAAAGCAGGAAGGCGATGAACTCACTTTTCATCTTGACAATAGACAGACAATTAATAGACAGCACGAAACGGATCCATACATTATCACCACAACTGCATCAACCGGCGCCGTTCTAAGGTTGAAAATCGATAAAGGTTTTTTATCGGTAAACCATGTAATTTTGCCCTATGAATCGATTGTCGGTAAATGTATCGATAAAATGGGAAATATCACAGATTTTACATCATACCTCAAAGGGTGAGGGTGGGGGCGGGAAGAGAGCGTACTCATAAACTCACAAAATAATTACAATCTTTCAATCAGCAAAGTTCAGAAGACACGTTACTTATGTTCTTAAGTGTATTTGAAATTAGCTTTCAAGAAACACAGACATGGTTTTTCCACGCTTCATCACCGACACTCCGTCAGCAGTCACAGAAACTATGTCGTCATCCATGGACAGTCTGAACTCCAACCGAATTCTTCATGATTCCTACAGCTGTTTCGGCATCCATGCTACCTACGAATCTTAATATACCCGAGTTGCCCTCTTAGTTTTGCTCGTGAACATGAATGTTCATACATCGTCTATTCCTCTGACTAGTGTATTCATCAGTGGACCAGGAAACTCGTTTACCGGTCTCCAGCTTCTGTTTCAACTCCTTGGCAATATCTTCCTTCACTTTAGCAGCATATTTCAGCACAGGCTGGGTCACAGTTTAATGATCCTCAGGCATAACAAAACCTCGGTCGGCTACGGTAGACCGAGTAAAACAGCTATCTGTGACAGCGTCGAAACCAAAGCTATCTAAAGCCGCGAGTTTTTCCAGCATTTTCCCACACCTTTCTTTCCCTGAGCAATGTTTCTATCTTTGGCTTGTTGCTACTTGTCTTCGATGACTTGGAACTTGTCCCAGCTGTGTCTGTATCACGAATCAGAACCTGCAAGATAATTATCAAGTGCAAAACACTACTACAGGACTCCGTTGTCGTTTGCGGAGGAAACATAAGGTTCACATCGGTGATACAGATACAGACGGGCCAAGTTCCGAGAAGGTGAAGACAAGTGGCAGCCCGCCAAAGATAGCAATATTCTTGAGGAAACGACGTTGGGGAAATGCTGGCAAAACCCGTGGCTTTAGATGGCTTTGGTTTCAACACTGTTACAAACGGCTCCTTAGTTTGGTCCGCCGTAGCAGACCGAGGCCTCGTTGAGCCTGATGATCATGCAACTGTGACCCAGGTTGTGATGAAATATGATGCTAAAGTGAAGGACGACATTACCAAGGAGTTGAAAATAATGCTAACAGTAAGCGGGTTTTCTTGTCCATTGATGAGGACACTAGTCCGAGGAACCGACGATATATGAACATTGGGGTTCACAAACAAAACCAAGAATGGAGTTCAGTATGGTAAGAATCGTGGGTCCTATGGATGCCAAAAACGTAGAGTGGAACTCGGGTACGAATCGTGGATAGATTGCATGTCAAAACAGCTGCGGAAGTCATGAAAATTCTGTTGGAGTTCAGACTGTCCATGGATAGCGACACGGTTTCTGTGACTTCTGACAGAGCATCGGTGAAAACAAAGTTTGGAAAAACCCTGTCTGTGTTTCTTGAAAGCTCACTTCAATCAACCATGGAGCGTCATACCCATTTTGCCTTAAAATAACAGCAGAATGCGGCTGACGTGTCTTCTGAATCTTGTTGGCTGAAAGGATGTAATTATTTCATAAGGTTATGAGTTCCCCAGGTACCCCGTTCTATTCCCCCTCCCCCATCCCCATCCATTACGGTATAATGCAAAATCTACAATAAACCTCACTCTATCGATGCATTTATCGGTTATCGATTAGATGCGCAAAACTGTATCGTTTACAAGTAAGAATATAAACCTATATCGATTACCAGCCTTAGAACGACCCCTGTTCATGCAGTTGCGGTAATAATCTAACGGTCCCGTTCCGCGCGGTCTACAGCCGAGATGTGAGACATCATCGCACTCCTGCTCCGTTGGCGACTAGGTCTAGTGCTGATGGTGCGAGTCACAGCGGCGACCTCCTGGCAGCCAAACCTCACATCTGCGCACAGCAGCCAATCCGAGTATGGTGTTGGAAACGCGCGTACGCACGAAAACGTGGCGCCGCCGGGAGCATAAAAATATAGCGGAATTTCAGTTGATTTTCGGCAAGGTGAAAGTTGCTCAAAACATGTCATGCAGCACCACTGCCGAAAACTCTTCCCAAGGTCAATGGGAAGAACCTGGTTCCCGTCGTATTGGAGCAACCTCGTTCATTCCGGACCACACTAACGGCGCAAGTATACCATGCAAACTTGCACGTTAAGAATCGACCAGATAATCCAAAACCGCTATCACATTAAAAACCCTAACCAAATGGTTCATCAGCCGGACTTCCGACGAAAGGCACCAATACTGGAAGTGGGCACCAAAACTCAGTTTCAGCGCGCGCTGGACAGCGTTTGGTCCGGGACTTCAGAAGCCGCCCTACGTATGGCACGAGGCCGGCTCCGTCGTCGCGTGGGAGTGACTTTGCCATGCTTCGCTCAACGTTTCAGAACCGTTCTCAATCACACTGCAGCTCCATTTTTAGACTGCGAGCTCCCACGCTGGACGGCACAGTTCGCTGCCGCACTAGGGACAGAAACCACGTCCCAGCCGTCCGGCCGTGTCAAGGGGCGTTACTCCATCACTTACTCGGAGCTCGGCCGGAGCCGGTGACCATATCCCCCCCCCCCCCACACCCACTTCGCCACGAGGAACACGAGCAGGGAGGGGGCGACAGGATGGCAATTAACCCAGCCCGTCAGCTCCACAGAGACCGGCGAGGAGCACAGCATCACCGACAATGGTCGGCGGCGGCAGAACCGAATCGGGATACTCGTCCGTGTCGGGTACAGAAAAGCCAAGAAATGATTTAATAGTCACAAGCGGTCTTTACTGGCCACCAGGACTCTGTCATCACAAAAATACCCTTTTTATGTCATGGAAGGCTGGCTTTTACACATAAAATAGCAATTAACATCAGACTTAACATTCCATACATCCACAACATTGAAACGCATTTTTCATGTTTTTGGCCGCCTCCCCTGGTATATAGCTCGTTGGTGTCGTCTACCAATCAGCGCACCATCAACAGGATTTAACAACCTCATGTCTCAGATTTCGCTAAAAACTAGTACCAGATGCCGGTGTTGGCCGGTGCGTGGAAGCCGCTCGGCACGATATCAGGTCTCTCACCTACGGGACCTGAGATATGCCCCAAGGCGTTTTTAGACCTGAACTTATCATTGGTATGTTCTGAGCGTCTTAGCATAAAGAAAAATACGCAAAATATTATCGGCATACGTGTTTTCGAGATGATAAAGCAGTATGATAATAGCAATAAATAATCTAATTAAAAAGGGCGAAACATATAATAAAATACTAAAGATCATAAAGCGTGTTGTGTTGTCTTTCCACAATAAAAATGATATCGGGGGTACGAATACCCAAATCGCCTTTCCCTGCCTCAGAACATCAAACGTTTCACTCATTTTGGCGTTTAGACGTCAGCGAAGGGACAGGCCACCAAGGCGAGTTCACCACAACATCTCAGGTTCTGCTTAACACTAGAGTAATTCCAGGCCCTAATTTTGACTACTGGGTTTAAAGACTCCTGAGGTCAAGAGATCACGAGTCCCATTGAAAATGTCAGGGCAAGACCGAAGACCAACCACGTATGCAAATATACCTATGATCAAAAAACATTCAAGGACAAACTATATATCATTAGATCATTGGAAGAATCAAGGAATGAGTTTCCGTAAAATTTGGCCTCGGGTCAAACTGGTAAATTTAAACTCATGACCTATTCCAGTCAAGGCAAAGCACATTTTGCTTGTACTGATTTCATTTAACTTCATCCAAAAAATTGGTAACATTGTTGGTAACATGCCGAAAAATGTCATTTTGCAACGGAAAATGTTTGGGGTGGAAGGGGTCGTGTGACTGGGACCGTACGCTTACGAAACTCGATTTATTTCAAGATATCAACAATGCGGTTATCATTTAAGGGCATTTGTGATTTCGAATGCTTTCGTGACATTATTTTTGCATTTTAAAAGTTTTCTGAGAACCTCTTGCTCATATTACTACTCAGATAACATACCTTATACCGACATACCAGGAATAGGTTACTTCAATGTATGGCAAGTGCTGATCCAGAGCGCTACATGAACAGAGTGCTGGGATGTCTGGGACTATCTTCGGAATCGGCAATGACTAGATATTTGTTTTTGTTAACCTTCGCCGATGTAGGGGGATACACCCCCTCGGGTTTTCCCGGGGCCACAGAAAAACGGTCGTGGGTAGTGCACCCAAGCCTGCACTACCCTCGTGGACATGAGTTCCGGACGTATCGAAACAAATCAAGTCCGGCCCATGTCAGGTCACTGATCTATGACGTCATTTCTGTACCTCTGCAAGACCAATTTTGTTCGCAATGTCCGGAAATCCGAAATTTGCGAAAGCAAATGACACTTAAGAGGCACTTCGGGGGTCGAAATGCATGTGAACATACCACACCTATGGGTACCACTAAAATCGTAACTCTTCTGACGTCATCCAAGGTCAATGACCTTGAATGACCTAGGGTGGCCACTATGACCTTGGGCTGACCAAGTTACTTTGGGGCGCTTATTTCAATACCCCCATTTTGAAACATTCTGTATCAATTATGTTCATTTTATGACCGCCAGAAGGCTTTAGATTCTACGTCCTTCCAGGCGGTCCCAAGATCTGACCTGACCTGACCTGTATCATTAAACGGAAGTAGCATAACGGGAACCATTAGATTTGCAAGGCTTCGATAAGTTCTATGCCTCTTTTCTGTTTTTTCTAACCATGAAGCGTTTTGTTCCGTGACTCTCAAAACAAAACGCCTCAGGATTTTCATCAATTTCGGGTCATTGGCCTGGTCTGGGAGGCGACCGGTTGGCCCTAAAGCCTAACAAACGGATACCATTGCCTTCCTTTCATGGCGAGTAGCACGACTATTTTTGTTTCGCGACTCTAGCTCAATTACGAGCCAATCAACGGGCGGAAGTTATCCCCCATGAGCCATCAGTTTTCGAAATGCCGAACACTGGCGAGGGCAAAAACATACGAAAACATAAAGAAAGATGGATATTGATATGATGCATATATTTCACATGAGAAATGCTTTGAAATGATACCCATATTGCTTACATTTTGAAATAAATTGAGGTTGGTATGCATACGGATCAAATCAGGTCATGGCAAACGACCTCCCTTGCCCCCCCCCCCCGAGTTCCCATTACAGAATTAAATTTCGTCAGTATGTTATCAACAAGGCAACCGATTTTTGCGTGAATTTAGACAAAATGGACATAGGCAAAATGTGTTGACCTTGACCTTAAAAACAGTGAAGATGACTGAAAAATTTGGCGTGAGAGGGTAAATTTCTAAGGAAACACATTCCTCGTATTTTTCTCTTCCTGACGAAACACAATTTTTTCCTCATTTTTTCATTTTTTTACAGTGGATTACGTACAGTGGCATACGTAGTTGGTCGTCGGTCTTGACATCATAGTTTCAGTTACCTGTATCTCGTGACGTCTTGACATCAGGAATTTATACATCCAACAATCCAAATAAGGGCCCAGACGCGCCTCATACACCAATTTTGAGCGAAATCTGAGAAGTATTATTTTTGTAGTGGAAACATAATATATTAAGCGTATTATCTGCCGAATAAAAATCTACGACGGGAAGTTCTGCAAAGACAAAACGGTGGCGTCTGACCTGCGTCTCACGCTGATTTTTTCAAACAGATGTCCTCACGATCTCGGAAAAATATAAGATGAAATATGCTGTGTATTTCTCTTCGTGCTACGGTGATAACAATGCTGTATCAATCGCAATGTTGCAATATCGCAATGCTGTATCAATGATGTATTCTAAGCCGTACCTTGTTCCATAAAGTTGTGGATTATGTTTGAAATCATATTCTGGTTTGACGCTACGCGGACTTTGAAAGATCGCAAAGATGCAAAACTGCATCAGTTTTCTTTTTCTATCCATACGGCAGAAGAAAATGTCGTAATGCCACAACTGAAAACCAAAAAGGGTAAAAATAAATCTCATGATAGATGCATGCGAAGGAAAAAATGTTACCCGTATGAACTCCAGCGGCAACCATGAGTATTTCTACCGTGAGACGCTACGCATGTTTCCACGCCATTTATTATGTTGCATGCATGAAGCTGACCACAGCAGGGCGGATCTCAGGTATCAAAAATGACCTTATTGTATACCGCGATGCAAAAATAAGTGGCATACTACTAGGGAACATCAAGTTCCTTGATGCATTACTGTGATACAGTGAGATACATTTTAAAATGAGATAGGACGTAGCTTTTCAAATACTTCACGAAAAGCGATGACCAAATTTTGCGTGAATTCGGAAGCATTCCTTTCTCAAACTGCGGGTGGAGGCAGCAGGAGTACGAGTTGTTTCCCGGCAAAAAAATGACCTGCTCGAGTGAAAATATTTCACCTAACTAAATGGTTCATACTGGTACACACGACAGGAAGAAAATTGCTTCGTATACACATGTGCAGGGATCGTATTTAGCCGTCAGTATGCGACATTTTTCAAAGCATCTGTCTAAATGCGATGCTTCGTGGAACGGCGGATATGACAGGGTGTACGTGGGTTACACTCTCCCCTGTCACAACACTGGAGGGTGAGCAATTTTTTTCTTCCCTTTTTGCAACTGCCGCGTTTTGGCACATTATGACACATGTGGCATGACACATTATGCGTTTTATAACACATCGGACCAGCTCTGCGATGTCCAGGGATTCATCCGATTAAAACACGACCAACTACCCACGTTTCGTTTTCAAATGTAAGCAATGTCATGAAAACATTGAGCCGATTTTACAGTTTTCCCTTATTGCTGCGTCTTACCCAGCCCCATCCTTCAGCTGCTTGACGATGGATGCGACCAAGATGACGATCATGGTGCACGGAGAGAGGTACTTCCAGCAGAACATCCAGTACCAGTGCGGCCGCTTGCCAGTCATCATTTCAATGTCGTCACAGAACCTGGTAAAACAAACACTCACCATCCGGCCAACGCCAGTCATACAGAGAACGAATGGAACAAGGATGCCAAACAAGGATGTCGTTGTACTGGCTTAAAATTAAGGAACGAATACTGTGTGAGAGTACAGAACCGTCTAAGAAAACTGTCCAAGAATATACAGTTCAAGATATACCGTCAAAGAACACTTGCATCAGCATTCCCCGGAAATGTAAAATATTGCCACAACATGAACAATGAAACTACTTTACCATAGATTTCCATTATGCGCGCAGACAACCAAATTCTATACATTTTAACTGTGGATGTGAAAATGTCCAAAGTAGCATACGCAGATACCAGATTTAACCCAATATCTGGACGCTGTCGAGGGGAATTTTCTCCAATGAATACGCTCTCTGCGCGCCTCATACCAGCGTTCCTACGCGAAAGCTCTGAAGAACGGTCAGCTCGGTACAAACAAGGTCGGCGCGCCCCGCACACAACACTCTGGGAGCGTCTTTATTTCCTGATGGTGACATGAGATGGTGATATTTTCTACCTCATGGTGGCATTAGCGGCGCGGCGCGGCGTGATCCCCGCAGCGTGACGAGTCAGACGCACACTACAGGAAATCCGGTGTATTGCGCCCCCTTTAACTTTTTTCCTGTGAGGGTCTTCTAGACTTAACCCACGCAAGACATACCCGGCATTACCATCTGCTCAGTCTGCCTCGCATCCGTGGTTCAATGGCCGGAAAGAGGCAGTTCGTATACCGCGCCGCCTCGTCGTTCAACACACTGCCACCAGACTTCGCTGACATGTTTTTCCAACTGTTCAGATGCAAGCTGAAGCAGCATCTTATTGCGACATCTTACAAAGGGACGTGACAGCCGTCCCTTTTAACGTTTTTTTTAAGTTAGCTTGACATGTGGAACGAATGTGCGTGAACTGTATACTGTGTGTGTCTTACCTCTTGTACCCTTAACGTTTGATGACTCGGAATCGAGAATAGCCCCTGTGGTCTTGGTCATGTTTTGGATGTTGATCCCATGGCGTCAATGAACAAATACATAAAGTCTACGACGAGGAGACGGATTCGAACTCATCTCGCAATACTGCACGCTGATTTGCTCGTGGTGGGATGCACGCGAATACTTGGAGTTTAAGCTATATACTGACCTTTTTAGAATTGCAAAATGTTATCAGGGGCCGATTCTCAAATTTCCAAAAGGGTGAACGTTTGTGTGGAATGTTTGTCACTCACCTCGAGACTGAATGGAGACGTCTGTGATGTTTTACCTTGCGATGTACATTTATGGTTTTGCTACCCAATTTTTAAACATTATGTCATTATGTCACATGTATGCCAGTCATTTGTCATTTATGTCAATCATCTAAGGCCCATCATTTGAGTATAGTTTGGGTGGATTCAGGCACTTGTGCATGGAATTAATCGGCCACTGAGCAGTATAAGTTACGGAACTATTTCAGGTACCCAAAACGCATGTTTGTGGATCCTGAAAGACTGTGCTGTGCAAATGGATTTTTCGACGCCAAAACTGAGAAACAGAGAGGTGCAGGAAACGCGGGACAAAATGAACAGTTAAAAGTCCAAACATATGGGCGGGGGAATGGTTCTTCGGGGTCAAATAGCATTCGACGGTAAGAACGCCGTCCTCCTGGCGCGTTTTCAAGATGAACAGTTAAGAATGACTGGGTAAGGGTAAGCGGAGACTGGGTGTCGTCGGCGTGAGATGCACGTGTGGTATCTAGGACTTGAGGCACTGTTCGGATGTTCGGACTGAAAAGGATAGGGCCGACAAGAGATCTTTGGGGAACTCCACGGGACAGAAGAAGAGACAACGGACCTCGCCATCTCGCGCCGATCGGTCAGGCAGCTCTCAAACCACCGCGGGTCAACTCCGTGCCTCTGGAGCTTGGTAGCGAGGACGCCATGGTCAACGCCGCCGAAAGCGCGTCTACGGGCAATGAAGCGACAGCGACTATGCGGCCTCTGTCGAAACGGCGAACAATCCACTCCACAGCGTCGACAAGGGTCGAACGGCATGGCCTATAAGCGTACTGTGACGGAGCTAAAACATGATGGGTGAAGAAACGAGAAACTGGAGGACACCATTTTGCACACACTTTGGACATCACTGGGAAGATGGAGATGGGCCTAAAACTGCTCGCGACGTCATGACAGCAGTACTTATGAAGCGGCAGAACTGAAGCTAATTCCCAGGAAGAGCGAAAAAAACACATGAGACGATCGAAGTGTCCACCAAGGGAAGCAAATGTGGTCTTGTTGCAGGGAAACGCTTAAAAATAGCGAGCAGGGGTACACCGTCAGGGTTCATGAACTTGCATGGTGGCAACTTGCTCAGACTCTTAGCCCTATTCCCGGCGGGCTAGACGGTATGGCCGATTCCCGGCGGGGAGACTCGGTCCCCCTGAGATCTCGAGAACTACGCATCCGATTTCATAGCAACAAACGACAATCGATCTGCCACGAAGTGATCTAATTTTTTTCAAAAAGAAGCCTTCAAAATTTTGAAAGGGGTGGATATAGGGGCAAAAAGCTTAATAGACAGGATATTTTTGGACTTGTTATAACTCCGTTGTTTATGAATCCATTTTCATGAAACTGGAATGAATAAGGAGATTATGGATTAGACTTTTACCACTGGTCCATACATTTCAAATTTTGAGAAAATTCATAGGCGTTAGCAGGGTGCCGAAAATAGGAAGACTAATTAAAAAAAACTGAATTAGCAAAAAAGTTAAAAACACTTTTTTAGCTTCTACTCGTCATATGCTGGTGAGGTGCAAATCCTATTACACTGTTTGTATAACGTTAGCAAAGGCCAAAGACATTAAAAAGGGGAGCTATGGTCACATGTCCTTCAAATCGACTTATGACCTTTGTTTGTATAATATTAGCAAAGGCCAAGGACATGAAAAAGGGGAACTATGGTCACATGTCCTTCAAATCAACTTATGACCTTTGACCTTAAATGAGCTTCAGTGACCTTAGAGTCACTTGGAATAATCTTGCGTGCATTTCGTATTATCTGAAAATGTTTCAAATCATCTGAATTCACTCTATTTCTAAAATTTCATTTCACGGTTGTGATACAGGGTACGAGCACTGACATTTTCGGTCATAGCTCCATGACCTGACTAGATATCAAGCTGAATTTTGGTGTACAAGTAGAGTGCATCCTTCTGCGTCATACATATTTCGGGTTTGGCAATTGAAAAAAACAGCGCCAAAATTATTGCTCTGAATCCAAATATTGACTTTTCACCTGGACATAACCTTGTGAAGTGACTTCAGAAGAACGACATTGTATTTGTAGGTTGCCCGACGATTTACCTATACATCCATTTACCTATACCATTGTCTGGCTTCGTCCCTGAGCAAAACAGAATTACGAAATTTTGCTACAGAACGTAGAAAGAATAGCTAGGACACGGCATCAAGTTTCGTGAAGCTGCGTCAAAAACCCTGGAATTGGCAAGCAAAAAAACCCGAAGAGACGGATTCAGGCCCTCCCCGCCGGAAATCGGGTTAACCCGCGTCCGACTGTGGGTCGCAGCCATGCAAGCTCGACTGGGGGGGGGTGGTTGACCACCCCCTCCCAGTCGAGCGGTCTACACTAGGTACATAGCGGTTTCGCACGAATACGGGGCAGTGATCATTTATACGTTGCAAAAACAAACATATGTATTTCTGCGGGTTAAAAATGCGGTCAATTACGTAAAATTCTTGCTTTTTCCTATAAGCTTCGTCATATGCCAGTGGTATACGACAAAATTTGACATTTGCCCCCACCCCCTTCAGGAAAATTCTGGCTACATGCCTGCATCCCACTACCCCAATGGCGGAGTCATTAGACTGCTGGGTAGTTCCTGCTCACAGCCATTACCCCAAAACCACGTGGGCGCTACCGCAGCGTAACTACGTCGCTGCGTGGACATCACATTCATCAAAGCATTTGGCGTTATGTTAATGGGAATCGCATGGCAAGGATAAATCCAAAATCCTTCTGTATGTCTAAATGTCCTGTCGTGCATTTTAATTTGTCTATGGCTCCGCCCTTGACTGGCGGACGTTGGCAGGCCGATATAATCAACTGACACTGGCCTCATTGTAATAAGGTACTGCACTGACCCTCCGCCACCGTCGACGCCGGCCACCTTACCAAGGCACCCAAAGGATCGCCGAGTTTCGTTACCAATTATCTATTAGCCCAAGTCATCGCACAACTTTGTACCTGGTAATACCCCCTCCCCCGCCGCCCCCACCTCAACACCTTCACGCCCGTATTTCACGCCCCGCTCTGGTTGTCAACGCCCAGCCAGTGACCATCCCCAACAAAGAAGCATATTGGGGTGTCGTCAGTAACGTCACGGTTCTCGAACAACGGGAAGCCGGTCGGCCGTGAGCTGACTAGTGCGTTATAACTGTTATGTTTCATTATGATGTGCTTTGGCAGGGGACAATATCTGCTTGCATTTTGTGTCTGATGCCATCAGTGCAAATAGTTTCACATTTTCCTGAGTCCCTTTAGCCTGGTTTTGGCATGGGGTTAAAGATTATTAGAGGCTTTTTGGGGCTGGGTCAGTTGCAGGAGTGGGGACCTTGGCGGGCGATCGAGTCTTACATGGGCGCAGAAACAGGAGGGAGGGGGCATGGCCCACACTTTTTGGGAAATTCAACGTTACCCCTTTGGGGAAAACAGCTCTTGCCCGTACTTTACTGGACGCTCCTACGTCACTGGAACCTTGGTAAAATGGGTTGGGGCATAAACCGTACGCAGCTATTAGTTTTAGAGTGGGACAATTTTTCATGTGTTTTTTATCACGGCTAATGTCGAAATGACATGGAAGTGCTCTGACTTAGCACTGCCGGCAGGTTGAGTGAACGGCACATGCCACCTGTGACGGCACGCCAGACGTTACTTTGGCCGAACAGTTTTACCTGGATTTCTAGGGCCTTGGTCAACGCCGGCCGTCGCCAAAAATGGCGCCCACCGCCTTCACCGGCCTCCACCAGCCGTAGAACGGCAACGGTGGTGAAGGCGCGCACCGCAAGAGAGAGGAGAGCGAAATAACATTGAAATCACGCTTATACACCAGTAATTGTTGAAACGTTCCGGCCGACTAAGGATGCCTGGATCTTTCAATAATACGTCAACGTGTAGATTCAAAACAATAAACACCTCTTGGAAAATAAAGTAAACTCTTTTATTACCACTTTAATTCCAATTCCATCCAAAAATAAAAGGAGTCATTCGAAGTCTTTTGCGACTCGCGAGGAATCATTCCCAATTCTACTCATGTCACCAAAATGGTGGCACCATTACGGAATGATTTAATTCCGCCAATTCCAATTCCATACACTGCTACTGATTAATGTCATCTGGAGGAAGATTTCACGAAACTGGATTGGGTGCACTTCATGACGGGGTCGCAATACACCGCATTCCCCTACAGTAACGCAGCAGGCTTAAATGCTAAAATTCAAAACACACAAAGCGCTTTCCACTGACTCTTTTTCTTTTTTGCTGTTAAACAGTTTGGGCCGTTTCGTTTAACAGGAATGAAGTTTTGCCGCATCTGGCGGCTGAGAGTAGACCAACCTTCTGAGACCATATACCCAGGCGATGCCGAAGCATTCAAACAGCGCCACGATAAGCAGAGGAAGGTTTCCGCTGAAGTCGTCGAACAAGATGAACAAGTAGTTTCCAGCGCCGTGGGCGAAAATCATGGAGATGCAGCAGCAAATGACACAAATAATGCCTAGACAATGGGGAAAAAAGTTATGTGCTATTACATCCAGTATTTGATCGCAAAACAACACTACAATGCTACGTTGAAAGTGGCCGTATCGAAGACTGACAATGAGAACTGCAAACTGAACAACAAACTTGGAAGATGCGTCCGGTTGTACATCGCAATTTGCCAACGCTCTAATTAGCGACTGTAGCACGGAAAAACAGTTATAAAATTGTAAATCCACACCGACCTGTGAGCACCTCCTTCCTCATATTCGGGAACAGCTTGAGGTCGACGATGGATGTGACGACGCCCTCCAGGGTGCCAAATTCGGAGTCAATACCCAGCGTAAAGAGCATGAGGAAGAACAGCACAGACCAGAAGGGCGCGGCCGGAAACTGATTGATGGCCTCGGTGAAGACGATGAACGCCAAGCCCGTACCTGATCCCGACTGGAACAGGAAAAAGTAAGCTGGCCGTGAGTCTATTCTCACCGCATGCTGATCGGTAATCCGGACTTGAACAGGAAACACACAGCTGGCCGCGAGCGCTGGGAACACCTTCAACCAATTTCCCATCAAGAATTAACTCACATCTTATTACTGCAACGCCACACATAGACATTTTACAAGAAGCAATGTCGCTTTGTTATCACTGGTGAGACAAGCACGCAATGTTTTAGCCGTGCGTAAATGAAGCCATGTCTCTTGGTTTCCGCCAACAACCGTCCTGGAGGCTTTCATGACAAGCTTACGAAATCAAGAGGTCAAAATTTGCTCAGTATAAAAAAGATGGAAAATAGTCGTTGCATCAATTCCATTATCATTATGTATAAGTTAAATATATCCCTTTTTGTAGGAGATACAGATCATTAAAGATAATCCTCTGCCCGGGCCTCCAAAAAAACCCGACGACATAACTTAAAAAAACTACAGGTCCAATCAGGCTAGAAACATTACGGGTCAATTCAGAGCAGATATGTTTATATCAAACATATCTGCTCCTGCCGACAAGTTTATATCAAAATCTGAGTGAGAAGGGCGCTACTTTTTCATTTCAGTGGTCGATTTGTCGAGGCATGCCTGCGCAGGCAAAGCTCCCACAGTCAGGAGGGAGTCATTCCGAACATTGACGTGGCAGCACAACGAGACCCTGACGGTTTGACGACTCATGCCAAGACCCTCAACCAATACTACTCAGACAGAATTACCGTTTTTTTCAGTATTTGTGAAAGGCTGTGCCGAACAAACCAGTGGAAAGGCAGTCTCGAGTTTTGGTGGTGTATGGCCACCGCAAAATCACCTTTGCCAATTGATGATCTTTGTTAACAACAAGGCTTACACTGGCCAGCTCCCACTGCACGCCACACACCTGATGTTCAGCTGTGATAGTGATTTACACTGGCCAGCTCCCGCGACAGGTCCCACACCTGGTGGTCAGCTGTGATGAGACAAAGGCTTACATTGGCCAGTTCCTGCTGCAGGTCACACACGCGCAGCTGGGCGGTCAGGCGGCTGTAAACGTCTGGCGGCACGGTGACCTCAGGTGCTACAGAACCGCCCAGGTAGCTGGCGATGCTGGCGTTCAGCTCCAGCTCCCGAGTATGCAAACATCTGTTGTGCGTGTTGTGTGCCTTGAACCCTGCGGGAAATGACAGTCACCTCGTCAGCGGCCGGGGTGTGTGGTTGCAGTCGACTTTTAACTGCCCGCGTGATAGTTTTACTAATGGCGACCACGTTTGTACCAGTCTTTTATCGACTCGGTTCTTGCAGCCATAACCGTTGGTCAGTCACTCGGCACCGGATCAGAGACGAATATATGTTCCTCACTAGCACCACATTATCTTCTTTCACACACTGGCACTAGATGCACGGCCACTTCTCGCATTAACACTATGTGCACTGTCACTCCTCACACTAACACCACGAACACCACCACGGTCTTCCACGCAGAATATCACTGAGCATGAACTTGAGCCTTAACATACTGAGCGAAAACTGGCGCTGCTTATGTACTACCTACAAACGGAAAAGACTGCAGGATATGATGCAATTATCATATCATAACGATATTATATCTAACCAATTTGAACGCGGGGTTTCAACTGAACGTTCTAGAATGACGCGATTTAGCCAATGAGCGAGCGTGAGAACGCACGGAATTCAAAGGACTGGCTGATGAAAGGCGGATCCAAGAGCTCAGAAGTTTCCGCAGGTGTAAGTTACTTTAAGATTAGAAAAAGGAGGTACCGTTTAACATTACGGACATGATTCACCTACCGGCACTGCGGCGTGACTGATCTACTCCAAGTGTTAATGTGTTCTCAGACGTCTTTGTCTGACTCCCTTCGGTGCCGCTTGTGATAACTAGAGCTGAAGGCATCTGGTAGCCTTGGGCAGTCTTCACAAACTAAAGGCTTTTGAAGGGAAACCTCTACGATTTAGAAAAAAAATAGAAAACACTGATATTTGAAGGATTCATGACACGGGAACTTCAAAGCCATGACGTGAACTTTGTTACAGTGGCCTTCATAAAAATGCAGGTATTCAGTTTGCGACACGGATTGGTGCAGAGAGGGGACGTCCGTGTTGGGAGAAAAAGAACACGGAATTCGTCTGCAGAACAGTGTCGGCGGCTGTGAGCCGTGCAGATTGGCGTGTCGAACCGCTTCAGACCCCGGAACCTTCCCCAGACCGCAGACACCTATTGTGTCTGTCGTCTGGGGTTGCAGACACCCAGTGACTGCAGGTTCGGCAGGTCTGAGGCTCGGCGTCAAAACTGTGTTCATTTCGGTCCTGTTCGTGGCAACGGATCACGTTACAAGACATTCATTTGATTTTTTCCATTCGTGTAACTCCTCCCCCTTAATCTGAATAGTGAACTTAAACACCGAACAACTGGATCACACGCGCCTATACGGTTATCTCGCTTCGAGTGTATGTACTTCAGTCAACCCGTTGCGCCGATTTCTCTTGCTTTTTCGTGCCTTGCCTTGGCAATAGTATATTTCGAGTTATCAGCAAATGTCAGCTTGCTGGGTCGATTTGTCCCCGGGCTGCGACTGAAAAAATTTAGGGTCCACTGCGTCTTTTTTCCAGTATCGATTCTGGCGACTTTGGCCCGAATATTCTGAGGAGACTGTAGAAAACGACTCGTAGTAAAAACTATTCCCCGAATCACGATTCAAAAATTCAGGGCCCAGTAAGTCAGATTTCTGATAACGATTTTGACAACTCTGGCCCGAACATGCTCTGGACTCTGTAGAAAAAACCCGCAGTAAACATCATAAAGTACAGCAAAGTTCCATTTCATTTACGACACTGAAAACGGAAACCCCCAATAACGAACACCAAAATTCATGAGAATTTGTCCGAAAATCTGCCGCTCATTTAATGAATAAAAAAAGCATGTCAAGGTGTATATCCATTGGGTTGCTTGGTGTAAGCATTAAAAATTATGTGATTACATCATTTTTACGATTTCAACGACAGAGGTAAGGCAATCGCGGTCAAAATTCATGAAGGACACTGGGCTAAAATGATATTTTTGGAGTCCGCTTCTCAGCGTGTTCAATAAACCCATGTTGCGAAATGTTTTACTGAGTTTCCGAGCACCGAAGTACAACAAATAACTCATCAGAAGTGAACAAGCACGGGTGCCGAAACCCATCAGAACCAAGATAAATAAAATATTGTGGCATCCATGTCTTGCGTCATTCATTAAGCGTCATCCGCCATTCTCTACGCCCATGTCCGAAGGCACATCTTTGAAACCTGGGATGACATTCAATATATCCATTGGCATCACCACGGGTTTGAAAGGAAACAAAAAAACTACTGGTGAATACCAGAAACGAAATCAAATTTTAGCTTGCCTTTCTTCTTTTAGATAAGCTCCGTACCTTTCCTCTTTTAGGCAAGTTCCGTGGAGGGATGGAGGGATTACTCAGTTACACGCCGAACGGGAGGGATTTTCATTCGCACCAACGACAAGGGGGATGGAGGTACGGGAATCAATCGATAGTCCCCTCGTCATTTGGCCCCTAACTGAGCTAGCGCCACGAGACAAAACGCAATCGACAACTGTGTGCCCAAGGAGTCCAACAATATTCAAGGGATCCCGTTCGACCCAGTCAGGTCAACCGGCGACCTTCCAGGCCAGGGCAACTTTATACTTGGGAACTGTAAGTTGATTTTTCGACGTTAAAAACGGCACACCATATCCAGTACCACAAATTGGTACATGAACGTTCCAAGGTAAAAAATGTCATCTTCGGTCACTGACCTCGTCTGGCTCTAAAAAGGTCATCAACCTCTCTCAAGTGATCTGCTCGCATGTGGACTACCATTCTGAACCGATTTTATGCCTGTCATCTGCCGTTTACGCATACATATTGCCCTCAAACAGAAAAAAGACATTTGCAGCGAACATTGCTCTGCAAGCCCTCACTAATGACGTCATAGCTCGGTGACCTGGATGACCTGGGGTCACTCTTTTCCCGAAACACGCGCAATAATGTACCATCAGTTATGCCGCCAGATTCCAAGGCGCTCTCCGACTCTGTCGTGCGCTGTATTGCCGTGGTCCAGGAGATACTGCTGGGGAGATGGCATCCATCTCCGTCGTCCGGCGAGGGTTTATTACCTGCCTTTGGACACCTAACATTTTTTTATCTGGAAAGAAACCGCAGGTGTCGTTTTCCTGCACGTCAGTACTCTTTTCTTCAACCAAGGCATTTCGCTGGATTGGGAAGTTTAATTCTGAACCCCGTACGTGCGGTGTGAAGCCCGAGTTACAAACTCACTGGAAAAAACGAGCCAAAACCGACTGGTCGTTTTTGGTGACTTTCAAAATAAATCCGTCTCCAGACTCACAACGGCGTTTTTCTCGTCAGCTGATATCCGGTAACACCGGACGACGTCAGCTGACAAGGACGCTCGGCTGAGGAATGGATGAGGCATTGGTGTTTTACATACTCGACAGATGGCAGCATCATCGAGGAGCCCCGCTCGATTACGTAGGACTGGCCGTGCGCGCCACGTTCGTTAACTCTGGCCAGTGCTGAAGACTTGGTTGAGCGTATTCAGCATTATCACGGTAGTGTTTACATGGAATGAGGCGGTCTGAGCGGCGGAAGGACTTTTGTGTAACTCTTTGGAACATTGTTAAGTGCAAAGATGGCCACAAACGATGCTTGCACGAGGGTGAAGCAGTCAGGAAGACGGCACGTCATGGTGCCGTGCTTGCTCATTCAATGAGAAATCGAGGACGTGCGATGACGGCTGTGTCCGCGCCCTGTGTGCCCAAAAGTCTACCTGTCAGGGAAGCCCCATGAGGCATCCACCAGCATCCGACGAGATGGTTTTCCTGTACACAAGCAACGCTGGACAGTTCCAACTCTGCAAGCACTGCATTGCAATTCTGCTGTTCCTGAACGAGTCAGATTGCTTACATTGTGGACGCATGAAAGGTACTGAAATGAGTCTGTACTAAACCTTTAAATGAGCAAGCACAAATCACTGTTTTCGTATTTTAGCTTGAAACTAAAGGATGAAAGGTCCGTCTGTAATGGGACACAGTGATGGTATGCAGACAATCTGCATTGTCATGCAATCAGTGTGTCGCTTTCCATTCCTGTCTATGAAGGTGAATTTTATTTTATACGGGTAGGTAAAGAACACTGCAGTACGTTTTGTTGCATTCAAAGAGTTGATGACTAATTTAGAATACTGTTCCTCTCATGGAGCTGCATTATTTATCTGAAAGTAAACTTCTACCCACAAGGCATGCTTTCATACGGTAAAGTTGCCTAATCTGTTCAGTAGTCTCAGACCCACCTTTTAGCAGCTGCGTTAGGTAATCGTCCAGTATTTTGAGTGGACAATTGCTGAATATGCTGATAATGTTAGTTTAATGTATGAGCATTGCCAATCACAGTTAAGTAGCTAAGTTCTGGTGGCGGAAAATATGCATCTCTCCGTACACCATATAAGGAATTTGGTATACATGTCTCCTGATGCATGAGTCAACTCCGCAAAATATGGTTGTGTTCAACATGCATTGTGCACTTGAAAAAATGCTGATGTGAATGGACACGATGCTGAATAAGGTTCCTTACTTTCCTATTTTCATTCTTTAAAGGTCATGATTTTCCTTTGGCGTACATTTATGAACATGCCATTTTTGGGTACCAAGCCCAATTTTCCCAGCCTTTGGGGACCAAGCTCAGTGCGTTTGCCCATGTTTTTTTGCAGTGTCGAAACATGCATGTTAAGAACAACCGTGACAAAACTTGACAACCATATCACACAAGTCTATGCCTTTTCCAGAGCTACAAACTGAGGTCACCTACATGATGCGAACGACCGAATGCGTGTACTGGAGAGTAGCTTGGCTCGCCATAACGTGTTGCTGCGAACTTGGAGGCTGCAAGCAGGCGCAGGAGGGGGAGATGTTCCCGTGTGACGCGTGAGTGCCGCGACCGCGAAACGTGTAGGAGTACCACTGTACCTAGGAGTACCACTGTACCAGTGCATAGTACTGAATCTACTCTCGCTGTGCCAACGGCGACGGCCGTATTTCATACAACAGTGCGACTAAGGTTCAACTCTATAGCAGACTTAGCTCTATGCCTGTGGCCTGTGCAGAAGATGTGTTACAGGCTAAGTGTTTTACAGGGTGCTTGTGTAGCAAGATTGGTATATTTCGTGGCCCGGCTTGGCCCGCAAAGTGATCTTGATTTCTGATCGACGTAAAATATTTACGTATACGCGCATTATGCGCTTTGTACTGTGCCAATGGGAAATGGGAAGATAACTGCAACACAATGCTTTGACGCACGCACTATGAAGTTTTCATAAAAGTTATGGCGAGACTTGGGATCATGGAGCTTTCCACCTGGGAATGGTATGCTTGGTATGCAATTCATATCCTAATCCTTGACCCAGGTTTGCCCTTTGCCCCAATCCTTCCAATCCAATGTCGGGCCAGCTGGCCGCCGCTGTGATTGCTGATGCTGCGAGGAGGGGGGGGGGGGCGGGGGCCTTGAGCTGCCGCGTGGAAACAGGGCACGTTTCCACGTAGCGCCGGGTGACCACCGCTGCGTGTGCCGCCGCCGTGGACAGGATCTACCGCCAGTCCAGGAAGGACCGGCGGTGCTTTACGTCCGAAGCCTTTTCAGTAGGTTTTTTTCAGTTTTTTCACTAGATTTCATTCATCCTACCCGAAGGAAAGATCCATCTGGAAAGGTAAATGTGGTCTGGTTTTATCAGCTTGTGTTGCATTTCAGCTGGTAAATAATATAAAATGTATCACGTAATAATTGTCAACGTCTAGTCGACTTGTCAGCTATCGCGGCTTTGAGAATATTTCACGGTGAGTCCGGTCTGACCAATCCGAGGACAAGACCGATGACGTCACTGGTGGCCTTCAGCACACGCAAACAAATTGGGCGCTGACCTTGCCTCCTGCATACCTCCTTGGGTTTTCAGCCTTTGGCTTAACCGGTGTCCTCCCAGAACAGGTCAATGGCCCGAAATTAGTGAAAGTCGCGAAGCCTTCCGTTTGGAGGGCAACAGAAGAAAACGTTTCACAGTTACGGTGACCAAAAAGGAGCATGGGACTCATTGAAGCCTTGCAAATCTAACGGTTTTCTTTATGGTCTCGTCCGGTCAGTGGCACAGGCCAAGTCAGGTCAAATCCCGTGATTATCTGGAACAGCAGAGAATCTAAACCCCACAGGCGGTCCTTAAATGAACGTGAACGAGTCGAAATTATTTAAAATAGATGCCCGAGTCGAAATCGGCACCTCAAAACATCCTCGGTCGACCCCGGATTAAAAAGGGCACCGTAGGTCATCCGAGGTCATTAACGTCGGGTGAACTCGAAAGGGTCACGAACTTGTGGAACTCATAGGTGTAGCCTGGTTACATATGGATTCAAACTGGCCTCTTGAGTGTCATTCGCTTTGGTGAATTTGCGATTTCTTGCCATTTCGGAAAAACTGGACCAAAAAACGACACAGGTCCAAAAATGACGTCATAGGCCAGTGACCTGAGATGCACCGGACTTGATTCGTTTCAAAATGCCCGCAACAAATGCCCACGCGGGTAACACAAGTTTCTGCGCGCTACCCCACCCCGTTTTCCTACAGTCCCGGAAAAACCCGAGGCGGCGCATCAACCCCCCCACACTGGTTAACGTTAACAATGACGAGCATTCCCCAGTCATTGCCTTTTCCGTGGAGATTCTCAGGTACTGCGCCACCCGGAGGACAACAGCTCGACAACGGACATGGTGGAAAAGTGTTTTGCAGCCACAGCTGGCGAGCATATTGTCTTCTTCCGCCGGAAAAAGCACTGTTGTATTACTTTCATCGTCCTTTCTGTAGAAATGTTTCACAACCACTGCGCATGCGGTGTGCACGTGCGCAATGCTGTGCGGCTTCATAGGCGTATCCAGGGCACATAAAAAGGGCCATGCGTTTTTGGGAAATGCTCATCTACTCTGTAACATATTTTGAGTCTGGCGAGCTTATCTGTGTTCCGAACACATTTCCATATGCGTCACATGCCATGTAATATACATATGCCAATGCCCATAGACGGATCCTGTTATCAGAAGAAGTGGGGTAACTTTCTACATGATGAACTGTTGGTAACTACTGTCTATCACATTCAAATACATTGTCAGCATTTTTTCGTATTATGCTAGAAATTCGCATTTTATAAGCGCATCACATTTTGGAATGATAGGATCAAAGACGTTACCAGGACACATAAATAATTTTATACACATAATTTCGGGGACACATAATTTCGGGGAAAATGTTACGATTTTGTCATGTATTCTGAATCCGGTGATCTTATATGGGCCAAGAAAACATTTCCATTTGCTGCACACGCCATACTGTGCACAAACTGCACATGCTCATAGGCAGATCCATGTACCAGAAAAAGACGGGTCAAGAACTACAAGGTGATGATTGCACTTTATTCCGTCAACCGAGTCATAATTTCTCAGGAAGACGAATAAATAAAATACCCCGTTTGGCATTTCCCTGCACCCGTCTCCGATCATTATCTTCTCTGAAATATGTGACATTTGATCGTAGTATATGTGGAATTAACAACACCAATCACTCACATCCAGATGTCTGTTGGGCCCACTGGACGAAATGGTACTGGACGAAATATGCACCCCCAAAATCAATACTTGGAGACGCCCCTGGTGACATAATAGGGGTATTGCATGCCTAAACTTCGATAAAGATGTTTATATCATGCATTAGTTTTGTTTCACCCGCACAATGAGTCATACAATTTAAGAATAAGAAAACATAGGTAACCGTTTTAAATGTCCCTGGATCCGACACTGGCTTTCATTTTTCTTTACAATGTTTCAAGGTGTGGAGATTACATATATTTCGATTATTGGAACAGTCCGTCATACTACAAAAGACCTCAAAATAATACATGACCACGTCGAAGTGCGCGATCTCCGGAAGGCACGATACTCCTCAAACATGCCTCTCAAAAACGTGTCCTGAAACCACCAAGCAGTTACCAAAAGCCCGAAATGGCGCGCAAAACCGTCGGGGGGCCGAGTCTGCCCCTATCCCCGCAAAGAATACGGCTTTTATGATGTCTGGCCAATTTCTACTATTCACCACTCCTCCGCGACGGCACAGTCTCCTTAAAAAGGTTGCACGTTTCCTCCGCCCTGCGATAATTCGAATGGGATTTTGGCTCTTATTGTCATCACGGAGTCCGAGAGTTGTCTCAGTGGAAAGGTAATATTTCCGGTCGCTCGTGATAATGCTGCAAAGCCGGGAAGAGATCGGCGCAGAGCAACAGACGTTTTCCGAGGACGGCCCGTTAACCGTAAACCCCACAGAGGAAGCCAGCAGTCATCAAAAGAAATGATAACGCACCACAGAAAATCAAAAACGCCTGTGATGATGACATGCGACATCCCAGAAGCATTTCAAAACCAAGCGTTTTGATAATTCGACAGCACTTTCTGTCGAAAACTTGTCTTTTGGGTTGAGCCCACTCTCAACATGTCCCTGGTACACATACCATTGCATACTGACCACGGTACAAAAACGGTACTCGTACGTTTTGGTTTGATGGTTTGGTTTGATACCCGCAAAGACAAGTTGCGATGCCTCCCTGAATTGTGCAGCAAGCGGTCGCGTGGGGGCTCTGATTGATGCTCACCTAACACCGAGAAGACGACGATGCTGGCGAACATGGCGGTGCCGGCGTTCAGGAGGCCGACCGTAACTGCATCGCGGAAACAGTTGTTGTCGGGCGGGTTATAGGAGGAGAAGGCGATCAAACCTCCGAAACCAAGGCCGAACGAGAAGAAAATCTGGGTGCCCGCCTCAAGCCACACTACTGGGTCCTTCAGCACCTGAAACTGAATCCGATGAGTCAGACGTGAACCGACCTGGCAACCGACGACAGACATTACTGGAACGAAGACTGGTGTTGGAAAACTGAATAGGTCACACTAGACGGAGTCATGGGGTCATCACATCTAAACAATGCAGGCCCGACAAACGCAAACGAAATGCAAAACATCAGTCTGCAAACCAACCGTTGTAAGGGGCTGCTACGCCTATGGCTGATTTTGGATCAATCAGCACACAATGTATTAAATAAAAATCTGACAAAATCTAGAATGTAGTACATCATCGTGGAAGAGAAGACTTTTAAGCCGTGAAACTGGATTATGCTTACGTTTGGCGTGAAAAGATGTCGCAGGCCATCCTCCATGCCTTCCAGCATAATGCCTCGTATGAAGAAGATGATGAGGACAATGTAGGGGAAAGTTGCCGTCACATATACTACCTGAAAAGCAAGACCGTGAAACGTCAAGCTCTGTCATACATGAAAACAATGTTATACCTAATGTACATATTTTGTATCCAATATGTACCCAACAGGACACAAAGTGGAGGAACAAAAATATGATAACAGCTAAAATAATGAGCAATAATAATATAATACTATAACAATAACTATAACAATACTATACAATACTAAACAATAATACTATAACAATACTATAATAATAACAATAATAACAATAACACTAAGCATGAAATACCAGTTCACATTATGTTTCTCAAGTCACCATCAAAATACCCAGCCGATTATTGATGTTGGTGTTGTTTTAAAACTGTCCCCGACATTAAGATCATGCAAGACATTTTCTCTCGACGCAATGGTGTGTGTGTGTGCGGGCACACTTTGTGTATGTGTGTGTGTAGAGGGCTCTAATGGCGTGTTTCGAGTGTAAACCGGCCTTTGCAGGGGGGCAGGAGGCGAGCGGCGCTAAACGCACTCATTTTTCCTCTGCCTTATTCCTCCGCAACCAAGCGGGGCCACGTCCCTTTATTCATCCAAGGAATCTCCGGTATTCCTTGATGCATCACTTCACGGCATGGTCACGACTATCTGGGTCCGTCTCAGAGCGACGTAGCCAACACGATGATGCCACGAAGTACATAGGCCCGGATCAGAAACTCGCTCTCTTCGCCGTGAATTTCGCAGACCTCGACGCGCTGGCCACTTCACGGCAAGAATATGAAACTTTTGTGGAAAGGATCATCTATCTTCCATTGGTAGCCCTACGACCTTCTGTAACCGTGGAAAGGACGTCAGGCGCAAGGCTTCTGTAAACAAAGTTCCGGAAATACCTCCATGTTTTTCCATGTTGTCAAGACGACATGGTGCTTCCTAAAAATGTCTGAGGGGACTTGGGCCAGATTGAGGATTATTAGCATTCCCATATCAATCTATGTTTCCATAATTTTCAAATAATGTTGCGAGTTTTAAAGTAACCTACTGAGTAGTTCTCAGATGTTTCCCTAGGTGCCAAGATGGTTGATCATGGAGGTGTAATTCAAGAGGTATCTGTGAATGGCATTCAAGCCACCAATCAAACAAGTAAGTAAATATTCATAACTCTGGTATTCAGCGATGCTCTGTCCACTCGCGGCGCTAGTTCACTTCGTCTACATGATAGTGCTATTTTTAAACGGAAATCGCAATGAAAACGGCACTGAAGACTCACTTAATGCTTTAGTCACCAGGTCCTCTGTGTTCAAACAGCGGCGATGCCCTTGCTGTCGTTCCAGTCCCCGATTGGCAGGGAGTTTCCGATCCATGTATCTAGCATCGACGACGATGCTTTAAGTCTTTGTCATCTTTTTATTCCTCGTCTTCATCGATCTGCTAGTGCTGTGAGACGGCGATGGTCCGCAGAAGGTGTCATAATATCCAGAAAGATCAACGCACATCACCCATGACTGCACACTAGCCGCCACAGGCTAAACTGAACCTTCCCCCGACCGGTGCTCCGTGAGCGGCCGGAGCCCGAGCGGTGTTTCGAAGCTCCTCTCCATCTCGCGAACGGAACGTCCGAGAAAAATGACAGTTGTCATCGAAAAATCCGTTATGAAAACGTCCCAAAGCACTCAAATTTTCTTGAAATTTTGAGAAGCATTGCGGTGTTTTGGCCTATATTTGCAAAAAATGACAAAAATAAGAAGACTTCTACCTCCGTCCCTACTAAAGTTAGAGAGCTTAACAATTGGAAGGTCATGAATGAGCAATGCAGTGACATACAATGTATAACATGCATTCAATCATATATTGCATCAGGTGGCCTGATATAGTCATTTTTTCATTTCTCTATATTTGTTAGTTTTTTGGACGTCGCTGGCGAGTTACTGCCCATGTATGCTTCCAAAACGGTACAAACGATTTTTACGAATATGTTTTAAATACCGACAGCCCAGAGCGCCACAGACTGACCTGACCTGACCTGACTTGACCTGGCGTTACCCGACCCAACTTTCAGCCGTTTTCTTCCTTTTATTTCGTGTTCTGTCCAGGATTAGTAACAATGCAAACAAAAGGGCAAGACTGAAACTGCCTGGATTCCGCGACCGTCGTCGGTATGGTGTCATATAACCTCGATCATATGACCTGACATGGAAATAAACCAGAGACATAAAGTTGGACATTGGATATGAACTCAGCTTATATCACGGTCACTACGGGCAGAACGTGCTCCGGCAAGGTAAAGCACTGGCCATTTTTCGAGCCATTTCTTCCTATGCAACGGCATAGGATTACTGTTAAATTTCGCGTGTTAAGGAGGGTCACTGTGCCCCTGTGCACCCCCCGTTCCGCCGCCTATGATCATGGAAACGTTTTGGTGTAATTATGGACTGCAAAATCGACTTCAGTGGCTATTTTTACTCCAGGAATCACCAAAACGAGGTTTTAGACATTTTAACAATTTTACCCAAAATGTGATCAGACCTGACCTAATGACCCTTCATGTAGGTCAACAGTTTGCCATGCTTAGTGACTTCCTTGGCCCAGGAATGCATTTTAGGCATCAGGAGTGCATTTCATTGTCTGCAAGAGACCTTGCAAGACCTCAGATGACCTAAGGTTATTTCACAGCTTGGAAACGTCAAGGATTTTGGACTACAAAATCAGTGCCTTCAGTGCCTTTTTTAAACAAGATCATCAAAACGGGGTTCAAGACTCCTTTCTGCTAGTTCATTCCCAGTGTGACCTGACCAGAGATTGTGGCCCTTCATGTGGATCAACATCATCTGTCATGTTTAGTGACTTCTTTGGCCCACAAATGCATTTCAGGCACCGGCAAGCCGAAGAAATGGTCCAAAATCGTTAGAAAAGGGAAACAATGCCGAATTGACCTGACCTAAGACCACTGACCTCACCCTTAACAATAATTCGAGACAGGAGGATACTTAGGAATGTACTCGACTACTTTCCCTGACAGTTCTAGGTCGAACGATCACACGGCGTGGCTTGTGCAAGACCTTCAAAAGAAACCGGAGGCTGGCCTCTTTTATGTGACCTGACAAGACCTCATGTTCAGAATTCTACAGGACATGCACAGAGGATGTAAAAAGGGTACGGAAAAGGGGGGTCGTCGAAGTACCCCCATACCCCAGCTGGGTTCGGGTTAAAACATGACATGTTTCAAACAGTGTCAGTTTGCATCCCAAGCCTGTTATGACAGTCATTTAAATTTTTTCTGGTGCGCAAGTATCTGGACGCATTATAGGGAGTTGCATGCAACTTATGAAGTCTTATGCATAATACTGAGCTTACTAAAATCCAATTTCTAAGTCACCACTTAGTGTACCTCGTGATCCAGCATGACCAGTCATCCGCAAAGCTGGTCCAATATTGCATTTTGACGTCATCTGTGACTTGACAGACGAAAGTGCTAATAAAACTGCGATATTTCAGGGATCACCTAATCAAGGGCAATCCACTGCCGCTTGAATTATTCAAATCGGTATATTAGATGAGCTACTGAGTAGGGTGTCTGACGCCCCTTCCCTTCCGCAAGAGAAATATGACGACATACAAGCGTCAAATGCCGGGTTTATTGAGTATAAATACATGTCAGTATGACCTACCTTCCCTCCATAAAGAGATCCTGTCACCTTACATTTGACTCATTGGAGCTGCAACCTTAAGCCATATAGAGCTGCTTCTAGCAAGTTCAAGGACTACAGCATGATTGGCCATCGTGATTTCTTTCGGTGTTTGCAAGGCATTTAACTATTCAGTATTTCGCCAATAGGAAAACCAGAGGGGGTCAGAGGGGTTAAATGACCCAATCCCCTTATTCTCAAGTGTCTCCAGAAACTGGCTCTTATTACAAGTGGTTTGTTTAACCAAGAATCTGTTGTTTTCCAAAGTAACTGACGCACTTGTTTTCCAAATCCGTATGCATGCTATCTGATAAAGGGTCAATTTCCCCATGTTTGCAATCACATGGTAAGAGTAGCACTTAGTATTTTCATTTGAGTCTTCACCCCTCATGCCATAATCCTGGGTACGCACATTACCTCACTTCGACATCATTTCACTTCAACAACATCGAGTCGATGAGCGATGACCACTTTAAAGCGTAGGTTCCCTTAATAATATTTGTCATACTGCCGCTTCATTTTGATAAAAACTTGCCAAGGCCTAACTGGGAGAACGAGTCGTTTTGCTGCGTCACGACGCACTTAAGACACGTGGCGGCCTATCCACCACCGCAAGTACTTCGGCCCGCCGTGTAGTCATGCACCACGGCCAGCCCAGGAAGCCGGTTCGGCCAGTCACTCTCAGCGCTTCTCGTCATGCACATACAAGAAGACCGTAAAACGTTTAAACGTTTGAGGTATGATGAAGGACCGTAGTCGCATCAAGATACCACCACATACTGCTCCAACTCGACAACAGTGATACAGAGACGGCAGGTGGAAGTAGGTCGAAACCAGATCAAGGAAGCTGAGGTGACCAGTGACTCGGCGGAGGGGTATGCTTAAAAAAATGTTCAGGGAAAACGCAACGGGGAAGGAAGCCTCCTCGATGGTTTGCCTGGAATTCTCGTTAAAAAATCTCTGGCATAAAACAACCCAGGAAGAAGGCAAAACTAAAAAACAATTAACTTCACTGAGCTGTTGATGAGCTCCCACCTTGCCAGACGAAGCGATGCCCTTGGCCATGCAGAGGTAGGTGAGCACCCAGGCGGCCAGCAGGCAGCCAGCCATGTGCCAGTTAAACTCCTGCGGTGTGTTGACGTCTGGAGAGATGTCCAACGTGTTCCGGTACCAGAAGTATTCGGTCGGACTGCTAGCCTAAGAAGAGAAGGGAGACATCTGGGCCAGTGACTCGAACAGGCGACAACGCGTCCTACGACACGTTGACAAACGAATGTGTACTTTTCCCAGCACAAAATGTTTTGCTTTTCATGAAAGTACCACAAACAAGATGTTTTGATTGTTTGTTAAAATGTTAAAATAATAACATCTGTTGGGAAAAATGACCATCAACAAACAGAAAACTTAACAACAGCAGCATCCATGCTGATTGGTGAGTTCTTCACGCACCGATTGCTTAAATGTTGTTATAGGTAAGTCCGACGTCTACCCTTACCTCGCATTCTTCGTTTAAAGAATACGACTTGTTAGGAAAGTATTCTCTCGGACACTCCGCCCACGGCAAATGAGACGTAAAACTCTGAAAAAGTGTAGAGAGGCACCATCACAATGCGCAACTAAACACAGCTCAAAGCCGATATTACAGACAACATTCCACTTTGGGAAGTTTCCCACAAACAAAGCTAATTTACCAAAACATCTCTTGCTACATTTCAAGCATTAAATGCCACTAGCATATCCTAGAAACGTGGATATTAAACAAAAGTTTTCCGTTATGCGTTCAAAAGGAATACAATATTTTATCGCTGAACTGTTTTAACACGAAACGTGTTTCTCGCCGCAGTGTTAAAACATGCATTACCTTGCCAAAATCAAACCTGGACTTGTATTACCTTTGATATGATATTCATATCAAGCTTCATCTCATATTGGTATTATCTTACATCCAATTCGTATTTTCTTATCCAATGTTTTATTTCACTGATCTATACATCCATGTAGATCAGATACACAACGCCTACCTAAGCCATGTGGTCAATGACCTATATTTCAAGAACGCATACCAAAGCAACAGCTCTAAACAATTTCCTGCCATGAAGGCACATATCAAGTCACCTACAAACCTCGAATCAACATAAAAATTGTGTCATGCCTGAATACGCCAAACAAGTCTAAAGTTAGACAGAGCTCTTCATATAACAGAAGAAGCGGTATCGAACTGACCTGAGGACAATGAACTTTCGCTATACAGCCTTTTTGTCATTCGGCGAACGAGAGGAAAGTTTAGAAATTAAAGAGAACCTTGCTTCAAGAAAACGGAGCTTATCCCTTGTATTCAATGAAGCATCCATGTAGATCAGATGTGCGTAGTGGCAAAAACCTGAACGTCAGTAAGATTGACCTTCGTTCGGGCCAGTATGTTTCCAAGAAACTAAGAACACCCATTCTAATAAAGCTACGATGATCCTATTTGGTTGTCGGCTTCTACGAATGATCACGAAATCAAGCACCTGTTGTCGTAAGGGAGACACCGGCTACATGTATTATGTACCTGTATGTAATGAATATGGATATTTGAGAACTTAGACACCAGGCCGTCAGATATGCAAGTTTTGTCAAAAACAGCAGCGTATTCGGCGTTGGTTATCTGTTACGGGTGCGTTCAAGTTTTCGGATTATACTCTTCGCTTCGTCGGTGTGCTCGTTTGGAACGATGCCTAGGGCCATTATAGTTAAGAAACGTACAAATTTGTCACTCAGTCTCTATCGTTATTCATATCAATATCAGCGTTTCATATGGTCCTAAGACATTTTCAGTAAATGACTAATTGTGTCCAAGTTTTTCCGACACTATTCAATTTCGCTCACGCGCTATATATAAAATACATTTTCCACCATTTAGACCGTTTTCTGTGTACCGTGTTCTGTAAATGCACACGCACACACAATATATACATTCTGCACACGTCATTTGTGAGTTCCGGTTATCACCGCCTATCTATGCTATGGCCCAGCGGCAGACCATCACACAGGAACAGCGTTCCGCTTGCGTTATCTGTCTGTTGATATCGGGGTCATACTCTCTGATGTAGATTACTTCTAGGGCGATGAGGAGTCGCTTGTTTTGTGTTTTGCCCAGGATCTTTGTGTTATCTACTGGTGTTTTCGTGGTACGTGGTGTGCCGTGGTGCTTCTCAGTGTGTGTGATTGGGCCGCCGTTCTGTAGGTGCAGTGAGTCGTCTGCTGAGTGTCGTGGTTGTGACGTCAGTGTACGCACTGTTGGGTAGGAGCGCACAGTCTCCTATGGTGCATTTACAGTGGTAGATGGCGTTGGTCTGTTTCATTATTCCTGGGTCGTGAACAGTGTTGTTCTTGGTGGTCAGTGATGATGTGGTGGGACTTTGGTAGTAGATGTTTAGTTGCCAGAGGTTTGATGGTTGTGTTGTCCGGCAGTTATGTTTGATGATATTTTGCAGTGCTTGTTCGTCTGCTTTGTGTCCTAATGACATGGTGTTTTTGTAGTACACGTGAAATATCTTAATCGGGTTGTCTGGCAGGCTTCAGGTGTTCGGTGATTGCCTTTTGTATGCGTTTGTCAATCGATGCTATGGTGTAGTTGCTGTTCGTGAGTGTTTCCTTTAGTCTACGCAATTTCTGGTGGACAAGGTGCCACGTGCTTCAATGTTTTAAGGCTCGGTGTACATATGCTCTGATGACACTGATTTTGTATCGATCTGTGCACTCACTTGCCCCATTCAGACACTTCTGTGTTGGTTGGTTTCCGGTACACGTTGGTGATGTAGTTTGTATATGACATCAGACGGCGCCGCAGCCGATTTCGAAAACTACTCCCATACCAGGCATATTTGGCTGCTGCGACGTCTGAAGGTAATGGTCTGGAAAAACTGGCTAAACGCAGAAAGCGTTTGCGTATTTGATGAGTATGAAATGGTTCGTTCTTGCATATATTTGCCCTGAGACATTTAAAAATGCTCTTCAACGTGTTAATTCACCTTAACATTTGCAATATTTTTGACTTCTACTGGTCCACTGAAGACAGGATCCATGCAAACAGTTGCGCAGCCGACCAAATGCTATAGTTAGGCTTCTAGAAGTCAATAACAAGGACTGAGAAGAGTGGTCAGCGCTGCCCATGATGAAAGTAGCATGTTGTGGGGCCTTTGGAATGTCTACGAGGCTCACACGCCCTTGTAATGCCCTAAATGTGCCGCTGCTTGGAGGTTTGAACCCTCTCTGGACTACACAGCATTCAATGGCGGAAAGAACTAAGTACGATAATCTGCAGTTCCGCAGCTCCGTAGAACCGTAATAAATATGCGGAGGCTAAAATAAAATCGGTCAATGCTGCTGTTTCGCAAATAATAGTCATTCCGAAAATTCCGACCAGGTATTTACGCCATACTGTCTCAGTTTGAAGATTAACTACAGCAAATCCTATATCAAAACTGTCGAGAGCGCTGAACCATGAACCAACTAGCTTCTAGCTTGCTAACGAAACGAAAAACGAAGAAGCGATATCACTATGCGTCACTGAAACACGTTTTCGACGACTGGCGCCAGGTCCGTCACCGTATGCCAGCTGCTTCTATCAGCTGACTCCTGACCGGCCGCCATCCAATCGGTGGCTATCGTAAGCTATTCGTCGCCAACGAGAGCACAATCATCGTGCGACGGTCAGGAAAGGTGGCGCTAGTGGTAATGACTGAGTTCTTCCGGTTTTAAACGTCGCATGTTTGCTCAGGTCGACAGTGAGGGAAATATTTCGAAAACGCTTGGACGCATTTTCTCGCGTTGTCTTTCAATCTTTTTACGGCACCATACGTTCGACTAATTACATTTCGCTTTGACGTTTCCTGCATGTACTGGATTTTACATATCACAAATGCTTTCAGCTCTGTATATTACAGCAGTTACAACTAATACTTTATTCTCCCAAACATATTTAGCAGCCTTGGTCGTTTACGTTAGGCCTTCTGGGGACAGCATTGTTATGGTTACGGAAGAGCCAGCTGCTGTCGTTTCCTGCAGAGTTTAAGTCGTGGTGGTTGTTGGTATCGACAATGAAGAACACAACTGATTTACTAGGGCAAACCAAAATGTAACTTATTTCTCAGATCATCCTTTACCTGTTCTAATGTGGATTCTATAGGTCCGAAGGTGAAAAACGCAAAAATCAGATCAATTCAATGAGGCATTCATCCCCCGCAATGGGTTCAAAGATTCCATATACACATATTCCCATACTACATTATCGTATACAATACGGACATGGGACTCGGACATTTGGGTCTGAAAGGTTTGCTTTGGTGGCAATAAGCAAACATGTAATCAACTTCAATAGTCATTTCTGAAAAGGGACGACACCAGCGGGCGTAGAAAAGTGGGGGTTCCGCCTCCCATCCCCCACCCTTGGGACATGTGCAGCTACACAGGCAGGCCACGGAATTGTCGGAGGATTTTCTGTGAGAATTATGACAAACCGATTATCATGCCATCAAAGTTAAGGAAATATAAGTACTGATCTCACCAGATGCCTTAATAATTCTTCCTGGATAAGTTTCTCACTTCTAATATGGATCTGTTTTGTCTTGCAATAAAGACATGCCTTGGCACGGTATTATCAAAGCGTAGAAAGACCTTTACATGGCAGAGAGGTCTTCGCTACACTGACAATACTCGGCTTTTAATATTCTCAGTATTACATCTGCGTTAGTATGGGGAAGAGTTAACATTCAAATGTCTCTTGCCCTTCAAATGTCACACCAATAATTTTACTGTGTTTGCATCTATGCCCATGCGTGAACTAAAAGCCTGACATTTAATGCCACCCACTAAGATGAACTCCATTGTAAAAATAACGCCCCACAATGTTAAGCTGCGTGTATCCTCACACTTGCCCATATTTACAGTATTTGCCAATGGTGCAATTATCCATAAATATAGAACAGCCCTCTATATCTATGCTATGATACCTCAAAAAAAATGCTGTCGCATACGATGTCGTCACTAGGCTTAAAGGAAAATTGTGGGATACATTTAAAGTCAAGGTATTCCTAGTTTTACCTAGTTTTACCTGTATGACTGTTGCGCATGTGCTGTACTGTAATGACTAGGATCAAACAGTAATCCACGCGGTGGAAAGATTTGCAAATAAACGGAAACTGAAACTGAAGGTACCTTGACTCAAACCCGTTTCCTTCATCCCAAAACTTTGAGGTGATCAGAACTGGACGAAGGATCTCCATCCACAACCAGACCGAACCGAACAAAAAACATAATACTCCTACATCCACATTTCAGCATAGCCAGTGCCTGGGTATCGCAATGTTCGATCTGGCCCAATTTTAATAAACACAAAACTGATACGAAACGCTTGTCATTTCGGCCCATCGGCCCATCAATGATAGAAGTGCAGTCCTTGCATCGTATTAGAAAGAACAGTGTTCATGATTACGTTACAGCAAAAACCATAAAATATCTACATTTAGGGGCGTCGTGAGCGACAGAAGACACTCGAAAAACACATTCTGTTAACGAAAATCGCATACTCACGGCAGGGAAAAGCTGACCCTTAGATGTCTGCATGGTCTCCATTGGCATTAATGCCAAGAAAATTACTTCTGACAAGGTGTTATAATACATTATCACTAGTTTCTCCCGGTGAAGGATACGGCAATAATGCAAAAATGAACTAGTCTTGGCAGGAAAAATCCCTTACTGTCAAAGATTTCTTGATGGTCCGTGGCCGTCAGGCGACAGTCAGTTATGATAAATTCATTTTCAACAGCATGGCAAAGTCCGTAGGTCAAAATATCCACCGATTTTACGAGCTAATACCCACAACAGTTCGCACGCAAGATTATTTTCCGGGCGATACTTACATGAAACAGGTAGTATAGGCACCAGGCTATTATTGTGTTGTAGTAGAGTGCCACATTGAGCGACACAAAGCAGCTCGCCATGCCAATGCCGCCCAGGAATGGAGACACTTGGTTCCAGACGCCGATGGCTCCTTTGCGCAGTCGCTGCCCGATGGCCAGCTCCAAGTAAAACACCGGAATACCCAGGATGAAGAGCATGATGCCGAATGGAATCAAGAAGGCGCCTGGCAACCAGGAGGACAAGCTGAGCGAACACGGCATCACGATAACATCATAGTGGTTATCACACTCCAGGCTCTATGTTACAGGCTTTAACAATACAATGTCTGAATCTGATGGTCACACCTGAGGTCGCAAAAGACGTAGCAAAAGAATATTACTGGAAGGAAATCATGCCTTTCCCACTGTTGTTATCCACGCATGTGTATACACTGGACTTGTGCTCGACATTTTTTAGCTGATCCAGATCGGCATTTGAATCACGGCATCCTTTTAAATTTGACCCGAATCAAATGTGATTCACACAAGCTTTTTCTAAACCGATCCGAATACAATGTAATTCACACCAATTAAGGAAATAAAACTGATCCGATCAAACATTGATTCAACAGCTCTTCGTTGATTCGGATCAGCCATTGATTCAAAATGTCAATAACATACAGGCGTAATCGCATCTACTGTAACCATATATATATATATATATATATATATATATATATATATATATATATATATATATATTAGACAAACAGATAGACAGATAAATAGACAGACTGATAGTTGGAAAATAGATAGAAAAAATACATAGACAGACAGATAGACAGATAGACAGATAGATACATAGATACATAGATAGACAGATATACAGATATAAATAGATAGACAGATAGATACATAGATAGATAGATAGACAGATATATAGATATAAATAGATAGACAGATAGATAGATAGATAGATAGATAGATAGATAGATAGATAGATAGATAGATAGATAGATAGATAGATAGATAGAAAGACAGATAGATAGATAGATAGATAGATGGATAGGTAGATAGATAGATAGATAGATAGATAGATAGATAGATAGATAGATAGACAGATAGATATGTGAACAGACAGACAGGTGCGTTTATTACTTCACTGCTACGTGATATGAAACCTAAGTCTGTGAAATGTGCAAAAAATGACCAAATTCATGTTACACTATATATGCATATGGAGGATGGCTATATACATACACTGTACATGTGCATAACTGTACTGTGTGAAATACTGCATGCAATTAGGTAGGCCTTCCTTTCTAGGTAATGCACTGGCATAACAGGCATGGACGTAGTATTAGCACGCGCCTAAAACTAGTACACCACCACGGCAGTCATAGCTTCGGGTGTTCGTACGTAGTAGCTTTAGCTACTACGTACTCCTAGTTCAGCTTGGGCAAATGCTTTCCGTCAAATACGCTTATGCAAGTTACACGCAAGTCAATGCACAGACGACTGACTGACGCCCGACGAGACGCAGGACTTGACCCAAGACTTTGGACACCTGAGCCCAAGAGGCTGTGTGTCCTAACTCACAAACAAACAAACAAACGCAAGTCAATGTAGGCAGGCGCCGAGTGGCTATCACAGCACATGTTGATGGGATTTGACATCAATAAAAATACCTAGCGGATTCCATTGTTCATACGACGAAAAAGAATCACATATTTCATGAACACGTTTAATCTTATTTTTCCTTGGTGGCCTATGCTTGGTACTAGAACGTATATTTCACATAGATGTGGAAGTCTGAAACCTGTGGGACTGTGAAAGATCTATGACTCAGTGGTCATCCTCTTTAATCTAATTTGGTTTGGTGGATTACAGCCTGGCGGTATTCCGCATAAGCGTTTCGTCGTTCTTTTTATCAACCTGCTTCAAATATACAATTTGGTCGCAATGAACACGGATGTAAGTTTCCATATGATGTATCGCATATGAATACGGTGTACCTGATTCCAATCAAAAGAAGGATCGCAAAGCTTGAATCCGGATTAGCATTTGAATCGCAGCTGTTTTTTTTTTAATTTGATCCAAATCAAAAGTGAGGCATGGCTGCATTCTCAAAACTGATCCGAACTTGATGCAATTCACCCAAAGGGATTCTCGACGCGGATCAGGTCCGGATCAAAATCAAGCACAAGTCTGGTGTTAACATAAAACAGAACAAGGGAGGGCGCGATTCAGCCTCATGTCCACAACTTGTATGCTTTGTCTGCCGTTACATCCCATCAAAATGCAGAACCATGGTTTCATGACACATGCAAATGTATACATACCTAGTGTGTGCATGCACATGCAGGTATGTGTAAGGTATGCATATCTAAAGGCAAAAAAGAAAAGGCGTGGTTCTGGCTCACATCTGCGAGCTATGTACGTTATCTGGTGCTAAACTCAGTCAAAGTATACAATGTTGTATACATCGCCCATTCGCAAAGCCTGATTAATAATATGCAGGCGTTCAACCAGTTCACGTGCACGCCAAAAACTTGAGGAAATATTGACACCGTGAATACATAGGTTACAATATAGGCGCGTGACCTAAAACTCAGAATAACGGAATATTTACCTCCTCCATTTCGCTGTGTCAGGTACGGAAACCTCCACACACTACCGAGACCAACAGCGTAGCCAACCGTTGCAAGAAGGAATTGGAACTTGTTGTCCCATGATTCCCGGTCTTGCTCCTTTTCAGGTGAAACGTCCGCATCCCCATTGTCCTGCTGAAAAGATATCCATCAGGGCGCACACGTTATTTACGGATGGCTCTGACGAGTTTTGCAGGGCGCCTCGGGCGTTCCAGTCCCCACAATGCGTGTCTTGAAGCCCGGTGTCTTTACACATTTTCGGCTGGAATGAGGTCAAAGAATGTCGAAGCCTCGCATCAAACTCTCCAACATTTTTCCCCGTTTCCCGAAGAAGCAAATCTCTTGGTAATTCTAGTAAGCCTTCCTCAGCATCCTTTCGGAAACCAGTACCAAATCCGAAACACTCTACTTGTCGCTAGACGAGGGAGCTGGAAGGAGGTATAAGGAAATCCAATGAGCTTTTCCTCGACTGCCAGTGGACGGCACGTTTCAAGGGCACGAAATCTGCGATAGGTGACCTGGTAATTTTTCCGCGTTTTCCAAAAGAAATCTATATCAGGTCACACTAGGTCACCGAGTTATGGCGTCATTTCTGAGGGCTTGCAGTCCACTTTTTTATATATGAGACACATTTTGGCCTCCTCCTCACCAGTCTGACGCGTTACGGGTTACGTTTTGAGACACAAGACGTTTTTAATACGACCTTGACAGCAGCGCATCGAGTTTTGAAATGCCAGTGCCTTTTTAACCCTATTCCCGGCAGGGCGGGCTAAATCCGCCCCCTCGGGTTTTTTGCTTGCCAATTCCAGGCTTTTTAACGCAGTTTTACGAAACTTGCTGGCTTTTCCTAGCTATTCTTTCTACGTGCTGTGACAAAATTTCACAATTCTACTTTGCTCAGGAACGCAGCCAGGCAACGTTTTTGGGAGGCACCTCAGGTCATTTTTGGCCATGTTGAGGGTAAAAGAAAAATGTCTGCCAAAAACAGAGTTTTTAAGATAGAACTTAAAACTTTATATAGATGTATAGCTAAATAGTTGGGAAATGTGCACACAAAATTTTGTTTATTTGACGTCACTTTACAAGGTCAGGTCAAGGTCAAAAGTCAAAATGTTTGTTTTTGCAATAATTTCGGCGTTGTTTTTTCACATGCTAAACCCGGAATATATATGACGTAGAAAGGTGCCCTCTACTTGTGTACCAAATTTCAGCTTGATATCAGGTCGGGTCACATGACTTAAAATGTTAGTGCGCGTATCCTATATCGCAATAGCCATAAAATGAAATTTTTGGAATAGAGTGAATTCAAATGATTGAAAACGTTTACAGATAATATCAAATGCACACGAGACCATTCCAGGCGACCCCAAGGTCACTGGAGGTCATTTAAGGTTAAACGGCACAAGTTGATCTGAAGAACGTGTGGCCATGACAGTTCCCCCTTTTTCATGTCCCTGGCACCGCCTATGCTAACATTACATAAACATTGTAATGCGATTTGTGCTTCTTTAGCATAGCATGACTAGCAGAAGCCATAAAAGTGTAAAACAAAAAGGATTCCATGTCGTATGCCGCAGTGCTGGGACTGCGTTGCCACTCCTGCAAAGAAACGGAGGCAGGCGCGAAAAATGGCCAGAATGAGCTACAGACAAAGATCATTATTTCTACAACAAATCTTATCGTAAGGATACAGCAGATCATGATTCATGATCATATTTCTGGATCACATGACCTGAGACTGCCACATACTGGTCATGCCGAGAACAAAGACCTTGTAGGACGTCACTACGGTTGTCATGTAACAGTTATACAACACCAAACGCAGACAGCAATAGGGCTAAACTGACAAAATGAAAAAGCAAGGATGACAGCAATGAACCCAACAAAAACTGCTGAAAGTTACTACGTTGCATTAACCCGCCCCGACTGAGAGTGGTGCAGTTCACCGCCCCCCCCCCCGAGGTTTTTCTGGGATTGCAAGAGAACAAAAGAACCCAGAACCACGAAACTTTGTGTACCCTTTGCTTCATTATTTTTACACCTTGTGTCAATGTTTTGACCTCAGGTCGGGTCAGGTGCCTGACCTAGGTCAGGTCAAACGGACTCATGTCCAAAAATGTTTAGCGCACTGTAACATTTTCGGAAAACAAGATATCACAATAATACTTTCAGGGGATAGTGATCTTGATAGATGTAACAAATCTACCATATCAGATTTCCCGGAATTTTCCGGGTCACTGACCTATGGTCAAGTCCATTTTTAAGACATGTCGTTTTTTTGGGAAACTGACGGAATATTTCATAACATTTTTAGTGTGGAGTGAAGCAGACATCTAGTTATCGTCATTGGGCAAAGTATCAATGAATTCAAGCCATTGACCTGAGGTCAGGCCACGAATAACTGTAGTGAGCCAAAATGCACCACCGTCAAAATCGGCGATGAATTACTCAGAATGGGTAGAAAATGGCAGAACTGGCTTGCACAGACGTAAGTAATACCAGGAACCTCTAAAAGTTTAAAAAAATTGCATACTTTGGAAATGAAAAGGCTCTCGCGAATAAAGCCCTGAGAGTTGTGTACTTTGGTAACTAATGAATTTTTCCCAAATTTAAGCATGAAAAACCATCACAAGAACCACTAAGATTAATAAAAATTAGATGTATAGGCTTTTTCGCGAAAATGAAGGAAATCTAAAAATAATTCCCGTTAATGTCATACTGCGTATGGCTGCGGCGCACGCCGACAGCCGGCGTGAAAATTGCCGTGTCTTTAACTTAACGTTTCGGCGTATATATTGAACAAATCCGAGAAATTAGATGTGTGTCGGCATTTGCGGACCTTTACTTGTGCTCTGGTGCCTTTACCTATGCGTTATTAGTCACAGCCCTTGAGATTCAGGCCATTTCTTGGTCTCATGCGGTCGGCTATGAGAAAACATATATAGGATGTAAATTCCTTACATATTATCTAAAACTAAAAAAATGAGACCAATTTCGAGCTCCACTCGTCACAAGCTTTCAAACGGTGTGCTTATTTTTATCGTGCGACTAACCGTTTGTGAGTTAGAGGGGGAGGCAAACTGCCCCCTCCCAATCGGGCATGATCGTAACCGACCGACGGTTGTGCGCGGGTTAAAGCATTATTCAGAGGTGCATGAAATGGCCCCATCACAGATGCACCCAAGGGGGACCCACCGTTCTAAAAAGTCTGCCTGGATGTCCAAGACAAAAGGAAGCGCGAAAAGAGAAGCCTACCTGCCAGCGATTGGTGCATTTTCAGCCCAGGAGTAAAAGAGTTTAAACCTGGCTGCCAACCACGATTGGGAATGACAAATTGCCACCCAAGATTGGGAATGACAAATTGGTATGCGGATAAAAACAACGCTTCACATTACCCCTCATCAAAAAGGAAAATTTCCCCACGTAGGGGATTTTATCGTGATAAAAGGCATTTCTGCAGTTTTAATTGGATTTTTATTTATTTTTGCAAAGTCCTATCTCCGGCCTGGCTTCGTCAATCAGTGGGGCAAAGGGAGGGTGCGGTCCAAATCTAAAAGGGTGTATTTCTCAAGGGTGTATGTCTCACCTCTGTTTCAATGCTGTTCCCTACTTCCATCCCTACCGTGAACTTTCCGTTTCTTGTGTTTCGCCGTACTGCACCATTATACACATACCAGACTCTAAATCCCCAGTTTCGAACGACGTCTCCGTACTGCACATATCTAGTGGATGTGGAGCATCTCCACCGAATCCCGCATTTCAGAGAAGGAAGCACGGCATTGGCCGTACGCATAACGCGGAACCATCACAGATAATTAAGTACTATTTGTCCCATGCACCTATCTGTCAATATTTCCTTACAGGCGCCCTGGTGGCGAGCAAAGTAACCAATTATACCCTAACGGCAAAGTCGAAAACTAAAGTCACGCGTTCACGTTCGCCTCGCAATTGCGCGTGGTGTGCGATCGCAAACACTCCTAATCTTACATAACCTGACGTAACAAGGGTTTCAGTCTGAAACGAACACACCAGCAAAAAAACGAAACTAACACACACCTGCCTGAATGATCCAGCTGGCAAAGCATCCAACCCAAACAGGTTTTCTAGAAATCTATTTATAGGATCTCTGCCAACTTCCCCTAGTGCGTCTTCTTGGTGTGTCTTTATGCTATGCTCTGTGCCAGACCACGGACAACCAGCATGTCCACACACAGAGTGGCCCTCATACGCTTCTTGCACTTAATTTCAGTTTCGTCCTTTCTTTTCATTGTGCCTGTTCTCTCATAGCGAATGCTACACAACAGAAGCTGCAGTAATGATGTAACCCCTGCTACCCTTTACAAAGAGCAAACCGAACTGACCAGACTCTTCCACACGGCCCGCCTTTCTTTACGACCTTGACGACCCGCTTTGTCACGCCATTCAAGGGTGACTTAAATAAGGTGCTGCTAGGTGCCAAGGATGGTGCCACTAACGCCTCTCCATACAAAAAAAGTTATCTAGATTTCGTTTGGTCGATTTTGTACTAAGTTGCAGGCTGACAGCATATGTATTTAGGAGAAATACGCACCATTCCTGAATATCTGACAATGTTGTTTGATGTTTTTGGCCCTTTCATTTACTTTCTTTTTACGTCATTTCATATATCTTCCACGCTTCGTGGTAGCCAGATTTAGACGTAGACCACAAGACTTCTGGTCGGCCGATCGTTAGCGTTTGGCCGACCACGGTATGCCATTGCCTTACTTAACACGTTGGTCGCGACGAAGGTGTAGTATCATCATCAGGTGTAGTACGAGGACTCGGTGTAGTATCATCGAGTCGTCTGCTAGGTAACTGGAGGTTTGGTGTATAAAGTAGGGCTGCATTCTCAGCAGCCGTTTTTAAGGAGGAACGGTAATTGGTGTGTGTCTTACAATGCTTTGCTCAAATCGCACACGAAGGGAAAAGATTAAAAATGTGATATTCACCGTCGGAAGAGCATGAAATTGGTCTCCCTTGTTTCCTTTTTTGTCATGGAGCGTAGCCGCCAACATCGTCACCAGGATGCGATTTTTTACCCCTGACTTTTACTTACATCCCTCGCTCACAAAAATACTGGCATCATTCATCTCCTCGCAGTAGGAAATCAAACAAAAGGCCATTTCACTGCATATGAACTGATGTGGAATTGCTTCCAAGAATATCCAGGCTAGAAACCCAAAGGATGTGCGAAATGAATCATGCTCAGTAGCGGCCTATGCACGTGGCGCAATGTAGTATATCGGCAAAATAGTGTAATGTGGTACCATGTGAGGGTGTCTGAACCAAACTGGCAGGAAACCCCTACTTCTCAGCTCTGAAAATCTGCTGACAAAATGGATACCAGAGATGTAGGGTATGGACGTATTTTTCATCAAAGCGTAAACTTAGGATCTGGGTCTGGATCTGGACTCAGGATCTTAGATCTCAAGGGTCTTCCAACATAGAATTTAGGATTTGAAGGGATCTTCCGGCAAAGTGTAGAATTAGGCTGAAGGGATCTTTCAACTAAATGTATGATTGGGATCTTGGATCTGATGGAATCTTTCGGCGAAACTTGCACATAGGATCTGGGATACTAAAGAGTCCTGGATCCAGACTCTTGATCTGGACCTCGGATCGCATCTTCCAGATCCTGGCACAGTCGCGTAGTCCTAGGGGTCCTCGCACTCTGAAAATTTTCGAGAGGCCCCCTGACATTGGTCTAAAGGGGCCCCTGGCCAGGAAAGACAAATCCACTCCTCCGCAAAGGGCTATCAGACCCAGGCAAAACCCATCTGGCAGATAGCGGGATGTCCTCTGACCGGAGAAGGTAAGTGGGTACCCCGGCATGTACCTGTCAGCGAGTATCGGAAAGTATGCTCCTCTGCAAAGGAGTCGTCAGCCAGGAAAAGTCTTCCTGCCATGGGATGGTGTCGGTGTGTCGGGAGGGGCTCACGAAGGGCCCACCTGGTACTTTCCTGAAGGGCCCCCTGTCTTGGAATGGCAATTCCACTCCACCGCAAAGGGTCCCCAGACCCCAGGCAAAGACCCTTCTGGCAGGTCCGCGGGGTGCCCCTGAAAGGTGTCCTGGGGAAGGTAAGTGGGTCCCCCGGCATAAACCTGCGAAAAGGCATATGCGAGGGCAGAAAAGAATGATCTGCAAAGGAGCCGCCAGCTGGCAAAGGTCCTCCTGTCAAGGATGATGAAGCTGTGTCGGGAAGGGAGCCCCAGTGACATAACGTAAGCCAAAGGACTCAGGAGTCTCATCATCCCAACTCTAAAAATTCCTGGAAGGGAAAGGGGATCCCCTGGGACGGGCCACTGGCATGTCCCAAAGGGCCCCAGTCTCCACTGACCTGGGGAGGTCAGTGGAGACTGAGGCCTTTCCAGGATACCTTTCCTGCCGGGCAGCTCCTGGCAGGAAGGGTATCTCTGCTCTAGAATGGCCGCCGGATTCCAGAGCCGGGCATCGTAGCGACGTGCAACTAGGCGACCATCAAAAGCCATTCAATGGAAATGTAGGCCGGGTGGAGCCTGGCAGGCTGCCTGACCATTTGGATCCAGACAAAATGGGAGCTCTACCACTAATGGGGCCCCCAGTGGCCAGAACAGTAAATATGGATAATCCAGGCCAGCTTTCACAACAGAAAGCTTGGTTATTATGGGAAAGGAAAACAGGTTCTTACCAAGTGTCCCTAGTGTTCTAACCATAAACAAGGACTTCATTTTAAATCCTTTTGAGGGGTGCGCGCACGTCCCCTCAGTGTTGATTTCGGCCCCTCCCAATGATGATTTTATTCTCCCAGTCTTCCCCGCAATCTTGAAGTGGGGTCCACAGTGGTATGCTGGGGCCCATGATTGAGATGACATTTAAGTTTTAAAGTAATACTCCGCAACTTTTTTCAAACGGCGGTACTCGTCAGTAACCAAATCCAAGTCACACAAAGGTTTCCTCGTCTGGTAAGAGAATCCTTTCCTGGAAGTTTGGGAACTTGCTAAAAATAATGAGGACGCCCTCAAAAACTGGAGAGCCCAACAGCATACTCCATGGACCCTCATGGACATGAATTCAAGGGGATCCTCCAGAAGAATCCCCAGTGGGCTCCTCTCCGGTCATAAGGGCCCTCCTTAAACATTCTCAAGGACCCCCTCGAAAAATCAGAAGAGGTTTTTAAATCAACGAGGAAATGATTCAGAGTGCCCCGAAAAAATGTTTGAGAGGCCCTCTCAAAATACTAAGAACTCGAAAATTCAAGGGGTCTAAGAAAACTCTCCTGGGCCCTTTGCATGAACTGAAGGAATGACCTGGCATGAATGACTTCTCCCAGGCCTGAGAGTTCCCCTTTGAATTCATCTCGATGACATGACAATTTTTTGCGACGCCCCAAAATTTTTTGGATGCTCCGGACATTCAGAAAGGGCGTTTTGAACCGGATCAGGCTTCGTTTAAGAGGCCCTCTGAAGAAGACATCAAGGGGCACGTAGAAACGCTTGAGGTCCTCACAAAATTCCCAAGGGGCCTTTGAACTAGTTCCAGGAGGGACCCCTCCCCCAGGCATAAAGAATTCCTTTGAAATGAAATTTTTTCGAGTTCCTCGCAACGAAATCGTTGAGTTCATTTGCAGGGCCTTGATATTTTAAGAGGACACCTCAGGCATAGAAAGGATACACCGACAAGGAAATGTTTGGGGTCCGTTTAAAAATATCAAGGACTCCCTGAAAAGCCTCGGCTGATCTCCAGCCCATCATCTTGGCTTCCGAACAGAAGCCGGGAGGCTCACCTCCAGCGCCGAGGGCTCTTCGAAGGCGGTGTTGGTGGCGCCGTACTCCGGCTCTCGATTGTGACGCGGTACCAGCCGGCAGCGGAGCTCCTCCATCTCTAGTTGATTTCGAGAGGGTGGCTTCAGATCCCGCGAGCTCTGCTTCCGCACCAAGTGTGCAGGGTTCGACATGGCTGAGAGGCCAGCGGAAGGGTCAGCAGAGAGGTCAGCAGACAGACAGAAGGGGCAGCAGACAGGCGAACAGAAGGTCGACAGAGGCCAGCAGACAGGTGAACAAAGACGGCAGCAGTCAGGTGAACAGAGCGGGGGTAGAGTTTTGCAGAAATTGGAAAATTCGCCGACAAAGGGATGAAAAGATAAACATCCAGGTGAATGGGAAATTAGTGGTCAAAAGACCCGGAGAATTAGGAGAACAGATCAGCGCAGAAGTCAGCATGGAGGTCATACAGAAATATCGTAGAAATGAGAAGAAATTAGAACAGGGTTCGATGTGTCGGAAAAGAGATGACGGCGAACCGCAACAGACGAGAATGGTAAAAAAGTCAAAGGTAGACCAGCGCACATGTCAACACGGAGGCCAGAACAGAGCTCAGCAGAAGTCAGCTCAGAAATCGGCAAGTCAAAAGAAATGTCCACAGCGGGGAGGGTAAGGACAGCAGGTACGTGCCCTGCGGCGAAGAGAGGTAGTCAGTCGGACCGCACTGCTGGGTAACGTAAACCAGGCCGCTGGCCTAGAACCCGAGGAATCAATGAAGACAGAAACAAACGATGGTGGGTCAAATTTCGGGAGGCAGGGAGAGGTAATACGGATGAATGCTGGCCACTGCAGTGAAAATGACAAAACCTCGGGTAGCAATTAGACAGAAAGTCCACAGAAAATTGTAAAATTAAGTTGGGCGCTTGATTAAACAAAAGCGACAACAAATGCAGCAGTACATTATTCACCATGGTTTGTAATGTCTCAAATAAAAGGATTTTTACCTTTTATATAAGTTATATTTAACTATGACATTGCAAATCATAATTTTCTATACGTTTTTCTGAAGTTATCAGAGTATCATAGTCTCAAAATATATGCTTTACTTATATAGAATCTAATTTATTTGTGTACTCACTACGACTGGATTGCGGTTTTATATGACTGTATAAATTACTAAATTATATGACATAAAATTACTGATTTCTTCGATGCGGCTTTATGCTTTCACTATACACTGATTCTCCATCTTGCGACATGAACTGGAAGCGAACTTCGGCAAGCGTTCCAAATGCAACACTTTTTTCGTGAATACAAAGTCAGTGTGCCAAGTAGCATCTACCTCGTTTCCCAGCTTGCATTTCGTATCTATTGTTTTTCGTGTGAGCCGGCTGCAAAAACGTAATCGCCATATGTAACTGATCGTAACAGAGCGATAGGATGGACCCTGCGCGCTCACCTCTGGAAGAAGGCTTGTCAGCTGAGACACCAGTCGTGAAGCTCGTCCGGGGCCTCCGCGTCGACCAAACGGCAGACGCGGCCGTGAGCTGTCACAGCGCCGGCCGCGGATGGCCGCCCGCGGAGACGGCTCTGTGTGGCGGGCGGCGGGCGGGCCGGGCCGGGCCGCCGAGTGTCGCCCCTGAGCCGGCGGCCTGCGCGGCGAGACGCCGGCCCGGCCCCGCTGCGCCGCGCGTCCGATCAATTGCCGGAGCCGCCGGCCCGTCGCCGCGTCCGGTTACTGACGCCCGACCGACGGCTCGCCGCGGGGTCTGAGGGCGTGCCGAGCAGGAATCGGACCGGCCAGACCGAGCCAAGACAAGGGCGAGGGAGAAACTGGAACAGTGAATGGTGGTTACCGAGACTGGGGATAGACTGGAGCAAAGACTGACGCTGAGAGACCGAAGACGAGACTGCGACTGCTGCTACAGCTGAGAGACTGAGGACCGAAGACTGAGACAACCGGAGCTGAGACCGCAGAGTTTCGTGTCTCTGTGTGCGTCTGAGGTGCGTGGAGGAATCTCTGTGAAACATAAGGAGCTGTGATACACGCCGTGTCATGATGCCAGGAACAGACAACACACACACACACACGCGCGCGCGCGCGCGCCTTTCTAGGGTTCCGGCGTCTCTGCAGAGGCGTCTCATCCGACCAAAGCTCTGCTCAGATGATGCCTTTGATAACAAGTGCCCGCAGCGGACCTGAGAGCATATCGCGGGTTTACGGAGCTTACGGAGGGCCGGGCAGCCTAGCACCAGCTGACCCAGACGTCGCGCTTATTCCCACGGTTCGAACGGCTGGCCAGGTGACGGGCTTCCGTTCACGCCGTCGGCCAGGCAAAACACCGTGGCCATCCTAAAGACCGTCTTATTACCTCACAAGACTCGATGTCAGAGATGCCGCGCACTGGCACGTGCCCTGATGTGGAGCTGGCTGATCCGGTTTCATCCTCCCCACGTGTTGGATGTCTTATTGTGCACTACTTATTTTATGTATTATGTATTATGCATTACTTATTGTGGCTGAGGCCTGAAAACTTAGCGGATATGCGGGCAACAAGTCATTGGGACGTCAGCAGCAGTAGGGCAGTAAGAGTTTGGGGAAGAGTTCTGAACCTGAATGCAGCCTGCGGACGAAAAACCTGTCATAGTTTGCAACGCTGTTGTGCTTGAAGACAATCTGGAGCACCAGACATTTCTGGGCGTCGAATTTACTGAGAAGACCGGTGCATTGCCCGACGAGACAACCATTTCACCACAAAAAAAAATCATGAGCTGATCCTGTCAATCATAGCTTTAATGCAATACATTCTTTCTTCACCACTGACATTCACTGAACATGATAATCCAAGAGACATTTTGGGTGTCGGTCAGTGTCATCGCTTGTTCTGAAAAAGAGCCTGCATCGAGGGAGGGTTTAAACGCCAGGACGAGTCACAGATGACCACATATGGGCCAGCCCTGGCTGCAAACAAGGAAAAACATTTGGAGACACAGTATCCTGAAAACCTTGAGACTGGCCACTGAGACAACAACAGTGAAATGGCAAAGATATTCAAGGAAACGAGAACACAAACTAGTGGGAAAAGCTATTTAGCGCGTCCCAGCAGCTGCTTCAGCACGCTTCCTCGATGAAGAAGCATAAGGCGGGAGAAAGAGGTGGAGGAAGGGGGGGGGGGGTGCGCTCAGAGACCTGGCCGTAGTCCGAACACGCCTCCGCGGCTGAGTGACGTCATCGATCGAAGAGACCGGCATCCCGCGGATCACGCCGCCCTTAGCCCCGCACTGTCGGGGCTCCGCGCCACCTTAGAACTGATGGGAGATAGGAATCTACCCCTCCCCCACCTGCAATCTGACTGGAACGAGCTAGACCCTAGCAAAAAAGTCCTATAGGACTCGTCGAAAGTCTTATGGGTCCCAAAGGGCTCCTATAGAAGACCTATAGGACAAAAGTCCTATATTATCAGTCCTGTAAGACTCCGTAAGGAGTCCTATAGGAGTCCCTTAGCAGAAAAGTTCGATATGAGTTGCCCTTTAGTACTTCGATAGGACAACTATAATAGTCCTATACGAGTAGTCATATAGGATTCCTGGAAGAATCCTATAGGAATAAAGTCTTACAGAACTACGAGTCTTGTAGGTCTCCAATAGGACAAAGGTCTCATGGAAGCCCTATAGCAGCCTTGCGCAGTGAAAACGAATTCACCCCTAGGCAGAGAATTTAAGGCCAAGCAATCCTTAAAACAGGTCTATTTGGGCAAGTGTTACTCCCCGAGCGGGAGTTTTGCGCCACAGCAACGTATTTTATTCTCTATCTGGAACTCTTCATACGTGGGTAACCTACTCCTTCACTTCCTACCTGCTCTTGATTCGATGGTAAAGAACGTCTACTTCCAGTTCTGTCATTCGTAACACATGGGTACTTGATACCACCGTGTCGTGGGTAAGCGCAAGAGTAAACGATACCCTTACGTCCAGAGCAGTCACTACCTTTTTCATAAACTTCAGGGTAACCTACCCACGCTGTGGGAGTTTTTTCCCGTGCGACACTTCCGAGGGACGCCATCTTTTCCACTGCTGACTGAGCGGGGAGAAAGATGCTCATAATGTACGTGAATTTTCTAAGGTATTTTTAAGTCGGGGGATGGACACAAACCTGCCGCGATCCCTACTCCAACTTTCTGTCATCAAACAGAAGACTGCATTGTTGTATTGACGCAGATACCACACATGCAATGTGGTAAAGCCTGCATGATTCATTTTTTTTGGCAATCCATCACGTCATTGCTGATACACATGATAAATCCAGGCATATAGAAATGGTGGGGCAGTCTCAGACTGGCAGTTGTAAGTCGTTCTACAGGTTGTAAAAAGTTAAAGTAAGCCCATTCTTATTACTTTTTATTATTTATAACTTCATTTTTACTTTGACATATTTATTACATAGGGAAGAGTGGGGTAAGACGCCCACTTGGGTAAAGCACCCACCACCATCTAGTGGCGAAACTAAACGACGTACCCCCTTTTAGAATTCTTGGTAAGCAGAAGCCTTTCGGAAAGGCGGCGGGGTGGATTTTGGTTCACCTGGTGAGTTCGAGCTAGTTACGGCGAAGCGATGTTTGTTTTCGTACGTTACGATGTAAAAAATTATACGTTACGATGTAAAAAAAGACCTTAAGATTACATTTGTGTTTATCTGGCCGTTAACTTACGCATAGCAACATATGGTGGCAAAAAGCCTTGTGTAAGAGCATGTGTATGGTATGATCTATTTGCGTTGTGATTGTCTCGTCATCCTGATACGTTTGAAATAATTGCAAATGGCACCTGTAGACAAAGCGTCCACCCCCAGGGTTGGGGTACAGCGCCAAGTGGGCGTTTTAACCGCACTTAGATGGGCGCTTTATCCCACATTCATGCAAATAAAAAAAAACATCCGTGCATCTATGCATTCTGGAAGTCAAGAGTTAGAATCAGTGCTTGGTTGGCAGTGGAGCGAAAGTACCTATGACAAAACTGACCGAGGGGTAGAAGGTCAGTACACTGTTTCCCCCTCCCCCCGCTTCAAAGTATGGTCTTGTTTTTTACTTATTAATAAAATAATGCAAGACGTGACGCAGACTGGTGAGAGCTATCACCTTCACCCTAGTACAGGATGACACTGCCCCTCCCCTCGCATATGATGATACTCATAAAGGCTGCGCTGATTTGCACTGATGCACCAACTTTCAGTGATGTCAGGGGTGTACTGTTGCAGATATCCTCGAAAATACGTAAGGAAGACTACGTGGGCAAGCTATAGTACTGAAAGCCTACAAGCTGCGTTGACTGCTCTAGGAAATGGTGAAAGGCTGAAAAGCGTGTCGACCCGATAAAGTATTCCCCGCAGGACGCTCCGCCGCCATAGAGACAAGGTTGTCCGATCTCCAGGACGTCCGAAGCTGGGACGTTTAAGGCCAGACATCAATGAAGCATTTGAGGAGAAGCTTAAAAATTACGTTTTGGACATGGAGAAGGCATTCTTTGGCCTAACGACTACTGATGTCCGGCGCCTTGCCTACGAGCTCGCCCAGACGGAAGGCATCACTCATCGATTTAACATGGAGCAGAAGATGGCCGGGCGGGACTGGCTACGTTGTGTCCTTCAACGCCATCCTGATCTCTCTATCCGGAAGCCTGAGGCGACCAGTTTTGCTCGAGCTGTAGGATTCAACCGCCCACAAGTGAAACGCTTCTTTGACATCTACGGAGAACAGCTCGACGCGTGCAAGGCGAACTCGACGCGAATATGGAACGCTGATGAGACAAGGACTGACGACGGTACAGCAACCAGACTCTGTGTTGGCTACCAGGGGACAACGCCGAGTGGGCAAGGCAACTAGCGCAGAGAAAGGTAGGACGGTGACAGTCATGTGCGCCGTCAATGCGTGCGGCCAGTACGTCCCACCAATGCTGATTTATCAGCGCAAGAGGACGGTAGAAACACTCTCAAAAGGTGCTCCACCTGGCTCACTAGCCACAGTAACACCCTCCGGCTGGATGGATTGCGATTCGTTTTTGATGTGGCTGAAGCACTTCGCAAGCGTCGTGAAACCCAGTGAAGAAGAAAAACACATCCTCATTATAGATGGACACCAGAGCCACAAGACACTGGCCGCTGTCGACTATGCCAGAGAGTACGGAATCGTAATGATTACTCTTCCGCCTCACTGCACCCATCGCATGCAGCCATTGGACGCAAGTATCTACAAGGCACTGAAAAGTGCCTACAACACTGCTGCAGACTGTTGGATGTACTGCCATCCTGGCAAGCACATTACGGACTACCAGGCCGCGGAAATCTTCCGCGCTGCCTACAGCAAAGCTGCCACCATCGAGAAAGCTATCAACGGGTTTTGGTGTACGGGTTTGTGGCCCCTGGACACTAGCACCTTCACCGACGAAGACTTCGCTCCGTCCATGCTAACTGAAGAGGAAGATCCCCACTGTCCGCATGGTCCCATGGGTGTCTGTGAGCAGCAAACTACGACGTCCTCTGCCGCCCAGACAGAGCAGGACGCTTCCAACAGCACCAATTGCATCGTCTTAGGACAGCAAGCGGAGGCAACAGCGCATGCCGTGCAAGACTCGGCGACTACGAGCAGTGCAGAGAAGAGGACTTGTGAGCAGGCCCCGGGGTTCTGTGCGTCAACGGCTATGCCTAGCACCTCAGCTTCAGGCTTAGCTGACATCTTTTCGCCAGTCAAAGCAGCGGTCAGAACGAGAACGAAGAAGGCGGAGAAGGCCGAACTCCTCACGTCTTCACCATACAACAGGCGTCTCGAGGAGAAGAAGAAAGTGCCAGCAGTGAAGAAGAAAGCCACGAAAAGCACAGTGCGCAGCGATAAGAGTGACGATATCACTTGCTCCGTCTGTGGCATGCTCTTTAGGCGCTCTTGTGAGCGCTGGATCCAGTGCACGGAGTGCAGCTCCTGGGCTTGTGAGCCGTGCACAGATGCAGACGAACAGCAGAAGTCGTATGTCTGTGACATCTGCCGTTAAACCTGCAAAAGCAGCCGTAACCACCAGTGGGAGTCACTCGTGCAAACAGCAGGATCGATTTTGTTCTAAAACTTAACATTTCTTCGTTCTATATGGCAGTCCTTCTTCGGTGATATACGATTGTAGACTGGCGGATGGCAGTGGGAAGCCACGATTCTGTTTGGTAGATACGTTGGTACATTTCTGAGGAACGCGATATTGAGTTCTTGTCCTCGTAGGTTGTAGCGAGCGAAGAGCCTTTGGGCATTCCGTTTCTGCAGGTGGAGTGTACAGGTCTTGTTTCTACGTGCACGCATGTATTCTAGCAAGTTAACTTTGCAAGAAATGCCTGCTGATAGACCTTTTGTTAAGGAATGCACACTGTTACGTTTGGATGACTTAAAGGCATGCAATTTTGCCAACACAGACCAAGTCTGTCTTTCTCGTGTTGCCAACGCAACGTCGATAACAGAAAATTTTGGCAATCGAAATAAAATCATAGCTAAATTCTCCCGCTTTCAATATCGAAGAGGACGAAGTTAGGTGAGCTTTCCGTTTTGAGATGGCTAGAGTTATTGATGTGCTACTGCTTACGCATCAGGTCCAGAACTCCTTGGTTTTGCTGGCAAACGTGTGCTTGGAACAACAACACAGATGATGACTGCTCATTCACCCTTTTGAAGAAATAATATCGGGGTAAGGTACAGCATCTTGCGGTTATGGCGGAGCTATGGTTGGGGGCGTTTTGCTCCACACCAGCGGGCGCTTTACCCCATATAGGGGGTAAAGCGCCATTTGAAACTGCTTTGGGAAAAATGATTTTAATCTATTTTAGAATCATTCCTTCAAAACAGGTGTTTTACAACATCTAGCCAGTTAATCAGGGCTTCTTACCATACCTTTCATTCCTTTGCAGCATTGCGACCACATATGATATTGCCGTTTTTCCTTAAGGTACGCGCCTTACCCCACTCTCCCCTATATGACGATAATGTATGCGCTACGTTCGTTTTATTATTCATAGCAAAAACCAGACATTGCTGCCAAGGCACTGCACGGTAAACATGAAACTAAAACCAAGATTACAAACTATTAATGACCATTTTTGAAGTATGACATGCACTAATGTTTGATAACATAGTATTTGAAGCACAAGCGGATTTTCGTAAAATTAGAGGAGCACCTATGTCTAGATTTCTCCCAAATACTGTTTGTGGTTGTTTTCTGATATTCTTTACATAATATGGGTCGCACATTGAGGGACAAGGCAAACATCACAGGTATGGGGCGGGGCAGTCCCGAGAGATGCAGAGTTTCCCTTTATGACCTTGGACATAACAATGTTCAAATTGGAACGCAGTTTTGTGCCTGAAAATGTTAACAGATCCATTTATAAATCTGGTTAGTGATACCTAGGTTTGTCTTATTTGCTCACTTTTGCAGTGATACCTCTGGTAATACCAACAACCAGTGTTATGTAAAATATCTACACTGGTATTTTCAGACAGTTCGTGGCCACATGCTAGTATGAATTATCTTGAAAGATTGCATGACACATATGGTCAAAATATTTTCCTATCATACATTTGCTTTGCATGAGCTCAGTAAAATGATATTCCATTCTCATTGCAAGATCCAGTCCATTCAGATCTGATGCAGCTAAAAGCATAGAATATCTGATACGCCTATTTACACTGCTTAGTCCAGTAAAAGTGCATCAACTGATGCAAGAATACTGTCAACAGAAAAAATATAAATACTGCCGAGGTAGTTATAACCGGTTCATGAGGTATTAACAATGTGAATGCATGCTGGTCAGGTGGAAAACCTCCCTGCATCTATAATTCATGATTTTGTTCCGGTGTAGATTATTCAGGTTTACAGACGCAGTTGCCCAAAATGCCGCAGAACTATTACCATCAACCGTGAAACGCTACAAAGGTTGAACCGGTAAACCAGCTGAATCAGGAGGGTACACTGCACTTTCTGCATCTTTACGTCATCACTATTTCTATACGACCAGTCGCGTCACGCAGGAAAAATATGAGTAAAAATGTCTACGAAAGCACAAGCAATTTCAGCAGCAGAAACATGAACAGAATGTATTCGGCCACATGCAGAGTTTTACATCTCTCAGTTGGTTCTTGAGCACCACGTAGAAAATTGCAGGACTTCGCAAAAAGTAGCACCGAGTGTGACGTAGATCTAGACAGAGCCGTATAGCATAGATCATAGCATTTTCTGTGTGTTGGCAACCTTTATTAACCTTTTAGTGGTTAAGATTGATTCATAATTATTGTAGGATGTACACTACATAGGCAGTAATGTAGATCCAGGCAACCAAGTGCGTGCAGCATATCAACAGGTAGAGAAGGACATAACCTTCTGGAATGGTTTACAGATAGTACAAACCATTTTGGAAATCATGGCACGTTTCATTAAATCTTGATGAACTGACAACATGAATGGAGCTTGCGCAGCAGCGTCTGAAATCTGGGTTAGTTTTGTATATTTTAGGCATGGCTCTAGAAACTTACAAGCAAATTCTCAAATCGAAGGAGAGTTGTGTGGGGCTGCAAATCTGCCGATGCTCCATCACTGGACCTGACATTGCTCAAGTTTCGATAACAGAATGCGATCTGGTTGCCCCTTTCCCCTCCTCCAGGACTTCTGTCGTGTCTGTACCATTGTTCGCAAACTGGGATTTGGGAGAGTTGCATGGCAGTGTACATATTGGCTATCGCTACGCAATTAATGCGGTAATAGTCACGTCATCTCAACTGTCTTTACCACTTTCCACGTATTCAGAGAAGAGAGCAGGAGGGCATCAGCGACGAAAGCAAAACAACGCTGCTTGTTTGTCGGTTTGAGCACAAAGCCTCTTGATCTGAAGTGTCCAGTCCTGTGTCCAAGGGCGCGGGAAGCGGGGCAGGCGGAGCCGCGGCCTCTCAACTTTTTTTCAATTTAAGACTGACCCTATGGGCGCTGACTGGATAGAACTGACCCAAAATGCTCCTTTCCTCCCCCACTCGCACTGTAGAGAAGTTCCCGCGCCCCTGCTTGTGTCAGATTTGCATTTTGCGCCGCTATCAAGCGCCATTCAGTTCCTAGACTACTGCCATCTCCTTGCTGCGACCACTGCATTCAAAGGCATCATATCTCATGTCTAAGGACGTTTGACTACAAAATTATAAAAGCCGTGTTAGAAATTCAAAATCTGCAGAGTAGACAAACGCACACACACACACTAATTTTTCCGTTCGTCTAATTATCTTTATTTTTTTGTTACGTGAAGGGCCAGAAAGCAGAACCAGATAATCATTGGGATACCGATACCCCATTTGTGTACAAAAGAGCCGTTTGGAATTTACATATTGGCTACCGCTAGATAGCTAATGCAGTAATAGCCGCGTCACATCAACCTTCTGTGCAACTTTCCTCGTGTTAAAAAAGCAGAAAGGTGTGCGATCCTGTTACACAAGGCTCTGGAGTGTACCGACTTGACCTAAGGTCATTAACCCTTGAGTGGCTTCTGAAAACTCGGCTTATAAAATTACAGGTCCTATGAGATGCCATTGTTCACGCGAGTTCAGCGAAATCCGTTTGTCCGCAGAAGTTATAAGAGACACATTTTTTGGATGTTGACCTCTGGTCTGGCCTAAGTCAGTGCCCCTGCATGACCTTACAGCACAAATTTGACAGAACGTGCCAACAAATTCAGAAACAGGTTTATGAAATTCCACTGAGCTCCGCTGTTTGTTTCTTTTAGCTATCGTCGAAAAACCAAATGGGCACTCAACTTTTCTCGGCTAGGCGCGGGTTAATGATCATATGACGCGGATACTTGGTACCACAGGGAGTCAAAGGCGATTTCCTGCAGTCATGGCAAACGAACCACCATGGAGGTAGACAGGAACCAACATTTCCTTGTTCTGCTGCAGGTTCAGATTGTTTCCATCGGGCAGATATCCGTTTATGAAGCGTTCTGATATTTCATAGACTTGCTTTGTATTTATTCATGAATTCGCATGCTTTTCAGAGGAAGTAATGGAGCACCTGCTGCATCTGCTGCAGGAGTGCGGCGTCGTGTTTGGACCTCCTGCGCCCGGAGGACCTCCTTGTGTGGACGGCAACACACTGTACGTGGAGGAGGTTGGAGGAGAACAGGTGTGCCAGTTCGGCCCCGCGACTGATGACGTCACGAAATTGCTCACTTGGGAAACCATCTTTGCTACCCCGAGGCTTTGCGTCTCCTGTTGCGCACACCCGTGAATTAGTGCGCACATACCCGTGCGTGATTTGGTTACCAAACTCAATAAGCAATGGCATGTGAGGCCGCAGCGTGTTGTTACCCATTTGGAACAGATCAAAGTTCACGTGGATTTAAGGCGCCAAGTTGGTGGATTGGGTTTACCCACGGACCAAGCGTACACTGAAGTCGCAGTTACTCGCATGATATGCAACGTAAGAGTATTTTTCCCCCAAGTGGGCGACAAAATACGTGGGCGGATCTCCTACTCCAAAATCGAGGGTTTCGGAAACCCACGTACGGAGCTGAGCGGTACGGGTTACCTGTCTGATGAGAGTTCTTTGTTTAGGGTTAACTCCTGGAGCAAGAATATGTCAAAAGGAGTAATTTTCATAGAAGAGACTTTCTTTCAAGAACATCAAAAACAATCTCATACTGAGGATAATTTTGTCCGTATTTCGGGAGTGAAAAATGGTTGTTGACCCTCTCAGTCCTCATAGAGGGTTAAGTCTCCGGGCGTGAGTAAAACTGTTTTCAACGTAGGCTCCTTTAGGGCTACTCATGTAGGGCTTTGTGTATATTCAGCCTGGCACTTGCATGTAATTTTGCGATGCAAACACTCACATTGTGGTTCATTTAGCACACAAAAATAGTGATCTCATAAGATCATGCCTGATAACTGTATCATTGTTCCCTTCTGAGTTCTAGTATCCCACTTGCGGTTCCCGTTTGCTAGAGACGACGCAGTTGCCGCCAGCAGCGCCGCGAAGACCGTTTGGTGTTCGTTTGGTCCGCTGTCTGCGTCCCATGATGCGGTACTTGTCCCCATCTCTGGTCCCTGCCGCGGTCCCCCGTCCAAATTCCGTCCTTATCCCTGCTCCCCTGTCCCTGTCTTTCATCCCGTCACACGGTCCCCTGTCAATGTCTTGGGCAGGGCCTATGTCCCGGCACCCTCTGAGTATTTTTTTTTTTTGCAGCCTTGCCGGACTCGCATTTAGTTTCCATTGTTCCTTGTAACGTCTCTGGTCCCTGTCCCCGTTTCCTGTTCCTATGCCCCAATCATGTCCCCTGCCCCGTTCCTGGTTGTGGTCCGCTGTCTTGGTCCTCTGACGCGGTCCCTGTCCTCATCCCTGGTCCCCGGCTGCAGTCCTCTATCCCTGATTCCACTGGTCCCCATTTCTGTTTCCCTGTTCCCGTGCGTCGCTTTTGTCCAGCTCTGTTTGCCATTAACTATACGTGCCAGCGTGGCAGAACTGTAGAGGGTCTGCTTAAGATGCCTGAAGTCGCGGGCTGAAATACAGCAGGCAGATTACGCCATTGCTCTCAGGATTTCTTATAGGACTGTCCTATAGATTTCTTACAGATATCCTATAGGCTTCATATAGGCTTCCTATAGGCTTACTATATGTTTCCTGTAGGGTTCCTCTAAGTTTCCTATAGGCTTCCTTAGGCTTCCTGCAGCATTATTACACATTATCCCATAGAGACGGCAAAGGACTGTCCTACTGGATCCAACAGAAGTTTTCTGCTGGGGAGAGACGAGCGAAACGGCATTCGATAGCCCCGGAGCTTCTTAACAAGATTTTCGGAGGTGAGTTTTATACGCCAAGCCATGGTCATGGTGTCACCGTCATTTTTTCTTATTTTAATGTACGACAACTGAAAAACCCTTTTATTGTTTTAACCCCATTCCCGGAGGGCTAGACGGTATGGCCGATTCCCGGGGGGGGGATTTGCCTGTCCCACAGATCTCGAGAACTACGCATCCGATTTCATCGCAACAAACGGCAATCAATTCGCGATGACGTAAACTACATCTAAAAAAGTTTTCGGAATTTTGAAAGGGGTAGATACAAGGGGCAAAAATGTCAAAATGGGGGTATTTTTAGACTTCTTATAACTCCGTTGTTTATGGGCCGATTTTGATACAATTGGCACGAATCGAAAGATTACGAATGGGTCTTTTACCATCGGTGCACACATTTCAAATGAAACGTGTGCACCAAAGTGAATGCCTATGAGAAAATTCATAGGCATTCACAGGGTTTCAAAAATAGGATGATTAGTTTCTCAATAACTGAATGAATAAAAAAGATCAAAGGCTTTTTGGCTTCTGCTAGTCATGTTATGCTAAACAAGTATAAATCGTATTACAATGTTTGCATAATGTTAGCACAGGGGATGCCAGGGCATGAAGAAGGAAGAATTGTCATGGTCACATGTTCTTCAGATTAAATTATGACCTTCCACCTTAAATGATCTCCAGTGACCTTGGAGTCATTTGGAATGATCTCGCGTGCATTTAATATTATCTGAAAACGTTTTCAATCATTTCAGTTTACTCTATTTCGGAAATTCCATTTCACGGCTTTTGTGATATTGGGTACGCACGCTGACATTTTATGTCATAGCTCCGTCATCCGACCTGATATCGACTTGGTACACAAGTAAAAGGCACCCTACTACGTCCTATATATGCTGCGTTTGGTATTTGAGGAAATGGCGCCAAAATTATTACTATAGAGAAAAATTTTGACTTTTGACGTTAACCTCACCTTGCAAAGTGGCCTCAGTTGACGAAAGTTGTATTTGTGTGTTGCCCAACTATTTAGTTGTACGTCCATATAAATGTTTGACCTGTACCTTAAAAACGCTATTTTTGGCAGCCATTTTCCTGTTACACTAAAGAGGGCCAAAAATGGCCTGAGGCGACCTCCCAAAAACGTTGCCTGGCTCCCCCCTGTGCAAAATAGAATTTCGAAATTTTGTCACAGTACGCAGAAAGAATAGGTAGGAAAATCGACCCCTTTCGCGAAGCTGCGTCAAGCCCCCTGGAACTGGTGAGCAAAAAACCCGACGGAGGACGAATTCAGGCCCCTCTGTCGGGAACAGAGCTAAACTCGGAACATTTGTATCATCTGTGCTCCAAAAATGACCCAGTTAACTACGTACAGAAATATATGGTGTTCGACACAGATCAACTATGATCATCAGGTCAGTTTTTCTTTCCCTTAGAGGGCTTCCTGGTCGACGGCTGATAACTAAACGTAGAACCTGTGTCGTCCATTTTGGACTGCTTTAGTGTGACAGGCCTGAATTAAGCGTTGCCCGGATCAACCTTGGTCACCGCCCCAGATGGCCTTTGCGTTCAAAATTCTGGTAACGGTTGAAAGAGCTGGAAAGATTTGAAAAGTTGATCAAAACCGGAATATCATCACTAAAGGGGTTATTACCAAAGACCTGAGCTAAAAGTCAACCCAGGTCAGTACGTTACGTTGACCCCGTAGTTGAAAAATGCAGTTTGTAGATAGGCCAACTGAAATGACATCAAATAAGTTGACAAGACCGAAAGAAGCAATACTGAGTTTTTTTTGTCTAAAGTGCAGAGCGAGAGGTCAACGTAGGTCAGTCACCTTTTGCGACCTCCAGACTCAGAATGTCATTTGCAGGTGAGGCGGCTGGACGGATGTGGATGTGAGATATATGACTGGATGTGAGAAACTGATAAATCTGAGGGAAAACCGCTACTTTATCGTTATCACAATTCTGTATCTAAATGTCAACCCAGGTCAGTGACCAAAGTTGACACCCAAATCAGAATTTCAGTGCATAGCGTGACAGTCTTGGTATGCAAGTCAGGGAAAACCGCTCACAACCATAAAATAATCCAATACTAGTAAATGCTCAATTCATCGACGTTCTAGCCTGACATGACCTAGCTAAAGGGCCCCTCGGTCATTGCCCTAGCATGACTTAAATCCAAAATTTCCATGATATGTGTGGAATCGATTAAGGAGAAGGTAGTGAAAGCTTCAGAAGGATAACTTGCTTGGATCAAAAGGCATTTAAACAGTCGTGGAGGGCAGATACCTGCTTCCCCAGCCGTCAGTGCGAGGGCTAGGACTTCCCCAAGCGGTAACCCGCCGATAAGCACATCAGGATAATACAGTCGTCCAATGCTGCGACAAGGCCACGTTCCCCTGACGCGATATGGCTGGGCATTGCCGCAGCTTTACCTCCCAAGGCTGAGATAACATCGCACAAACATCTGATGAGACCGGCCACTTCTGAGCTAGCTCCGGCTACTACTGCGGTAACACCCATCACTAATGCAACATGGCTGACCGTTTCTGTGACAATACCGGTCACTACTGCAACAGGCCGCTTCTGCGATATTATCGGTCACTACTGCGATATTACTGGCCGCTTCTGCGATATGGACGGTAACTATTGCAACATTACTCTGGCCGCCTTGCGCTAATGCCGGTCACCGCTGCAAACAGCCGCCTCTGCGATAATATCGGTCATTACTGCGGCATTACTGGCCGCTTTTGAGATAATGTCAGTCACTACGGCCGCGTCTACGATAATAGTGGTGAACATTTCGATACTGATATCCGCTTTTGCGATAGTACCAGCGATAGCAGCAGGCGCTGCTGCAACAGAACCAGATGCGGTCCCTACAATACTGGCCACACAGCACTGCACCTCCACGATATGACAGGCACTGCCACGATAATACTGTACACGACTGGTATTAACGTTCGCAGATATGAAATGCCGAGTATAGCCGCACTGAACCCATTGTCGTAATAATGAGTTTTGCTTTTGTGGTGTCGGACGGTGCTGCGATTATACCAGGCACTTTGCAGTAATACTGGCCACTACTAAAATTATACGGCCATTAGAACTGGGTACGACGTGATAGCACCTATCCTGTTACAGCATTGGTCTGTATTCAGGAACCTTGCAATCGAAAGAATAGAACGTTTTTAGTTTTTTACTGATTTGATTAGTAGAATGAAATATAATCACTGCTTGTTCAGTTCGCAACATGGCCCTCTGAGGTTTATGCTTGTTTTAACCCGCACACAACCATAACTGCTATAACTCTTACTATTACTATGCTCGTCCTTCGCTATTCCCAGCAGGTTTTCGAGAACGTTCTCATGGTCCCGGTTAGAAAGAAATATGATGCAGTTAGAAAGATGAACGTGACACAGTTCAATGCTCGTCACATTTTAGGAACTCTGAATACAGTGACAATAGCTCATCATCCATTTCTAAGGATGGCGAGGTCAAACAGTGTCACATTTGGTTGAGTTCTCGTTGAGCCCGCTGGACGATGGTTGATGGCATTCCTAAGGATCTGCTTGGCGGTTGCTGGCCTGCATGCCGTAAGTTGTGGTTTGTGGCTCTTAGAAGAGCCGGGGAGTCAGGAGACGCAGAGTCAGCAGGTCAAACATGGGGCGAACTGTGCGGTCACGCGGCAAAGCCCTTCTGATACTCCCACCTTCCCGTCCATCACAGCAATGAAAAAAAAACGCCAAAGAAGGCCTATGGCCGAAACGTCAGCTAACTCCCCGGCTCTCCCAGAATCCACAGTCACACTATACGGCAGACTGGCCGACAACCACAAAGAAATGTCGGGAACGGAAGGAAATCGCAAGATTCCAAGGAATGCAAGGTCCTGTCAACGGCCAGAAGAAAGTGCCTTTGATTTATGCCAACAAACGTTAAATCGACAGAAATAAATGGGACTGCTGCTTTTCGATTATTGTCACCGATACTTTGCCAAACGTGGCAGTGGTATGTACTGTCATTTAGGATCATATAACGTTACATCATGTCACATCAGGACAGATTTTAAGCCTTGAATGTCAAATGACCAGTTTGAGCTAAGCATATCAAATGAATCTTGTATCATCACGGCAGTCACCTGGAATGACAAAGAACGTGTAAATGACCGCTGGTCTATGTCATTTCAGATCATGTTAGCTGCGAAATGTAAATGAAGCATGGCACTCAAGTGCAGAAAAATACCGCACGATTAGTGAGATCATCTGAAACATCCCCAAAAGCTGAGTACGTATAGCGCATAAAAAGACCTGCTTTATGGCGCTTCGCCCAAGGTGCAACCATATGACGTAAACGTAAATCAAGTCAGCAGTCGTTTATATTTCACGAACGACTAGATGTGTGAAGATGAAATCAGAGTTAAGTGGTTTTTTACATAACTGAGGCAATCTCAGCGCAAGAGAAACATCGTGGAATCGCCCAGTTCACAAAGGGCATTTTGGATGATGTCACATCTTGTCAAGTCAAAAAACAAATAGTGTTAGCTGAGGCATATGTCCAGCATATATCGTAAGAAGAGAATCGCATGGCAACTGATTCCCGTTTCGCCTTTCATAATACTCTAATGCCAATTGACCTCACCTCGAATTTTTGACCCTTTGGGCAGAAGATCGTTTGTGTTACAGAAAGTCCAAGAAACCTATTTTTACATCTGCATGGGTGTCAGTTTGTGTTCTTTTGATAAGACCCTGGCTCCCCAATGTTGATTTGGGTCCGGTGTTGGCCTGCACCGCCCCCCCGTTCCATATTTTCCGCCGGTTTTAAAGGAAAAAGGGCAATAATAGCGAAAAGAACGGCCGCAATAGATAAGAGATCAGCAAAAAAGTATAGAACAAAGCGATGAGTGGTCTGTCTTGCTGTCTTTTTTCTCTCTCTCTCTCTCTCTCTCTCTCTCTCTCTCTCTCTCTCTCTCTCTCTCTCTCTCTCTCTCTCTCTCTCTTTCTACATATTCATATATATGCCTATATAGATGGGGATATGTGCAATTTTGTATTTGAAAAAATAATAAAAAACCTATAAATATCCGCAGACCAAAATAAAGTGGGCTAAATCCGTTGAGAAGCCCCCTTTTGTGGGGGAGGTTAGGTTGTCGGGCCCTCGGTCAGGGTGGCCGGCGACAGGGGCCTTCAAAATGCCCCTGTCCTGTAAATCCGCCCGAACCAGTTCTTATGGTACTGTCCCAGTCGTATCACAATGTCACGCATACCCTCTGCTTTCAGCATCAAAGAGCAGTTCAAGGCACTCTTTTAGGGTGAAGGGATTGCTTCTATGGCGTGAAACCACCCCCACCCACACCCCCAGTAGCGCGCAGGCTGAGCTACACTCCTTTCAACGTAGAGCGCAATAGCGTTGTCACAGGTCATTCTTTTAGATCCCTCTTCATAATCACGTTCCCTCAAGATAGCAGCGGGCTCTGAAGTCCATCCCTATTCGCAGTCGTCTGAAGCCTCCCCATGTTTCGCCCTGAGCGCGCCCCTGCGCACGGCAGTCGGCTGAGTGCGCCCCTGCGCCGGTCGGCGGCTGCAGGGAGGTGACGGCCGAGTTCAGCAGCAGTGCCGGGGCCGGGTGTCGGTGTTTGGTGCCGGCCGCCGGTTAGGTGGCGGTATCAGTACGTCGCTTTCTCCGGGTACGTGGGAAGAGCCTCTGACGGAGAGGTCAGACGCGGCAGCGTCAGCGTATCTGGTGGCCATGTTTGTGCGCTTGGTTGCGTCTGCTGAGACACGCACAGGCTCTGCGCTCAGTGCGTTGGCCGCTCTCACCAGTGAGGACCAAGACGTAAACAGGTGCGGCCGTGCTAGAGCATAAATATTCCGAAGAGAAAGGGACGTCCGCGTGTGGCGCTGCGTGTGCCTGCGGGGTGCACTATCTCAGCGAATTCACTGTGTAAACAGGCTGCCTGCTGCGGGAGCTCTGGAGACGACGGCGGGGCGCCGCGCCGGGACAGGTCTGGAGAGGACGACAGTCGAGCGCCGTGCCAGGAGAGCTCTGGAGAGGACGACAGTCGACCGCCGTGCCAGGAGAGCTCTGGAGAGGACGACAGTCAAGCGCCGTGCCAGGAGAGCTCTGGAGAGGACGACAGCCACGGGCTGGCGTGACTGTAGGCTGGCGTGTCAGAGGGTTGCAGCCGGTGGCTGGCGTGACTGAGATCGACGGCCGTGACAGCGGAAGCGACGGTGGACGGCGCTACGTCACCACGAGGGCCGTCCGATATTCAGAAGGCGTCACCGGCTCCGGGCGAGCTCTAGCGAGCCAGCGCAGTCTCTCCTACCGCACACCAAGAGACTGGTGGCCTGCAGCCGCGGCTGCCTGCGCCCTGTCGCCGTCAGGCCGGGCCGAAGCGGACCAGGAGCGAGCCGTCTCCGGGTCCTGTCAGCAGCCGAGGCTGCGACGATGTCTGAGAAGCGGGTCGACACGCCGTCCACGTCATCGTCTTGCGGCGGCGCACCGCGGCAGGTTTGGCGCACCTACCGGCGGCGCTGGGCCATCCTCTTCCTGTTCTGCCTCTACTCGATGACGAACGCGTTCCAGTGGATCCAATACGCCATCATCAACAACATCGTGGCCCGATACTGGTCCGTGTCGGCGGCTGCCGTCGACTGGCTCTCTATGGTGTACATGGTGGTGTATGTGCCACTCATCTTCCCAGCCACGTGGCTTATCGACAAAAAGGTGAGCTCTTGAGCCGGGGCCGGGCCTGACGACATTGTGACGCTCCGTATCGTGAGCACACCTGTTTCAGCTCGGGCAGATTTTCCGCCTCTGGTTTGGTCCGGCGCCGGGCTCTGTCTGCAGCCTGCTTTTATAGCTTTCAGGATGGTTGCACGTCACCACGTCATTAATACATGCCGATGTGCCTCGAATTTATGAAATTTGATTTACTTATAAGTGTTTGAAAAGTGCGCACCAAAAAACGAACTGAAAATGACGAATAATTACAGAAGTTAGATGTTATAATAATAATTACGTATAATTTTTTTATTTAAAAAAAAAATACAAATAACTATAATTACAGATTAGATATCTTAAGGACGCGTTTTGAACTGAGATAACCGGCTTGTACCCTGAAATGGAATGTTATCTCACCAGCGCAGCCAAAGGGAGGGAGGAGTGGAGGCCTCTCCCTAGGCCCGCATTTTCTGTGAAAACCATTGCACACCGTCTTCCCAGCAGGCGGTTTTCGCATGGTTTTAGTTCACACTGAGCTAAAATTTTCGCCCTTTTTTCGCCCTAAAGTAAAATCTTCCCCCTCAAGAAAACCCTGGCTGCGTCCCTGTTTTATCCTGAGAATGCGTTCTGAGCCGAGATAACCGATTTGGATCCCGAGGTTTAAACAGTTAGAGGGCGCACGACGAGCGAGGCCTACCTCGCTGCTGCTTAGACATAGACTTATATACAGACGTGTATTTGGGCTGTCTAGAATGGACTCCTGGCTATTATAGCTCATTGTCATACAGATTAAAAGAGGATACGACTGCAAATGACGAATGCCTACCCGCGCGCACCCACACAGGCAAGACTGGATCAGGCTGACTACCACAAGGTCGGGTTCCGTCCTTAGCGGCACGTTAAACTTTCATCACGAGATCAGCCGTTAACCGGAAATGTGGGATCAGGTACAGGGGTTACAGCTCATGCAACAAACTTTCTTCAGCAGGGGCTCCGACCCCTAACATCACCCCATCATACCACTAGGATCACTTAAAAAAAGACATAATACAAAGCGCTGCAGATACGCATATGTCAGCTTGCAATACTGGAGAGATGTGGCTTCAGTGTGCCTCTTAAAGATGGAACTGTGTACCACCGTTTTCTCGATGGTAAATGATAATACTGGGAGGCTCCTCGGACAGAAAAACTCCGCTTATCCTCTTCTGTTCAAGATCTGGGAACGTACAGCCGAGTTTGTCTCGGGCGAGTCTCTGCCACAGTACAGAACAGTCTGACCAGCACTTCCGGCGCTCCCAGGAGGCGCACTTTATCGATGATAGTGAGGATATGGTGCCTCACAAGACCCTCAGCAGACAGACAGCCAAGCTTTTCGAGCAGTTCGGATACATGGTCGAATCGTTTTTGTCCAAAAATGACCTTGGCAACATAGTTTAAAACTTTATGAATCCGGGAGCGATTGTTGCCTGAACTGTTACCACAAACTGTGATGCAGTATCTGATCTGCGAGAGGATCAAAGCGTCGACCCGCGAGATGATGGCGCTGGGTCAGGCTGAGCATCAAATGCGATAGACGGGCCAAAATACCAAAGCAACGTTGAGCGACGACAGCAGCATGAGAGTTCCACCGAAGTGCGAGATCAGAGACGAGTCATGTCTTTTTGGATTCGGAACGGGGGATGAAATAGTGATCGTAAAATTTTAAAATACAGCTGGTGTCAGTACGCAGATTTTGCTGCCTTTCGTGCAATATCGGCGGACTTTTCTGACGTTGACGTTGGACCCCGTTGGTTCTGGACCAAATCATTAGACGGGTCAGAACATGTTCCATGGTCCAAACGGTGTTTTCAGAGTCAGATTTAGGGCCGGTGATCAAAATGTGGTTGTCATCCACTAATCATCTACTTGCATTACTTCTTCCTCTTGATGCATTTTGCAATGCAAAAGAACACACACACACACACACACACATATATATATATATATATATATATATATATATATATATATATATATATATATATATCGATCTATTTCAGTGCCAGAGGTCCGAAGAATTGCAAGTTTCGACGTCACGCGCGTCCTTGGTGTTGTTCGTTGTCGTTACTGAGCGGTTAAAAAAATACACACGTGTAGGAAAATAGGTGTAAAGGCTGCTTCACACCGGGAGCGGGGTGAACGGAGCGTGCACGGAGCGAGCGTGGAGCGTACAAACCCTCTGTAAATTTGACAAACTCCGCTCGCTCCGTGACGATCGCGGTGTATACCGAGACCCGAAAACACGACGGGGACCCGCTCCGTTGCGCGAAAACGCTTTTACGTTGACAGATGAAACATTTATCTTTCTGAACGCATCGTGAACGGAGAGTGAGTATTTCGCAGTCACTTCGCCTTTCTTGCAGTGATGAATGTGAGCTAAATGTACCTTATTTCGCAGTTCAGGTTGCGATATTTTGGTTTAGGATTCCAAGTTTCTTCTAAACCTTCCTTGGCCTACTTTCTAATATTCAGCTTTCATGTGCATTTGCTCAGCATGTGCAATATAAGTAAGATAAGGTAACATATTGCAGCCGTACGCCTCAGCTCTCAGCTACCTACCAAAGTGGTAGAAAATGTTGAAATTACACAGCCATTGTGCGCAGTCATGTTCCTAGTGCTAGCTTTGGTGATCAGCCTAAAGTGGTATTTTCATTTGCATAAAATGAGCCTCTATACTGCACATGTTTCGAAAAAAGCGGCCCAGGGTCACCTCAAGGTATCGAGCTGTGAGTCATTACCGAAAGCTTGCAGAGCGATTTTTGCGTCAAATGTCGGCTTTTTGCGGTTTTAGGGCAGTAGGTAAGCAGAAACGGCAGGTCATGGGCATGAATTAAAAAAAAAAACAGAATTATAGTCCATATGCGAGTGTCGCTTTAGAAAGGTCAATGACTTTTCAAGGCCAAACGGAATAAATGGCCTAAGGTGACTTTTGATCTTAGAACGTTCCTGTGCCAGTGTTTGACAATGAACATGATAAAGGAGACGATTTTAGGCTTTTCAGACCCCAAATGTGTTGTTTTTAACCCAGGAAAATCGATGTATAGTTCCCACGCATAACGTTGATCTCACCTAGGAGGTCACGGACTGATCTGACAGGGTCGATATGGTTACCAATCGATTCTTTGGGCATATAGCTATCGATTTCTTTTCGTCCCGAGCCGCTAGCTCAGAGGCCAAATGGCGCAGGGTGTGTTTACCCTGCTCCCCGACATCGGTGCGAATGAAAATCCCTCCCGTTCGGCGAGGGTTAAACAAGCGTACGCATTAATGCTGTCAACATTGTAAAACTGGATATTCATACCCCACCCATATCACACACTGTCATTGACGTCAATGACAACATGAACAGAAAAGAGCCAATGGTAGGCCACCTATCCGTTCCCGGTCCGATGAGCTGGTGTAGCAGATTTCTAACTGCCTGCGTGATAGCTGAACTAGTGACGACCTCGCTCGTGCCAGTCTTTCTCGCGAGTCAGTCACAGATAAAGTCTTCTAAATCCAACTTCTATGCACTTCAGTCACTCACCAAACACCGACACCCACACTACACAGAGATTCTTCCACTATGGCTTCAGAATTACAAGAGTCTACGTGACGACGAGCGGGGCGCTATTTATACTCCCTACAAACGGAAACAATCTGGGCCAGGAGGTACAAATTTGACGTGATGTCAACCAATGACAGACGGTAACGTCATCTGGCGGCCTTGTGTGCCGATCCCTAAGAAACACCAGACGCTAGTCTGCATTGTTTGTCGCTTGCACTGACTTTTTCACGGGAAGTATCAAGTCGCATTACTGATAATCTCATTAAGCGCAACACTCTTTTTGCTGACGGCGAGAAGACCTTGGCCATCCCAGATGTCTCTGTCTGTGACATGGGCATCCCAGACGTCTTTGTCTGTTACGTCGAACTCGGCCTTGAACGGCTGAACAGTGGGACCGTTTTACAGATGGAGATATTTACAGGAATGCTTTAGAATTTTACTTCAAACTTCTTTAGAACCGAAAATATTTTTGGGTTAGGAGAATAACTTTGTTACAGCCGGTGATGACCAATCCCAGCGTAACTTCTAAGGCCACTGACACGGATCCACTGATGTCACCGATGTTTTTCATTGGATGGATTTGAATAACTGTAACGTCTGTTTAACTTGGCTAGGTCTGAACTGTTTGCGCAGATTACCACTGGTTCGTGATATGGATACCTCCGCATATTCTTCGTTTCAGCGGAACGAATGTAACGAGTGACCACATGTTACTGTCGTGAGATAAGCATACGGTAGTAGCATATGTTATGACCGCTGGGGCCTAGGGGCGTTTCTTAAGGGGGGGGACAAGGGTGATGTTATTTTTGCGGGCCGGGGACCGAGGGGGGGTGGTGATTAAGTTTAACCAAAATGTTTCGTTTAATATATATATAGAGTAAATAGATATGCGGTATAATGTAAAATACTAATTATTCTTTAGAATAGCGACAACGTAAAATGTTCTTGCGTTGAAGAGCCTGAAATGAGACTTGGTTCTTGAAAGGAAATATCCGGCCGGAATCCAATGGATGGGACGAAATCCATCCCCGCTCTAACCTCATGTTTGTCGCGAATTGCCTACTTTTGCATACCTTAAACGGATGTGCAGTGCGTCGTCAATAGCAAAATAAAAAAAGAAATACGAAATCAGGCGGACGTTTTTGGAGATACGGACCTGTAAAGTCAACCGTAGAGCGGCCAAACTAGCCGGTCGCCCCCTCTCCCATTTCCCCGCCATACATTACCAACAGCGATATTGGATGATATACGAATGTTCTGAAGTTTATTGCTGTGTTCTGTTTGTTGGCCGTCGTGGACCACCCTTGAAACACGGATAAGTCTGATTCTGGCACACTTTCGATCAACTATGGTAATTTTCCGGGAAGAAAGCGCAGAAGGTGCCAGACCGGCGAATTTTGAACATTTCATCCGATCTGACCTCAAAAATGTTGCCATAGGGCCGCGAAATTTACACAAATTTAGTTGCCCACACCCTTCCATTCACCCTAAAAGTTTCACGTGACTAGCTGGTTTCTGAGGCTAAACGGGGGGGGGGGATGAAGAATTTCGTTCCTATCCTTCACGGTGTGTAATTTCCGGAGGTCCTCCACTGCGCGTGTCAAAAGCATAAATACAAGTTGTTAATGAAGCATAATGGCACATAAACGTAATACCAAGACAGATGTCGGGTGTGCCAAGCATTTTCAACTCACAGACGCAGCGAGGGGGGAGGGGGGCCCCACTCAAACCCGTTTTTTGTTGAAACCATTGTACATCGTCTTCCCGGCACGCGATTTATAATTTCAGTTCCTACTGAGCTTCGCCCTCCCTCCCACCCTTAAAAACCCTTGGCGGCGCCCCCGTTTTCACTTTCCGAACATTTCCCAAGACAGTAGTTTATTTTTTCACCGCATGCTAGGAATTAAAGCTCTGTCTCCACGGACGGAGCCTAAATACCGTTTAATAACATCTTAATAACATCTTAATTGAAAATATCGCTGACTATGCCGGTCCGGGTCAGTACGGGTTTAATGCCTTACCCAAGCTTGTTGGCACCACTTTTTATAACTGATGGACCGTTTCCAGTCGCTTGGTATCATTACGTCGGGCAACGCATGTGTTTCTAGTACGAGCTACCAAGTCTGCATCCGAGGTTCCCATGCAACCCATGTGCTCACACGTGAGAATGGAGCTGAAAAAAAGAAACAAAACGGCCATCCATGGTCGCTAAATCGCAGCGCCGTTTCACCCACTTCAGGTCACACCGTAACACCAGTCGGCCAACCGAGAACGCTGTGCGGTACACGGCACTGTTGGTCAAGCTGTTCGGAATCCGGCCGCTACGACGATCGGTGGGAAACCGGTCCTCCCATCCCTCTCGCGGTGCACGAAACCGTCGGCGTGTTAACAGCTGTCCGATCTACTACGAAAGGTAGCCTCTAGGCATGTCCCCGAGAAATGCGGCCACCTTTCGGCGAAGAGTCGTTACTGGCAGGGACGCACCCAGCAGGAGGCGGTGAAAGCTATAGCGAATGAAGCAAAAGCCGTTATTTTGGAGATGAGATGCAGATGAGCGCATCTGTACCAAATAATGCGAAGCTTTGCAACCTACCATACTGTGTACCTGTGACGATGTATTGCCGACGATTCCGGAAATACGCTCCATATTGTCAAGTAGCCAAATAGTTACCATTACAATTGCGGAGAACCCTGAACATAGGCGTTTATGGAAAGCTGAGATGATATGTGATTCTGAGTGCACATTTCACCTGAAAGATTTTGCCCTGCACCAAGATAATTTTACTGAAGTGCCTTGATGTGCAAACTAAATGGTCATTAAGCCCGTCCCTGTACCTGATGCCAGAAATTAAGTATTGTCTAGGACTGAAAAAGTTGCCAAATATATCTGTGGTTCCTCCAAAAATTCCGTTCACATTTAGTATACTAAAACATTGCATGGTCCCTGCGCAGAAGTTCACTACCCCTTTGCGACAGATTTGACGAGAACCTGTTGGCATGCAAAAATGAGAACAATTTTCATTCTCTATTTTCAGTGCATGTTTCTGAAGATCAAACTGTGTGGTGGTTTTGTGCATGAATTGTGTTATATTTATTGCGCTCGAGGGACGCATAAATTGAACATTACGAGAATGCTGGGCAACATCTGTAGCATTAAGGAAAGCAGCATGTTGGAACATGACCGTTTGTCGAAAGCGAAATAGGACAGCCGTGGGAGTCCGGGATTGGTGGGAGAAGGAAGAGAGGCAGGGACCGATGGAGTAGGGAGGAGCTGGCTCGGGCTAGGCTCGGTGCGAGGAGAGCGTGGCGAGCGCGAGTGGGGGGGGGACGTTATTGCTGTAGGCACAGTGCACGCATTCAGTCGATAATTTTCTCCCACAAACAGAAACTACGCCAACAAAATAAACAAGAATGTGCGACTCCAGTGTGGCCTCCATCTGGGTGCCAGAACCTGACGAAAACCTGCTGGCTCTATGATGCCTAGCATAGGTCATATAAACACAAGCAAAAAAAAACTCATCGTCCGAGACCGCCTGATATTTTGTTAATGTCACAGGCAATTCAAAGTTGTCAGTTTGTCGAATATCTGTTGTCGTGCGGCGCAACTGTAAACAATACTGAATGTGCCGCTCCGCTGTTACCAGAATTCACGTTGATGCCAGTTCAGTTGTACGTTCCTGGGGGGAATCTTTCTTCAGTCCGTTCCGTTTACGATCCGTTCGCAAGCTCCGCTCCCGGTGTAAACCTGCCTTAAGAGCGAAAACATTACTCTCGAAAACGTCCTGTAAAAAAGACGGTTTAACGTCTCATGTATTGCCAACACCAATGCATAAAATGTGAGGAATTTAGCTATCTTCTAGTGGAAGCGTCATGATCCGGTGTCCAGCGGTTGCGAATAAACATACAAACATCCAGAAAACACTATGGCCGGGATTAGCCTGCCCGGACCGATCAGTTTGATTTTTTTCAGCTAGTTAACCCGCGCCCAAACCGACATCCTGACGTGGGGGCCGGAGCCCGGGGGGTGTTTCGACACCCCTCCTCTATCTCGCGAACGGAACGTTGGAGAAAAATGAACCTTATATCATGGGAAAGAAAGCTCACCATGAGTGCGTCCTTCAGCAGACCACGTTTTTGGAATAAAAAAAAATCATGCAACTTTTTGGCCTGCGTATGTAAAAATGGATCTTTCTAGAAGAGCTCTAAGTCCGCCCTTAATAAAGCTAGAGCAGTGCTGAGCATACCAATGGAGAGTCATAAAGCGTACATTACGACGGCACATGATTTATGATACTGAAACAATCAGACACCGCATCAGATGATTTGATTTTTTCGTTTTTCATTTCGCTATATTTGAGAGATTTTTGGACGTCGCAAGCCAGTTACTGTGAATGTTCTTCCAAAACGACAGCAATGATCTGTTCCAGAATTGTTTAGATGCCGACATATCAGAACGCCAATGACCCGACGTGACGTGGCCTGATCTTGTGATATGACCTATCATTCATTCGTTTTCTTTGCTTTATCTCTGTACTGCAGAGGATAAATAACAATGAAAACAAAAGGGCAAGGAGTACCTTTGGACTGAAACTCCTTGGGTTCCACGACCGTGATCAGTAGGATGCCATATAAGGTCGATCATATGATCTGACTTGACACAGGGTCATGACGCGATTTGAAGCACGCTTGGTTTTCACCCGTTTATGGCTGGATCTGCCACTGACTCATGAAGTAAACTGGAAAAATAAAACTGGACATATGGACATAAACTCAGCTTCTACCACGGTGACCTCACTTGACATCAGGTTACCTAAAGTCATTTCACAGCATGGAAGCGTCTTGGTGCAATCTTGGACTACAGAATCGATTTCAGTGCATACTTTTACCGCTTTCATCATCAAAACGCGGTTTTAACTCCTTTTTGTTTGTTTTACCGAAATGTGACCTGACATGACCTCATAACTCTTCATGTTGACCAACACTTTTTGCCGTTTTTAGTGACTTCCTTGGCCCAGGAATGCATTGCAGGCACCAGGACTTTTCACGGCTTGGAAGCGTCTTGATGTAACTGATGTCTTACGTCAAGTCTTTTGTCTCGTCAGGCATCAGCCAGTCGTCTGACGCCTGCCAGTTAGCGGCAGGTCTTAATGTGTTCCGCGTAACGGCCTCCAGACCAAGTACTGCGGCCTTGATGGCCCGCATGACTTACTTGGAGAGTCATGCCAGCGCGTACAGATTAAACACCCAGCGACTCAGGCGCTGATTCTCAAAAGTAGGGGAGGGGGGCAGGCACCAGTAGGCGGCTCAGAGGCGCTGGCTTTAGCCAGGTCTCGCGGAGGCATATTATTGCGGGGCTGAAATCGTATAGCTGGTCGGAAAGTTCCAAAAGTTTTGGACGTAAGCGACTGGATGTTTAACACACCAATGCAAAGGCCGGAGTCGGCTATTGGCCATGGCTGGTTGACCTGTCGCTGGCCGCCTCTGCTCCCCGAGCGCCCGCACGCGACCACAGCGACCCGTCCGGCGACACAGTTACCGCGGCCCGCTGCTCTGCTGCCAGGTGGCAGAGATAAGCCCAGGCCCGGCATGGGATCGACGGGTGACCGGTCATGGCCAAGTTCAAGGTCATGCCGATTGCCGCAGACCGAATGGCGGAAAGGAAACGATGGTGAGCGAGCCGCAGACATGGCCGCCCGCAACAAAGCGTTCACTACGGCAAGCATTCGCGACGATCCGGAGCAGATCAGAGTAAACCGATGCGCGTGATGGGCCATGGCAACAGAAACGATAGTAAGCCGGTTTGTCAGAAGATAACTTAGATCAGACTCACAAACTGAGACGGCGGTGGGTCTTGAGACGCGCCGGGCGTGCATTTTTCGCGTACAGTGGGTGTTAAAACTCCACATAGTTCTAAAAGGATTCCCCGCAGATTCCCCCATGTCCTATTTGTCGATATGCCATTGTCAGCTGTTGCGTAACGACACGAGCTGGCGCAGACCAATGGACGTTAGCGGGTGATTCGTGTCGCGTCCTCATTAATGGGTTGCGTCACAATATAGCTTTGAATTAATCCTCATGCCTTCATGTGTTTCTCAGGAAAGAGAAGGCTGACAACGTGATCTGAGATTTTTTAGACAACCTAATCTATTTCTGTCATGTCTGTGAATGTGAAACACTCCCTTTAACCCTATTCCCCGAGGGCTAGACGGTATGGCCAATTCCCGGCAGGGGGAGAGGGCGGATTCCGGCCCCCTAAGATCTCGAGAACTACAAGTCCGATTTTATCGCAACAAACGGCAATCGATTTGCCATGACGTAAGCTACACTTCAAAGGAGAAGTTTTCAAAATTTTGAAAGGGTTGGATATATGGGGGAAAATGTCAAAATGGGGGGGGGTACTTTTGGACTTCTTATAACTTTATTGTTTAAGGACCGATTTCGATGAAATTGCCACGAATCGACAGATTATGGACGGGACTTTTACCATTGGTATACACATGTGAAAGTTTGGGAAAATTTATAGACGTGCACAGGGTTTCAAAAATAGGATGAATAGTTTTGAACAACTGAATGAACAGAAAAGGTAAAAGCACTTTTTAGCTCCTGCTAGTCATGTTATGCTAAAGAAGTACAGGTCTCATTACAATGTCTGTATAATGTTAGCATAGGCGGTGCCAGGGGCATGAAAAAGGGGAATCATCATAATCACATGCTCTTCAGATCAACTTGTGACCTTTGATCTTAGATGATCTCCAGTGACCTTGAAGTCACTTCGAATGATCTCGTACGCATGTAATATTATCTGTTAACGTTTTCAGTCATATAAATCCACTCCTTTTCAAAACTTCCATTTTCCGGCTATTGTGATATAGGGTACGCGTACTGATATTTTAGGTCATAGCTCCGTGACCCGACCTGATATCAAGCTGAAACTTGGTACACAAATAGGGGGTACTCTTCTTCGCTATATACATTCGGGTTTGCATTTAAAAAAAATAGCGCCAAAATTATCAGTATAAAACCAAATTTTTGACCTTTCACCTTGACCTAACCTTGTAAAGTGGCCTCAGATGAACATAATTGTACTTGCCGTTTCCCAACTATTTAGCTATACATCCATATACAGTTTTAAGCTCTATCTTAAAAACGTTATTTTTGCAGTCATTTTCCTTTTACCCTCAATAGGGCCAAAAATGGCCCAAGGCGTCTCCCAAAAACCTTGCCTGCCTCCGCCCATGAGCAAAACAGAACTTTGAAATTTTGTCACAGTACGTACAATGAATAGCTACGAAAAGTGACTAAGTTTTGTGAAGCCGCGTCAAAAACCCTGCAATTGACAAGGAAAAAACCCGAGGGGAGGCGGATTCAGCCCCCCTACCGGGAATAGGGTTAAGGTAATAATGTTCGTCCTTAATACGGATTCTGAACTGATGTATCCAAGCTGTAGTCTGTAGTCCTAAGATCCATTCTGTAACGTACCTTGCGCCTCAAGTCTCTATACTTGTAGAGGTTCAAAGCGACTTCCCACGGTGTTTGTGGTTTTTTGGCATATGCCCAGTTCGATCACGTTGTATGTACAACTGGCACGTGATATCACGAGCATGCGCAGATCAATGAACGCTTCTGCTCATTGGCCTGCGCAAGCCCGTTTTGCGTCATGTCCGAGGATGAACGCATAATAGTTTCTAATAAATTGCATTCGCTGAAGCTGGTAGACGTTTTTAAAAAATGTAAGTACAGGAAATGTTATTAGCGATATATTTCAGGCTCGCCATGTCGATTTATCAAAAATCGATGAACGTAGGACATTGTCCTTTTTGTTTCATATATCACAGTTTTCAAAGCTGAATTTTGACGGCGCGGTGCGCAGACGAATTATTACACCAAAAGGTTAGGCCGGGTCTACGTCGTCGTTTCTGGAAAGTAATTTCTGAGTTATATGTAGCTGCAAATAATACGAGAAAAGATAACACATGGCATGAACAAGGCTCGCTTTCCAGTTATGTATAACAGTATAACACATTTTCTGTTTCAAGTATAAAACCTCGAATTATGCCGAATCCAGGTTCCAAGATACTGCAATAACTCATTATGCCTATTGCTTGAATAAGGAGAGCAAATTCGGGATGAAATGTAGACTTGCATCTGATTGGTTTATCGCGTCCGCTTTCGTGCACTGGCACAAGGCCAACGTATTTCCTCGTCGTGAATTCGCATCGTTCTCATTAACGTGCATGTAAAGGCACATACATGGTGGGAGCTGAATGTTACGCGCCCCGTAACATTCAACTGCGTGCGAGCGTCATTATGCTGGTGCTTGCTTACAAAACGATCTTGGTGCATGATATTTCCATCAGCCAGAGTGAGTCCTTGAGTTGTGTTTCGTCAGCAGGTCATAGTGGCCGACAGCAGACTAGAATTTGGGACCCCGTGACTGAATACCACTGGTGTAAAAAGCGCGATCGGATAAAACATCTCGGCTGGTTTTCTGCCAAGTTCACGACGACAGCATTTAACCATGTTCCCGTACGAGAGGAAGGGCTTTAGAAACCTCCTCCGACTTTGTCCGCCATTTCTAGAGTTTCTGAAGAGTCTTCATGAAACTTGGTGAGGTTTCCTACTAATTTTTCTTTCGTAATGTGTGGAATTTTCGTAATTTTTATTTGCCCCCGGGCAGAGCCAGGCCAAGTTTTTGGGAAGATCCTCACGCAATGGTTGGCACTGTTGAGTATAAAAGAGAACTAGCTGCCAGAAAAAAAGTTTTTAAGAACGAGATAAAAGCATTATTTGGGTATAAGGGCTCGGTGACGGAGCAAAAAAAAATGGCAGATCTGAGACCACTTAAGGTCCGGTTAATCTCAAAAATCAAAAGTTAGTTTTCCGTAAATACCTCACGTTAATACTCCAAATGCAGAATTCTGAACACATGCCACCCAGCAGAGTATCTTCTACTTATATTTCAAATTTCAGGTCGATATCTGGTCGGGTCACGGAGCTATGACACAAAATGTCCGCGCGTGTGCCCTGTATCGCAACAACCATGCATAGGTGTTTGAAAAAAATAATCCATTCAAGTAACTGAAGGCGTTTTCATACGCTATCCAATGAATGTGTATATATACATAATCTATATAACATATAAATAATGCTGAAATACACAATCATGTGAATGAATTGAATGAAATGGATGTCATTTTGCCATGAATGCCATCAATGAAGGATATGAACTCAAGGCCATTCCATGTGACGCTGAAATCATTCGAGTCAAAGGACCTAAGCTGACCCATTAAGCATGCGATCACGACAGTTTTCCCTTTTCTTACAGTTTTTCCTTTTTCTTATTGTGCCTGGCGCGTCATTTGTGCATCGATATCGGTCCACACCAATCGGTGTTATAACAAGTCAAAAAGAACCCCCTTTCCGACGTTTTTTTCACCCACCCTGTATCCACTTCTGTCAAGATTTTCGAAAGCTCTTTTGATAGTTAGTTAGTTTACGTTATGGCAAATCGATTACCGTTCGTTGCAATGAAATCGGACTGGCGTTTCTCGAGGAGAATATGGTTAATCTCCCGAGTTAGTAACGAGAGCGATCTGATGCGGCAGGGTCTTCGTCTGCCGATTCTCCTGGGCTCGTTCGGCACCATGCTGGCCGCCTGGATCAAGGTGGGCAGCCTCTCGCCCGACCGCTTCTACGTCACCTTCATCGGCCAGACGGTGGCGGCCATGGCGCAGATCTTCGTCCTGGGCATCCCGGCCAAGCTGGCCGCCGTCTGGTTCGGCCAAGACCAGGTGTCCTCGGCCTGCGCCATAGGAGTCTTCGGCAACCAGGTCAGTCTGCCGACGGGCACCACTTGCGCTCTCAGTCGGAATTGCCGCCAGCAATTCTGTCGAGCTTCATTTCATTTGACGTCAACAACTTACTGTCAAAGCTAGAGTAATGCAGTTTTCTGTTTAGGTTTCCATGAACCCCATAGAAGTACTGACATGTTAAGATCAGTTCAGGTTAGCCAAGGCCATGGCAACTATATTCAACGGCGCGGGAAGTGGGGGGGGGGGGGTGGCAGGGGCAGCTGCCCCCGCCGACTTTTTTGAATTTTTACATTGGTCCTATGGGCGTTGACCGGAAAAATCAACCAAAATGTTTCCTTGCCGCTCCCCTCCCCCGACTGTGGAGCCCCTTCCCCCGGACTATGCTGAGCGGCCGACAGACCTCCAGACGCCTGAGTGGTGAGTCTGACCGCCCGTGTGATGTAGAGATCGCGGTTTCATTTTCCATTGGACATCACCTGACAAGAAAATTATTTCCAAGTGATAAGGAAATTGGCAAATTCGAACAGTGTAAAGCGACTTCTTGCTTTTAACTACCCCCCATAAGCAATGCATTAAATAACCTAGCACAAGAAAAAGAAAATCGATATCAACAAAATATGTTCGGGTTATTATATTTTTAAGAATACATAGAGCAATTACAAATGCATCTTCAAGGCGGCAGGCTATTGATAACTGCTTAAATCCCTTAAATCCAACGATTGTTTCCCGGGAAAGACGGGGAGGAAACCTGGCAAAGGAAGCTTCTCTCCCTGTCAGCTGGAAAGTGGCAAATTGTGACCCCTAATCGGGGTCGAAGTCTCGCATTGCATCAGTAATTCCCTCTTTCCTTTTCTGATGTCCTAATTACATTCTACCTCACTCGTATTAATTGAACCGTACTACAAAACATTCGTCATTAACGTAACTCCTCAGGCTCATGTACCGAAAGTGCCTAACCCAATTACCAAGACGGGTACTCGAATGCCCTGGATAGTATTTGGGTAGCAGATTGATACAGATTGATACCATTCACCACCTCGTCATAAGAAGCATTTACATAAGGTATTAATCGTCATAAATTACTTGCGCATGGTGTGCCCTTCCTCGATTCAGAACTGAACTAAAATCAAGCTACTTATTTGAATTTAACACGGAGGTGTGGGTTTGTGGTAAACGAAACATAGAGAAAAAACACGCAACTCTCATACCAAGCAGTAGACATCTGTGTGGTCGATGAGTGTTTCCATTTTCTGAGAATCCTGCGAATAATCAGAGCATTGGCCACTCTGCTGCAATGCATCACCAGTTTCCATTTGTTATTGAAGAGCTGGTTGCCTTTGGTTTCCGCATGGTAAGGTGATGGCTGTTCGTTTTGTACATTGAAATAATTTCTGTTTAATTATGTGATTACAGAAGAACGGAAGTATTGGAATATATCAGCACATCATGTTTCAAGACCACAATAGTTTTCATACTTTTCGGTTTCCTTACGTTCTTAAAAATGGCATTGATACCTTCGGAGTTTCTGCGCAAACCATGATTTTCTCATTGAAACCCACGGTATTGGAAACTGTAAAAATATATGTGCGTACGTTAAAATCGCGGATTTTTGGCATTTTCTTCAAAACTCATGCATTCACATTCTTGAAGTATCATTCTCTTCTCGAGAGCTTGAATAAACGGAATTTCGCACTCACATTTTGAAATATCATTTTCTTCTCGAGAGCTTGAATACACGGAGTTTCAAGCCGATCAAGCTGGGTGCCTTTTAGGATCCAAAGTTGCTCTGGCGATGAGTGATGAGAAAGTGATGAGCGGTTTGAAGTTTCGACACGGTTTGGTGACTCTACTAATATATGTCATGGGCGACTTTACATCATAAACAATACAAACATGGCGGCGCATCGGTCTATGTGAGCTGTTGAGCTCTATCTACAACATGATCAATGGTAAGAAGGCATGGATTAAGAAATGTAGTTTCTAAGAATAATTGGCCGCCATTGCAGTGATAGGCTTAGACAGTGATAGTGACGAGATAAATGAAGTTTGACGTTTTAAAACTAGAGGCAAACCAACGCGTTACATGGTGGTTTGGGGTCCAAATCGTTTTGTATCGCACGCAGACCTGTGCACCTTGCTTAGTTCGTTAGTTAGTTAGCATTACCTTATGAAACGACACCTGCCGTCCCCGTCATGCCGGTAGAAACAATGATCGCGCATCTTTCCGCAAACGGAAAATGCCAAGTCCAACAAGTTGCACGCTCACATGGGTAGTATCTTGCCAATGATGACCTCAGTCTTGCTTGCCCTGGATGGCATTTGTGACTTTCCAGCTCACCACAAAATTTGGCGCGTCCAGCATCAGCGGTTCCCAAACCAAAGGCCTCACTGGCCAAGAGGTACACCTCAGCACGTGCGTCCCGCACACACCAGGCTGAAGCCATTGGCATGCAAAACAGCCAGGCATACCGACTGCCTCGTATCATGTGCTCCTGTCCGTCAATTTTCGGCATCCCAGCGCTAGCGGTTTTGCGTGTAGATAGAAATCAATTGTGCACCTTCCTGCAAAGGGATCCCAAGTCCAACAAGTTGCACGCTCATATGGACTTGCCACGCCCTAAATCTTGTTTGTTCTAGATGGCGTTTGTAACTTTGCAGCCCGCCACAAAATTTAGCGCCTCCAGCATCAACGTTTACCAAACCAAAAGCCTAAATGGGGCATTCCACGTTAGATAGACAAGAAGGTAACACACGTAGTGTCAAATTGTAATTAAATTTTGTCGGGGGGGAGTATTGTGTGGCTAGGATGTCAGATTTCCACTTCTCAGCTCCGTCTGTCGAGCGATTTTTTGCACTAGAACAATCTGAAATCTTGGAATTTGATGATTTTTGGCCAGACCCTTGGTGAGATAATGTGTGCTTTTTCAGTAACCGATGGTCACATTCTCAAAAACTGGACATCGTTGTGATGAGGACGAAATGCTGCGATATTCTGTTATTCGTATTTCCTGAAGTTTCTTTTGGTTTTATTTGACCTTAAAAGCTATCTTCAGTCAGATTTAGAGGGTGCGGCCAGTGATTCCGTTTGAGAATGTGAACAGGTGAAATGTTCTCCAAAGGATTTGGATGCGTTTTAAATCGAGAAAAGTTTCCCATCTTTATGTTTAACGCTATACATGGACGTGTAATTTACGGCATATTTGACTGAAAATGTCCTCGTTGGGCATTACCTCGTCCGTTACCAGAGGAAAATGACATAAAAACTACAGATATAAGTGTTTTATGGTATGCGCGTCAGCTTATGACTTTATGTTGTTATGAACCAGCACTGAATAGAATTACAGGTTCAAGAAACACTCGGTGTCGTTCGCGACGGAATCGACTGCAAATGTGAAAAAAAATTCAAGTATTCAGTCGGTGTCGTCGCAGACTGGGCGGCGGGCAGGCGGTGCGGCGAGTCGTCTTGAGTGCCAACATGGACAAAGAAGAACGGGAACGAGAGGAATTGATATACTCGTCACCATATCATCATTGAAATATTCTTCGCACACTAATATGAAAATGGTGTTTGGCACCGTGACTTGAGACCGGTCGCCATTTGTTTCGAAATTACTAGGAGCAACACAGTTGTGGCAACTTCTGACTCAGTATGGTAATCAATATTATCCACCGCATGCGGAAATACTTGAAGTGGCCCTCTGGGTTGTTTCTTGACTCTCATTAGGGAGACCAATTTTCCATCCTCTTCTTGGCGGTCGAGAACGGCGTCTTTGACGCTGCTGATGTGTCTGGACACACCCATCAGGTTTTCCAGAATAGCGAGAGAGTGGCAGAGCGTGATGCTGTCAAATTTTCAGTACCTTTTTCACACCTATTGCGCACATTTTGGACAAATGCTAATTTTGGGTCAAGTCAGATCAATGACCTAGGTCTGGTTAAGGAGACACATGTTAAAAATAGTTTAGATTGCCATAACATTAACTAACTGAAAGATATCAAACTGTGTTTTGGTACTTAACCTTGTGTTGCCAGTGGCCTTAAAACGTTTATCTTGGAATTTCCCGAAAACATTAGGCCAATAACCCGAAGCCATTGGAAAGTTTGGCCATTTACGACAAATTCCACTTTCTGCATTTTTTCTTCCTTAAAAATTGCATTTGGGAAGTAGAGAGTTAAAGCACAACATCATGAGCAGAAGTGAAAAAAGATGGTTCACGTCAGTCATTGCACCGGAGGTTAGGCCAAGGTCAAAGCTATTTTCCTTCTTTCATCTCGTTTCTGAGTTAACTGCAAGAATTTCAGGATAGATTTTATGACATGAATTGTTTTTCTCACCCTTAACAGCCCTGATAAACCCGCACTTTTGGATTTCAAGGTCACTTGAAGTCATTGGAGGTCACCTAAAATCAAGGAACTATTTGAGCCTAAAAAGTTTGGTTAAGAGGTTGATAAGGCACACAAAATGCTTTTGATCGAATATTTTGGCATATTTTGGCATACAAATATACAAATTATATTTGACCTCGCCCTGGATCCGACTCTGGCCAGTTCACAGACACATTGTCCCATAGGACTTGAATAAGTAGAAACTACTGTCAACAGTGACGGATCTAGGGGACAAGGTGCACGTGCCCCTTTTCCCCGATCGAAAAGTGATGGCGCCCCTAGAAAGGCGCCGAAGAAGTGATTTCTAGGAACCCCTCTGATTGAATCTGTCACTCTCAGGACTAGATAAACGGCTCTCTGGACTTCACAGGAAAAAACAGACAGAAGAACGGACAAACTCTCTTTATGGTATTCATGGGCACTAAATGGGACACTGTGCACACTGCTCGCGTCTAAATATACATTACGTACACAAAGCACACGCAGATACGTTGATGATTCAACACAGACTCAACGCACATACAGTAACTCCTGCTTCCCACATGCGAAGTGCGACATATAGAGGTGACTTGCCAGCGTGCGATGACAGCATCCACACGGTTTGTGTTATCGCTGACAGCACCGACACTGTGCAACACACTGAAACACACACAGGTATGTAGCAAACACATTGTGCTAAGTCGACCTGCATCTTGTCATACCACAGCCAGCAAAATCGCATACCGCATACACACACCATACAGAAATATGCGCAAGCGTACGTTGTATATATACACGGGCAGACACGCGGTGAGGCACATCGTTCGGAGGTGACCAGCTCATTTGTCATAGAACAGCCTGCGGCTCACTGCTCGCACTGCCTGTGTCATCTGGGATGGCCCGGGCACTGTCACAGTCCGCACCTTTTGGTTGAGGGTATGACTGAGACCCTCAACCCTCTCCTGCTGAAAGGCACGCAGCGATCCCAAGTGGGAAACCAGAAGTACCACATGCGACAGCAGGTGCACATAGTTTGGCAACTCACTGGTCGCGAGCACTTCCTCAGTTGCGGTGTGTAGGCACGGATGCAGGTCGTGAGCACGTGCAGATCGGGATCCGGTGAGGCCACGTCTCGGCGAACTTCTTCATCGCCGCCAGCACAAGCTCCACTCGACCGCACGGCATCAGGCGCAGCACTGTCGGATCCAGGAAGATGTGTGTCAGCATCTTGGCCCGCGTTTTCTTGTCCAGATTGGAAAACTTCAGGGCGTCGTTTTCATTCCGCAGATGGAATAACGACAGGCCATGGTGCTGACACACATCTGTGGAATTTCCGATCTTTGGTTTCGCCATGAGGCTACACGCTTTAACGAACAGGTCATCCGTGACGCGGACGTACATATGCAACAGGTCTACCATCACAAACTGCTACAATATTTACCAGAGGAGGTCGCCTGTATCCTGCATCACGCGGCTGCAGATGTGGCAGCCTGATTGTCCCGTCCGTGTTCTGGTACTGCCGAGCCGTGCACTCTCCATCATCACAACAGAGGCCTCACCTATTCTTGTCACACTTACGAAACAAGCACACTTCGCGCGTTTTGGCGCTGTTGTAGCCCAGGTGCAGGGGAAGCGATTTCAGATCGGTGCTGGATTCCAGGCCGACGCTGGAAGTACCGCACCATCAAGGGCCGACATGAACCTGGCGAGAACACCATCAGAGCAACGAGACTGGCCCTCGACGACGGCGCCTGCAGCATCCCTGCACTGTTGGACGTGTAACAGCGAGGCTGGCGTCAAAGTGTCCTTCCCAATCCGCAACATCACGGCCGTGACATTTTCCCTGTCACTGATGTCAGGCTGCCTCCCAGTGCAGCAAATACATCGCATCCGTTTTGAGCATGCCAGGCGGGGAAACGTATGCACTTGTTGAGAAAGCGGGAGCTTGGAACTTGATAGAGCGCGACCTAAGTCGGCGGTGGACGTGGATGGCCAAGAAGTGCGAGTATCGAACTTTCTGTGAGCCGATCTGAAATCGTTTCCCCTGCACCTGGGCTACAACAGCGCCAAAACGCGCGAAGTGTGCTTGTTTCGTAAGGGTGACGAGAATAGGTGGGGCCTCTGTTGTGATGATGGAGAGTGCACGGCTCGGTACTACCAGAACCCCGACGGAACAATCAGGCTGCCACATCTGCAGCCGCGTGATGCAGGATACAGGCGACCTCCTCTGGTAAATATTGTAGCAGTTTGTGATGGCAGACCTGTTGCATATGTACGTCCGCGTCAGGCAGACCTGTTGCATATGTACGTCCGCGTCACGGATGACCTGTTCGTTAAAGCGTGTAGTCTCATGGCGAAACCAAAGATCGGAAATTCCACAGATGTGTGTCAGCACCATGGCCTGTCGTTATTCCATCTGCGGAATGAAAACGACGCCCTGAAGTTTTCCAATCTGGACAAGAGGACGCGGGTCAAGATGCTGACGCACATCTTCCTGGATCCGACAGTGCTGCGCCTGATGCCGTACGGTCGAGTGGAGCTTGTGCTGGCGGCGATGAAGAAGTTCGCCGAGACGTGGCCTCACCGGACCCCGATCTGAACGTGCTCACGACCTGCATCCGTGCCTTCACACCGCAACTGAGGAAGTCGTTCGCGACCAGTTAGTTGCCGAACTATGTGCACCTGCTGTCGCATGTGGTACTTCTGGTTTCCCACTTGGGATCGCTGCGTGCATTTCAGCAGGAGAGGGTTGAGGGTCTCAGTCATACCCTCAACCAAAAGGTGCGGACTGTGGCAATGCCAGGACCATCCCAGATAACACAGGCAGTGCGAGCAGTGAGCCGCAGGCTGTTCTATGACAAATGAGCTGGTCACCTCCGAACGATGTGCCTCGCCGCGTGTCCGCCCGTGTATATATACAACGTACGTTTGTGAATATTTCTGTATGGTGTGTGTATGCGGTATGCGATTTTGCTGGCTGTGGTATGACAAGATGCAGGTCGACTTAGCACAGTGTGTTTGCTACATACCTGTGTGTGTTTCAGTGTGTTGCACAGTGTCGGTGCTGTCAGCGATAACACAAACCGTGTGGATGCTGTCATCGCACGCTGGCAAGTCACCTCTATATGTCGCACTTCGCATGTGGGAAGCAGGAGTTACTGTATGTGCGTTGAGTCTGTGTTGAATCATCAACGTATCTGCGTGTGCTTTGTGTACGTAATGTATATTTAGACGCGAGCAGTGTGCACAGTGTCCCATTTAGTGCCCATGAATACCATAAAGAGAGTTTGTCCGTTCTTCTGTCTGTTTTTTCCTGTAAAGTCCAGAGAGGCGTTTATCTAGTCCTGAGAGTGACAGATTCAATCAGAGGGGTTCCTAGAAATCACTTCTTCGGCGCCTTTCTAGGGGCGCCATCACTTTTCGATCGGGGAAAGGGGGCACGTGCACCTTGTCCCCTAGATCCGCCACTGTTGACAGTAGTTTCTACTTATTCAAGTCCTATGGGACAATGTTTCTGTGAACTGGCCAGAGTTGGATCCAGGGCGAGATCTGGGGAGGCACCTCGGTGGTGTTCTACGCGGCCTCGAGAACGATGCAACATATCCTGGCGGAAGATTTTTATTTTTACCCCCACGTCCTGAAATGGCTACCTGGATCCTCCTATGGAGTTTTTGATAATTTTAAGAACATATCTCGTCATCTGTTCGCATTAATGTAGTTAACAGGAGCTGCATATCAACAATAGCGTTCATGACATTGCCCCACTTTCGTGTTAATGGCAGCGCTTATGCCATCCCTCGACATGTATTATATGTTTCATGCTTGGAAGCTATATTATGGCCATTACAAGATCCAACGACTAGTTTTATTGTTTTAAAAATATGCATTTCCAATATGCATTTCCTTTTGAATGTTCTGGGAACTCCTATGAATTTCGAAATTATAAATATGTAGGTTGGAACTAAAACCCGTATTTTGCAGCTATCGATTCATGTTAAATCGAAATCGATCGACAAATGTCGGGCTATACCACAACGAAAAATAACCTACTTTCCGTCTGTTTTTGTCCAGTATCAGCCTCTGCCGTTATTTTCCATATCATCTTCCATAGGAATGAAGGTCTCACCACGGTGAATCAAACGGCTTTTTCGGCGAACAAATTGAACTAGTGGGAATGCATCCTTCGTTTACGTGCGCGGGCATAGGGTTAAGGAAATCGGATGAAAAGTTTCTATGGTCCGGGATGGAACCTACGACTGTATGGAGCGATCAACTGATTAATTGCAAATTTGTCTTTTTATACCCCATGTACCGCCTCAGTTTCATCGGTACTGAACTGAAACCTTTTGCATATCCATTATAATTCATGCGCGTTTACTTTCAGGTGCGTGTCTGTGGGGTATCTGCCGCAGAGGAACAGTGGGGGTGTGGATAATGTAGCCCGCAGTGTTTCTTGCGCATTCTCCATGTTGACGGGTGTCTGACGGTTTCAGCCGACCTCCAGGCACCGCCTGAGTTTGGTGGATATCAATACGGGATCATTTCCAGCAATAAGACCTTGAACGAAGGCATATTTGAAAGTGCGTGTCTGTGGTATACCCGTGACCAGTCGTTATGAAAAGTCATTTCACTCAGAATTCCGCAAGTTTTCACATGGAAGCGCTGGGAGGTGAACACCGTACATCAGTGAGCGTAAAGTGTCCACAACGGAATTACATCACGCAAAACAAATCAATTAAACTGAAAAATCTCGTTGTCATTCGCAAATAAAAGTTTGTGGTTTTACAACGCGCTCTTCCGCCCGCGTCATGCAGTAGCAGGCGAAGCCTGCCTGCTGTCTCACCCTGCCAGCCCAGCGGTACTAACGGAGAAGGAGACAATCAGCATACCGCCTTCTTTGTTCCACAAATCGTAGTTTTAAACATAATTTGCAAGAAGTCAGGACGGTGCTATATCTGACACATATTATTTGTAATGATAATAATCGGTACTTGGAGCACACACCAAAAGCCCCTAATTTGTATATTTGTATGCCAAAATATGCCAAAATATTCGATCAAAAGCATTTTGTGTGCCTTATCAATCTCTTAACCTAACTTTTTAGGCTCAAATAGGTCGTTAATTTTAGGTGACCTCCAATGACTTCAAGTGACCTTTTTAACAAGGGAAATGGGTAATCCTAACGAAAAGAACGGCCGCCATCAATAAGAGATAGGCAGAAAACATAGCATAAAGCACAAAATGGTCTAAAACATTTAGGCAGAAAACTGACAGATTTTGTGGTCAAACGGGCACTCTGTTCAGGGGCGTCGTTTTCTCTAGGCCTGGTAGTGCTAGGGGCCTACGAATATTGATTCGAGTCCTATTGATGATCTGCATCACCGGCGTTTTTTTGTTAGAAAACAAATATTAAATCACAAGTGTACGTAAAAGGGCAGTTTGAAAAAAGAAACGAAAATCATATATTTCCGTGCAATAGTACAGATTGCACAGATTTGATTGTACAGATAGTGTTACAGATTTACACATATCTTGTATATCTATGACCATACCCTTCCATCTATCTACCTACCTACCTACCTATGTACCTATTTGTTTATCTATCTATCTATCTATCTATCTATCTATCTATCTATCTATCTATCTATCTATCTATCTATCTATCCGTCTGTCTATCTACCTATCTATATGTCTGTCAAGCTATCTATCCATCTACCTATGCCTCTATCTATCTATCTATCTATCTATCTATCTATTCATCTATCCATCTATATATTTATCTATCTATATTTCTATCTATCTATCTATCTATCTATCTATCTATCTATCTATCTATCTATCTATCTATCTTCTCTATCTATCTATCTATCTATCTATTTATCTATCTCTCTATCTATCTATCTATCTATCTGCCTGCCTGCCTGCCTGCCTGCCTGCCTGCCTACCTGTGTCTGTCTGTCTGTCTGTCTGTCTGTCTGTTTGTCTGTGTGTTGTCTATCTATCTATCTATCTATCTATCTACCAACCTATCTGGGCTTGGTGGCAGATTCAGGTACCAGAAAACGAAGGGTTATAAACTGCATGGCGAAGCCGCGTTATATTCCTAAATCGAGTCATAATTTCTCAAGAATAAGAAAAAATAAAGTTCCTTCTTTTGCATTATCCTCGAGACGCCTTTTATTTTATTTGCAGTGAAGGACATGACGTTTGATCATGATATATGTGGGGCTAACAAAACCCATCACACAGTCCCGGATATCTGTTAGGCCACTAAACATGTTATCGGACGAGATATGCACCCGAAAACCAATACCCGGAGACGCCCCACGCTGTTTGTAGGTGAACTTCACGCGTAAATTTGGATAAAAATATCCTTATACATTATCTTTCATCCATATTCACAGATATATAATGAGCCAAAAATTCTTAGGAGTAAGGGAATATAGATACCCCACTTATATGACTCCGGATCTGCCAATGAACAACCTCTTGTCAAAAAACATTTTAATGTGTGCAGGTTACGAATACTTCGATCATTCGAACTGTCTGTAACACCATAAATAAAATCAAGATTGCACATGACCAAGTCGAAGTGCGCGATATCCCAAAAGCTTGATGTTTCTGAAACATCCCTCCCAAAAACGTGTCCTGGAACGGTATCCGGAGAAGGTAAATTTTTTGAAATTCTGTCACGACATGCCAAAAATATATTTAGGGCACGCCATCAAGCTTCATGAAACAGCTCTCAAAAGCTTGGGAATTACTAGCGAAAAACCAGACGGGGGCAGAATTCCCCCCAACCCACCCCTCCCAGCACGGAATGGGGTGAAACCGTGCATCGTGCAAGTAAATTTTCGTAAAGTTTTCATGGATATGGCGGACGACATGGCACTGGCAAAACGTGACGAGCTCCCCCGCCCTTGCAAGAAAGATTGAGAGGAAACACATTTTTCTTTTTTTCTTTGCTTCGTCTGTTACAGTACCTACGGCGACAGAGTTTTAGTATGCAGAATTAACGTCTGCGTCTTACCGCGCTCTCCCTTATGGCAAGACAAACAGTTTTTATTTGTGCTAAATGAGCCGCATTTGTGCCAGAAAATATTTTTTTCTACCATTTCATTAGTATGATATCAAATGTGATGTTCACGATCACGTGAGTTTACTATTATTTATTTAAAAAGGGGTCCATTTGCTTACGACCTCAGCGCAGCAAGCTGAGTTGTACTGATCGGTCAATCGATCGCAGTTCGAGACCAGTTTTTCGCAAGCAAGCTTTTATTAGACAGATCACTGCAATCAGTCTATTTCGAAAGATGACATGTTGCCGTGCTCGTTAATGCTTTGATGCAGCCGACAATGCAGGAGAGTTTTGCACGTTCTGGCACGTTTTGACGGCAACGCGCAGCTCTTTTCAGATCGGCAACGCGGTCGGTTTCCTGATTCCGCCGGCAATCGTGCAGAACTCAAGTGATCTGGACGACATCGGCCACGACTTATCCATCATGTTCTACGGCCAGGCAGCACTCACTACCGTCCTGTTCGTCATCATTATTTTCGGTACGTCCTGCGGACCTGTCCTTGACGACGGGCCGACGTCGCTATCCAATCAACAGTGGATATGCAGCATCGCCTGGGGAAAAGCGTCGACGACAGCCTGTCGTTAGAGAGAGAGAGAGAGAGAGAGAGAGAGAGAGAGAGAGAGAGAGAGAGAGAGAGAGAGAGAGAGAGAGAGAGAGAGAGAGAGAGAGAGAGAGAGAGAGAGAGACCAAGACAGAGGCAGAGGCAGAGAGGCAGAGGCAGAAGCAGAGATGCAGAGGCAGAGGCAGAGAGGCAGAGGCAGAGGAAGAGAGGCAGAGGCAGAGGCAGAGGCAGAGAGGCAGAGGCAGAGACAGAGACGGAGACAGAGACAGACAGACAGACAGACAGACAGACAGACAGGCATGCAGCCAGAGATAGAGATGGGAAGAGATAGGGATGGGGAGAGGGGAGAGAAAGAAACAGGGGAGAGGAGAAAGGGAGAACAGGGAAGCGCGCTCTTCTTCGCAGTATTCTGTGAAGTTCTCAGGTCTGTCAATCACCAAAAATTTTGCAGTTTAACTTGAAGAATCTCACAATGGTCAGAAGTTAAAAGCAACGCATCAGGTCCTATTCCCTTTTACCCCCAGTATGCCTGTTTTTGCTTCTGAGTGACGTGGAAAATTCTTCTCACGGTAAAAAAGCTTTCTTGCGAACCAAAGTGGACCAGACGACTGGTCAGGTGCGCTGGAGCAGCTCGTGCTGTCAGTATTTCAGAACGAGCCGGCCGTGCCTCCGTCGCCGGGACAGGTGGCCCTGAAGGAGGCTGAGCAGAGCAGATACGGCGCCAGCATCGCTCGGCTCTTCAAGAACTGCAGCTTCGTCCTGCTGGTCATCACGTACGGCATCAACGTCGGCGTGTTCTACGCTGTCTCCACCTTGCTCGGACAGATAGTGCTAGCGCAGTTCCAGGTAGGAATAAATTGCAGTTTGCTTGCTAGTACTCAGAGGAAAACTTTATATTACATTACATATAGCTTTATATTATATACAGACATATATTCGCGCTTTGCACGTTATTTAACATGACTGAAAAGAAATTCCAGCTTGATTAGCTTTCAACATGGCGATATTAAGATGGGTTTTTGTTAATGCTACCACAATATTTGCATTTCGTTCTTGTTTCGCTTTCTACTTATGTGTCGCATTTTACGTTTACTACACTTAAATACCCAAATGTCCGAGATGATATACCCAAATTCATACTCCACTGTAAGGTGTTTAACTTCTGTGCGTCATTTTTTTCAATTTAAGCCGCTACCGTTTATCCATGTAATTAGTGGTTCAACTCAGTTTGCATCGGTCTCGTCTCAAGTGTTGTTTTCGACATGACTTTAACAGTCAAGTGGCCTTAGTAGGATGTAGTTTAACATGACTCGCCAGGAGAATGTATTTATCTGTTTTCCTTTTTCTCATAGGGGTCTTGAATTCTGTGCTGTTGGTGGGAACAGCCCCCAGTAACGGTGCCATTTTGACAGGGTGCCTGACTGCCTGCCTACCAATTTGCCCAGGGTGGCGACTGGGAAGAAATGGACAAAGATACTGTTGAGCCGCAACAATAATTGTTATAAATCTATGCACTTATTGCTCACGTTACTGGTATATAATCTAGACGGTGGTCGGAGAGAACCACAAGACAAGAACCATGGGAACTGGAATCTTTCCACAAAAATGACAACAGAAGATAATCAGTCACTCGCAGGGATTGGGCGGGGCACCTCTGTGGAGGCCTTTGGCCGACACCAGACAAGAGTGCCGGCCGAGGAAGCTTCACTGTAAACGTCACGGCGTGTAGGGCATCTCACAAGCGGCGACCGAGGGCACCCAGACTGAGACCTCACATGGGGAGGCTCGCCCCGCCAGGATCCGGGCATTGGGAGACTGAGGATCACAGGGATCATAGCCCGTCCACGGATCACAGGGAGCACGGTCAAATGTACTACAGTCAGCCCAAAATCCAGCATGAACAAAAATCAAAATCAGGTGCATGTAAACCGGCTGAAGCCCACGGGAGAAAGAAAAAATTAGAATAAGACCGACTCAAACTCCACGTAATAAAGCAACCAGAATCAGGTGTGCTAAAGCCGGCCCAAACCCAAGCCTGGCAGTTGGTTGTTTCAGTGATCTCAATAAACGACCAAATAGCCGTACCTTTGCATTAATCCTTGTCGGACCGGTCTCCGCATCAACGGCCGCCGCGCCGGGATTCATAACAAACTCCCTTGACCCCCCCCCCCCCAGATCCAGAGCTACGTTGCGATCTCATCATCAATAAATCACGTAGAGAAAAGGTAAAAACATTGTTGGGAAGGCCTTAGCAAAACTAGAAGAAAGCACCCACAGTGATTCCAAGCAGGTCACCAGAGGTCATCTTACGTCAAACCACCTGTTGATATTTTGGGCAAAAAACTGCAAAAATCATATCGTGTACGTGGCTTCCATACGTTTAGATGAAAAAGAAGGCCTGATTTACCTAAACAGTGTGGCAAAAAGCACCTGAAGCCAACTTTGGCTATTTCACATGAGTGTGAAAGTGAAGGAAAAATATTTTATTTTTGTAAGGGCGGGAGTGGTCTTCTCGTTGCCAGACTTGTTTGGCTATATCACGCCACAGATGTGTTTAGAATGCATATAAGTCTGCAACTATCATATTAAGGAAGAACAAGTTCAAACTAGGTGAAAATTTTAACGCATAGAATCCGAGCGTTTTTTATGTCTGCCGTGTTATCTGCCGTATAACCATTGATCAGACACGACAGCATAAAATCCTGCATCGGCTCATGCAATATCCCCTTTACATCATCAAACCCATGTCCCAAACAGTTTCCTCACGTAAGCCGCGTATACATTGGGTGGCTGGCACGGCTGCATTGTACAAGCTCGTTATTTGCCGGAAACTATTTTAACGGCGATGGCAAAGGTTTTTACTTTGGCCACCAAGAATAAGAGGGCTGGGGCGGCAAAACCTCAACAGAAAGAATGAATGAGTGTGGTTCTTGCCATGTGACCACAGGTGGCGGGAGAAGTGAGGTGCATGGGGAAGACCCGGACCTTCCTTGCCGCCTGCCGCGTGTTTGTGCCTGAATTTTCGCGCTGGTGCCGTTGACGCTGTCAGAGCTGCGTGCTGGTGCTGTCGTCCTTGGTATGAATGGTTGGTCCGCCTGTGGCGATGACGTCATCAGCGTGCGATTGCTTAGACTGCGTTTCGATTCTATGGTGCTCCTCCATTTGGTCAGTGCCATCTTCTCCCGGTCCGCCGCTCCTAAATCCTGTAAATATTCCCTCGTCCATCCAATCTTCAACTCCGGTGATCCTTCCGACCCTTCCGACCTTCGCACTATCTTTGTCGCTCTTGCTAATTCCGGAATTGTGCAGCGCACCGTACACCAGCAGCTCTACAATTACCCATCCCAAAACCACCTCCTGTCTCCCAGTCAACACGGTTTCCGCCTCCGACACTTCATGGAAACCGCTCTAAGCTCCATCACTGACTATATCCTATCTGCCACAAACTGCGGAGAAATTTCCCCCCTCTGTTTGCTGGACTTGAGCAAATGTCTGAACCCTATTCCCGTCAGGGAGGCTGAATCCGCCCCCCGTCGGGTTTTTTGCTTGCCAGTTCCAGGCTTTTTAAAGCAGCTCCACAAAACTTGGTGACTTTTCCTAGCTATTTTTGCTACGTGCCGTGACAAAATTTCAGAATTCTATTTTGCTATTTTGCTCAGGGGCGGAGTCAGGCAACGTTTTTGGGAGGCACCTCAGGTCATTTTTGGCCATGTTGAGGGTAAAAAGAAAATGTCTACCAAAGACAGCGTTTTTAAAACAGAACTTAAAACTTTAATTGGATGTATAGCTAAATAGATGGATAATGTGCAGATATAATTTTGTTTATCTAAGGTCACTTTACAAGGTTAGGTCAAGGTGATAAGTCACAAATTGTTTTTCTTGCAATAATTTCGGCGCCATTCCCTCAAATGCAAAATCCGGATCAAATGTGACGTAGAAACGTGCCCTCTACTTGTGTAGCAAGTTTCAGCTTGATATCAGGTCGGGTCACGGAGCTATGATCTAAAATGTCAGTGTGCGTACCCTATATCGCAACAGCCATAGAATATTTTTTTTGAAATAGAGTGAATTCAAATGATTGAAAACGTTTACAGATAATATTAAATGCACACGACATCATTCCAAGTGACTCCAAGGTCACTGGAGGTCATTTAAGATCAAAGGTCACAAGGTCATCTGAAGAACGTGTGACCATGACAGTTCACCCTTTTTCATGTCCCTGGCACCGCCTATGCTAACATTATACAAACACTGTAATGCGATTTGTACTTGTTTAACATGACTAGCAGAAGCCCAAAAAGTGTTTTGCCTTTTTTGTTCATTCAGTTTTTGAAAGACTGATCCTCCTGTTTTTGAAATCCTGTGAACACCCACGAATTTTCACAAAATTTGAGATGTGTGTCCCAATAGTAAAATTCCTATCCATAATCTCGGGATTCATGCCAGTTTCATCGAAATCGGTCTGTAAACAACGAAGTTAAAAAAAGTCCAGAAATACCCCTGATTTTGACATTTTTGCCCCTCTGTATCCACACCTTTTAAAATTTTGGAAATTTCTTTTTTTTTAAATGTAGTTTACGTCATAGCAAATCCATTGCCGTTTGTTACGATGAAATCGGATGTATAGTTCTCGAGATCTCTGGGGGGGGCCGAATCCGTCCCCCCCTGCTGGGAATCGACCATACCGTCCAGCCCTCCGTGAATAGGGTTGTCATTTTCGGCCTCCAAAAATACGACCATGTCTCGGATCTGCTTGAGAGGCTGGGCTGGCTCAGTGCGGAGAACCTGGTAGTTTACGATGCTCTTTGTCTCACAAATCGAACCCGAGGTGCTGGCAACTTCATTGACGACTTTTGGCCGAGACGCGCGACAGGCACACGCAGAAGGGTAATCAGCTTCGTATCCGACGATCTCACGCGGAGATGGGTAAGAGACGGTTCTGCTGCCGGGCGGCCGCCCTTTACAATGAATCACCGTCCGAGCTGTTGGAGCTGCAAGTTTCATCTTTCAACCGCCATCTGGTGAATAACCCGCGTTGTGCACCTGACTGATAAGACAGTGTATGTACGAGTGTGCGTGACCGTGTGACTGTTTCCTTTTGCTTTTACTTGACTTGACCTGTTCTGAGTTCTTTTCGTTTTAGTTACCGACGGGAGATATGAAAAGCCATCGTGTGTAGTGGATGACCTTCATAAATGTTTGAACCTGTGTGGTCACTAAGTGTGTACGCATTGAAAACAAACAGCATTTTTCAAAATGTCGGACAAGGCCAGCCAGGGCCAAATGAGATTAGGTCAATCTTAGAACGCAAGCTCTTACCAAACATCAGTACCTCTAAACCACACATGATCTGCTAAACTTTCCAAGGCTGTAACCCGGTGGAAAGGACGTGAGAAACATCAGGGCGTATATTCTGAGTTCAGAGCTGCCGAACCAAAGCCACATTTTCAATCAGAGACGCAGCCAGCCAAACATTTCGAGAGCCAAACAGCTCGCCCAGCGGTGGATCCCTCACTTCTTGTGGAGCCCCTGGATAAAAATATCAACAAAAGTTTACAGGGGGCTCGCAGCAGGGGCAGAGCAAGCCAAAACTTTCGGGGCATGAGTGGCCACTGGCTACAGTGCGTAGTCCTACAGGCTGGCAGTAGGCTGGTAGGGGGCCCCACAGACCGGCAGAGACCCTATAGGCCGGCGGTGGTCGCTACATGCTGGCAGGAGACCACACAGATTGGCAGGGGACCCTACAGGCCGGCAGGGGCTCCCTGCGTACCGATAAGGGTCCCCCTGTAGTATCGGATCTAAATATTTCACCTTCTGTCTTCTCTTGTGCACCGGTCTTAAAGTATTTTGGCGACAGTTTCGGTTCTTACAAGAGTAATTTTCTTCCAAAGATGGCCTCCTTCAGACATTTCGGGGGTCCTGGAAACCATAGGACCCCCACCTGGCTGAGACGCTGGTTTCAAACGACAGGGTAAAAAGGCCGAAGTCTAGCTAACCTGAAGTCATTGACCTTGATATTAACGAAATTTCAAGGCAGCAGAACTGTTTCACCTATCATGTTCTGCCCACTCGCGAAGTTTCATGTCTCTGCGCCTCTTCGCTTGCTGGCTTTGCTCCAAAAACCGAGTGGATGCTCATGAACGCCCGACCCGGTGAGGATTAGCCATATCTCCTTGCGGGTGGAGGTCGATTTGCCTCCTTTTTTTTTTTTTGTTTTCTTACGGTGCCGCCAAAGCCAAACCGTTTACGTATCAAGCTCAGACATGTTTTTTCGTATCACTTTTTGCACATGACACCAAAGTTTCAATGTGCTACATGGGTCGAAGGGGTCAGAAGCGTCTCCGGGAGACGTTCCTGGGAGACATGCCATTTCATCTTCAGTTGTTTACAGGCGAATGCTCGCTGCTTTACATATCCTTGATGTAAGATGATGTTTGACAGTGCTATGATGCTAGTGCTTGCCTTTCATAATAATAGGCCACCCTCGTCTTCTACAAAATGTTCGGAGCCTGTCAGAGGCGGATGCAGGGACGTCACTGGGAGTAATGCAACGACATTTTAAGTGGGTTATACGTGCTGAAAGCAAGATATATTCCTATACCTGAATGTTTTTACACGCCATAACATTCAAACGAAAGGCTTTTTTGTCCAGGAGCATGAATGAGGATCACAGGCAGAGCCAGACACAAAAATCTTGAAGGGTGGTGTTTTTGTCTGCATGTGTTAACGGTTTACATCATGAAATCATGCCCAATAATGACATTTATGGAAAACGCATATACGAAGTATATGTACGTATACATGCATGGGCAACACCGGATCCTGAAGAAATAAAGGGAAGGAACCCTTTATTTATAAAAAAGAAGATATTTATATATAAAAAGAAGAAAAGAAAATAAGAAAGCTTATTCGGTTTTATCCATAGATTACAGACTTTCAGCTCACTAGTTACCCTCTATTTGGTTCCCGTCACTGATGCTTCTAATGGACAGTTGTCATCATCTTTGGTAAAGATTTTGACACCGTACAATTCAGTGGGCCGAAGTGAATGAAAAATAACCCATACCTTATCTTCTTCCCTTATATTCTAGACCCTGCATCTGCCACTGCTCCAAAAACTGCTATCCATGATACTCGAGGCTATCTAAATGCTAAAACGTTAGTAACAGAGTCAAAGTGAGTACCTGGAGCGTCGTATGCTGCAAGCCAGAAGACGGCCGTTTGCCGCTCTTGCTGTCGTCATGATTTCGGTAATTAGCGACTCCGCTATGTGCCACCCAGTTTCTTGATAGGCTTAGAGATTTGCAGCTATACCACGCTATTCAGACTTTCAGAAGCAATATACGAGGCATTTCCCTAGTGTGAAACGAAAGACTGTCCGCACTTTTTGACAAAGTTTGCTCCTGCAAGTAGTCTTTTACACACTCTGTGGGCCAAAAGCAGCTTCTCCGGACCGTCTACTGCAAGGCTTGACTTAGTTTTGTAGAAAGCAAGCATTGCTGCAGACAGCATGAGGTACCCCAAGGTATAAGTTACCCTTCGGACAAATCCTGAAATGTTAAGCTTAAATACGGCTCGGCACATTTTTATGGTAATCATTTTGAAAGATCATGGAAGGCAACGAAACTTAAAATTAGCGCGTTGTATGTCAGCGTGCATCTGAAACATTTCTGTGCGGTAACTCGGGTCCCCTCGGCATATCGGACCTCCCCCTTCTACAGCCAAAACCGGTCGCACCATATGACGTTTATCTCGCTAACAAGGTGTTCAGGACTTCGTTCCGGGTTCGACTGCCCTGGAAACTGCGCAAAATATGAGAAATAGTCCCTTTTCCTCCCTTCGATCTAATATAACATTATTAATTCCTGATTCATAAGTCAGAGAAGGAACAGTTGATTTCCTGATTCTGTGCGCGTTAACTGGTTATTGACAAGTGTTTCATTTGCACACGCACAGACGTCTGGAATCTTATCAAGGTGCCGACAGCGGCCACGTGTTTTTGAAATGTCGTAATAGGCGCAGGACTAGACTCTGAGGTTTTGTCTCGTCCCGTCCCACCACGCTTTTAAAGAAATCTTCCGAAATTTTCCTACTGCGAAGGTTAAAAAATGAGTAGGTATTGTTGCAGGTAATGGTATGCAACTACGGGACAAAAGCAAATAGAAATAAGACCCCTTCTGGAATGCAACGGACAGTTGCTGCCGTCGCCAGCGGCGAGATGGAATTGGCATAAAGAAGTATTAAAGATGTTTCATGCGTTTAAGCCCACATTGCAAAGGTGCATCACAGGTAAAAATGAGACTGACGTTGAATTTCAATACGTGAATTCTCCCTCTCTCTCTCTCTCTCTCTCTCTCTCTCTCTCTCTCTCTGCCCCCAATGAAGATAACTTCATGGCAGTGGAACATGAGGAACCATTGGCACAAGAAACTAGCATCAACTCAGGCAGCACTAGCGCGACTGCAGATCTCCCGAGGGGAGACCTTGACCGGGAGTTTCCAGATGTCGCGGTGGCCAGTGCCAGCACTGCTGCTTCTGTGCTTGGTAGACAGCCCGCTCAGAGCATATCAGACGATGCGATGGGCAGTGCAACTGGTGCACTGCCTGGTGGACAGCTCGGTCCGGACATTTCGTATGGCGTAGGTGTCAGGAAGGTTATAAAATCATACGGTAAAACATTTTCATAGTCGAAAAAGTGTAGACGGCTATGGCTTTGGACCAAGCTATCTCCGCCTGGCTTACGTCTCGCGTCATAGGTATGCCGGAAAAGAGGGACACAATTGCCCGCCAACGATATTTAATTTGAAATGCTATGGGCGATTGGAAGGGGTTTCCATAAAACTGGATTTGAGGATTTTTCAGTGATTTTACGCAAAAATGGCCTCTAGATAAAATGAGCGGAACGTTTCCGTAATTCTGCGAGTCGGAGCTTGTGATTGTAAAAAGTATTGTCGCATACCAATTCCTTTGCGTTAGTTGTCTGGATCAGCGGAGAAAAGCGGGAGGAGGTTGGGAACTATAGGCCACGTAAGTGGCTTTTTCTCGCTCGGATTCTGAACTGCGTCATCTACTTGAAGCAGTTACAAATCTCAGCGCGTTATTATTGTTCTTTGGAAGGAAAAGTAATGCAACCTCATCTGACCTGATGTGGACTGACCTTGACTGGATGAAAAGCAGGTAATGCAAAACTGATCAAAAAAGGTTTCACTTCAGTCCTTTTTGTGACGTGGATCGAAACGGCTGCAAGTAGTTATCGACCTCTGGCAGGTAAAGTAAGACCAGCATTCCACCTGACCCTGGATGGCCTTGACCTGACATTTTTTGACATTAAGGCATGTTTTTGATGCAGGAAATCGTGACATACTCAGCTGGAGGCTCCAAGACCAGCATTGCCGATGATCTGATTCCCGAACCGATGTCAGTTTTTCCGACGTGTTATGCGTTTTACATGACCTGTGACATCATGGTTCATGTGGTCTGGACTGGCATATTTTCTGGATTGCAAGACTCAGGGCTATCGATTGGTGGTAGACCGGATCAGATCCCACGGTTTGATCCTGAGATAACAAGTCAGCGACCTTTTTAACACCCCCAGGCGGTCGCGAGGACGAAAGCACGTGAGGCAGTGTCGGGTTAAAAAACTATGTTTCACCCGGTGTGGATGGCGATTAATATGTTGAGAATGACAACACTCACACAATGATTTTTACGGATATTTTATAATTTTTTAACATCAGGCTGCCCATAAGTTCATAGCCTGGAGGGGAAGCTACGTTAAGTTCGTTGTCGTTCTTGGTAAAAGTTACTTTAGACCAGTTCATAGATGTCTGGTTTGCAAAGGAAACGGGACCAGAGCCAAAGCAGGGGAGACGCGCTGGAGTGACGATTTCGTAGGCGCTGCCGGAGATCGCCGCTCTGACATCTCAGACATGAAAAAACAAAGAGGTACATCTGCAAAACAAGCACACAGCATACAATACACAGCGACTGTAGGTGGCGTGTTGGTGTAGACGGGGTGAATATGAACATCGTCACCGCAACAGAGGTCCAGAGGAAGACGACAACAGAATACGAAATGAAAGAAAACAATGTCCTTTGCCCAAGGTCGCCAGACGACAATACGGCATATGAAAACATGAAAACATGACGGCGCGTGTTGCCCAACGGCGCTGTAGTGGGACCTCTTGGCTCCGTTGAATTCACACCGTGGGACGCCAGCTTGATTGGCGCAACAGAAGACCCCTTAGCTCAGCCAGCATGCCGCAGCAGGGGCACTCTTGGCTCCACTGTCATCCAGCGTACTTTGTGTTATGGCACTGCATGCTGTGGGTTTTGGGAAAAACCTCGCACGGAACCAGAATGTGCGGGAAAAACCCAATTTACATTTAACTTTTAGTAAAACGGTTTTTCGTTGCATATTACTTGTGTCCTAAATTTCGCGATAGTGTTCCGTTTCCTTGTGGAAATAATGAAATCTATTAAACCCGTTGTTTAATCGAATTCAGGAGTTTAACCATGTTCCCGGAGGGCTAGACGGTATGATCGATTCCCTGCAGGGGGAGCGGATTCGACCCCCCTTAAGATTTCGAGAACTACTCGTCCGATTTCATCGCAACAAACGGCAATCGATTTGCCGTGACGTGAACTATATTTTTATTTGAAAAGAAATTTTCAAAATTTTGAAATCTGTGGGTACAGGGGGCAAAAATGTCAAAATGGGGGTACTTTTGGACGTCTTATAATTCCGTTGTTTATCGGCCGATTTCAATGAAACTGGCATGAATCGAGATATTATAGATAGGGCTTTTACCATGGGTCCACAAATCTAAAATTTTGAGAAAATTCATGGGCGTTCACAGGGTTTCAAAAATAGGAGAATTAGTTTTCTAACAAATGAATGAACAACAGAGGCAAAAACACTTTTTTGGCTTCTGCTAGTCATGCTATGCTAAAGAAATACAAATCGCATTACAATGTTTGTATAATGTTAGCATAGGCGGTGCCAGGAACATGAAAAAGGGGAGACTGTCATGGTCATACGTTCTTCAGATCAACTTGTGACCTTTGACCTTAAATGACCTCCAGTGACCTTTGGGTTACTTGGAATGATTTTTTGTGCATTTAATATTATCTGTAAACGTTTTCAATCATTTGAATTCACTCTATTTCAAAAATTTCATCTTATGGCTATTGCGATATATGGTACGAGCACTGACATTTTAGGTCATAGCTCCGTGACCCGACCTGATGTCAAGCTGAAACTTGCTACACAAGTAGAGGGCAACCTTCTACGTGATATATATTCCGGGTTTGGCATTTGAATAAACGACGCCGAAATTATTGCAAAAAACAAAATTTGACTTTTGACCCTGACCTGACCTTGTATAGTGACCTCAGATGAGCAAAATTGTATCTGCACATTGCCCAACTATTTAGCTTTACATTGATACAAAGCTTTAAGTTCTATCTTAAAAACTCTGTTTATGGCAGACATTTTCCTTTGTACCCTCAACATGGCCAAAAACGTCCTGAGATGCCTTCCAAAAATGTTGCCTGGCTCCGCCCCTGAGCAAAATAGAATTTTGAAATTTTGTCATGGCGCGTAGAAAGGATAGCTTGGAAAAGTCACAAAGTTTCGTTAAGCTGCGTTAAAAATCCTGGAATTGGCAAGCAATAACCCGAGGGGGTCGGATTCGGCTCCCCCTGCCGGGAATACGGTTAAATGGTATTTGTATTTATGTCGGTTGGGATACCTTTTACCTTTTACCTACTGATGCCTTGTGTACTTTATTGACTGGTGTTATTACCCCTTCATCGATATTATTTATTGTAACTTGATCACGTTCAGTGTTCATGGGATTTATTTTTCCTGTGTATTGATATTCGTGTTTGTCCTGTATTTCGTGAAAGTGTTCTGTCTGCATGGCATACGAGGTGAAAGTAGATGAAATTGATTAAGCCCGTTTTCACGAGGAACGAAAAACGAGCTTAATCAAATCAGCATCTTTGTTTTTTTCCTAGCAGAGTTGCAGCCCCAGGGGGATCTGCTTATCTCGCACATAGGCGGTGAGAGAGAGTCGTTGTCTGGCATATCTGTGGCAGAGTATGAGAAAATGTTTGAAGTTGAATCGTGTGTGGCATGCGTGGCATGGGGTGAGTCCAAGTCCATCAAAGGTGTATGAGTGCGTGAGGCGGGTGTGACAGTTGCGGAGGAGGGACAGGAACACTTCCTTGTATTTTGTGAAGTGCACGGTTTGCACGCTACGCGCCCGAACGACGGAGCGCTCTGCGCGTGCGCCGCACGCCGGGAATCCCGCCAGCGGCCAGTCGTCTCCTAACGTTTGTATTGTGTATTTATTTATGTGGTGTTTACTACGTATGTAGTGGTATAACGCAAACATCAGAACACACAAAATTAACTACAGAGACATTTGGCCAGACGGTAATTCGAGTGTCGAAGTGATGTTTGTGATCGCGCGAGAAGTGCACTGAGCACCTGCAGCCACATTTGGTGACCCCAACGCGATCGACCTGCGACGCACGACGGTGTGGTGCGCGCGAGGGCCATCTGTGCCGCCGGTGTCGACTGGCGAGCACTGGCGGGCTTAAGCCGGCTGAACGCGCGTAAGCCTCGAGGGACGCGGCGCCGGCGTCTGTTGACGTCGGGCCGGGCGGCGTCTGATTATATTGCACGCCGCCATAGTGAGTACGACACCAGCCGGGCGGCGCCGTGCTAACTATGCCTTAGACAGCTTATAGCACGCCAAACAGCTTCCTTCAAGTAAGGTCTTTCTTGAAGTAAAACAGTACCGTACTTATTCCTTCCCACGGCGGGAAGTGCACTTTCTCGAGGAACGGAAAAAACGGACTTAATCAAATCAGGATGTTCATTTCCTTGCACAATGCGCTGCCCGATGGGGATCTGCTTATCTCGCACATAGGCGGTGAGAGGGAGTCGCTGTCTGGCATATCTGTGGCAGAGTATGAGGACATGTTCGATGTTGAATCGTGTGTGGCATGCGTGACACTGGGTGGGCCCAAGTCCATCTAAGTGCACAGGGTCATGTAGGATTTTTTATAGAACTGTATAACACTGCAATGGCCCATTCAAAGCCGCAAAGCCCTATGGATTCCCAAACATCATTTTAGGTTGAACGAAAGGTTAGTTGTGGTCAGCTAAGTCCAAATTTTCAAATGACAGAATCGGAAAAGTCGAAGTTTTAGCGGCGTCTACGTGGTTATTGAGTCTTTTCTTCAGGGGTCAGAAATGGCCGATGAAGGCCAAGAGAGATCACGTGCGGTCACCAGCCGACGGTGTCCGACGCCATTTGCGCCTGCCTTGGGGAGGAATACGTAAGGGGCACATGGCCATGTAGGACTTTATTGTAACGGGACTTATCGCATTGCGGGACCCATTTAAGACTCTTTAGTGCATTGCTCAGGGCAGAAATGGTCATTAACCTTGGATGACTCCTCATAGCCTGGTTTTGCCCTGCAGTGTGAGATAAGATTACTTGTATTATTAATTCGAATTCACACCCATTTAAACCCCGTACAGGCTCAAATTACTGACTGTGGGCAAAACGTTTGGATTTTATAGCATGTACACGTATTGGCGGGTTACAACCTGACCCAAGGTCACGGGCACCCTGGTGACATGGTGGCAGCATGCGTAAGGAGTCATGTCGCTGATTATTTTTCGAGCATCGAATTCCCGTAAAAATGGGTTCAAATCTAGTCAATCTCAAAAGAGGGCAAAACTGACCTGACCTCAGGTCACTGGTCTGAAATTTTTCGAAAAATCTGAAAGATACGAATTTGCGTCCTGTGATATGCTCTTATTCCTGCAAGTTTTGTCGAACTCGGTCCAGTCCCGGAAACGTTGTAATGGGTCAAAGTTTTTTGAGGTCCTCCTCTTTGACCTGACTTAGTCCAGTGACCTGTTCTGGCCAGGGCCTGAAGTTCTGCAGGGTGTGTGCAAGAGATGACAGGAAAGATGTTTTAAATCTCCCAGCTCTGTGTTTCGCCAATTTTCCATTATGTTGGGAAAACCGTAGGGGGTGTCGAAACACACCCCTGGCACGGGGCGGGTTCATGAGCGGCGCGCTGTTTGTCGGACAGGACGCCAACGCGGACGCCGGTCGGATCGGACTGGTGATCGTCGTCACCGGACTGGTGGGCTCCATCCTGTGCGGCATCTGGCTCGACAAAACGCATCGCTTCAAGTAAGCTGCCACGCTGCTCGGCTGGTGGGCGAGGTCTCTCGCTCCGCGACGACCATTCAGAAAATGACCACTTGATGGTCTGGGTGAGTGTCGTATGTCGATTCATCCAAATCCCAGGAACGATTCATCCAAATTTTGCGGGAAGTATTGTTGTGTCGAAGTCATTCCAAGGATGGAAACGTCTTGAAAACCTCGATACGATTCTCCGACTTTGGACTGACAGAGCAGGAGCGCGCTTTAGAATATTTGAACTTAGAAGACGAAATGGGGCTAGGGATGTTTGAAATTTACAAGGCGATCAAGTTAGCGAATTCGGAAATTAAAAAAATGCTCTGAAAAAGTTGACTTCAATGCACTTCATGTGAGTGCAGATAAATTCATTGTTGGATTTCCTACGAAATTCAGTTCTTTATCCAAATGCAGAGTCGTTGAGATCATGAAAAAACCACAGATGCATTTGCGGTACATTTCAGAATTGGCAGTGGTCCATTTTCGCAGTGCACTGCAATTTTTCTCCATACCATCACCGCTGGAAGAAAACGGTTTCAGATTTGTGAATCTTTGGAAAGGCATCTTCCTGACTATCGGAACGTTTACGGTTATATGCCAGGTCATAACACGGCTAGTTCATTATGTGTTAGCAAAAGTCCATCATATGTTAGTATTTCTGTCACAAACTCCGGGATGAATGAGGCAGCTGTAAAAAAGTAAAAGTCGCAACCCCGCACGCCAAAATTTGCATGTGCCACATGAAACACTGGAGGTCTTTTTTAGCTGTCCTACCCGTTAATAGGGAGGTAAAAGTGTCCCTTTATCCCTAGCCTAGATACGCTACATGACGAACTGCAACACTCAGTGCCATCATGGTAAGGTGGGGTCCGCTTTTTTTCATGTTGTCGCAGGGCGAGCATTACACTAGGTTACATTATTAGTCAGCATATAATGTAACCCAAGATTTCAGCTAGGGCAGATAGCAACCTAGAAATGCCGTTTCAGATCCCGGTTGACAAATGATACAGGAATCAGGAGGATGCAAAAAAAACAGCGTCACCCGAAAAAAGGAGAAAGAAATGAAGGAAACACCAATAAACATATGCATATCAATATAATATTACACTTTGCCCCGTGCGTTGCATTCATCCGCTTGCTCGCTTTTCCATAGCGTGTCAGTTCATGTCGCCGTGACTGACATACTGGATCAGAAATCTAGAACGATGTTGTCTTTTAACTGTTTTAAATGTCCCAACGTTTTCCTAGTTTCGTAGCATCTGGTGGAAAACTATGGGAGTAGCACATCGATGTCTTGAGGAACTTCCTGCTTGTAAAGTTTATTGCGAAGTTTGCCATCTGGTGTGTCATAGCACCACCACGCGCGCAAAGTATTGCAAAATACACAGTTTGTTTCGAGATGTCTGGAGTGGCGATCTACTTTACTGATGAGCGATCTCGGAGATATTTGTCTCAGCTTATTCTAAACTTCTGCAATAGTCTCTCTCTCTCTCTCTCTCTCTCTCTCTCTCTCTCTCTCTCTCTCTCTCTCTCTCTCTCTCTCTCTCTCTCTCCCCCTCTCTCACCCACTTATCCACTCACTCGCGCATTCACTGTCACTCACCTCCCTCCCATCCTCCACGATTCGTTCATTTCACTCTCCATGAGACCTTTTTTGGTGTAAAATTTTGAAAACTCAAATATGCGCGTATCAAAACATACAGAGAGGTGTCCCCAGTGGCACCACCAAAGGGGAGCTAAAGAACTGAAACCTTCCGTCAGGTTTTCAAGGGCCGGTGATCCAGGGGCTTGGCTTGCAAGACGTTTTTCTTTACTGAGGTAAACTTGAGTGGTTTCTGAGCAATCTGATGATCAAGTGGGGCCACTGACCTAGTCTAGACTCAAAGTAATTCTGAACCGATTTTACAGTATTTTTTGGCGCTGATTTCAGCATTGGTAGTTAAATATTTGGTTCCCTTCCAGTGATCAGAGTTATTCTGGTCTCGTGATAATCCAGTATCTAATTCATACCTAGTCCATAGTATCTAGTATCTAGGTCTGGGATAGTAAAAGATAGCTTTTGGGACTGGCAGTTACAAAAGATCATATTGGCATTTGACCTTTCGTCGACCTGACTTTAGCCCGAAGAAAAAAACAATCACTGACTACAACGAGTGATCAAATTTCAATCCAAGCTGTTACAAATGCAAGGTTTGCAGTCTCTTATGCTATAAAACTACTACGATGACAGCGGAAACGGCAGACGGCCTACTCGCTTTCGTCATGACGTGAGAGGCAACCAGGTGATCTGAAAGGGTAAAATAAGGTATCATTTAAGTTAGAACGTTAAAAAGAGGGTGAATGTTACACCCTCATTTTCGTCATATATTTTGGCTCTTCTTTTTCAAATGCCAAACCCGGAATGTGTATGACGTAGAATTGTGCTCTCTACGTGTGTATCAAATTTCAGCTTGATATCAGGTTGGGTCACGGAGCTATGACCTAAAATGTCCGTGCGCGTACCATATATCACATATAGACGCTGTACTTCAATCAAGAGAGAAATGGGGTTGACGAGAAAAGTGAGTGACAACCCTCCCTCCCCCCACCTTCGTTCGGCTCGTGGGTGTAAATCCTTACGCCTCCGATGAAAGTTAAATACTGGATGTCATATGCGCTCAAAGCCTGACACGCGTTCGGCTCTGTCACTTATATTACGCCTTTATCCCTATTCAAGGAGGGCTAGCGGTAAGGCCGATTCCCGGCACGGGGGGGGGGCGGATTCGGACTCCCCCCCGAGATCTCGAGAATTACACATCCGATTTCATCGCAACAAACGGCAATCGATTTGCCATGACGTAAACTACACCTTTATAAAAATATTTTTTTTTAATTTGGAAAGGGGTGGATACAGGGGGCAAAAAAGTCAAAATGAGGGACATTTTTGTGACTTGTTATAAGTCCGTTGTTTATGGACCGATTTTCATTAAATTGGTATGGGTCGAGAGATTATGGATGAGACTTTTACCACTGGTCCATACATTTGAAATTTTGGGAAAATTCAAAGGCGTTCACAGGATTTCATAAATAAAGGGGTTAGTTTCGTAACAAATGAATGAACAAAAAACGCAAAAGTATCTTTTTGGCTTCCGCTAGTCATGCTATGCTAAAGAAGTACAAATGGTATTACAATGTTTCTATAATGTTAGCATAGGCGGTGCTCAGGGACATGAAAAAGGGAACTGTCATGGTCACATGTTCTTCAGATCAACTCTTGACCTTCGACCTTAAATGACCTGCAGTGACATTGGATTCACTTGGAATGATCTTGTGTGCATTTAATATTATCTGCAAACGTTTTTAATCATTTGAATTCACTCTATTCCAAAAAATTCTTTTTATGGCTATTGCGATATATGGTACGCGCACTGACATTTTAGGTCATAGCTCCGCGACCCGACCTGATATAAAGCTGAAATTTGATACACCCGTAGAAGGCACAATTCTACGTCATATGCATTCCGGGTTTGGCATTTTAAAAAGAAGCAGCAAAATCTCTGCTATAAAACCAAATTTTTACTTTTGACCTTGACCTGACCTTGTAAAGTGACCTCAGATAAACAGATTGTACTTGTATGGTGCCCAACTATTATTCTATACATCCATGTAATGCCTTAAGTTCTATCTTAAAAACGCTACTTTTGACAGTCGTTTTTCTTTTACCCTGAACAAGGCCAAAAATGGCCTGAGGTGCCTCCTAAAAACGTTGCCTGGCTCCGCCCCTGAGCAAAACAGAATTACGAAATTTTGTCACAGTACGTAGAAAGAATAGCTAGGAAAAGCCACCAAGCTTCGTGAAGCTCCGTTAAAAACGCTGCAATTGGCAAGCAAAAAACCCGAGGGGGGCGGATTCAGCCCCTTGCCTGGAATAGGGTCGACGGATCGATTACAGGATACCATCTACTTTAACCCGCCCCGACTGGCAGTCATCGCCCTACACGCCCCCAGTCGGGCGTTGACAACCTGCACCCCCTGTTCTCTAACCGAGAACGATTGGTCGCACGATGGAAATGAGCATACCATTCAAAAGCTCGTAACAAGTAAAACTGAAAGCTTCATTTTGTACTTCTGAAGAACATTTCAGCCATGAACCCATATATACATAGACTACATGGACCCGAGAAACGCCCTTGATCTCAAGGGCTGCGATTACTATGGACCAAGGAAAAGGAGGGACGGATAAACAAATGTCCACATATACCGGTACCGGTCTAAGTTCTCTGATTTATGGAATATTTACGCAGAAACGTCGAGATAAAGATAAGGTCCTTGCGCCTCAGGGGCACTGGCGCCCGCGCCGAACGCGAGATGAAATTGATGGGCACTAATTTTAGCGCTCCTTTGTTTTGGCGCAATAGGCCCTGCTAACTTTTTTGAAGTTATTCTGCCATTGTCTATTCGTTCCAAATCATTCATCGTAGATTCTAAAGGTGACGCATTTTCGTTCATACCAGTTATCTGTGATATGATCTCGGGTCATTGCTTGGAGGTCAGTGATACTTTGCTATATGACGATTATGGAAGTCTCCGTCACCTCATACTCAAGACGTTGGGAAAAATTCGTCAGTTTCCGAACAACGACAAACATGTACTGAAAATGAACTTGATCTTAGGTTAATGACACAGGAGTTTCCCAAAAATCTGAGGTATCAGACTGACATATCAAACACACGTATCTGAGGTAACAGACACCTGTCCACATCCCTAATCTTAGAAAGTTGTTTTGATGTCTTGTTGTTTGAAGAAAGTTATGGACGGCTAAAGTTTTATGGACATAGGTCTCTTTAACCCAACTTAGGTGAGAAGCCTGACATGAAGTCGAAACTTTGACAAAAATGCAGAAAGGATCATGCAAAAGGTCACAAAATTCCGTGGTGCTGCATTGTTTGTTCCCTCGCAATTAAAAAAAAATCCTAGAGTGAAGGCTGTCAACCCACCACACATACACACACGCACGGACGAGGCACGTTTAAAAAGAGTTTCTTGATGTTGCATTTTGTTTGGTGTTATCCAGAGGAATTTGTCGTGTGCATTGCGGGCACTTCAATACCGCTGTATCTGGCCGTCCCAACAGTAGCTCCGGTGGGTCTTGCGGGATCACCACGGTCCTCTGTGTATTTCAAGGTCACCACGGGTCATCTGTGTGTTCCATGGCCACCACGGGTCATCTGCGTGTTCCATGGTCACCACGGGTCATCTGTGCGTTGCAGGGTCACCACGGATCATCTATGCGTTGCAGGGTCACCACGGTCCTGGTGTACGCGCTGAGCGTGGCCGGTATGCTGGCCTTTACGTTCACGCTGCCGGTGGGCCACATCAGCGTGGTGTACGTCACCGCCGGCCTTCTTGGCTTCTTCATGACCGGGTACCTGCCGCTCGGTTTCGAGTTCGCCGCTGAAATCACCTATCCGGAACCGGAAGCGACAACTTCCGGCCTGCTGAACGCATCCGCTCAGATTTTCGGCATCGTACTGACGGTCGCTGGAGGCGCTCTAATGACACAGTAAGTGGGACACAAATAGGTGCATGTTGTGAGCTCACACACTGATGTGGCATGTTTGAAGGTCTGTTTACATCCGCATGAATCAATGCGAGAACGTATTTACCATTTACACAATAATGACATATGATTTAGCCAAAAATGGAGTCCTGAGTAGCATGAACATCTTTACGATTCCTTTTCATTCATGATTTGAATTGCTATCTCGCTGTCTTCTGAGTACTTTTCCTGAAGCTAACGACGCTACTTTTGTACTTGAGTTGAGTTCATCCCACACCCCAATCATTACGTCTAGAAATGCCGGGGACCTGCGAGCCTAAAGAAGTCAGGGATGTCGTGACGAATGAGATACTTTCATACATCCCGTAAAAGAGAAAATAGAGTGATGGAGCCCCTCTGTGCAGTTCACAGTGGTAGTGTAACGAGCTGAAGTCTGGTTAATGGTCGAGAGACTGCATGTATGCCTGTGAAAATCCTGTCTTGCTGATCAGGCTTAAAAGTGAAAAAACGGGAGCAAAAATTAGCAACAAAACATAGTAATTCGATAACCAACAATTCTCACTGGTGGCTTCTCTGCTTTGTTCCGTCCTCCTAATCGACCGCATTATTGTTTTACGAGCGAGGCCGAAGGTTTTCACTAGGAGTCTCTTAAGTGGCATGTGCTTGCATTTGCAATGCGTTAGCCGCATGTATATTCTTGCACGATGCCAGGAAAACGAATGTTTTAGACTGAAGTCATTGGCACACTTTTTTTGGCACGAGCCTAGCGAGCTGCCAGAAATTGTGTCCGTGACCGACAGTGGACAAACATGGATATGTGGAAAAACATTTTATAGATTCTTGCCTAGACCCTTGTTTTAACATAATTTATAATGTCACGGAGGACAAAGTGATGGAAAATGTTTGAAAAAACGAAAAATTCCGTAGGCGAAAGCAAAAATCAGGCCACAGTTAAGGACGAGAACTATTGGCTATAAAGAACTACAAACCGAAACTGACTTGCACTTCCACTGTATTCCACGATTTTGGAGGTCAAGCCGTGGACTCTCATTGCAGTACTCTGTGAACATATGATGTTGATGGAAAGGGAAAATGGAGAGGAATACGAAATTTCGAGCACTCACAACTTATTTGGCATTATTAAGATTTACCTAAGTGAGGACGGATATGGGGAGTGCTGAAGAGCCTGAAAAGAGCGACGTGTTTACGCGAGCGAGACAAACAAAGGCTGCGAAGGTGATACCTGAAAATACCTGGAGCAGCTGGGTAAATGCAACCGTCCAAATATGACAGATCACCTCACTTTCGAGGAAGACGATAGGTGGTGGAAATCAGTAAAAATATGTCGGTTTTGAGACCAAGTTTGACGGAACGTTATTAAGTTTGATTATTAGGAATATTAAGACTATTAATTACCATCATTTTGAAGATTATTGCGTATGTACATAACGTACATACTTGATAAACGATTTTTTTAAATAAACGTTAATTATTTTTTATAAATTATGATTTTTTTCGCTTCTTTGCTATGTCTTTCATGTTGCGTGACATAATTAGGTATTACGATTACAAATACATTCTTTGTCCGCAAGGAAAATTATGTCTGCCTGTAAAGCATCGCGTTCATAGTAAATGCTCGTGTCTCTTGTTTCACACTGCATTTTTCCCGCAGGCTCCGTGGTAAACGCAAGCCATTCAGGAAAAGGCATGCAGGATAACGTGCTGGGTTTCCAGCACGGGAAATTCCTATATCTTAACTACAACAGTCATAAAGAAAAGCACTTCTTGCGCATAATCATCCTGGTAATAATGTTTCCGCTCAAAGATTTTTTCATGGGCGCTTTTGCACTGTTCTGTGATGACAGCGAACGGCATCATGGGCGCGCGTGACGTTAAACACGCGCAGTGGAAGGGGGTTTCGCGCTAACGCGCACTGCATGGGGGGCACAAAACTGCCGCCCCCCGACCTCAGAAATGGAAAGAGGTGGAGATACGAAATTGACGGGCAAGGTAGGGTCATAACAAACTACACTGTGTGCAGTTCTCATAGCCCTAGGTTAACATCTGTGGTGAAATGGGGTCGACAAGGTCAACTGTAGACACTTTCTCGGCCCATTCCCTACGACGTTTCAAACAAAACGGCAAAACGGCGCTTCTTGGAACGCAAAAGCACGTAAGACGGCAATGTCCTTTCATCTGACGTCTTAAGAAAGGATTCTGGGTCGAGGTCATGTTAGGTCATTGACCTATGACATCATTTTTCCATTTTTTGCAGATCGAGCACACGGGATACTGGTGTAGCTTCAGTGTAAATAAGGGCGCTAAACACATCATTCAGAGCATTTTCCGTGAAGAATGCCAACATCGGTATATTCGGTCACTTTCAGCGTGCATTAACCTCCGCAAGGTCAAAGGAAGTGAAGCGAGGTCTTCACGCTGGACTGAGTTTTTGATTCAAAGTAAGGTCTATGTCGATTGTGTGCATTGAAGTGATTTTGTTACAATGAAGCATGATGTGATTGTCGCAGAACGAGAAAAAAATACATACATTATATATATATATATATATATATATATATATATTACGAATATATATATTACAGCGTCCACAAATGAACATGTTGCATTGCATATCTGGATCAGGTCATAAGCTGGTTGATTTTGTCCTTTGAGCTTCACTGATGCTGGTTGTGGTCATAGTAAATCCAACAGTTATCCCCGAATGATATCAGTTTATTCATCATTCCCGAACGATGTTAGTTCCAAGACAAGGAGCGATTTCTGTGAAACGGCATGAGCGCCCCGTCGATGACCTTGGGAACTAAGGTGGCCGTGACTCCAAATTGGTGATCCACCCCTACCAGCCCGAGGGGAACCGGTGTGCCAAGTTTCACGCTCCTGTCGTCACCCTTTTGACCTGTGACCCGAGAAAAGTGTCACGGACTATCATGCCACACATTGCAGATTTTAGCCATGAAGACATCTTCGTAACAACAAAGGTCGCCCACTGACCTAGACCCAAAAACCACACATTTTCCAATAGCTGAGACAACGACCAATATGCTTGTGCTTACCGAACTAATTTATTTTTATAAGCGTGAAAACTACGTGGCTAAGAAAGCTGGCCTCCTTGAGGTCATTATCGTCACCTTGGAGGTCGCCTGTAGACCTAAAACCAAAACCTTGGATGTTATCGAGTGGCTCACCTGACGAGTAACACAATGTTTTTTATCGCGTTGCCCTGTCTCTCTTTGTTCAAAGGTTAGTAGGGGAGGTCGTTTTAACCAGCCCCCGTCGGACTGCCACAGAACGAACAAATACAGCGCCACGAAACTCTGTGTACCTTCTACTTAATCATTTTTGCACCCCGTACCCAATTTTTGACCTCAAGGTCACGTAAGGAATCTGACCTGGACCAGGTCAAGTAGACCTATGTCCAGAAAAGTTTGGCGCCCTGAAACTTTTTTGCAAAACATGATATCACAGCAAAACTTTCCAAGGTTAGAGATCTCGACACATGCAAGAAATCTGCTATCTCGCATTTTTCGGAAATGTCCGGGTCTTTGACCTAAGGTCAGGCCGTTTTAATATGTTGTCCTTTTTTGAAAACTTGCGGGATTTTTTAAAACAATTTGAGTGTGGGGAGATCCAGACATCCAGTTTCAATCAATGGGCAAAGTTTCCATGACCTCCAACCACTGACCTGAGGTCGGGTCACGAACAATTGTTATGAGTCAAAATGCACTGCCATCAAATGCTTGCATAAAAATCGGCGATGAATGATTCAGATCGGGTTGAAAATGGCAGAACTGGCTCGCACAACTGCGACTAACGCCATGAAGTTTAATAAGTTTTAAAAATTGCATATTTTGGGAATAACTAAGCTTCTGCAAATAAAGTTCCGCCAGTTTTGTAGATTGATAATTACTCAGTTTTTTCCAGAATTTCAGGATGAGAAATCATTCCAAGAACCACAAGTATTAAGAAACAGCACTTGAAAAGGCATATTTTGTAAAAATGAAAGAACGCTTAAATTAGTTCCCGTTAATTTCATATCGCCTTCGTTGGTGGCGCCCACCGCACAGCAGTGCAAAAATCACCGTGTCTTTAACTCAACATTTCCATGTACATATTAAACAAGTCAGTGAAATTAGGTGTGTATCGGCATCTGTGGACTTTTATCTTCCCACTGGTGCCTTTATCTAAACTTTATTAGTCACAGCTCTTGAGATCGAGGCCGTTTCTCGGCCTCATGCAGGCGGCTATGAGAAAACATATATAGGGCGTATATGGTTTACATGTTGTCCAAAACTAAAAACGAGGCCGTTTCGGGCTCTACACGTTATGAGCGTTCGAACGGTGCGCTTATTTTTATTGTGCGACCAACCGTTCCGGAGTTAGAGGCGGCGTTCAATCGCCCCCTCCCCCAGTCGAGTGTGCATGGCGCTGACCCACAGTCGAGCGCGGATTACGCCCCCCGTCGGATGGATGTGTAAAAATGGCCCCACTGGGCCATGGTTAAGTTTACTGGATTCACAAAGGGAATAGTTTTACGGGCTACGTTAAGACTGTGTTAAAAAAAGTTGCATAAATTTTATCTATTATGACCTTGAGTGAAGGCATGTGGTCTACACTGACACCTTATGACATACTGCTCATTGTCGGCACTCGACCATCTCGCAGCACCAAGATGTCGACGGAGATTAAACAAACTCGGAAAAAATGCAAAATCCTAGATCATCCTCGTTATCGTTACATCATTTTGAAATTACGTGGGAAACCTTTCATTTTTCACCAAATTTTTCACCAAGCTAATATGTCGAAGGGCATTGAAAAGCTGACGAAACTGCGCCATTTGCTAGCAGAGTTTGGAAAAAAACAACATGGAGATATCTGACGTCCTTCCCCCCAGCAAGTTGCGAGTCTTGTTTCTCATTAGCAGTAAACACTGGGATCACAGGTTAGTTAGGGAATACTTATGCCCTGCTAACCGTGGCTAATTTCGGCTCATTGTCAACGGTACCATGCGTCGATGATTTTGAGCGGCATAACATAGTGGCAGACGCCATATGACCAAGTAGTCCGAGCGCCCTAAAGCCCCAACTACACAGAGACACACATGACTTAGTGCAACATTCTGAGCACTTTAAACAAGAGTGTGCTACATTTGCGAAAGGATAATATCATGACCCTCTGTTGGCGACTATGCCCGGTAAACGCCTGTGACTTAATTCCCCGTTTCATGTCGGCAGATGGGACGAGAGAGCCACGAACCTGTGCTTCGCCGCCGCGCTTGTGCTGGGCGCCATCCTGACGGCCGTCATCAAGGAGGACCTGCGCCGCCAGAGGGCGCACAACGTCCGCGGCGGCGGCGGCCGCCCCGCTGAAGTCCAGACCAGTCAGCTCTGAGGCAGGCGCCTCGCCTTGCAGGGAGCACACGGCGCTGACAGCGGCCATGCAGGCCCCGTCGAACAAGAGGGCAGCGCAGACCAAACACGGCAGGCGCGCCAATCCGACGCTGGAGAGCCACATTTGACTGGGCCACACTTGAGCGCAAGGCTAGAGTCCAGCTTATCCGTTTGCACAGCACGTCCAATATGCCCAATGTGTCTCAATGAATTTTTTTGTGTTAACTTCTTTTTGGCATATAGAATAGCAATGCTGACTTAAGAGTAATGAAAGTTCTGCGCAAAAATTCTCCGTGTCACCGAGGTTATCATCTACCTGACCCTGCACACATCCCGATGTATGTAGGATGTATGATGTATGATGTATGTAACCCCATCGTTCCGAGGCCGTCGTTCTCAAGACTCTGACCTCAGAACCAATGGAGCTACAGAGAGAAAACTGACACCGATGGAAAATACCGGATACTTGTTTGGTGACACAATTCGTATTTATTTCGGCTGAGAGGTCAGATTAGACCAGGTCCTTGCTCTTCTGTACCAAACGTCTGGAAAGATGCTCAAAATATTTACATCATAAACAGTTATTTTTAGGCTTCAGGCCAGCAGCAGGGAATAACTTGTGTACGACAACTTTCGGGTAACAGGAACTTCGAACTGTTGCCTTTCTTACATCGCTGATGCTGTGTCACGGGAACTAGATTGTTCCTAAACCAAGAAAAGTGATCAGAAAACCACTGTTCTAGGGTTACTTAATGTCATGTTTGGTCAAATCCCGCGTTTGTCATGCTTCTCTACATGGCGAGCCAGAGTTAACATCAGGAGCGGTGGAACCTCTGTGGAGATGGGGAGCAAACGCGATTTTTATCTTGTTTCTTTCCATGCAACGCCGTAAGATTAATGTTAAATGTTGCCAAAAGTTGGGGGACGGCTGCCCCTCCCTCCCCTCCGGTTTCGACGTCGCTACACGGAATCGCTCAAAACATCAGCGAACTGCTGTGATCCGTTCCTTCTGAAATTTTGTTCACCATATTTCACGCGGGCAGGGTCAATCAATGCCTCCTCCCCTCCACCCCCTCGTGGGTATTCTACCACCATAGCCGAAAAATGCATACGTTTGCGATGTACTACTGAAATATGACTTTTCCTCAGTATTCTCTTGCCACGTTACACTAAAATGCTAACGTCCCACACGCTCCAGGAGGTGTTTCGGGAGGCATGTCAGGCCATTTTGCGATAGTTTCGGACAAAGGCTCACTCCTTCACATAGCGGCGCTGCGAGCTGATATTTAGCAAAACTATTCGTATGTCAGTGCATGCCATATATGATAATTGGCCGTCAACATCATCTGTAAAATGTCCGGAGACTGTCAAGGGCGGATGCACGTAACATCACAAGGGGGCAGCACCACGTCATGTGAAGGTGGGTTGCACGAGCTGGAAAACAAGGTACGGTTCGACAACTAAACGCTTTTGGATGTCATGACACTGATACAAAGGATGCAAGTGGTCAGCTCAGCGGCTGCGGTCAGCGAGACCGGTCGTGTGTCCGCTCGCTCCGCGCCCCCGTCGCCTACACGGCACCTAGCGCGGGCAAGCGGGCGACCGCGAGCGACAAGTGCCGTGAAAACGCATTCTCGCGCTCTGGGTGATCTGCAGTCACTTGCTTATACACCCGATGTTCAGTTCTAGTGTCTGTGGTGCCTGCAGCCGCTTTACCACAAGAAGGAAGTGGCTGGCTTCAGCCCGTTTCACCTATGCCGACGCTTCATGAAAAACGCGCCTGTAAACCGGCAACAGCGCGACCACCCTTACCGAGGAAAACGTCAGTATCGGACCTCGTCCGGGTGATGGCGCCGAGATGTCAGACGACCGAGACGGAAGCCGAGAAAAACGTGGCCGCTCCGAATCAGAGGAATCTGTGCCCTCAAGCAAAAGGGCGCTGCGAGCCGAGAAGACGGGTCTCCGCTACCGGCTTAGACAAACCGCGATTTAACCCTTTTCCCGGAGGGCCAGATGGTATGGCCGATTCCTGGCGGGGAGATTCGGTCTCCCCTGAGATCTCGAGAACTACACATCCGATTTCATCGTAACAAAGGCAATTGATTTGCCATGACGTAAACTGCATTTTAATACGAAGCATTTTTCAAAATCTTGCAAAAGGTGGATACGGGGTCAAAAAGCCAGAATGGGGCTATTTTTTGCACTTGTTATAACACTGCTTTTTATGACCGATTTTGATGAAACTGGCATGAATAAAGAGTTTGTGAATGGGGCTTTTATGAAATGTTGAGGAAATTCATACGCGTTCACAGGGTTCCGAAAATGGGATTACTTACCCAAAAACTGAATTAACAGTTAAAAACCTTTTTTGTGCTTTTACTTATCATGTTATGTCGGAAAAGTACAAATCGTACTACAATGTTTGTATAATGTTTAGCTTAGGCGGTATGAGGTACATGAAAAGGGGGAACTGTCATAGCCACATGTTCATCAAGTCAGCTTACGGCCTTTGGACTTAAAAGGCCTCCAGTGATCTTAGAGCCACGTGGAATGATCTAAAGTGCATTTTGTTTTGTCTGGAGACGTTTCCAATCGTTTGAATTTACTCTATTCCTAAAACTCTATTTTACGGCTATCGTGAGATAAGGTACGCGCATTGGCATTTTAGGTCACGGCTCCGTAATCCGACTTGATATTAACCTGAAAGTTGATACACAAGTAGAGGGCACTCTTGTAGGTCATATATATTCCGAGTCTGGCATCAGGAAAAATAGCCCAAAAATTACTAGGAGATTGGGACGTATCCGACATATATGGATCGAGAAACGAATGTACGAAAATATTTACCTGGCGAATTCAAAACCCTGTTGTTAAATAACCCGCCTAGATTTTTCCTGATGTCGAACAGCTTAGGAGGTCCCATAATAGATAACGGCATTCGCGCTGGATACCGAACGGATCATTCGATCGTGACGTTGAGCTTAAATGTAACAGACTAACCCCCCCCCCGGAAAAGGACTTTTCAAATTTTATATCTCGCTGCTTCACTGCTTCGAGACACCCAGTATCTTGAGCAAATGAAGGCCACGATAGCTGAGACGGTAGTCCAGTATGCTATACGCTTATACACGGAGACGTTCTTGGCTGGAAATAAAAACGGAGTTGATATATGAAAATGAACATCCAGTTCACCATAAGTGATCCTCATTTTCCGAAATTCTTAATGAACTTGGGATCTGAAACCATCTCCTACGCTATTCATAGAAAACGATTACGGCAGGAAGAGAATAATTCCTAGCGAAGCATTTCCACGTGTTAGTCAACTTAATGAACATCCCAACGCAGCTTTGGCGGAGAAATTGGGAGAAAATGAACAGCATCTCGGAGAATTAAGACAAAAAATGCACGGCATGTTGATGAGAAGGTCACGTGCACTGTGACATGAATCCGGCGAGAAGAGAAGCCCAGTAAATATTTCTTATCGCTAGAAAAACGTCACTACACCAGTAAAATAATACCATGCTTGTAAACACCTTCAGGGTTAGTTAGGAACCAGTCACATCATCATCACATTATACACACGTTCAATTTGCAATCTCATTTCAGTAAATTGTTCGAGATGAGACAGGACAATACCAAACCCTCTTTGCGGGTTTGGGATTTAACATGTTCAGTGGCACAGATGTCACGGAGACGGAAAACCCCACAGAATTAGAGAAGGGCGGTAGAAGTGGCAGGGAGGAGGCAGAGGGGCAGCTGCCCCCAACTGCGATGGGCCTGAGGCAAGACTATGTTCCTGCTCCCCCCATTTATGATCTTGGGGGGCCTCGTAAGAAATTTTGCAGAAAAGGAAACGGGGATAAAAGCCACGAACACGCTAAAAAAAACAAAAAGGACAATGCAATTATGCAGGCAAGGAAATAGGCGCCTGGCGTGCGTGTTCTCTCAACTCTTACTTTGTTAAAGGCCTCAGCTTTTTTCCGGTAGGGGCCTCGAACAGGTTGAACCCAAAACTGGCCAGAGACCCCGAACTTACAATTTTTAAGGGGCCTCGCGGAATGGACCCGGCTGGCCTACCCCGACACACAGTTTGGACCCTCCTAGGGGGCCCTGCTTCCAATAGAGGGTCTGGTGTTGACACTCAAGAGTGGTCTGGCGACCAGGACTCATAATTTTCAGGGGCCTCAGAATTAATGGATCGGGGTGGCCTGCGCTGAACCGGGGTTCGAATCCTGTTAGGGGGCCCCGGCTTAGGTCCGAGAAAGGGCTTCGTACCGATTGCACTCAAATATGGTCCAGCGACCAGAACCTCACAATTTTCAGGGAGCCTCACAGAATTCATCGACAGGGCTGGCCTGTGCTGAACCAGGGTTCGAACTCTGCTAGGGGGCCTCGGCTTAGGTCCGAATGAGGGCCTCGTACCTATTTAATGCAAAGGTGGTTCAGCGACCAGCACCTCACAATTTTCAGGAGCCTCACAGAATTAATGCACCTGGGTGGCCTGCGCTAAGCCGAGGTTCCTGCTACGGGGCTCCGCCTCAGGTCCGAAAGAGGGCCTCGTAACGATTATCACTCAAAAGCAAAACAGGGAACGGGAACCTACAGTTTTTCGAAAGGCCTCATAGAATGGACCCAGGGGCCTCGGGAGGCGCCCCAGCATCCGTCCGTAAGAGGGCCTTGAGCAAATTGCGCTCAAAAGTGGCCCAGAGACCGGGAACTTACAGCTTTTAAGGGGCCTCGCGGAATGGACCCGGCAGGCCTCTGACAAGGTTCGGACCATGTTAGAGAACCCCCGGCTTCCATCTGAGAGAGGGTCTCTTGTCGATTATACTCAGAAGTGGCCCAGAGACCAGGAACTGAAATTTTTAGAGGACTTCACAGACTGAACTTGGGTTGCCTGCGCTGAAGCAAGGTTCGGATCTTTTTGGGTGTCCCAGCTCCTGTCCGAAAGAGGACTTCGTGCCAGCCTTGCTCAAAAATGACCAAGAGATTGGTGGATACCTAGATTTTTGTGGGCCCCGCAGAATACACCCGGGTGACCTGCGCTGAACTGGAATCAACCCCGTCCTGCTACAGGGCCCCGGCTCCCGTTCTTTAGGGGGCCTCATTCCGATAACACCTAAAAGCAGCTTAGAGACCGGGAATCTAATATTATTAAGGGCCTCACAGAATGGACCTGGGTGGCCTGGGTCCATTCACTCACTAAATCGTTGCCCCGACCCTGTCTCGGGGCCTCGGCTTCCGTCCGGAAGAGTGGCTGGTTGGTTGTTGGGTTAGTTGACGGCGTTCTGAACCGAAAGTGGAGCTTTGCACCTCATGCAGGGGCCTCAGTCCCCTCCCCCTCACAATGGTTTTGAGATTTAACATGCGCCTTTGGGTGGTCTAGTCGACTAATCGACTAAGGTCTGACGCCTAATCGACTATCGACCAAGGAACTAAAATGTCCAATCCAGCTCTATAACGCCATCTTTTTATGGCGATGGTTAATGCTGTTTTATTATTACCATTTTTAACATCATTCTCGTTAGTATTATTCTTAACATTGGTATTGTTATAATATATCTAGTGATTAGAACGGACGCCAGGAGTTCACGGTGGGACCAAGCTGTGCTACACCTGCCTAGTTTAACGGTTGAGTGCCAGAGTTCGCACAACGCACGATTGGATCGTGGACCTACCCCGCCCGGTCGGGCGAAATATGACTCCCATTAAGTGAAACATGGACTTTTTGGGGGGATGAAGGCCCTTCGAAGGAAAGGGCCTCTCATAATCAAGGGGCATCGAAATTTTGCTTTGCCCCCCCATGATCAAATACGATCCACCACCAATGGAATTAACTGAATTAGGCCAGGCTCCTGAAGCCATGAAAGATGGGAAAACATAGGACAGCGATGGATACAGTGCTGAATTCTTTACAATGTTTTGAAGTGACCTCAAGCGCTTCCTCTTGCGGGTATTTGCGGAATGCTTCGTCAGCCGGGAGCTGACACTCACCATGAGAGAGGGCATATTATCCCTCATTTCTAAACCAAATAAGTCTAGAGACCACATTAACCCGCGCACGACCGTCGGTCCGTTTCGAACATGGGCGACTGGGGGAGGGCAGTTGGCTGCCCCCCTCTAAATTACCAACGGTTGGTCGCACGATAAAAATAAGCACACCGTTGAAAACCTTGCGACGAGTCGAGCTCGAAACTGGTCTGATTTTTAGTTTTAGATAATATGTAAGCCAATTTACGCCCTATATATGTTTTCTCATAGCCGACTGCATGGGACCGAGAAATGGCCTGAATCTCAAGGGCTGTGACTAATAACGCATAGGTAAAGACACCAGCGCACAAGTAAAAGTCCGCGGATGCCGATACACGTCTAATTTCCCCAGATCTGTTCAATATATACGCCGATACGCTGAGTTAAAGACACGGCATTTCTCCCACCAGCTGTCGCGGTGCACCGCTGCCGTACGTGGTACCAAATTAATTTTAGCGTTCCTTTATTTTCGCGAAAAAAGACGATCTATGTATTTTTTTATCTCTGTGGTTCTTGTGATCGTTTCTCATGCTTAGATTTTAAAACAAATCATTAATTACCAATCTACAAAGTTGGTGAAGCTTTATTCGCGAGAGCCTGTTTATTTGCAAAATATGCTACTTTTTCAAACTATTTGAGGTTGCTGGTATTACTTACGTCTGTGCAAGCTACTTCTACCATTTTCTACCATTTCTGAGTCATTCATCGCTGATTTTGACGGTGGTACGTTTTGGCTCACTACAATTATTCGTGACCTGACCTCAGGTCAATGGCTGGAAGCCATTGATACTTTGCCCAATGACGGTAACTAGATGTCTGCTTCATTCCACACTAAAAATGTTATGAAATATTGCGTCAATTTCAGAAAAAACGGCAACATATCTTAAAAATGGGCTTGACCCTAGGTCAATGACCCGGAAAATTTTGAAAAATCTTAGATAGCAGATTTGTTACATCTATGACGATTACTAATCCCTACAAGTATTATTGAGATATCTTGTTTTGCGAAAAAGTTACAGAGCGCTAAACTTTTTTGGACTTAGGTCCGTTTGACCTGACTTAGGTCAGGCATCGAACCTGACTCGAGGTCACGATTTTGACACGAGATGCAAAATTGATGGAGCAAAAGGTACACGAAGTTTCGTGACTCTGTGTTTGTTGGTTCTCTCGAAATCCCAGAAAAACCTCAGGGGGGCAGTCAACTGCCCCACCCCCCGTCGGGGACGGGTTGACTGGTACCGTCTCGTAACGTTGTTAAATGTCAGTTGCAAGATACTGTAGCGGATGCTGAGTATACTGCTACTGAGTGTTTACTAACCGACACCAAGAAAGTGCCGCCGGGTCTGATAGATCCGGCGCAAAGAGGTTTTTTGAGAAACAGGTTTATTGACGACAACATTAGAATTATTTTCGACATAATACATAAGTTCAAAGAGGTAAATCGTCACGGACTATTTATCAGTTTGGACATCGAAAGTGCCTTCAGCTGTATATCATGGTCATTTATTGAAAGATTTTGAGGAGACGTCGATTTCTATCCAGTTGTACATTCTGGTCTGACATTTTGTATCTGCCGTCTTTCTCAGGGACCCGATACAACTGGGGTATCGCGTGTCTGCCTTGTATTCCGTTTCAGTCCCTCTCTTAGCAAGGGAATAATCTTTAGAAATCGTCAAAACGTGTATTCTGTGACTGGGCGGGAAAACCAGCGACAACCAGCGTCGGCTACGTGCGCCGGAAACACTTCTACTGAGTTTGGCTAAACTGCTGCCACATAACTCCAACACAACGGGCACCTGTTCGACAAACTGAGTTGCACAGATCATGCCGTCAAGGTGATCAGCTTATGTCACCTATTTGTGTTGGCTATTGAATGTCTTGCCCAGAGAATTCGCAATAACAAGGACATTTAACACACAAACATAGACGAAGCGGGGTAAAGATATCGCTACATGCGGATGACATGTTTTGTCTTCTAAAGACGGTTCGTCTTGAGACCGTTCGGCTCTGGCTCATTCACGGTTCCTGAGAAGGCCAGGGCATTACTGCCCTGGGATGTTCAGGGGCCTTGGAACAGCTATGGGCCCTGGAGTGACCAATGGCTCCAATTTGGTGCCGTTTAAATATGGTAGTAAGATAAGCACACAAGACGCCGCTCGTGTAGCGATGAAGAGACCGTCATATTGATGGCTGCGTGGTGGAAAATCTCATATCACGCGACCCACACCGATGGCTAAAAAGGAAAAATGGGAACCTCACTCGTCAAATTCCTCACAAGGTTTGGACATCTTCAGTCTGATAACTTGGAAGCACATTAAACGTTCCACTGTCGCTAAGAACCAGCTTTGGTCTCAAACCAGATCAGACCGAAACCATACCTGGGTCCGAAAACGAAACTTCGGCGTCTTGCCGAACGGCCGAACGACGGACTTTAGCTCAGGGCCAACGGAAAATTCCCGTCAGCTGACGCCGTACGGCGGAATGCGCCAGTCGGCGCGACCAGCTTTTCGAAGACGAATTGAAAAGTAGAACGAGTTTAACGTTTCGGCCGTTCGGCGGCAAACACCTGTAGCGACGCGAGTTTGTCGGACTGTGTCTAACTTGCAACTGGACATCGAAGGATGTATTTTCGCGAGCAATCTCACGGTATTTGCTGGTATTTTAGAAGATCACGGCCGCAGGATGTTGAATAACGATATAATCAATTGAACAGTCAAACAGACAAACCTCTAAGTCTAAGCTAAATCTGACCTCAGTTATATTCTTTGCATCTGCGTGGTATCTTGACACACCAAGCTTGAAATAATTTGAAGAAAAACAAAATTCCAAGATCTGGATCAGCGCCCACCCAATTTACACGGAAGCATGACGTCTGAAGACAATGTCTGAAGCATTGTCTGAAGACATGTCCGTTCACCGGTAATGTTGAGGACCCCTACTTTGGAGCTACTCTTCGTATATTTGAATGAAGTATTTTGGGTTAATTTGTAAATCAGAAGATGGGCAATTCCACTCTCTTACAGAAAATCCGTCTTAGTTGAACACCGCTGTTATGGCAATGACAGGGATCATCCACTTCAGAATTGGAGAACCAATATGTCATTGGCATTGCATGTGATGGAACAATGTACAAATGTATGGCTGGCGATTTCTACGGAATTACTGAGGACACGACTGGGATTTTGGGGAGTGATGGCCATTTAGCATTTAGCATTAGCGGACCGTTTAGCATTATTAGACCGCTTCTTTCCAGTGAACCTTAAGCTGGGCAGTCAACGTAGTTCGAGATTTCCGAAAATTAATGAAGGATGGCATGGGATTTTAGACCGACCTTTCGAAGCAATTTTACGTGCATGATGCTAAAGCATTCTTATGAAGTAGTCCAAGGCCTTTTCGGATGCCTAGCCATGGCCCAACTATTATGCTTTTGTGGTCAGGCGCTACAAAACTTACAGTTTGTGGTCGTGACGAGTCGAAGCCATAGACTATGAATTTTGTAGCGCGAGAACACAAAAAGATTTAGTGTATGACTGTAGCGCGCGACACATGAAAAAATCAAGCCTGGACACTGAAAACAGGAAGTGTCACAACTTAGTACAACAATGCTGCAACTATTACGTATTTAGGCGATTCAGGCGTTCTGTTTGTCAGTGGCGTTTTTCATTGCTTATTCAGCATGTCTACTGTGATCAGCGCGTCGACCTAGCCAAGCCTCGGTCGTGGTGCTGTCATCGGCAAGGAGTGTTAACTGCACTTTCAATAACAACTTAAACATGCCGTGAATGGGTGAAGTGAGCTGCGTGAGTCACATTTCTGACCTGTATGTACAGCTGCACATGCTGAAATACATGCTTACTACGAGTGTTTCTCGTTGAATTGTATAAAGGACTTTGTGGGAGAAATGAGATTCCCCCATCCTCAGAAAAAGGTAAACATGTCTGGGGAACGATTGCCATAATGGACAGATTTGCTGTCAGAGTCAATGGTCTAAAGGAATTCATTGAGGCCCGAAGCCCTGGACAGGTTAATTGGAGCCATGTGATCTGTGATCTTTTATTACTGGCGTTGCCACGTGACCTACCGTCCACAAACTGCAGGTTGTGGTCACCATCCACGAACAAATCTCTAAGTGACTTTTCCGTCCTAGCACGTGAAGCAATGGCGAACGGTTTTCAGTCGTACACTTATCAAATATACTAGGAAGGGTCTCTTTGAATCAAATGCACCTGCCCACTGTCTCGATTTCTCGAATCGCATTTGCATTTGCAGCATTCTTGCATGTGTACAAAAAAGATTTCTCAGCTTGTTCCCTTCAGCTCATTCGCTATGCGTTCCAAATTAAACGGAGTACATCCTGTTGCGCAGACCACTGTCATCATTACCATCATTATGACATCATCCATGATCAGTGTGTTTTACACAGATTTTCGACTTTAATGGCTAGACTCTCCATGCCCTCAAACGTGCAACCACAGCGTGCCTCTTTTACTTGTTAAAACAAGAGTATCAAATCAAACACAACTGAACAGGCACATCAGAAGCAACGTTTATATGGACTTCAATGCTCAGTACATGTGCAACGTGTCCGGATAGAACTTACGCAAAAAGAACACATAACTGAATTAGCAAAAGCACAACAAAAGGACGTGCACATGTCAGGCAGTCATTCCACAAACTACGGTATGCCATTCACCTGCAAGAAGCTTATTTAAAGTCCCTTCACGCTCGCAAACTCAAGTCATCTACAACAGCGGAGCATGCTTTACAATATGACAGAAATGGAATGTGTCGTAAATAGATCCATAAGCAGGGGTAGAGCCCTATGAATGTTTCATACAGAACCGATAATCTCTCAGTGCACACTCGCGTGGTAGCGCAATTTTATAGGATCCTCTGTCATCACACTGATGGGAGCCTTGTATTCACACACAGTCTGGAACACCATACACAGACGTTCTGTCTCCTTTCACATTTCATGAGGTTTACGACGTACCATGGAACCAGTCAGATACCGCACGGTATGGAATGATGCAGTGGGCTTGCAACAATTTTTTTCTGGTCAATTCTCCATCATGAAAAAATCGTACAGAACTACAATCCTTTGATGTTATTGATAAACAACGTATCTGTAAAGCTAATCCTTGACTACTGCTGTACAGGATGAATTTTCGAATATTTGCAATGCACAAAAATACAAAAATTGATTACGCCACACTTATGGCTTCTGCACTTACGTGTGTGCGGACACAGGATGTCCCTTTTCAGCTTTATGTATGTATGCATTATCCCAGGAATGTCCCCTTGTTTGGTGGGAACCTTTCTGGCGCTACGTGTTTAAACTTGTTCTATTTAGCAATGTTTGCATGTAAAGGCCATGCAAAGGAATGATTTGCAGCAAATCAGCCCTTGGTTTGATTTGCTGCAAATTCTCCCTTGGTTTAGTAGTAATGCAGCAGAACTAAGACTCGGAATCAGTTACAAGTGATAATGGACAAGTGGACATGATACGGCCTTATATGTATATATATATATATATATATATATATATATATATATATATATGTACTCTACCGTACAGGAAGTATATATATATATATATATATATATATATATATATATATATATATATGCTTCCTATACGGTAGAGTTTTGTGGGTGGACGTCATCAGACAGATGCTATTGTGTAGTGACAGATATTCTCATATTATTGCCATATTTGCAATACGAACTGGCTCCAGCCGAGGTTTTCATTATATTTGTGGCTGTCTAGCTTACATATCCAGAATGTTGAAGTTGGCTTTCCCCTAAAGTATTTATTGTTCTCAGCTGCGTTTTATTTTATCCGCACATAATCATTCTTGACAACATTAAGAAAATAATTTAAGCTGATACCAATAGTTTAAACAGATATTCATTACACAACAAAATCCAGAAAAGTGGGGCGCTAGCCCTGTTTGGCACCAAACACATTGTATTGGTAGCCCATCTCCGGATGAAGCCTTTGACGGAGAACTAGAATCCTGCAAGAATAGGTGCAGTGTCCAGTTGCTTCTCCTTCTGAGGAGTTTCAGTATTAGGCGTTTAGAATTGGTTTAGCATATGTGGCCTATGATCCCCCTGGGATATCCCGTAATTTTTGGAGATTCACTATTTGTGCACCAACAACGATATGCACCAGCTATGATTTGGATACCGGCAATCAAGACAAAGAAGAAATCTTGACAGCCTTGAACAAAATACCTGTGGAAAATAAACTTTTCATTTCAATTCTGGTCGGTAGAAATATCACTAACGATTATTCACGCCCAATTTTCAGCAACTGTCCCCATCCCTATCTGTTTAACGCAAATTCATAAAGAACCTGTGAATGACTGAAAATGAGAAAATGCATGCAAAAAACACACAGAAATTTGGCAAAACAGTATCGCCTTACCAACACACAGTCCTGAACCTCAAGGTCGACGATGGATAGAAACCTGCATCAACTGATAACAAATTCTGTCTCGTTCAGTTGCAGTATATTTACAGTGTTCAGGTCACGGAAATAGCAGACTGTCATAAACAGAATGTGATTCTAAGGTGCTCCTGTATTTTGCTAGTTTCTACTGGATTCTAGTAATGTATCATGGCACTCGAATCGCGTAGTTCTTAGTCATGCTAGATCTCAAGTAGGGTGTACCCATCAGTTTGTCACCCAAATTTGGCTGATCACTGCAACATCATCTGGTGCAGTAACCTTGGATTCACTTGGAATGACCTCGTGTGCATTTAATATTGTCTGTAAACGTTTACAATCACTTTAATTCACTCTATTTCAGAAATTCCATTTAACGACTGTTGTGATATATGGTACGAGCACTGAAATTTCAGGTCATAGCTCTGTGACCCGACCCGATATGAAGCTGAAATTTGATACACAGGTAGACGACACAATTCTACGCCATATATATTCCGCGCTTGGCATTTCAAAAACAGCGCCGAAATTATCACTATAAACCAAATTTTGACTTTTGGCCTGACCTTGTAAGGTGACCTCAGATGAACAAAATTGTATTTGGACGTTGCGCAGCTATTTAGGTATACATCCATATAAAGTTTTGAGTTCCATCTTAAAAACGCCAGTTTTGGGAGTCATTTTCATTTTACCCTAACAGGGCCAAAAATGACCTGAGGCGCCTCCCAAAAACGTTGCCTGGCTCCACCCCTGAGCAAAACAGAATTTCAAAATTTTGTCACAGTACGTAGGAGGAATATCTTGGGAAAGTCATTAAGTTTCGTGAAGCTGCGTCAAAAAGCCTGGAACTGGCAAGCAAAAAACCCGAGGGGGCGGATTCAGCGCTCCCTGCCGGGAATAGGGTTAAGCAGCTGTCACGAACAATCAGTATACTTAAATTTAATGTCATCATTGCAATGTAAATCAAAGCGCAAAAAGGCACTCGACAGGATATCAGAGGATGATACACACATGACACAAAATGCATTGCAATATGAACATGCATTTCTGCTCCGAAGGACCGAGTCGGGTGTTACATTTTCCACTGTCGATTTTTTCACATTTCATTTGTGCACCTGCCATTTTCCTTCCTTCCACAGTTCTTCGCCATTTACTGCTCAGTTTGAGTCCTTGCATCGAACGCCGCGCCGGAACGACTGCAGTGATATGCACTGTTTGTTTGTTTGCTGCGACTTTTTTGTTGCATCCTTGCCCTTACCCATTTATGTATGTTATGTTGTCATGCAACAGTACCCAAATATGCGTAACAGTTTGAACGAGTTGATGTTTCTACTAAACGAATTGCCAATCCATCGAAAGAAAAAAAAACTTTTTTGTTGTATTTCCTGATCAGCGTCACGGGAAACCGTTTTGGGTCGTCGAAAGGACTAGACGGACTAGTGGACGGTGTTCTGGGATTCGGCGCGTGATTTCCGTCGTTCGGCCGTCCGGTGAGACGCCGAATGTTGCCAGTGGACGGTCGGTGTTATTCTCTATCTAATCCAACAGCCAACAGAAACTTAACTGAAATGTAAACGACGGCCCACGACGTCGATTCAAATCAATTCAACAACATACATAACTGCGGCTGTGGTCCATAACGGCGGCTTCCATCTTGCGGCAAAAGAAATATCCAAAAAAATGGCAAAAGAGCTGGCCTGAGCGAAAGCGCATGAAAGTGAGCCGGGAGGAAAACTTTCGTGTTTGGTTTGGGTTAGAGCGCGCAACCACTTGGGCTCAGACAGGGGCGGATCCAGGACTTCGCCAGGGGGGGGGGAGCAATGGTCAGCGCGGCCCCTCTTCCGGCCGGCCCCTCCATTTTTTGCACCTCAGATATGAAAAAAGGTTGATTTGCTCGGGTTCAGTGGGAAACATTCGATGTACTTTTGCGTTTTTGAACACATCAAGTGACTGAAAAATTCAAGCGCGTCACCTTATTTCAGAAAATTTTGCCTTTTGTGCCTCTATAGAGTGGCCGAAATATGATATCGGCGGGATTTTAGGCGGCTGCGTCCCTCCCTCTGCTTTCAGTGTCGTGTCTCTTCTGGTCCAAGAGCCCCCTACCCTTTTCATAGTTTCGGGAGCCATTTTTGCTAGCTTAGGTTAGGTCCACTCTAGCATTTACAGAGGCTTGGGCCGTGGTGGTCTAGGCCGTCTACTGTCTCAGGGTCCTCTTCTGGTCTCAGGCTCCCTTTACAGTTTCACGTTTCGCACGGGACATCTCAGGCGCTGCTTTGGCGGTTTCAGTGGTGCCTCTGGCAGTTTCATTGACCTATCTGGCAGTTTCAGAGACACTTAAGCCATCGTGAGTTTCCGCCTGTCGTCCCTGGGAGATTTTTGCCATCTAAGAAGTCCCTCAGGCAGAACAAGGACCCTGTAGAAGGCACTCTTTGTCGTGACACAGGCGCCTCTGGCAATGCCCTAGGCAGGGACGTAGCAAAGGGGGCCTGGCTCCCCTGAGCCAAATGTTCTTCACGAGGTATAACGATTTCGCAGGAATACGTAAGAGTGATCATGTACGTTGCAAGAGCAAACATTATATTTTTTTCTGGGCATTAAATGTGATGCGAACTGCATAAAATTGCTGACCTATAAATTTCGTCATATACCGATGGCATATGACAAAATATGACATCTGGCCTCCCCTGAGGAAGATCCTGGCTACGTGCCTGGCTCTAAGCCCTTTAGCCGTTTCAGAAGCTGCCTGGACGTCTCAAGGTTTAGTAGTTTCTGGGGCCCTTTTGGTCTCCTTAGGGGCCCAATTGCTGGAGACTGCTAGTTAACAGTCTCCAAGGCCATTCTCTAGCAATCCAAGGAAACCTCCTGCCGTCCTAGGTGCACCTCTTGTGGTCTCTGAGGAGCATTTTTGCCGTCTCAGGGGCTCTGGCAATTACGAAGGACCCTTTGGTGATTTTAGAGCCCGTGTGCAGTGTCACGGGCCCTCTGAACATCTCTGGTGGTCTCCACGGCTGCATCAGGGGTCTTCCTCTGTTACATGGAATATATCTGGCAGTCTTAGGGCCCCTTCAGCCGCATCAGCGGCCTTTGTTGGCGCTTCAGGGGCCTCACTGACATTCTCAGGGGAACTTTTCCATGAGAAGCCCGCCTAACACACTCGGGGGTTCTCTTGCCGTCCAGGGCCCTCAGACCATCTCAGGGGTCCTCTTATCGTTTGTACCTCGCACGGGCCCTCCAATCTTTTTGGCGGTCTCAATGACCACCTGCTGCTGCTGCTGAGAGGCCAATCTTGCCGTCTCAGGACCCACCTGACCTTTCCGGGACCCCCGGCTGCATCAAGAACCCCCAGCTTTTCAAAAAGATCAGTGTAGCCCATTTGGAGCCCCTCTGAAAGTTGAGATCACTGCTGAATCCTTGTTCAGGGGTCCCTCTAGCTCGCCATGATCTTCTGCCGTGATAGCCACAACCCTTAAGTTCTTGCCATTTCAGGGCCTCCCTGGCTCTTTGAGCGGTCCCATGGACCCCTCGCCGTTTTGGGGCCCCTCTTGCGGTTCCAGGGGCCCTTGGAGTTTCAGGGGTCCTGCTATTCATCTTAGGGGCCATCTTACCGTCCTGAGTGTCTCATAAACCGTCCCGGAGGCCCTCTGACCGCATCAGGAGCCTTCAGATTTTGACACAGGCCCGTGAAACCCATCTGGGGCCACATGACATTCCAGAGGCTCCTATGTCGTCCTGGAGACTCAGCCCCCACCCTGGCCGTCTCAGGGGTCCTGTGACCCTTATGGCGATCTCAGGGGCAATCCGCTGTGCTGGGGCCCTGCTGTAGTCTCAGGAGCCCTTTGGGAGTTTCTGGGGCCCTTCTATGCGTTTCAGGGGTCATCTAATACTCTCACAGAACCTTGACTGCATCAAGAACCTGTGACGTTCCCACAGAAACCCCGTGAAGCTCATACAAGGCCCCTTCGGGGCGCCTTTTGAATCCCAGAGGGGCCTCTTCGGGGCCGGCCCGAGAGGGACCCCTTCGGGACTCCTCTAACGGACCCGCTATTGAGACATCAAGAGGAGGTGATCGCCCCCCCCCCCCCTTGGATCCGCGCCCGGACTCAGGCATCCGGTGTTCAATCCGCACCACACGTGTCGCCGGTAGAGAGCTGGTGGCGTCCAAATTCAAACCCACAACCTGGCGATTTTGCGTCCGAATGTCTGTGCACTGCGTCAACGGAGAGGACAACGGAGGTGGAGCGCCCCCCCCCCCCCCTCCCCCCGATCCGTTACTGATGTCAGTTCAGGATCACGTGGCGAAAGGTCAGCTGGCCAATGACACAGCAAAAAAGGCCGGAATAAAAAAGCAGCAAAATGCGTCGCGAGGGCCGGGATTCGAGCCAGACTGGCTCGCATGCCTACCGACCAATCTACCACTCGAGTTCCTTGCCACGCACAGCTTTCAACGTGACACCGGACGAAAATAACCATATTCGAACCGTTTCGCTTATAATTTTTGTGCACTTTGATGGTGTCAGGTAGGAACCCAGCCCAATTTCTGTCTTAGGACCCATGAAAATCAAATGGACAAAGTCTGAGGATTGTCCAGAATTTGGGGTTAGTCTGGGATCTCAAATTTAGGCTTGCTCTACCCCCCCCCCCTTCCCCCAACCGAATCCTGGCTACGCCTGTGCGTATGACTGGTCGTGTGAGAATAGACGAGTGGGTGAGCAATATTCAGATCGATAGTTTGGTATCTCTCTCAAAGATGTCGCAAAGGTCGGACAGATAGTATAAGGCCGGGCCCACAGATGTCGCTGCAGTTGGGTCGATAGTCTGACGAATGCCGAGAGTGGGGCCCGGGGCCAGGGGGTATTTATATCGCTGCCAGTGTGCCGTCCGGCCACAGTAGCGCCGCCGGGCATGTGACAGGTCGGCCCTGCAGTGCAGGTGAGCCAGCGGCCGGACCACGTGACACGCTGCACGGTGACCTTGACCTGGGAGGAGCGCGGCCAAAACGGACGGAAGGTGGGTCGCACGCTTATTTCAGCCTACTTATTATCATTGGGGCTGAAAGACACTCCAATTTCTGGGTCATATTGCCCCCATTTCGGCTTACTTAACTGCGCAAGATTTTCCATTTGCTGCACTAGTGATGGCAAACTGATTGAATGCAGGGATAGACGTGCAGTTTTGCGAGATACTCTTTGACATTTCTTTTCTTTTCTTTGTTTCGTTTTTCTCTTCTTTTTCTTTTCAGTCGTAATTCTATTTTTTCGGAGTTAAAAAGGGTTGAATTTTTCTATTACCCGTGCAATTCGGTACCTTTTGAGCTTTCTTCCTCGTTGGAGTGATAGAGTGGAAACCGTAGTATGAAACGGTCGTCAATAAACGAGTATAAATATAATACATTAATACAGGAATATATAAATAAGTATATAAATGAATGAATATCAAAATATAAAAAAGTATTGACACGTAAATCGAAGAAACCCAGATCCCCATTACGAAAATAGGAATGACGCAAATTCATGCAAGTCAGTTATTTCACTGTAGTAATATTCTATTACCTTCAATCCTATTTCTATCCTTTATGTTTTTCCCCTGTTCCTTTTTGCTTTCTCGTGGTCTCGGAACAGCATGTATATAACTGACTTTTGTGGCCAGTCCAATAACAAGCTCAATATAAGAAATACGCCAATAAGAAAATGAAGCGATTAGAAAATAGCTTCTCAAATAGCTATTGTGTTAGCGAAGACGAATTTGAATTTTGCCTGCATATTCATTAATGGAGGGCCGCCTCCACCTACTCTCGGTCGCCTCTCGCATTATTCTGCGATAAGAGTTTCTCTCCCTTGCTATGGCAGATGACTGCGTGGGATCCATATCTTCCCTGCATCACAAAACAGTGTCTTGTCGGCGCGGACTTGTCAGCACGTCCGAACTTGATGTTTGCGACGTGTTCCTTAGGTCACGCTTTCGCTTAGGTCACGGACATAAGGAATAGACACGAATACATCCTCGTTCTCACTTTTTGCAGTAAGCTCGGGGTTATATAATGAGACGGCTTTTTCACTGAGCGGTGTATGGGGCCGTCAGGACAACCGTTCGCTAGTTCCTGTTTTAGCAGGGTCCCGTCGCTGCACAACAATCAGGTTCTGTTTACCATGTTGACTTGATTAGGCCACTCTTCATGCCATTAACACTGGGATATCGAGGCTCTTCGGCCCTTGTCTAAAAAACTGGCTATGGAAAAAGCTACTTCTCGACCACTGAACTTTCTCAATGACTTAAATTGCTCTCTTTAACTTGGTATTGGATCAATAATAAAAATAAGTCAATAATAAAATAAATATAAAGTTTACTACTTCGAGACCAGTAGGAAGAAAAACGGAATACTGAAGAGTAATACTAAAACAAAATAGTAAAAGGAATAGATGGGACAAAACAGTAACAGAAATAACTGGCCTGTGTGAGTTTACGAGGTTTGCAGCTTCATAATGGAAATCTTGATTTCGTTGTTTCACGTGTCAACGTTTTTTATATCGTCCTTTGACGATGACCGTGTTATGCGGCACTCACTGAAAGGCGCCTCTGGCGGCCTCGGCTCGGTGTCCTGTCATTTCCTATCTTCAGTTGAAAGGCAACTGAAATTGGAATTACTCATACCGTGCGCGAGACGGAGCGAGGGATTTTCCGTTATTTGTGTCCTGCAGGGACACCCGTTTAGAAGAGACCATCGTGAAATCGTTGAACCCACAGTTTTTGCTTGTTTTAGCCGCTGCTTTACGTTCAGCCGCGTCCTCATCTGTTTATTCCTCCGTTCTCCTTACTGACCTATCCCCATTCTGGAGACGTTCAGCCCTTCCCTCATCTGTCACTTCTTGGCTCCTCCTTCTTGCCACTTCTCTACGTCCTTTTGTATCATTCCTTGTCCAGGAATTTCCATTTAAATTTCCTTGATAAGGCGTACTTTATAAAAGAAATGTCAAAACTTTGCAATGTCCATTAGGGTGGCGCAATTCTGGAAAACTTTGAAACTTGCAGCTTACCAAAGCTTTTCCCATGCTTTTGCTCATCGGAACTACACACAGAAATTTTCAACAAACGTGAACAATATTTAGTGATCGCGCATCGACCTTCAAAATGTTAGTTTTTGGTAAAATTAGGCCAATCAGTAACTATGAACTGAGACGATTGATCATGTAGCTTTATTTTATGGATTCTCTTCATGAAAGAAGTCGTCTTATACCTCCCAGGTTCGTAGGACATGTGGTTTAGAAGTTGTACCGGCTTAGAAGTTGAGCTGTATTCGACTCATGCACGACATGTACCTGACCTGGTGCTGAAAACAAGAATGACATCTCTAGACACAATCAGGAGGTCGCATGGTGTTACTATTTCAACAGCGCTAAGTATCTATTTACTGCAATTATGTGTGAGGTATGCCGCTCTCGTACTCCCGGGGCTGCAAGCGCACTTAAATCTCTTAATAATCCAATAATCTCACGCACTTTTGCCCTAAAACCGATTTATTTGTATTCCTCTGCTGTGCAAGAGACCTTGGTTTTGCGCCTCGGTTGCACAGTTAGCCGGGGGGGGGGGGGGAATAGCTCAAGCTCGTAATATTCAGAGAGTACATTACAACAGAAGCGAGGCAGCTGAAGTTTTCCTACATGACGTCGATCCGGGTCCTCTAGATAAGTCTGTCAATAGGATCTGTCCAACGGCCCTTAGTGGTAACGCCCGCCACTTGGCTTTAGGGCCGGATGCCATTCTGCGTAACCACGTCAGCTGAACGCTGCGGACGCTGTCAGTACTGACTGCTCCCAATCCGCTTCGCTCTGTCGGCTGACAAATTACGTGCCTTTTGATCTTCGGAGGCCTGGTTCTCCATACAAAAAAAAAATTATCTCTCAGCCTATTATCTTTATAACGTCCGGTGGGTTGCCAATGATATGTTAGCTGATATGTTATCGCATCGCGAGATATGTTAGCTGAGAGGCCATCAAAGATTTTGTAACTGATAAGAGGATCTATTCCACAGAAAGATCTCTTTTCTACTACATATCCATAACAGTTCAAATTTGTCTTACTCTCGGCTGCAGGCTGTCGTGCACGCAGTCATCTAATGTCAAGAAAAATATGCCTACGGATTTAAATTTGGTTCGAGGCTCGATACCGCAAATCCTGTCGTGCTTCAGCTTATTTCTTCCAAAGCAGATAAGTCACATTTCTGCAAATTCAACATAACACCCCATATATCGCCAAAACCGCGAAGCATTTTCAAAACCTTACCTATCAATTTCGTATCCTCTACCAATATGACCGCATTACCAGCGTGTTGTGAAATTCCGGCCTTCATGCCAATAATATGGATTCCTCGAATGTTTTCGCGAGATCTCAATGTACAAGCAAACAGCTTACTGCCAATACAAATATACCAGACACAGGATAACCCTGTCTTTCGGCTCCGCTGGGCTGAAACCATCTTGAAGTATACCCATTTTGGGGTACGGTAAGCTCTGGTCGGTCACATAACAGTTTCACCCACATAATGAGTTACTCCCCAAAGTTGAATGTCCGAAACGCTTCAAAGAGAAATGTATGTTCTACGGAATCAAAAGCACAGGCGAAATCCAAAATTACGATTATACCAGGTATGTCTTCTGTTTCCGAACGGTGCAAAACATCGCTCATGAGCCTAAGATTGTCGCCAGCGTTCCTAGTCCTTAGAAAGGCCGTCTGCTCCGTGGATACCTAGCAATTAATCACCTTCCCCAGCCCATCGCCTGCGACTTTGGCGAATATCTTGCAGATAATGTCTAGCAGAATTTCTGGCTTTTTTATTCGTACGACCTTTTTTCCAGGGAAGTGAAACGCTCTCTTCGTTGAGTTACAAAAGAACAAACCTTTTGCTTGATTTATGTAACAGACCGTAAGAGTACCTATGTTGTCCCAAAATGTCAGACAGAACTTTTTAGTTTATCCGGAGGGTTCGGGGGCTTTACCAGTAGTTATCTATTTCAGCGCTATTCAATACTCTCCACAGGTAATTTTCCCGTCCCAGCTATTGCGTTCCGCTGTAGTTAATTTACGATTGGTTACATCTTCATGCAGGCGGGAAAACGGAGCTTAAGCTGGATACTGGAGCTGTTTTGTCGTATACAGTTCACTCTAGTATTCAATACACTACCGCATATTTTTGTGTGTACCGGATTATTATTCAGCGACAGTCCACAAGTTTACTAGTGACTTCCATCTCTCGTAAGTAGCTGTAGCTCCAAAAAGTATCCGGTTGGCTTTTCATCTTGCGTACACCATCTTGTCCTGTTCAAGAACATAACCCTTTCCACCTTTCCTTCCTGTAAAACTTCTCACGTGGATACGTCATTGTCATACTCCCTCTGTTTATCGATTCTTTGCTGGATTTGAATAATCAGCCTGACCATGTCAGACAACAGTTGTTTTTCTTCTTTACAATGTTCCCTTGCGATTCGTTTCCCAATCGCTATGCTATCAGCCCGTACAGCCGGTAACAGCTCCATCAGCAGTCCTGCATCATCGACATTTGCACAGACTCCTTGTCGTCTCTCGGTTTTGCATATTTCCCCCAATCCCCAGGCTGTTATTTAATAACTATGCGCCCGATCCGCGCTGCCGGCACTGTACGCTGATTTCTGGAACAAGCATGCTTAATCAGGCTTATGACTGGCTCCAACTTCAATATTATGTGCTTCTTAGTCCCACCGTGGACTGGCTAACGAAGAAATAGTAATTGCGATACTGCTAAGCAAGTTCAGCGCCATCACAGCGCCAGGTGAACCCATTCCACTTCGGATTAACATGTCATCATACGTCTACAAGACCAAATCTGTCTAACATATGAGTCAAGAGTGCGGCTGCCTGGCTGCAGACAAACTCGGACGACTTGTCTAAACGAGACACCTAAATATTAAAATCACCGCATACAAACCCTTGATATTTCAGGAAAATCGTGGGCTAATTTTCCAGAGTTTTAACCCTCATGCTACTGATGTTCGCAATATTCCACTGAAATAGGTGACGTTCACATAGAACAAGGTACAGGAAACTTCAACACGCTGCATATATTCGTATAAGAGACATTATAAAAATAAGAATTAATGATGCCTGATCAACATCGAGCTTTGAAATTAAGCCATAACTCTTAAAAGTGCATTTGGTAAATTGAATGGCATGGCTTAAATTTTAATGAAGTTCTGCATGAAAGTGGCCAAGGTTGTTTCTGAAATAGCAGATAACTTGATTTCAAATATACGGATGTTTCTTGGCTTCAAGTTTACTTTCTATAATAAACTGCGTCTTGACACTGGAACTAAAAAAACACCACCTCAAGGCAAAATCTTGGATTGATAAACCGTACCGCTTACGTCGTTTTGCGCCTCAGGACTTCGGATGGCCTCCTGATCTTCTGTAGTGATCCTGCTGACTAAGTTAATCATAATCAACATTGCTGCGCGTTTTTGATGTGCTAGGATAGGTATAAAACCAACCTTCCTCTGTGCGACGTGGCCGTTGGAAAATCCTCCAAGACATAGGTGCATTGCTGCAGATATTTTGTACATTTCGTACGGTACAGTTCGTTTGGGTCTCTATGACTGCCGCGGTACGACATCGTTCCTAGGGTTCCGCGAGGCCTAAACATTAGAACCAAGGTAGTGATCAGAAGTAAAAATTGTACTCCGAGTGTGCGCACTGTAAAGACCCTGACATACGAATACGGGAGAATCAGAGTTTTATGATGAGCAAATGTCAACGTTCCACGCAACGAGAATCGGTATTGTGTGCATGACGATAACAATATATCCAGAATGGGTAGACGTTTAACTGTGTACATGTCATATGAGTGTATGATCAACTATGTCATGTCCAATGAAACGTGAGAGCTCTCTGGGATATCCGAACTTTGCATTAGTTCGGGATGTTTCTGGATTCCAGAATTCCAGATTTCTGACTCTTCCGGAAAACAAACTCCACATTCTTGCCGGAGCACACGTGTGATGTGGTATTGTACCACCGCATACGGGTTTTTCCTTTCTCGGAACCGGAATTAGCAACTGGAAAAAGCAAAGTTTTTAGTTTGTTTTACAATTTGGATCTCAGCACAAACATTTACTTCTCATGGTATAGACAAAAGAAATCGACAGATTGAGGGGTGGGTGAGTGTATCTTAAGCGTAAAAGACGAGAGATGGCAACGCACGCCTCGATTTATCGTATGAAAATGTCAGTCATCGTATGAAAATGTCAAAATGTTAACCCCGAAACAACCCTTCGACGGATCTCGCAGGAACTGTCACACAACCCACTTGGTGAGTGAGAGGAGACATGCACAAAATCTCGGAGCAAGGAATCGAGCGGCTCTCGAGAAAACCACGGATAATTGGTACATTTCACCAATTTTGCTACGGGATCCCATGGAGATACGTGTGACACGGGTACAAAGGTCGGGGCACCCCGCCGTAACGATGCTACGAAAAATGCTGAAGATTTTGTAAAAAAAAGACTGTCACCACGTGAGTGATGTTGTGAACAAACATTCACAGGGCAAGGCATGTGACAAGGTGGTAGAGACAATTTGCAAATTTAACCTTTTTCGTTTTTATGCGTGCCGTGCTACCTATATGTGACGTTAAAACGTCTGGACTACTGAAAGGGCGTTTCTGCAAAAACTTCCATGCTGTAGGCTATTTCAGGTCAAAACTTGAAAATAATTGCGTGTGGGTAACCTATCGGAAAACAACGCATTGAAAACTCCTGTGTCTTGTTCTCATGTAAATCAAATGTTCACGACAAAAGTTCATTACAATTTGCTATCTCCATTATCATGGGGCATATCCTAAACTTGCTTTTTCCATCGGTTTACCGAGATGGATTCCTAAGATTTATTCTGGACTATTGCAGGATCCGATGCTTTTTTGGATACGCATCTTGCCCCAGATCAAATACCTGCAATATCACGAAGCCACAATCTGCAGACAATGCGCAATCCTTGGAATTACGGTTGTCTGTGGACTCAGGTTTGCCCTGCCAAAATGTGTTCTGATAACCGTCTACGCCGGTCCAAGGTTTAAGTACCCACCAGCAGGAGGATGGTTTGTTTGTCTGTCCATCGATTCGTCCTCTGGTGTTCGGTGTGTCGCCGATAGCAGCACGTCTTGAAGTCTGCACACAGCTACGATCCGAGGAGAGCCACGAGTCTCTGATAGCTCCCTGTAGTGTCCTGACCGACCCCAGCTGTGAACCAAGAAGCCACGTGTCGCCAATAGCTCCCTGTAACGTCCTGACCGCCCCCCCTCCCGTCTTGCACTGAGAATCAGGGAGCCGCGTGGCACTATCCCGTAATTTTTAGGAACATCAGATTCCAAATTCAAAACAGTCATATGTACCTCACTTATCGGCACACCAGTGCCTTTCCAACTTATAATATAAATCTCGATGATGATCAAATAACTACAAGTCCATTTACTTACAAGGCCGGCCGTTGTAAGAGAAGAGCACCCGTACGGCGGAAGGACATGCAGCTGAATGAGACCAGCTCACCGCCGTGCGGCGCCAACCCTCGGCTCCCGATACATTTCTTTATCTTTCATATTGGTGGTCTCCAAAGTGTCCGATGAAGTGGCCCAACTCCGATGCGTAGTGAGTTTTGAGGAGATGGCTGAGTTTGGATCACCCGACGCAGACATCTGCAGGAACTCCGCTGCCGACAGCCGCTTGCGTCGGCGGCGGGATGTCGGGATTTAGCGGAGGGGAGAGGCGCAGGCTATTTCGAAATAAAAATTTAAGGAAGCCATTTTGAATAAGTTAAGTTCTTTATCATCAGCGCAGCAAGTTTAACATTTAAGTCATTTTTTCGGGGGGGGGGGGGCAGCACCCCCAGCACGAATGGTTCCGCCGCCCGTGGCCCCTTCCCGTCCGATGCGCTGACAGCTCCAGTTGTGTGCATGAGTGTACCACGTGTCGTCAGTGTTGTCTGCAGTGTGATCGGGGAGCTGGGTTTCTGCACGCCGGCTGCAGGCTGGGTAAGCGCTCTGCTGGCGACTGTTCGGCCCGTGCAGTGGCGCGGGTTAGCTGTAAACAAGTGCGGCCGCCGCGACACACATCACATGACTCAGTTCGGCCGACGCTGCTCGATCACGGCCGACCAGCCTGTGTTCGCCTGGTTCACGACAGGCCAGCCGGCGTGTGCCGGTGTGGTTTACGTCAGGCAACCAAAACGCTACTCTACCGCTTATTACCAGTTCTAGACCTTAACCCTATTCCCGGCAGGGGGGGGCGGAATCCGCCCCCCCTCGGGTTTTTTGCTTGCCAATTCTAGGCTTTTTAACGCAGCTTCACGAAACTTGGTGACTTTTCCTAGCTATTCTTTCTACGTGCCGTGACAAAATTTCAAAATTCTGTTTTGCTCAGGGGCGGAGCCAGGCAACGTTTTTGGGAGGCACCTCATGCCATTTTTGGCCATGTTAAGGGTAAAAGGAAAATGTCTGCCAAAAACAGAGTTTTTAAGATAAAACTTAAAACTTTATATGGATGTATAGCTAAATAGTTGGGCAATGTGCAGATATAGTTTTGTTCTCCTGAGGTCATTTTACAAGGTCAGGTCAAGGTGAAAAGTCAAAATTTGTTTTTTTCGCTATAATTTCGGGGTCGTTTTTTCAAATGCCAAACCCGGAATATATATGACGTAGAAGGGTGCCTTCTACTTGTGTACCAAGTTTTAGCTTGATATCAGGTCGGGTCACGGAGCTATGACCTAAAATCTCAGTGCGCGTACCCTATATCGCAATAGCCATAAAACGAAATTTTTGAAATAGAGTGACTTGAAATGATTAAAAACGTTTAAAGATAATATTAAATGCACAGGAGATCATTCCAAGTGACCCCAAGGTCACTGGAGGTCATTTAAGGTCAAAGGTCACAAGTTGATCTGAGAAACGTGTGACCATGACAGTTCCCCCTTTTTCATGTCCCTGGCACCGCCTATGCTAACATACAAACATTGTAATGCGATTTGTACTTCTTTAGTATAACATGACCAGCAGAAGCCAAAAAAGGGTGTTTGCCTCTTTTGTTCATCCAGTTGTTAGAAAACTAATCCTCCTATTTTTGAAACCCTGTGAACGCCCATGAATTTTCTCAAAATTTCAGATCTGGGGACCCATGGTAAAAGCCCTAACCATAATCTCTCGATTCATGCCAGTTTCATCGAAATCTGTCGATAAACAACGGAGTTATAAGAAGTCCAAAAGTACCCCCCATTTTGATATATTTGCCCCCCTGTATCCACAAATTTCAAAATTTTGAAAATTTGTTTTTATAAAAATGTAGTTCACGTCACGGCAAATCGATTGCCGTTTGTTGCGATGAAATCGGACGAGCAGTTCTCGAGATCTCAGGGGGGGGCCGAATCCCCCCCCCCCTGCCGGGAATCGGCCATACCGTCTAGCCTTCCGGGAATAGGGTTAAGGTCAGTCTAGGTCATTGACCTGGGTCGACTTCCAAATCCGAATTCCGGGTCAAGGGGCGACAATCTTGTTATACAAGTCAGGAAGAACCACTTACAACCATAAAACCACCCATTACTAGTAGACGCCATGTTCCTGGACGTTTCAGCCTCACATGACGTAGCTAAAAGGCCACGAGGTCGTTCATCTAGCTTGAGATATCTAAAATGTGCATGATTTGTGTGGGATTAATAAAAGAAAGGCACTGAAAGTTTAAAAAGGCTAGCTTGGTTGGATTCGAAGTCATTTAAAAAAGGTCGTGGGTGGGTTAAACAACTACCTCCCGTCAGTGCAAGGGTTAAGACGTCACCAATGACGCTTTCGTTTCAAAATTTTTGTCAGTATGTGCATAAATGACGCAAGAAAAGACTGGAAGCTTCAGGACGCTGCATCTATTCGTTTGGGATACTTCTAAGAGCGCCAAGAGGTGGGAGATAAACACCCCCCCCTGTCAACAACGGCGCATCAATGTACTGTCACACTGTTAATGTTGCTCTGAAAAGTACTAATTGTTCAAAACAGAACAATCCCGACGAATGAGACTGATCATCGCTTGCTATTGATGCAAGGGACAGAAATGACCGACTGTGTGACAGCTGACTGTTGAAGGTGTCTGAGATCTCATAAGTTAACCCATAACTGCCTCGAAAAAGTTTTTGGTAGACTTGGTAACATGCATATGTCTTTTCCTTTAAAAAATTATCAGCTATTCGCCATTGTACTTGTAACAGGAATATTTCATACTACAAATTACACGACTCCGTTTTTGACAAGGGGGGGGGGAAGTAGGCATAAAAATCGGCTCGCCCTGCGAGAAATTTTCGTAGAAGCTTTTAACTTGTGGATACACCCCTGACTTTATGCGGTCATGTCAATTCACTTGTCAATAGGGCCATGCGAGGTCACCGTGGTAGAGGCTGGTTCATATCGTGATGTCCAGCTTTACCTCTGGTTTATTTCATGAGTTAAGGGCGGGTTTATTCATAAAAAGATGAAACCCAAACTGCTGCAAATCAGTTCATGATCCGACGTCAGGTCAGACCGTATGATCGACCTTATATAGCACCCTATTGATCTGATACGGTTGTGGAAACCTTGGGGTTCCATTCCAGTGGTACTCCTTGTGCTTTTGTTTCCACTGTTATCTATCACGGACAGAAAACGGAATAAAGCGAAGAAAACGGCAGAATGTAAGATCAAGTTACAAGACCAGGTCAGGTCACGTTAGGCCACTGACGTTCTAGCCTGCCCGTATTTAGAATATTTCAATACATATCATTTCTACCGTTTTGGAAGCATACATGGACAGCAACACGCCAGCGATGTTCAAAAACCTTACAAATATACCGAAATGAAAAATGACATTACATCACGCCACCAGACCCGATATCTGATTACATACATGTTTATAAATTTTATATCGCCGTAACGTGCATTCTGTAAACTTTTTCCTTTTATTTTTCGACGTTCCGTTCGCGAGATAGACGTGGGAGGCGGGGGGGGGGTCGGAACGCCTCCCCCGGGCTCCGGCGGTCCACATCGGGGTGTTTGAGCGCAGGCTAAAGTGGTGGTCACGCAGCGCACCGTCGCGTCCTCTTCCGCAGAAGTGTTAACACAGTATCTGGGCTTAAATGCCCCTTGGTGTAGCTAGAGCCTCTCAATATGTCCGGTGATGTTCAGGCAGACGCCGTTAGGGAACGAGCTGCCACATAGTCGCGTCGCGTGCGGTTGGCGCCGCTGCTGCCTCACATCGCTGACAAGATGACACTCGACTCCCGGATGTGACGATGAGTGGAAGTGCCGCTGGGCCGTTTGTCCAACTAAGCCAGATGCAGCGTTTGCGGCGTCAGCATGAGGCCACACAGACCAGATATAATGACGCTGAGTCGAAACATCTTACCTGCTGCCTGACGACGTCTGAAGAAGAGGTATCTCGCATGTAACCTCGACATTCCCACTCACATGCAAATGCATGGATGGAATAGTGGCCAGAATCGGCTAGGACTTGCGAAGCGCAATTTGTGGATGATGCTGTCTGGAAATGTCCAAAATTCGTTTAACTGTAAGGACAACGTTTTGTAAACGCGATTTTTTTGTATCCACATCAGTACCCAGACAAACGCACAACACGTCGCCCAGTCTCAGAGAGACGGGGCACTACAAACGTCGTACTTTCACCCGTGCTTGCGACCGTTTCCGACTTTTAAACTGGATCTTAACCCACCCAGTGGAAGGGTGTTTTGCGCTAACGCGCACTGGAACGGGGCACGAAAGTGCCCCCCTCCCATCTCGGAAACGGAAAAAACTACAGACATGAATTTTTGTGCACAGGATGGGACTATAATGATTAACATAGTGTGCAATTATCATGACCCTAGATTAATATCTTCAAGGTCAAATGTGGTCGAAAAAACAACTTTTGACACTTCCTCTGCCCGTACAGGCCATTCCGTACGACTTTTGGAACGACACGGGAAAGGGGTGTTTGTTTGGGCGTTAAAAAGGGGAATACCACAACTTCCATTCATTTGGCGTCTTGACTGAGGATTTCTGGTCGAGGTCATGTCAGGTCACTGACCTATGGCGTCATTTTGTCATGTTTTGCAGATCAGATCTCGAGTATAAGGGATAGCTTGAGTGCAAATAAGGGCGCTACACGTACTTTTTGACGTATGTTCAGTGAAGGTAGCCAATATCGGTGCATTTCGTCACTTCCAGCGTTCATATTTATTTATGTATGTATATGTTTATATGTATATACATGTAAGTACAAATGTGCCAAACGTGGTTTTAATAGGGTCTTTGAATGCATATTTCATACAAATGGACATACTGCAACGTAAATTTGGACCAGGTCACAAAATAGTTGCCCCTGATCGTTGATGACCTTGACCTGAAATGACCCTGGTATCTATAAGCGTATCCATGTGCGCGCTTTTGATCTGGGTATTTTAATGCATATTTCGTACAAATCGACATGCCGCAAAACAAATCTGGGCCAAGTCACACGATATTTGGCTTTGACCTTTAATGACTTTGACCTTCACTGACGCTGATATATGTAAGCGTATCAGTGTGCGCAAACATGCGTTTATTAGGGTACTGGACTGCATATTTCATACAAACCGACATGCTGCACAGCAAATTTTGATCAGGTCACAAGCTGGTTGACTTTGACCTTTGATGACCTTGACCCTTATTGGCCCTGGCTTTGGTCTTGGTACATCCATCACGTATGCCCGAATAACGTCGCGTGATTGTGTTCAAACGGTAATCCCACCTAGAACGCTGGTTCTTTCACAAAGTTCCCATTTGTTAACGACAATCGTCGTTTTAGTTAAGTCTGCCTGACTTCAGTGTTTGAAACTTCAAAAACTTCCGGCCGATTTCCGATTTTTCTGCGTCAATCGACGACTTATTCCAATGCTATGAACGTCACAAAGTAGCAGCCACCAGTTTCGACCCGTTCTCGAGATATTGAAGAAAAACAGGTGGGGGGGGGGGGCACAGAAAGACCCCCTTCCAGTGCGTATGTTAAGCGCTTCGTGTCAAATGTTAGCACAATGAGGTGCCTGCCGCCGGGATCATCCATCTCAATTGCAGCCCAGTCATCTGAACAAATCTGTTTACGTCGCGTGTTCTCAATTCAGACATCCTCTGCGGCCTTCCAATGACGCTACTTGTCCTTCCTGCCAAATCGTGCTTGCTGGATCACGTCACTTGCCCTTTTGGTCGCTACGACGATGGCAGTTTTGTCTAGGAAGACACCCAGGGATGTAGCGTGGTGGTTTGTGCGGCAGGCCCGTTGCAGTGGTCTCTGTATCAGGACTGGTTATATTTTGCTGACAGATTCTGGAAAACAAAAACATTGTTATTTATTAATTCTGCTAAATACACCTGAAAAGGTCAGTAGACATCAGCGACAGATATAGCCAATTAAGGCTAAGAAGGGAGGATCCACGGGACGATTCTGTCAGCGTTTCTGTAATCATCGCTTTTTGCAGCTGACAATAACAAACACACTTGCATGGGTAGAAGTCTACGTGGTCTACGAGACGACTCCGTAATAAGACAGCAGTGATGCTAGACGTAACCAAAGAGCATAGACGTACCTACTGATGGAGTACGTACCCGGACCCGTTCCCTTTGTCGTCAGTTGAACAGATAAAAATTAAATTCGAAGTCGTGGCCGAAATAGCTAGCCCATGGTCGGTGAACTATATTTTGAAAACCTATCATTTCATACACAATTAGTAGGACCAAATAAGTCGTCCTGTCGTTTTTGTTCAACTATAAATCCATGCACCCTGAGCATGCCTAGGCACCCTCGTGAACCCTGGACAAAACTCGCTGTCAGGCCACCCTCGACGGTTAAGGGGTGTTGGTGCGACCCCCCGGCCATTTCCACATCGGACATGATAATGCTATGAAATAAAAAGTCGTATAACTTGGCATTTCGGCTAAACAGTGATATAAAGTTCCGACCTTTTTAAGTCACGCAGCGATCTTATACACAACTTCAAGTCATGTCAGTGGATTCTAGTTTCCATTAGGTCCTTTACGACTTACCCTACAGATAATTTTTCAACGGCTCAAAATAGCTTTTATGATGATGCAGATGACTTAATAATACCATTCTTATGCAAATCAACGCTTGAGATTACGTCATGACCTTTTTGATGCCGATCACAGCACAAAAGATTAATTGCTTCAAATCGTTATTTTCGCCTAAGATGACCTTGTCCAAAACAATGATCCAAACCTTATTTGAAAATGAGACCATTATCCATACCCTGCCGTGACACATGGTACAAGACAGCATGGTAATGTCTCAAAGCAGGAAAATATTCGTGAGGTGCAGACTGTATCTCGCATATGAAGCCCAATTTCCCACCTATCACAGGCTGAGTCATAGTGGTGGCCCGATCCAAGGAAAAAACTGGCATTTGACCTTGCAACGCCTCCAGGACATTTTCGGATTATGCTTCATGTTGATGGGAGTCGTTATTCCCTTGCTGTCACCAAATTACGCATAAATCCACTTTCATATCACACGAACTGCATACCGAAGCTTACATTTTCTGCTCTCCTGACATGACCTGACCTAACCTGGCCTGATACTGATTGCAAACTTTGTAGGCGTTCAGGAGACATTGTGGTGAGTCATACAATTTAAGATTTGAACACCAGAGATGAAATTAATATGTTTTAGTTTTGACCTGGACTTGATAAATGACAGTGATCCCATGTTGCCCAAATCATTTTCTATATTTTTGCCTACATGTATGTTTACGTATATACCGACGCCAAGTGTTTGTACTCACATACGAAACCTTATTTCCACCTTCTTATAACGGGCTACACTGGTGAATTAATCAATGATCAGAACGTGGCATTTGACCTCGGAACAAAGCAAGGTCATTTTCGGCGATCTTGTGTTAGGTTTCATGGTGAAAGGTAATGGATTCATTCCCTTCATACCACCATATCCAACGCCACATATCGATCTTGAATTAATATGGAAAAGCAATTATTTCGTTGAATAAGGCACGGAACAAAAAACATAGAATACAATATCTTCAACGGAAATAATGAAGCAGCCTAAATATCAGGTGGCTATATTCCAAATGACAGACGGTTGAATAATTACATATCTTGGCAGGGGCCAACAACGCTCCGGATAAATATTTTGGTGAAAAATATCGCAAGATGACTAATGAGGCAGCACTGATGATACGAACACTGAAGTCTCCTTAAAGAAAAAAACAATGGGGACATCCCAGCCCGAGCACTGTGAAGGCTTTCCCGGGTTTACACAAAATCGCTGAAGTGTCTTCGGTATTTAACTAGAATTCCTTGGAAAAGAATATTTCCCATGAGCAGTGACTACCGTTGTCAGGAATGTTCCAGGTGAACATGACGCATGACGGTGGGACAGAAAATGTTTTTCCCAAACGTCTCGCATGTGAGAACCGTCGAGCACACCACCCGCCTCCGGCCATCGTCCGCGCTGATAATCGCATCTGCCAGCAACAGCACGACTTGGAAAGAAGGGCGGGGAAATCTCGAACAACCGGGACATCAGTTCCTTGCATGATCTTAACAGACTGAAGTCTTGATCACCTCATCTGGTTCATGTCCAGTGATAATTTACATCCTTAGATAAATTCAGCCGTTACATGTTACCCCACTCTATATACTGGAATGCGGAAGTAAGCCTTTCTGTAACGGCCCATGTACGATGCCCGGCCCTGATACGATGATGCAAAGTATAAGCTTGCGATATTTTTTCCGTCCGGTGTTTTACCTTTTTTATTGTAACTCAGGCCCATATTCGTCCAGTTCTGTATCTTGCCTCGCCTATTTACTCATCCAGTATTTTGTTCCGCAATATTTTTCCATTTCGATACATATTGCTATTCGACTGTTATCCATACTGGATATTTTGTCCTCCGATGTTTTTCCCATTTAATCGTCATCGCCATCGATATTTATCGTGTTCAGTCTTTTGTTTTCAATGTTTTTGCATCTGATATCCCGCCATACGGTATTTTGTGGCGTACCCCTCTCGTTCCTAGTTTTGAAGACAAACGCACACTAGAAACCAATGATGTAAGCGCAGTAAAATGCATACGTTATGCGTGGACTCGGGTAGCAATTCCACCCAAACATCAGTCAGGAATGCAAAAATAAGTCATTCATGAAAAAACTACGATCAGTTGTCTTCGCCCCACTAACTTAACCCGCGCCCGATTGGCAGTCGGCGCCGACAACGCTCGACTGGGGCGGGGGGCGGTTGACTGCCTCCTGTAACTCACGAACGGCTGATCGCACGATAGAAATACGCACACCGTTGGAAAACTCGTGACGAGTAAAGCTCGCAACCTATCTCATTTTTGTTTTGGACAATATGTTTATAGAATACAATATGACAACACGACAATACAATACGTCCTATATACGTTTTCTCACTGCCGGCTCCATGAAACCGAGAATGACATGGATCTCAGGGGCTGTGATTAAAGAAGTCCAGGTAAAGGCACCAATGAATGACAAAAATCCACAGATGCCGATGCACGCCTAATCCCTCTGATTTGTTTAATGTGTGCCCCAAAACATTGAGTTAAAGACACAGCGGTTTTTGCGCCGAGTGCTGGGGGCTGCTGTAGCCGAACGCGGTATGAAATTAACGGGAACTAATTTTAGCGCTTCTTTATTCTCGCAATTTAAGCTTTTCCATATATTTCTTGATCCCAGTAGTTCTTGTGATGGTTTCTCATGCTTGAAGTTCGGAAAAATTCACTAGTTATCAATTTACACAATTGGCGGAACTTTATTCGCGAGTGCCTCTTTATTTCCAAAACTTGCAATTTTTTGAAACTTTTTCAACTTCTTGATGCTACTCGCGACTGCGCGAGCCACTCCTGTCATTTTCTACCCGTCGCCGATTTTGGCGTTGGTGCATTTGGGCTCATATCAGTTATTAGTGACCAGACCTCAGGTCCATGACTGAATGTCATCGATAGTTTGTGTATTGACGGCAAATGAATGTCTGCGTCATCTCATACTAAAAATGTCAAAAACTCGTTAAATTCCGAAAAAAGGCAACAGCATTCAATATGGGGTTGACCTTAGGCCAATGAACCGGAAAATTCCTAAAAATCTGAGATAGCAGATTTGTTGTTGCATCTATCAAGACTGATAATCTCTGAAGTTTTTCCTGAGATATGTTTTCCGAAAAAGTTACGGGACGCTTATTTTTGTTGGACATAGCTCCACTTGACCTGACCTAGGGAAACATCTTACTTGACCTGAGGTCAAAACTTTGACTCAAGGTGTAAAATTACTAAGCAAAAGGTACACAAAGTTTCGCGGCGCTGCACTCATTTATTTTCTCGGTCTCTCGCAACCTTGGATACAACCTCAGGGTCAACGCCGTCAATGCCTCCCCCCAGTCGGGGGCGGGCTAACGCTGTTCAACGCGGCTTCTTTGGTTAACCAGTACTTAGCTTTGCGTTTTGGTACTTGTACTTGCTGTATTTCCTGCCAGGTGCTCGCACCTCCTTACCACCTCTATTAACATGGACAAAATGGCCTAGCGCCAACCCTTTGTTTACTAAACACGTTGTACTGGCTGCCTGCTATCGCTCTAAGGACAACATTTAATTAAGCTTAAATGAAAAATCAAACGAAATCAAACAAAATTTAATTAAACTGGGTCAGATTATCGCTGTTTGAATTTTACGTTCTTATATTGGTATTTTTTGAAAATTTTACATGTTGTAGACCCTAATGTTAAGGACTATGATAAGTACAGAAAAAAGCAATCCAGTGCTGGATCTTAAACTAGGAAACGCTCCTGCACCCAGGTTACGGCTGCGTAGTGCTACTGAGTAACTGCATACTTATTGCTGTGGTAGGGGCTGGCGGCTGGCAAGTACTTGTTTGGATTCAGTCAGTCATCATGAGTTACGGTTGTTTATTGTGAAGTGAGTGGTTGGAAATTGTTGGCTGAGGGCTGCTTGTGGGCCCAGTCAACATGCCCATGTGCGTCCCACATGGTTTACGGTTGGGCTTGATGGGCTGATGTGGACAGGGCTCTGGCTGAGCTTTCTGATGGGGCCCTTGTGGGTCCTAGGTGAGCCATGATGTACATCCATACAAGTAGGACATGGGTAGCAAAATTGCCATGCACGCTACTGTGGAAGTGAAGTGCCTTTACGCGGCGAAGGTGGGGCTAGGTAGCGATAAATTGGTTCTGGCTCGCGGTAGGCAGCATACCAAACAGTTCTTGACCTCTGCATACATGCAAGTTTACTGGTCTTGACGTGGAGCGTAATTGGTCCTGTACTTGCAAATAGCAGTTTCGTATATATTTGCACCTTACAATTCCACAACTTCAAAAGACCCCTATCTCTCACGAAACCGCCTCAACCCTCATAACAGTTCACAAGCAGTAACCATTTGCAGACGCTAGTGACTTGGGAAACTAGGAACACCCACAGAAGCATAGCCTCGTCTCGATACCCATCGCTAACTGCAAATCTATCATGGGAAATGTACTGAGTTTTTTGTTACACATCGAAGGAGAAGTGTCGGTGACGATCCTGTCTGGAAAATCTCAGCCCTTGTTCGGAACGTGGTCGCTACACACTACACAGGTCACAGAGTTCATAGAATAGAACAAAGAAAGACTGCATAACCAATTTATGTCACAAGAATGACACTAGAAGACCCAAAATTGCACCTGTAAATCATTCACTTGTTTCAGATCCCAGAAACAAAGCAACTAAAGCACTGCAGCCAGGGGGGGGCAGTGAATGGGAACATGTCCCCCACTTTTTGGCCCCTAGTGTGCGCGCCCCCTTTACGCCACAGCACAAAAAAAGGTTTGGAAGGAAACGTAAAAAAAAGACATCTCTTAAACCCGATCTCCAATAACCACCGAATCAGGGGAGTTCTTCTTTTCTTCTTTTGCTGAGGGAGGGCCTTTTTAAATTTTTAGCAGCCATCAGCCTCCAGGCCCCCCCCCCCCCCTCCATACACTGATCAACGACTCCTCGTGGACACAGCGCCCCTTACAGGTAAACGCTTTTGTACAGGCCATGTAAGTCTGAAATGCCCGGCGCCCCACGCAGTCCACGCACCCCCTCTTTTTGCACAGATGAGACGCCTCTATAGAATTACCCCCCCCCAGACCAAACACGTCTACGATTGAAACACCCCTTTCAGGCCAGGCACCCCCCCGTACAGATTACGAGCCCTTCGGCCTTCGGGGGCTCGGCATCCTTAACGAGTGAGACACCCCTTACGCATCTGACGCCCATCTGGAGCTCGGCACTCGCGGCGAGCGAGGCGCCCCGTGCATATCAGGCACTCTTGGTGTATTTGACGTCCCATCTACAGGCCAGGAGCTCGTACGGGACACCTTACAGACCAGACGCGTCTACGCAGGCGCCCCTTTCACGCCAACACCCCCCCCCCCCTTCAGCTCAGGCGCCCCTGATATATTTAGTGCTTCATCTACAGATCAGGCGCTAGTACGGAACTCCTACATTTGTCTAAGTAAAAAAATGCACTGGTACATGTGCCTTTAACCCCGTAAAAATGTACGTAATACCAATACCATTCTAAACGGATGGCGCCCCCGCTGGAGATCGGCACCGCCCTTCGAGTTTAACGTCACTGGACAAATGGTCCTCTCCCCCCACACACGCGCACTTTTCATTGCGCTCCTACGCCCCTGAATGCAGCAACGTAGTGACATGTGTCACTGGCTTAGGCAGACTTAGTCATCCCTCCGAGTTTTTCAGAAGTTAACTGAACGACTATAGTATTTCATGAAAAGAAGACGTGGCGCGGTAAAACTCGATAAAGTTGTACATAGTAGCTACGACCGATTTTGTGAAGAAATTACATCATGTTAAGTGATGGGCGACAATGATTGTGCGATATCTCTTGCTTCATGTAGCATGCGATTGTCATATGCATCACATCGCAGCACATTACTGGTAATGCACGTTTGTCTCCCAAAGTGAGCACCAACGACATGTTCCAACGGACTTGGCTCTGCTTCTATACAGATGTTTTTTTTCTTGTTGCATTTCTGGCCCGAAAACCGCATCCTGAGGTCAATGGGCTATCTGAGGCAAAATGCAAGGCCACCTCTAAACTGGCGGGGGTCAAAACATCGGGTTCCCGTGGTTTACAAGAGGTTATGGCTCATGCCAAGGTTAACAATCGGTAAAAACGATCGTATTCAAGGCAAAAGCGTATGGATTAAAAAAGGTCCGTTCTGCGTAGCGAACCACTCAAAGCCAACGGAAAAATCTTAGTCCACGGGGTTACATACAGACATTTGCGGATTTTTCGTGATTTCATTTTTACTCCATCGTGGTAAGCAGGTGCTACTGGAATGCAAGGTTGGAAGATCTGCCCCTCCCCCTTCCGTCCAAATTCAAAAGGCCCTGAAAACATACAACAAAATGAAAACAAAAGGACCAAAAACATAATGTTATTTGACACAATGAACATGGGCACCATTGTTCTTGATCCGTCCAGTACTTTTTGGCAATTTCCAGAGGCTGACCCACGCACTTCCGATGAAGATCTGCAAAGACAACTTTACAAATGCTGCTCCTAAGCATATGCTGAGTTGTGACAAATTCTGAATGGTTTTTACCAGTTCAGACCGGTTATAACCGGTTAAAACCGGGTGGGCCGGCCGAAACTAGTTTTAGCCGGCTTTTTGCTACCTCCTTATCAACAGCACTAAATATTTCTGAATGCCCCATAAGTATTTGGATTTCTACATACAAACGTGTCATCCATTCCTCTGCTTGAATTTTCCTTTTTGATCACTCAGGCATCCTTAGCCCAGGTTGACAACAGTCATGAACCAGGTCATGCATGGAAAGAATGCCATGAACGGTATGCACTTTGCAGTAGCAAAAACCGTTTCATTTCCAATTTTTCCAATCCCTGAATTGTGCCTGATCCATTTTCTGCTCTACCATTTTGTCCCTGAAAATAGTGGCTTAGAAAGCTTGCATTTACGGGCTTGAGATGTTACTTGAATACATCATTTTGTGACATCTGCAGCTTGTGGATGGAAATTCATGATGGCTTTGTTTTGTTTATTTGTGTATTGGTATAGGCGTCAATTTGTATTTTCTTGGAGGGGCCATGGCTCGTCCGAAGTGGATCTGGGCCCCGTCAACGTGAAGCTGAGTCACTCCAACGCTGGTCCCCCCTCCCCCCACCACCAATATTCTCCGCCAGTTTTGGTACGGAAAACGGATACTTTATGAATTTATGAATTAGATAGCTGTAATTACGAGCAAGGCCAAAAGCCGAGTGAGTCGTACTTCACCTAACAGGAAAAGTAACTAAGTGGTTCGGCTCGGCCATTAGTTTCTGGAAGCTAATACTTCACAGCTACTGGGTCCAAAATCATGAAATTGTCACCAGAGAACAACTCATTTTTTTAATTTATGTCCTTCCATTTGTAACGTGTTAGTTTCCCATATTTCCTTCCACATAACTATTCTGGGAGAAATGTTTGCACCCTTAGACCTACTTATATCAAAACCATGCATGATTGTATCACCATCATGCTTGGTTTTGAATATATCACCACCATGCTTGGTTTTGAACCTCTCAGTAATTGCAGCGAGCCAAATGAAGGCAGCGCGTAATGTTTGAACTTGCAATGCTTTAGATGCAGAACACTAAAATAGACAGACACCTCTCTGTGTCGCGGATTGTATAAGGGGAAAGTAATCATGCACGCAAGAACAAAGTAGGCCGAGCCTTACCACTGGTAGATGACACGCAGACAGAAAGTGGAGAAGAAAGCCTAAAACCGTACAAAACATTTAGAAAAGAAATGGTGGCAGGTAATTTGGTGAAAACCGCACAGTGATAAGTTTCACAAACCATAATTCAAATGACTGTTCCTGATCACAGCCACTGGTGTGGCTTCCTAGCTCTTAATGGAAGCCAGGGAGCCGTATTGCCCCAATCATTTGCAGAAATCGACATTCCTGTTGTGCTGAATGTGCGACATGTGACATTGTGTTTAATTTAGATGTGATTTAAGAGACACCTATATTATAGGAAGTGTGGAAATATTGAATCTCTAATATATCTCTTTTGTTTGTGAAATACTTACAACATTGCTGATCCTGGCTGCAACGTCTCTCAATAGAAGCCAAACAGTACATGTGCATACAATTTTATATCTCTTTGTGGGAGCACATGCACCCTCAATCAGATCGGTGCATTTACAAAAATGGCTTCCAAAAGCAGAATTTGGACACTTTCATAACACCAGATGGGCCGGTGCCTAGATGTAGATACAAAAGAAAGAAGGCATGCATATGTGTGAGGGCATCCACTATACGTGTCTAAAAAAAAACGCAACACAAATGCGCACATAAGCGTAAACAATGGTCATCAACGATCCTTAGTTGGTCAGATTTTGCGTTTTTCCCCTGAAGATGAAAAATCCTGCATTTTCGTTGTAACAAAATAAAGTGGCCGAAACCCGGAATTTGAATTTCAGGGGTTTATGACTGCTAGGGCCCCTCCCGAACAAGAATCCTGGTGCCCAGGTGCATCCACAAAGAATTTTGGAAAATTACACCTGAGGAATCAGGAAAGGTATCCTGTTACTGCAGGATACATCAATAACAAACGACGGCTATGTGTGCCATTCCTGTTTTCGTCCGCAAAGTTTGTTTTCTATTTTGAACTCACATGCGCCATTTTTATTTCAGACCACATTACCTGTCTGAACGTTACATTTCTAATAACTTCCACATTTTCTCCACATTAACATAACTCAGTCAGCCAGAATGTGTCATGGTGGCTCAAGGTCACATTCAAAGTTGATGTGTACATCACCATTATTGCAACAGTTCTGATATGAATATTCTGCAAATTAGATTGTTGTATCATACATAACACATTTACAAATACGTAAAAAAGCCTTTACACGAGACTTACAAATAGTGACAAACTCAACTCTTCCGAAGAGACGAACTGGACGACGTAGTGGTATCCATACATGTGCTCGAGAAAAATGCAAATTCCGCAGGTAAAGATTTTTCAGAAACGTTTTGCCAAAAAGAAAATTCCAGAAGCCTTTTTCAAACGCAGTGTTCATTTCAATGACATGCAAACACATCATAAGTTGAGTAAACAGCAAACACGCAGACCTGTCTCCACAGGGCCATTTTTACCACATAATGCTACAGCATTCAATGTGTGAATGATTCGGTAATCCTTCAGAAATGCGCTCAAGGCCTTAAATACCAGGCACAGTCATCCGGCGATGTGACCCTTCCGTGACGTAGGTGCGGGACGCCACTGGTATTCTCAAACTCAAACCGCCATTGCACTTGGGATAAAATGGAATTGGAATGTCGTATTTCCTGAGCAGAGAGATGATGTGATTTAACAATGATCAATGATAGAGTGACCCTTCATTAACAAAAGGGCCAAAAGACGTATCTGTCTAACTTTTATCGTTTATCCCGTATAGCGTGTCCAATGGCGCCATGCAGATCCATGTCGATTTGCCCTTTTCACTGATATTATTCCATCAAATACCGTAAGCCATCTAAGAAATTTATTCCATGGTTTAAATGTATCCCTACTAAACGTATCTTTGGAAAAAGTCCACAAAGCCTGACCTAACCCGACAGTTCCTGGACCCTCTAGGAACATGGAAAACGATAAACCAGGAGTCTTCCTATTATTTGGTGCGCAGATAGCCATGGAGCAAAACTCCATTCCCGCTTTTTTATGTAGGTAAATACCCAGGCAGGATCTTCTTCGACCACGCACTCATGAAAGTACGAGCTGGTACGAGTGTCTACGTTGCAGTGTTTTTATGGGAATTGCGGCCTTGGATCGTGCTGTCGTCTGTCCGGTTGCCCCGCACGTATCCATCGGAGAACGCGCGAACTGGGTGAAGCCAACAATAGATGTGCTGAAGCAGCAGGATCAGAATGACGAACGAATGAAGTGTGAATTCACTTCACTATCAGAGTGAAGAACGTTGAGTGGAGTACCCATGGAACAGTGCACAACTACGGTAGTCTGTTATCAATACTGCGCCAAGAACTGCGCCAGACCTGCCTAGAAAAGTGACGTCAGTGGCAGTCAGCCCCCGGGGCCGATAAAGGGATGACACCCCTGAGCACGCCACTAACCAAGCACACAGAATCATAGGCGCGGGAGTCATGGGGCCAGGGGGATTTCAGCCCCCCAACTTTCAGACTTGGGGGCTCAGCCCCTCAACTTTCCAACACCGATATGAGATATACTGGTTTGCCTCTTGGCCTTTCTTACGGAAGAGTAAGCATATCTAAGTGTTCAAAAATGATGAAAACTCAACCTAGAAATGGAGAATGAATAACGAACATAACGAGGAGAAAACAATACTGAAGAGTAGGGGAGACGGGTGACCGGGCGCAGGGCAAGGGAGCTACCACATATTTCCTATTGCTGACAATTCGCACGCGCAAGTAGCACTGCGAAACGCTGTAGTTGCGGCGATACCTATGTATTGCTTTCGCTGCGGTTGTTTCCTTTGGTTGTAGTGTAGTGTAGTACACTACAACCAAAGGTCAGAAGGTCGTATGCCGACGCTGGCGACAACGAAATTAAGCGTCAGCCGATCCTGTCCACTTTTATGGGGGGAAAACAAGGGCCTCTACACACGTGTGAATCCAAGGGGAGGGGGAGCAATGGGGGCAATCGCCCTCTACCCTCAGGCCTGAGAAGGGGCCTACCTCTCAAGAAGGGCACCGAAGGGACCCGTATCAGCTTCACGGGATCTCTGTGAAAACGTGACGGGTTCTTGATGCCGTTAGGGGTCCGATGGGAGGGTTAATGACCCCTGAGATGCATAGAAGGCCCCCCCCCTGCGACGACAACCGGGCCCAACACAGTAGATTGTCCTTGGGACCGCCATAAGGATCACAGGGCCCTGACACGCCCACGATTAGGACTGAGTCCCTGGGACGGCTTAGGGGTCCCTGGAATGTCATACGGGACCCCGAATGGGTTTCACGTGTGAAGAGCTGAGAGGTTCCTGATGCAGTCAGAGGGCCTCTGGGAGGGTTAATGAGACTCTGAGACGGCGAGATAGCCCCTGAGACGAATAGAAACATCCCAGAAACTCTCCAGGTTCCTTGGGATCGCAGGAAAGGCCCCAGTACGGCAAAGGGTCCATGAGACCACTACGCGCCAGAGGCCCTTAGACGGCAGAAGCTTATGAGGGTGCCTAGTGCGGCGAAAGGAGGCCAGGGCTACCCAGAGGGACCCCCTGAAGAAGGGTAAATCAGTGACCTTTTCAATCTCGAGAGGGACCCAAATGGGCTACTCTGGTCTTTCTGAAAACCTGCGAGGTTCCTGATGCAGTCAAGGGACCCGAAGAGGTCAGTCCTGAAGTGATCTCTTCTTTTGAAGTGTCCTGTGACGGCTGGGTGGGCCCCTACAGGGCAGATGGCCCCTGAGACCGCCGAAAAGGCCAGACGGCCCCCTACGACGCAAGGACGGCGAGAGGACCACTAAGACGGTATGAGGGCCCTGGACAACCAGGTGGCCTCCGAGTGTGTTAAGCGGACTCCTGGCACAGGAAAGGTCCTTCTGCGGGCCAGTGAGGCCCTTGAAGCGTCAAAAACGGCCCCTGATATTGCTAAAGGGGCCCAAGATTGTCAGATATACCCCATATAACAGAGGGAGGTCCCTGACACAGCCATGGAGACTACCAGACATCCACAGTGCCCATGACACTGCGCAGGGGCCCTGAAAATCGTCAGAGTCTTATGTAACTGCTAAAGGCCCCCCGAAGACGACGGAAATAATCCCCGGAGAGCACCGGAACCGCCAAAGAGGGGGATGGGGTACGCCCCCCCCCCCCCGGCTCGCATTTCTGCCAAAAATTATAGCATATCGCCTTTCCGGCACGCGGTTTTCGTATGAATTCAGTTCACAATGAGCTCCCCCAGGAAAATCGTGGCTGCGTCCCTACTAAAGACGACAAGACTGGCACCTAGGGCAACAGCGGGGGGGGGGGGCGTTGAGACTGCTAGAAATGATCCTTTTGAGATTGCGAACTAGGCAACAGGGACCAATGAGACGACCAGAGGGGCCTCTGAAACTATTAAGCCTTGACACACGCAGACGCTTACTAAAACGGCCACAGGACCTAAAGCATTGCCAGAGATGCCTCTGTCCTGGCAGAGAAAGACTTGTAGAGAACCCTTGTTACCGCCGGAGAGGCTTCTTACACGGCACAAATTATCCGGCGACGACAGGTGGGAACCCGAATGGCTGAAGTGTCCCTGAAACTGCCAAACGATTTCATGACACTGTGCGATGTGTCTCTTAAACTGTTAAGGGAGCGCCTGAGACGTCCCGAGGGACACGTTTAATTGTGAAAGGAACCTGAGACTCCTACTACGAGGGAGCAGAGGGACTCCTGGACCAGATGCAGACAAAACATTTCATATATAAGGAGGGACGCAGACGCGTAAAATCCCGCCGTTGTTGTCATATTTCGGCCACTTCGTAGGGGAACAAAACACAAAATTTTCGCAAATGAGGTAACATGCTTGAATTTTTTCGGCTAGTCTATATGGTAAAAACGCCAAAGCACACTAAATATCTTAGCCTGAATCCGAACAGATCAACATTTTTCTCATATGACGAGCAAAAAATGGGGGAGGGATGGTCGGAGTGAGGCCCCGCACTGACCATTCGCCCATCTCCCCTTGGCGAAACTCTGGATTCGCCCGTGCCTCTACAAGGATGATATTTGCTTTCTTTAATCTGGGGTCAGGAGCGCCGATTTCTGCAAATGACTCGAGAGCCCGACAACCTAACATTCGCCAAAATGTGAGTTTCTCAACGGATTTAGCCCACTGTATTTTGATCAATGGACATTTTGGGGTTTTTCTGTTACTATTTATCAAATCACAAATTGCACTTATCCCCATGTGTATATGTACACATGTGTGAAGACGTATATATGTACGAGAGAAAAACAGACATATACATCGTTTTACACTTTATTCCTTACTTTCTGCCTACCTATTAACCATTCCGGCCCATTTCTGCTACTCATTTTCCCTCAGAACCAGCAGAAAATATTAAGTGGCCCCAAAACCAACACTGGGTGGGCTCAAATCAACATTGGGTGGGGCAGAGCCCTCTCAAAAGAATATAAATCGACGCCCCTGTCAGGGGTCGCCAAAAAGTCGGCCTGTGGCTGAAAGCAATCTGCTAGAGGGAGGGGTGGGGAAAAAGAGGGTTAAGGCTGAGCATAAGTGTAATGCAATCCATTTGTGCATTTGGAGGGATTTTGTTGTGCAACACTGGTACCAATTTCGTGATTTTTTGTGACATTCACAGACGGTTCCCTTGGTTGTGCAGACTTCCTTTAAAGGAGCACGCTTGTAAGGTTGACAGAACCCAAAAGCTATACTGGAGTTATAAAAGGCTACGAGGAAGCCTTTATTTCAATGGTAAGAAGAGGCGTTCTCTGTAGGTCTGGTAGGCCTAAGCCCTATATGTGTCATTTTTTCCAAGTATTCTAAACCATAAATGTTTGACATAACGAGCGGATGATGAGTAAGTGTCATAATAAATTACACACATACACACACACACACGCACACGCAAACGCACACAAACGCGCATATATGTATATATATGCATATAAATGTGTATCATTTGGTATTCCATAAACTTTTAAAAACGGCAGATACAAAAATTGTTCTTCGAAATAAAGCAGTTTGAATCCAATGACAAGCATGCATTTTGGAGTGTGGGGAGGGGGCGGGGGGTTCAGCCCTCTCCTTAGCCTTACCAGTAATTCAAATAAAACAGTACCCCAGCCACTGGTGTTGGTATTGTGTTCTTGCAGTTATTTTCCTCTGCTGCCAGAATGACCACTTTCGGACAGCTGGAACGAAAGCAGTCATCTACTTGCTTGAATGTAGTCATTGTTTCACTGACTGTTGATCATAGTCTCATATCCAGTTAGAGGGACAATAAGGGCAATTTTCTGCTTCCTGGAGGATGGGAGATCTCCAAAATAGGGACATCTGAGGCAGAAAAATGGTCTAAATTTGGCGAGGAATTTGAAAATGATAGCCTGCTAAAGGTCCATGTTAAAGAAAGTCGAAAATGATGACCTGCTAGAGGTCCATGTTAAAGAAAGTGTTATACATTCTGCCAGGAAAGTAAATTTGTAGACAGGCTGTCAAGGTTCCAAAGGTTCCAAATGCCCCCTCGAGCATTTGCCCCTCCTCAGGCAAATCCTGGTTATGTGCCTGGAAGAATGGGGCGGGGCAAAAGGAGAAAACTGAGCCAAAGGCTCAATTTTCAGGCCATCCATTTTCGGCCGCTGCTTCAGTTGGTGCTACTGGACTAAAGTCAAGTTCACGCTCCATGTTTGGTGATTTGCTTCGGTTCAACCTTGTTACGTTTGCCCCATAGGCGGCGGAACGGCGGGTGGGCACGTGGGAACATTGACCCATGGGGCTGCATGGGAAGAAATACCTCGGAAACTAGCCGGCAGCCGCATCCCCTCCCTTTACCGGACCACGTTCCGCCCCTAGTGGTTTGCCCCCGTGAATTTCCAGCCTTAAATGAAATACTCCAGTCTGAGCGCGTTGTCTGTCGGGTGAGCTGCATGGGAAAGTTACTGAAGTTTCCAGCATCATTTTCAATTAAAGACTGCGAGCATGGAACACTACTGAAGATTTGACGGTGAGGAATTTCAGATATTATGACATGCATCCAGGAACACTTTGCATAGCCATCCGCATCTGCTGGCTCGGCATTAGTAAGAAATCCTTGGAGATAGAGAGAGACAGATAGAGAGAGAAGCGGCCCAGTGGCAAAGCATCTGGATATATCCTCGATCGTTTCAGATTTTCGTGGCGCCCCTCCCCCCATTTGGAAATCGCCCCCGCACCCCTGCACAGAATGTTGCATGTATAGTGTGCGTGGCAAAAACATCGATCAGCTGTCGCAAGATGGCAAAAACGTGGTGCACTAGAGCACCGCAGTCGTGTAAATAACCTGCTCATTGTGCACAAGATTACAAGTGTATCAACATATCGCTAAGTATAGAACATATCATCCTGTGTCTAATCATACCTCTGGTCGCCCAAATTTCTCAAAAAAATGATAACAAAATCGAAACCACAACGTACCACACAGCACTACCGTCCTGGGTCGGCTGACGAAGAGCAAAATTACACGGCGCAAAATATGGTGTCATCAAGATTAAGATTATTGACGCTTCGGATGTGTGAATACCTTCCAGACATCTTTAAACGGTTAATGACGTCATTTATATGCAAATCTTACTCTGTTGCCACAAATTGAACTTAAAGAAGTGCTGAACTATTATACCGTCATATTATTGTTTTAGATGATTGTTAGGGGGGCTCATACCAGTATTATTACATTATGCCATTTTATTCTTAGATGATTGTTAGGGGGGCTCATATCAGTATTATTACATTATGGCATTGTATGCTCAGCAGCGACTACATATGTCCAATATAGGGATGCTGTTAGAAGGACGGATTTTTGGTGGTTGTGTTACTATATCATTATGTTACTACCTACCATTATGTTATTACCTGGCGCCGCAGGCGCCGTATAGGGCACTAGAGGCCGGAGGCAGGCTAAAGGTGTGATCGGACCTGGCTTTGTCCAATAAAGAGGTCGCGCGATATGCGGTATTATTTTAAATCTGCACAGGAACCTGTGCTGGTTAGATTAGGTTAGGTTAGGTTAGTTTAATTAGGTTAGGTTAGGCCGGGTTGGGTTGGGTTGGGTTGGGTTAGGTTAGGTCAGGTCAGGTCAGGTCAGGGTAGATTACGTTAGGTTAGGTTAGGTTACAATAGGCTAGGTTACTGTTTTAGGTTAGTTCAATTTTATTTACAGTTTGATTTCGTTTGATTTCTTTCAAGTTGTATCTAGATTTTTTCCAAATATTTTTGTTTTTTAACTTTTTGGTTATTCTTTTAATGTATTCCTTTGAAATGAAACTTTGACCTTGCAATGTTTTTAATGTGTGTTATGATATTATTACTAACATTTTTATTTGAATGGTAGTTTTCATTACATATCAGTCATTTCCATATCTTTTTTATTACTCTTGATCGGACCTTCAGTCCGACGGACGATCAATCAGCGTCGAGATGTCACATTAACGAGCCATTTAAGCAGAAACGTCAAAATCCCTGCGGGTGGCGGCTGAGGGCCGGCGTGGCAGTGATGATACAATTTATTTCGAGCGGAAATAATGTATGTTTCAAGCTTTCTCGGCTAAAAGCGTAAGTCGTACACATCAATATTGAATTTCAAGCATCATGCAACAACTATTACGATTGTTTTCCCGCAGTGCGAGCGCTTGGCCAAAATCTTACGGTTGACTTTTCATTGTGTGCGTGGTTTGCGGCGTGCACTTCTAAAGGACTACCAATAGTTCATGGTACAGGTGCCAGCAATGATCATACTTGCTCACTTGCCACTAGCGTTTATTTTGAACTGGCTTCGGTCTAAATGAGCCAAGCGAATTCCTTGCAGAAGAAAGTTTGATAGACATAGTAACTTGTACATGCAGTCTTCTTCCAGTAGGTTTTGAATAATCACCTCACAAAAACGCGTCTTCCCGTGTGCCGTGACAATAAACAACCCCACACGTCAACCACAGTTGAATTGCGACGCACATACCCTGCCGGATAATATTAGCCAATGGCCGCAGCCGATCTCGCCTTCTATATATATGATTATTTTATATATCTATGGTTCCCACTTTTATGTTTATGTTTAAAACAAACTCATAGTCGGTTTGTAAATGTCCAAGTGCGTCGATTTGCGTCGCAGTGTCATGTGAAGTCACTGTGGCTGCTGTTTCACAACCGCAGGAACCGCAGAGGTATCACGCAATCCATGACGCCTTCGCATTGCTCAGACATCATGTCATTGATATGTCAGACTGGCGTTCAGTGCTGATTGGTTTGGCCGCAGGGTAAATGTCCCGCAGGATCTGCAGCGACCGCTCGTCGGACTACCAACCATTTGATCGCATCCCGCTGTGCTAGTTGTCACGTAGTTGCATCCCGCAGGGCTTGCTGTCACGTGCTTTCCCTTCTTATTTACATCGACAGTTGCCAGACTAGGATATGTATGAGAAGGAAAATTTTAGTAGTATGGTTGCCCCTTTTGGGCAACTGATTTCGTCCATATCGTTTATGCTCCGCTTTGTCCCAAATTTGAAACGTAAACGGAAAATGAAGAGCCACAGACCATAGACGCAGATGCATTTTTTGAATATGGTAGATCCAGTGCCATGAGAAGGCCTTTGCGTTTCATACAGTATCATAGGACATGACAGTATTTCCCTAATTTGGTTGGGTCATCGTCCTACGTGTTTTTGGTTGTTGCATGGATGGCGCCTTAGCCGTAATCTCCCCGGGGACTGCTGGTAGCATGCCCCTAGCAGTTTTCCAGAAGTGGTGATTTGTGTCCCCAAGCTTTTAAGGTATCAAAGATATATTTTCCATTGGTGACACAGTTTCTTGGACTTTGAGATTTAGGAAAAGAAATTTCAACCGTAGTGTGTCATGCAACGCCCGAAGAAAAGTGTTTTTACCCCGCCGTACCTATTCCAGGTGGACTGTAATCACTTTGTTAGCATGCCCACCCCCCAATTTCTGAACCGTTTCTTTACTCATGCATGGCACAGGTGAAAACCTTGGAAGGGAATACATTCATGGACTTTTTCGAGGTTTTCTATGAATGGGATGGCAAAAAGAGGGTGTTTGGCCTCCATCCTTTAACCTTGGGCCACTGTCTTTGATGACCTTTATCTGCCGGCCCTGACTACGCCACCTCCGTGTTCCCCAGTATGGAGTATTTTTCCAGAGGCTCCGAAATCACAGAAGCGACGCGTCATTCAAAATCGAATGAGCTGGTGCGCACTTAAGCGCGCTAGAGAGCTGATATCTAAAGTAGGGATCACGATTGGCACTGGATCGCATCGTGCATTTCCACATTTTTCGACTGCCATTTCAACTGCTCCAGAGTTTTACTTTAGTGTTATAGTTCCCGAATGTATGTTAACCGCATGGTGCCTGTCAGTTGCACTTTTTGTAATAACTGAAGCGTGCCAGATGCCTGCACTGAAGACATAAAATTTTACATGTTTTACGACGCCCTGCGTTTTTTTTTTTAATTTCGTGCCGCAGCACGTTTAATAGAAGCAATACGTCGTTCAAAATCAAAGGATCAATAAGGATGCTTTGCGCGCGCCAGCAAACTGACATTTCACACGCGAAGACAAAGTAAGTAAAAGAAAGACAAGCCCCCGAAGTTTCCTACTAAACTTTTGGTTGATCACCATGGTGGCGCCACCGGTCAGGTTCTACCATGTTTCCATGATAAATGGGTCATAATTCGGAAGAACCTTCTTCAGAGCCTAATTCCGGTCAATTATCGTTTTTCGACGTATTGCGGCCGTGTGAAAAAGCAGATTGATTGAACACGTAACGAATCTGTGTCATTCCCCGTTTTGTTTGGAAAAACTAATTTGTACCAAGTCCACAACTACAAAATGTACTAAGATATTGTTAACCCTATGACATCTTCGACAGACCTGTTTCTTTTATGGCGTTAGCAACAAGAATGAGATCATGGAATCAGAATCGTTTTACTGCTCCAGTACCCTTTTGTTACTCATTTCGTGGAGCCACAAGCCACGAAGAGCAGCTGGCAAGGTAGTCGTACAAAATAAATCGACAAAAGGCGCTGAATCAGGTAAAAGTACAAAGGAAACGGAAACCCTTAAGTCCAGAGCAACAGATCGCATGAAGAAATCGTCATAAACATGTTTCACCTTCCCGCACTTCAGGGCATTGCGGGGATAAACGTAGATGACGCTGGGCGTCAGCACTCGAATTCTTTATTGCGCAGACGTTTGCAATGAGGCGCTCTAACCAAACATACTGGCAAACACACGCATAATATGGATTAGGAATACAATTATGAGCATAATACGGATGTTATTTGAAGAGAATATTCAATTTTTGTCTATTCCATCGCGGATTTTCAGTGTGCGTAATATGTGATTTGTGCAGTCGTGGTACCTTGCTGCCAGCTGAACACCACCAGTGGCATAGCCAAGGGGAGGGCGACGGGGGCGAACGCCCCCTCCGGGAGGTCGACCTGGGGCCCCGAGGCCGTCAGCGGTGCCCAGATGGCCAGGATGGATGGTGAGAGTTTCTGAGAACCAAGGCCGAGTGAGGGCCCTGGAATAACCAAAAACCTTGGGATTTTCGAGGAACTTCATGGACTGTTAGAAATCATGAGACGGTCAGGGGCACCAAGACTGTCATGAAGCAGCGGGGCCTGCAATGGTCAGGGATCCTGGGAAGATGGGCCCTGAGACGTCTATGAACTAAGCGACAGTGAGAAGCCCTGATACGGCCCGAAATCCTGAAGCATTAGGGACCCGAAACCTGAGATGGTCAGAGGCCCTGAGACGAGCAAGGGCCCGGGATGGACGGGACCCGACTAATGGAAGACAGGAAAAAGGGCCGTGGCAAAAAATGGTACGAAACTAACAATATCCAGTTCAGAGGCGGAGAATCGAACTCGGTTTGCTCACGTCTCTCAAGCATCAAACCACAGCTATCTTTTCGCAACCGGGACACGTGTAACACCGCGGGAAAATAACAGTACACAAAGTGTTTGATGCATTGTGTTTTTGTTTTGTAAACTTCTAGCTTAGGTGAGAATATGATGCATTTTGTTTTATGGACCCTGAAAATAGTGGGCAGAATACGGTTAGTTCTACTTTGGGGTTGATTAGGGGCCCTCAATTTGAGTTCGCCGCATCCTGGACATAATCCTAGCTACGCCACTGTCACGAACTGAAGGAAAGTTAAACTCCAAAAATGCGACAGTAGAATGTCAGAATGCGTCAGAAAGACACCCTCAAAAAATCGAGGTTGTATGTTGTTTTTGTCTGTTTGTATTAGCTACTCTCCATGATTTTCTGATCCTGGCAATTTTAGAGAAATCTGCGAGTGATTTGTTACAGCAGCTGATCGCCCTTGTCGAGCATTTGCCTTGCATTTCATTTGCCCCAAACGTGCGTAAAATAACGACATACTGTGCATAGACGTACAAGGGTATGGCATGTTAAGGTATGAGATAAAAAATGGAATACCACTATAAAAACTGAGTAGACGTACAAGCCATCTTTTATATACATAGTATTTTGATGCTTTATGACGCAGAACCATCTGGAGGAATAGTGGCGTCAACGTTTCATTAGATATCCAACCTATGTTTTGCCCTGTTTTGCTTGGTAATGCCTATTCCAACTGGTAGATCGACAGTTGGAATCTTTGAAGTATTTGTCGGAAAACAGGCACATGGTTTATTAAGAAATTATACGTACAGTGCGCCATCTAGACGTTGGGATTCATCACGAATAAAACACGTCGGTTTTCCATACGTCACGGCATTGCACGCAAGCATGCATGTAGTATACACAGATCACCAGGCATTTATGCCACCTGAATGGGGCTGTATCCAGTGGACGCGTCATTGACTGGTATATTTCGCCGCCTTTCATTGAAGGAAAGCAAGGATGGGGGAGACTTTTCACTATGTTTCGTCCCTTGTCCCTCTCGAGAACTAATCTTTCGATTTGGCTGATTCGATCGCAACTCGATGGCGCCGAACTGTGCAGTTTTGTGACTTATAAAATGTGTTACTTTTAGGTCGGTGATGATGTCACAGGTCAGATCAAACCCCCAAAACGGTCCTTTTCTCCAGAATCGCCTGATGACAACGGGAAGCATATCGGGACTGAAGTTTGCATGGCAAATATTTCCCGGACTGTGTTACCTCATGAGTGCCGTCTGACCAAGGTCATCAGAATTCAGGGCCTCATGTTAGGTCAGATTTGAGGTTCGTGATAAACGAAGGTTACTATAGGTCAGGTTCACAGGCTAGGTTACATTTGAGGTTCGTGCCCCCGGGTCGTGTAATGCATGTTCCCCTGTCCATTTGACGCGAAGTTTTTAGAAGAGGCACTTGCAAAGAGTTCTGTGCACAGATAAAGGCTTGAGATGGTTCCAGTTACCATGCACATGCATTGTTGCGACATTTCCGAGTTTCAGAGTCAGAGCATTGCCAGCACGCAGGTAACCTCCGTCTGGCGCCTCTTGATGAACCTATAGAGTCAGCTCGATCCGTCATCTAGTCAGGGGTGCTTCATGAGCTCTCAGATTGCGATGCTGACCAGTCATCATGCGGCGTAACTATTAAGCATCGGCAATGAAGGGACGAAATAGAATTGGTTTTCGAATCGCAGAACATGGTTGTCTGTAAGACATCACTTGCACATGACCTAGGATGACCTTGTTTCCAAGTTGCTGTTAACGTGTGCACAACTGGTGTATGAAAATGTTCGGAAAGTTTCAAGACACACTACGTTCGTTCGGGAGGTATTTAAGAAGTGCTCAAGAGGAGCGCTTAACGATCCAACCAATCAATGGTGGGTTGGACTACAGAAATTAGTTGTCGAAAATATCCATTTTAAGAAACAGTTGGAATTTGATCAGCAAGCTGGAGTTACCAGCCGGTAACGTGCAATTATCGGCCACCACTCGGTCTCCAGACATCCAGCGAGTGACTTGTTCCTTGGAATTGCTTTTCAGCGTCATGCAGAATACGTAGGTCAGTCGCTAGCACATACAGCTGCAAAAGAATTCAGTGTAGCTTATTACTTACTAGTCATTCTCCAAAATCCTGACATCATTGCCTGCTGGGCGTGAAAGGGACTGTCTCTGCGGCATCCAATAAGAAGTACGATGAAAAGTGAGTTCTAAAACATGAACAGATGTGTATGTCCTGTTATGGTGTGCCGTGCTTGTTTCAGCGTCCAGCCGCCCTGGTCTGCATTGCGAAGGTCTGGCCTGCGACCTCGGTGATTCTACTAGACTTTCAACATGGCGTCCAGCACCGAAGAGAACGTGCCGGCGACAGGCATGATCCCTGCCGACACCGGTGATTCCTTGGCATCCGATGGCACGCCCCTGAAGCGCTCCTATGACTGTAAACTGTACAGACGGCGCTGGCCGATTCTGTTCCTGTTCGTGCTGTACTCGACGTCAAACGCCTTCCAATGGATCCAGTACTCCATCATCAACAACGTGGTCGTTCACTACTACGATGTGACGTCCTTCTCTGTTGACTGGACGTCCATGATCTATATGGTGCTGTACATCCCGCTCATCTTCCCGGCCGCCTGGATCCTCGACAAAAAGGTTAGCCTCTGCGTAAAACAGTGATGCCTTTGTAACCAGTGACATTACGAGCTGTCGCCGAAGTAGCCTATGTCCAGAAGCTAGTACATGACGTAAAATATTCACCATAGCTTTCGTTTATTCTTTAGGATCCCAAAAAGCAGTTTTAAACAGGACGTTTAAATCACAAATGCAACAAAGTAATAGTTATGGAAGTAAAAGTATACACATCATTGTGTCGTGACCACTTTGTTGATTGTCATGGTCATTATTCGTACGTCCGAATGAACACTTTTTGTGCTTGTAAAGCACAGTTTACACTGGTGCTCTTTGACAAGTCGACGCGAGTGACGGGCAGTTGGGCTACGGCTGACGGCGTCCGCCTGTGCATGGTAATCGGAGCCATTTCAACCCTTTATTTGTGCACAGAGCTCTTTTGTCTCCCTGTTCTAGAAGCTTCGTGTCAAATGGACAGGGAAATATGCATTGCATGACCCACTGGCGCGAACTCCTTGACCTTTGATGACTTTGGTTTATCACGAACCTCAAATTTGACCTAGTCTGAGGCCTTGAACTCCGATGACCTTGGTCAGATGGCAGTCATAATATGAGATAACACCTTCTGAGACACGTTTACCTTGCAAACTTCAGTCCCGATATGCTTTTCATTGTCATTACGCGACTCTGGAGAAAATTACCACTTTTGTGGGTGCTGTAATGTCATCAGCGACATAAAAGTAACTCACTTGATATGTCATGAAACCGCACAGTTCGGAGCTGTTGATTGCCGATTGAACAGCCAAATCGGTTTAAGTTTAAGTTTTAAGAGAGACAAGGGATGAGACTGACACTTAAACGCCTCCCCCTCCCCATCGATGAAAGGGGGCAGAAAACCCAGTCAGTGCCGGGTTCGGTGGATAGAGCTCCATTCAGGTGGTATACATGCCTGATGATCTGTGTATACTAAATGCGTGCTTGCGCCGAATGCCGTGAGGGATGGAAAACCAGCGTGTTTTATTGGTGGTGAATCCCAACGTCTAGAAGGCGCATTGTACGCATATTTTCTCAATAAAGCATGTGCTTGTTCCTCAAAAAAAAACATTTCAAAGATCCCGTCTGCCGATCTTCGATCGGGAATAGGTATTACAGCAAGAAAACGTCAGGTAGGACATTGGTTGGAAAAGATTTTTTGCATATCTATTTAGTTTTTAGAGTGGTATTCAATTTTTAATATCATACCTTAAAATGCCATATCTTTGTATGTCTGTGCAAAATATGTCGTTATTATGCGTACGTTTCGAGCAAATAAAATGCTAGACAAATGCTGGGCAAAGGCAATCAGCTGCTGAAACTCACTTGCAGGTTCTTCTACGTAAAAATGCCAGGATCAGAAGATTACAGAGAGCAGCTGATTTGAATGGACAAACAACGACGTGCGCACACAACTTTTTTTAGGATATCCATTCGGGTGCATTTCTGGGGTTGAATTTTTCATCAATTCGTGATAGTGGCATGGCCAGGATTCGGTCCAGAAGGCAGCGAATTCAGATTAACGACTCCTAATCAACCCCAAAGTAGAAAAACCAACCAAATTTTGCCCATTATTTTCAGGGTCCATAAAAGTAAATTGAATCAGATTCTCACCTTACCTAGAAACCTACAAAAAGAACGTAATGTGTAAAATAATTTGCGTATTGTTATCTACTCGCGGTATTAAACATTTTATTTAATTATTAAACATGTACTTGTATTAAACATGTATTAAATTTTATTATTAAACATGTACCCCGGGCGAGAAAAGAAGCCCTGGTTTCGGTTGACCTTGGCAGTAACCTGCCGTAACCGCGCTCACTCCCGCCCGTGCTACGGACGACCGACTGACGCCTAACGAGGCACACGACTCAAGACTAGTCGGTTTCCGACTACGACGCTAATGGTCAGTCCTGACTGATGTGTCGAAAAAGAAGCCAGAAAGCAAACACAACAGAGAAGCTCCCGCCGGTGGCGGGGCACGTGTCAGCGGATCGGCCGAGCGCTGCTCTCGGGGATCGGGCGGCACATCAAGCGTGAGCCGATAATGCAGTAGTGAAGTGAAAATACGAATGAATCCCTGCCACTGTGGACGGGATGCATTCGGTGCTGCCTGGATTTCAACATTGTTGACTATGTGCCGTGACTCTTTCGGAGAATGGCCCGGTCATGCAACGGAACGGATTGTGAGAACTTTGAATCGTTTTTGAAGACACCGTATCCGACGGAAACCGAGAAAGCAGCACCGGCAGAAACCGACACCTATCCATTCCAGAGATGGCGAAAACTTTGGAGAAGAATAGACACAAACGGCGAGTATCGGGTAAGGATAACCCTAAAAAATGTTCATATGTGTCACAAGGAGTTAACCTCAACACTGAGAGTTTGAAAGCAATTCAGGAGATGATTGAAACTGGTATAGGAAAGGCCATCGAGCCTGTGGGGAAGCAGTTTGAAAATATGCAGCGAAGAATCAATCTTAGAGTCCGATGGCATGGACAGGGACGCAGAAATAAAGCGACTCACCGAGTGTCTTAAGAGCAGTGGCAGGGTGGCCAAGAACCTGGTGGACCAAGTCGACATCATGGGCATGAACCGCAGGTCATCGTGTATTCATCACGTGGTCTGATTTCGGACCTAGATCCATAGGCACAACCAGGATTTCCTTGGGGGGGGGGACGAGCCAAGTGCGAACTGAATTCGTACGAAAACCGTCTACCGGGAAAACGATGTGAAATGGTTTTCACAAAAAGTGGGGACCTAAGGGGCGCCGGGCCCCCGCCCCCTCCCCAGGCTGCGCCTGTGCCCAGATCAGCACCGAAAACGATTCTCGGACATGCAACTCTCGAGCCAGGACTTCCACGTCGTCCACAGACTACAGATTGATAAGGCCATCTGCTAGTTTATTCGGAGGGACGACCTTGGCCTGTGCAAGCGGCGGTTTGAGCTGGCCGGCCGCCGTCGTCCGGGTTCCGGCCGCGACTAGACAAGTTCAACGGGCCAAGAACAGATGGCTCCACTGTTTCTGAACGGGTCGGCGGCCGAAAGGCAGCGGATCTACAGCGCACTGCTGAACGCCAGGAAGCAAGAAAATGGTGGAAAAGCTACGGCGTATTCTCTTGGCGTGGATTCGTGTTTCTCAGACTGGAGCGTGGAGGAGGGAGCGAGGTTGCAGTAGCTGGTCGGCTGGAGGGCGGTCGCCGCTCTCCCGACAGCGAGAGGCAGACGTGGCGGGCCAGCTAATCCCGTCGCTCCCGCCATCCGAGCAGACGCTGCGCGGCCGACAGCGACACTCTGGAGACCGTTGTTCGTGCTGTTGAGGACAGCGGTCCGGCGGCTGGTCGTCCTACGCGGCGTTGCCCAGTCTTCCAGGTCGGGCGGCTGGTCGCCCTGCGCAGCGTTGCCCAGTCCTCCAGGTCCGCAGTATCGCGCGGGCGGTGTCCCGGCAAGCTGCGTTTAATTGAGATACTGTCCCCAGAAGTGTTCATTCAGTTTGCTATTGACTGCGGTTCTAGCGTCATAGCCAAAATGTAGCGACCGGTTGTGAAACTTGGTTCATTTTCTTTCGCTTGTCAGCATTATCTCAGGGGCCAAGACCATACTCCCGGTCATCGCAGTACAACGCAGAAGATGCCGATCAGTAAGAAAGTTCATGATTGAGTTCGATGTCAAGTGGGATGATGGCCAGTGATAGGACTGTAAATTGGTAGACAGCTGCAATGCACACGACGTAATGCCGTGCCAGGTGCCCGATATTGCATCTGCACTGAGCGTGCTTTTTCCCTTGTCGAACGGTCAGTTTTCAGCTGACAATGAGAACGACAGTGGCATAGAGCAGCAACGGCGAACGTTTTACAACTAGACCATAGAGTTCATGTTAAAATGCCGTTTTTCGGGTTTACAGCCCTTTAAGTCTGAAACATGTATCCAAATAAAAAATAGATAGAAACGAAGCTTGAGCATTTTTCCCTTTAATTTCCGCATTCAGAAGTGTGCACCGTGAGGTTTGTTTTCGAGATATTAAACAAAAAATTAACCCATCCACATGCCGCGATGGTCAAGCGTAGGTTCGAATGTCGTTGCCGCCAACTATTTTTCGGATCATTTGAGACAGAAAACACTGTGAATACGATCACCAACAGTGGTACTGAACGTGTTTTGGGCGATCCACAATCAAACAGGATATCAAAACGAATGTATATATATATATATATATATATATTCCTTTTGGTATATATATATATATACATTCGTTTTGATATCAATATAGCCTACATATTGTCCAAAACTAAAAAATGAGGTCAGTTTCGAGCTCTCCTCGTCACGAGTTTTCCAACGGTGTGCTTATTTTCATCGTGCAATCAACCGTTCGGGACGTAGAGGGGAGGCGGTCAACCACCCCCCCCCCTCCCCTAGTCAGGCGTGCATGGCGCCGACCTACGGTCGGGCGCGGGTTAAGTGGGATTCAGTTTGCCCTAGCTGTAGAAGTTCGAGCCAAAAGCCTAAGACGACACAGTCCATGGCATAACAGTGAGTGGCGAAGAAATCAAAGAGTATGTATGCCGGCGATTTACCTTGTTTGCGCAATACTTGTATTCGGCAGAACGAGCGTTAAGGAAAATGGACCTGTTGGATAAAGCGTCAGGTTTTGTGTAAATACAAATAAAAGCAATGCTGTGTGGCTGGGAACCACGAAAGGAAGCACTCAACCAGTCAGTGGCATTGTAGCTTGCAGGAAAGTAAAAATTTGGGGAATACGGTTCATCATCAAGGATCTCTGTGTTGCAGACAACGCTGAAACGATTTTTAGAAAAATAGAAGAAGGAATTAATATTTGGAGACAGCGACTTTTGTCGTTAGAAGATCGCATTACGATATTTAAGGCACTATTGATATCGCAAGTGGTGTGCGCGTGTTCGCGTATAAAAATGCCTCGAGTAACTTTGTTGAAAATTCAAAGGAAGATTATGAAGTCTGTCTGGAGGGGTCGTCCGCCAAAGGTTGCAAAGCAAGTTCTTGCACAAAATAGAGTGATGGTTTCAAGGCAGTTGATGTAGAACTTCTTTACAAATTTCGAAATCGGCTGTGTGAGACGTATGCAGGTTAACAATGACGCTGCGTGGTGCAAAATATTGCAGGCGTGATTACTCAGAAACCATTCTTTATCAATGGCATGTACTCGGTTTGAATAAAAGTGGTTGATAATTTGATTGGGCCGGATAGTATTTCCCTAGAGGTTGGTGAGCTTCGGAGCAAACTCCCTGGCATATGAGTGAATTTTCTATGTAGCAAAGCTTTGATCAGAGCTATACCACAAATGTGGAAAGATATGATCGTCAGAAATCCAAGCAACCCACTGAACGAGACTGAAAGAGATGCACCCTTAGTACCGCAATTTCCAGATAAGAAACGAAAAGCCAATTAAGTTCGTAGTTATGACTTCTACCACGCCGAGCTAGGCACAATCATCCTGAAAGCCATATTAAGATGGGAAGAGGAAGGATACAGTTTGGAGAATTGGGCGGAAATATATAGAATTCCTTATCGGTGTACCAAGTCTACAAGACTGCTGTCTCTGCAGTGTTGGGTTTTGCATCGATGTCGATATCGATAACGATATCGATGCTTACCCACTCGGCGATTTCTGTGTGTCAGGAAAGTCATAGATTGTCCAGTTTGCCTTTATTTTGATGCCACAGACAATATTGCTAACTTTTTGTACGAGTGCCAATCAGTGAGGGAAATATGGAAACGGGTATTACAGAAATTGAACATTATTCCAATCAACCATAGGCGAGACGCTTTGCTTGGGATTGTCCATGGACGTCTTGTATACAACTTGATTATCATATTAATAAAATTGTGCACTGTTACAAGCAAGCTATCGGATCCCGGTGTGGCACCATGTTACATGGGGATAAAGAGGACCGGAAACCTCTACTTAGGTGAGGGACTTATTGTCCGTACAGACAATGACATGGAACCCCGTTAATACTAAATCGCGCAGTCTTGTAGATAATAATGGACAAAGCAAAATGTGAGGTCAACGACGAGTAAAAACGTTCTCTGAGCGTATCCCGTGGACAGAAATATGTGTCGCAGGGAAGGGTGAGGGGCAATGCGACCTTAAACCTGAAATCGATATGTTGTTGCTATGTGCTGCGACGGTAGCTTTGTAAACGTTGGCATGCTACAGTTATGAAATGGATGATATAAAAAGATAAGTCTCTTATAACCAATCGCAGTGCAAGCAGTGCGTAGTCAGATTCCCGATTTGCTCCCGTGCGCGTCCGCACAGGGCTACTTGCTGATACGCACTCCTGCTGCTTACCCACCGCTCTCCTGCGCGTTCGCTCATGGCTAGTCTCTGAGGCACATTCTTTTTTCATTCCCACTGTCCTCGCACGCTGCTCAGAGGTACTCTCTGACGTGCATCTTTGCCTTTTCCCTGCGTATGTATTTTGAGACGAGACGGAAGTCGTCGTTATGCACGTAGTTGGATTATTGCTGCGTGGCGTATCATCGTTTACATGCCAGTCACGTTGCTGTTGGCTGTGGGGTTAAACAAGGAAATAGTAGCAGAAGTTATTTTTGAATCCAGGTGTCATTTCAGTCCGATATGTTTTCAGTCGAGTGCTGGTCCTTGTACTGCGGACTGCGGATTGTGACACGAGAGTGTTTGAATACCTTCACTCGTCATCAAATTCAAACTAATAAATCGCGTTGCAGGGGGTGTGAGAAATGAGGCCCCCTGTCTTCTCCCTTCTTAGTACTCGGTGTGGTTCGTAAAATGTAAGATTTTCTACGATACAAAAGTGAATTGCACACCGTTCAGTGCCCTTTCAGGAGTTGTTGCTTTGTGCCTTGAGGAGTGCAGTTAACTTATTTGCCTGACCAACATACATTGTATTACAGTGGGGTTTACCGCTTACGTCGTTAAGTAAGGTCCATGAGCGATGAGCTCCCCGGTTTCCAAGAGATTTCAAAGCAGTCTGACCTGTGGGATCTTTGGTTGTTTTTTGGCTTTGGAGCCCGGATCATAAATGACGGTAACGTGCTTCTTGCTGGACGTTCCTGTGCATGACACACCACGTTTCTAAGTACCTTTCATTTTGCTCTGCATTTCGCTTTAATGGTCCGATTTGGTAACAGAGTCTACGTCGGACACAAAAATAAAAAAAACATGGAGAGCAGCCATTTTCCTCCTTGTCTGTGAACATTCTTCTTAAACGCACACAGGACATTGTGCGATGCTCTATCCAGTTTCTTTTGAGAGGATACCCATTTCGAGTTACTGTTTCTGATAAGACAAGAAAGCCTTCTTAAACCAACACAACCTTGACAACGAAAGGTGTTGAGTTTTTTGCCCGGCGGATCCTAGGTTTTGAACCTCGCGTGCTGTATTAATTTTATTTGACTGGGACTTGAGCCAGTGACTGCTGCTGATATGGATTTTTTTCGCTATAAGTCCATGTTAGGGCATGTAGGACTTTACCAAATAATCGATTAGATACATACTACAACCAGATACGATTATTTTTAAGGCTGATATGGAGCAAAAAAGAACGGATTACGCCCTGATGTGATTTTCATTCCAAAAAGTCAAAAGCGTCTAGGCGATATTGAAATGGAATCGATATGGGGTTCGAGAATGAGTCCGTCGTCTGCTTCCCGGCGACCGGCACCCGAGACGTGGGTCGAAGCCTTTGGGCTTCCGGTACAAACGAAAGATGGTACGTGGAGCTACACCGTGATACTTTTTCGGAGTCGCTGCGATCGCTGGATCGCCAGTACCGCACCCGATTCTGAAAGACGTTCAGAAACAGATTTTTTACATTGCCGCCGTCTGCGCGTGGCACGTGCCGCACGCGTTGAAACATGTTTTGTGCCACGCGATTGCCCGTTTAATTGCCATTCGAAGTTCACGCGTTTCGAATCGATCCGACCCGCAGTTGCCCAGAAAGCTCGTCGGAACCGGAACAGTGTTTGACGCCTTTTGCGTTTCCGTTTTACGTGTTATTCCTATGGGTCAAAAACCACCTCTGAAGCGCGTGGCGCGCGCCAACGACGGGTCGCAGCGCGGCGAAAATGAGCGGATGTTTTGGTGGCGCGCGAGACGTCTCGAACGGTGAGCGTCGTGTGCCAATCCGCCGGTCCGTTTGGGTCCTGTATGATCTGGTCCTGATGATGATGATGGATCAGAGCAAAGATTTGACGACAGACAGACAGAAAGACAGAAAACAGACAGACACACGTTTCTCAAATAGTATGTAGACTAGTTCATACCGTTTATTTCGTTAGGCAAGGTTCATGAATGATAAACTGCCCGATTTCCCAGAATTTAGGTTCCAAAGTAGTCTGACCTTAGGGATGTTTGCTTGGTTTTGGGCTTTGGATCGTGGGTGATCATAAATGACGGTAACGTGCTTTCTGCTGGACGTTCCTGTGCATGCCAGACCCTGTTTCTAAATGCCCTTGATTTAATTTTGCATTTCGCGTTGTTGATCTGATCTTAGTGACGGTCTTTACGTCCGACACAAAATGTGAAAAACATGGAGAATAACCACTTTCCTCCTTGCCTGTGAGGATTCTTCTTAAACGCACAAGACGCTGCGCGATGCACTTTTTGTGCATCGCAAAATTGCTGTGCGACGCACTGTCAAATTTCTTTTGAGAGGATACTCATTTCGAGTCAATATCTCTGGGAGGCCAAGACAGCCTTCTGAAACCGATGTTACCTTAACAACGAAACGTGCCGAGTTTTTAACTACGCGGATCCCAAGGTGTGAGGAGTACGTGCGCTGTTCATTTTGTTGGGCTGTAACATAGACGTTTGGCTGCAGCCGGCATGAATTCTTTTTTGCGATAAATCCGCGTTAGAATATGCAGGATGTAACCAAATGATCCATCACACACATACTACAACAAAATACGATGATTTTTTGGGTTCATATGGGGCACAAAAGAACGGGCTACACGTCGGTGTGATTTAAGTGAAATCGATAAGAAGTTCGATAATGAGTGCATCGTCCGTTTCCATGCGGCGTAGCGCTCGAACCGTCGAGTGAAGCATTTAGGCTCCCAGCGCGAACGAAAGACCGTACACTAAGCTACACAGTGGTGCTTTTTCCGAGTCGCTGGATCGCCAGCACCACACCAAATTCTTAAAAACGCCCAGAAACAGCCGTTTCACATTGCCGTTGTTCGCGCGTGGCACGTGCCGCACGCACTGAAACATGCTGTGTACCACGCGATTGCCCGTTCAATTGTCTCTCCAAGGAGATGCGTTTCGAGCCGGTCCGACCCGTGATTGCCGAGATAACTCGCCGGGACCGAAGCAGTGTTTGACGCCTTTTGCGTTTCCCGTTTTGCATGTTATCCCTTGGGCTAAAAATGACCAATGAAGCTCGCGGCACGCGCCAACGACGGGTCGCAGCGTGACGAAAATAAGCTGGCGGCGCGTGAAGCCTTTCGAACGGTACATGGCACGTGCCGATACGCCTTTCCGTTTGGGCCCCGGACCGGAGGGGCCCCCGAAACTATCCAGGGGCCCTCTGGGACCGCAAGAGGGGCCCCAAAACGACAAAGGGTTCATGAGACCGCTAAAAGTTCCAGAGTGGCCCCTGAAACGGCAGGAACGTAAGAGGATGCCTAGCACGGCATAAGGAGATCCTGGCCATCCAGAGGCACCCTTTGAACGGTGATTCATGGGTGACTTCACCCTCAAGAGGGGCCCAAATGGGCCACACTGGTCTTTTTGAAAACCTGAGAGGTTCGAGATGCAGTGAGGGGGCTACGGGCATTGTCACGTGGGTTCCGAAACGGCACGGTGGGCCCCTACAAGACAAATGTCCCCTGAAACCGCCAAAAAAGGTCGGAGGGCCCCTGCGAGGCGAAAACGATAAGAATACCTATAAGACGGTATAGGGACTCTAAACGGCCAGAAGGTCTCCGAGTGTGTTAGGTGGGCTCCCGGCACAGGAAGGGTCCCCATGAGGCAACCAGTGAGGCCCCCGAAGCGCCAGCAAAGGTCCTTGTTATGGATAAAGGGGCCCTAAGGCTGCCAGATATACCCCAAATAACAGAAGAAGACCGGTTGACACAGCCATAGTGACCACCCGAGAAGTTCAGAGGGCCCATGACACTGCGCATGAGCCCTGATTGCGGAAAGGTGTTTTGTAACTTTCAGAGGGTCCTTGAGACGGCAAAAATGCTCCCCAGAGACGACAAGAGGGGCATCGAGGACCACAGGGGGTCAACTAAGACTGCCAGAGGAGGACATTTGAGACTGATAACTGTAGGTGCCCCTGAGACGACCAGAGGGGCCTCTGAAACTGCTAAACCTAGAGTCGTTCAGACAGCCCCTGAAAAGGCCAGAGGACCTAGAAGATTGCCAAAGGCGCCTCTGTCACGACGGATATAGACTTACAGAGGGCCATTGTTACTGCCTGAGAGGCTCAAACGGCAAAAATGTTTCGCGGACGACAATAGGAAGCCCGAGATGACTTAAGCGTCCCTGAAACTGCCAGATGGGCCCCTGGAACTATTCGAGGTGCCCCTGAAACTGCAAAAAAGCGCCTGAGACTTCCCAAGTGGCACGTGGAACTGTAAAGGGAACATGAGATCACTTTCGGACCCTGACGCGGCAGACGGCCCGAGACCACCAAAAGTGGTCCTGTAACTGCAAAAGGGAAGTCTAAGCTTAGCTGGAAAAAACTTCTCCAGAAACTATGGGGAGGGGGCAGATGGGCTCCTGGACCAGATACAGACAGGACATTTCAAAAGCAGGGACACAACCGCCTAAGTTCTCGCCGTTTTTGTCATATTTCGTTCACTTTGTATAGGAAGGAAACTTAAACTTAAAAATTTTCCCAGGTAGGGTCGCAGTTGATTTTTTTCGTTTACTTTATATGGTAAAAGAGGCGCAAAATTACATCAGATATTTCTCCCTGGACCCGCGGAAATCGACGTTTTTTCATATCTGAAGAACAAACATCGAGGTGGCCAGCCGGGAGGGGCCGACCATTCTCCCCCCCCCCCCCACCTTCTTTTGCGGAATCTTTGATCCGCCCCGACGAGGGCCCCATGATTTACGAGGGCTTCTTGATCTGATTTGGCGAAATCCCGGGCGAAATCCTGGCTGCGACCTGCAGCGACGTGACACTGAATTTGCGATTCAGGAGATCCCTGATACACAAGGATACAAAATCGCGTTCTTATTTAAAGTTTTTGGAATGTCGTGTCTCTGAACCGTGTGTCTGTTTGGCAGCTGTGTTCGCCCAGCGTTTTCATTTACGTTGTCATTTCACGGGAAGTGTTTGAAAATAAGGCTATCAGAATGACACTGACTACCAAAATGAAGTGCACAGTTAAGGCATATGTCGAACAGAAAGGTTGGCGCGGTGCACGCCTGGTTAAGGCATTCCCAGAATTCAAATGGGACAGAGTTTTCGGCTTATCGACAAACTGGAAACAACGGAGAGCAACTGCAAGGACCCTCGGTAGCGGACGTCCCTCTGTCATGACCGGCGAAAAAGAGACAGAAGTAGGCGACCTATGCTCGCAAGGGGACCAACCTGGGACTCATCTGAGTCAGCGCCAGATCGCCGCCAAAACAGGGTCGTCGCGGTCGTGCATTGGACGAGCGTTGAAAAAGGTTACCGCTTTTAAGCGGATAATGAAGCCACTTATATCGCAGGCTGTTCGATCTATACTAACCAGGCCAAAAAATCCGTACCAAGCTGTCAGCAGTAGCAGCACGAGAAATGATAGTCTTTACGAACGAAAAAGACTTTACTTTGGTGGTAACAACACATTGACGAAGCAGTTACGTTTACGGAACAGGCAAGAAGGGTGAAGTGGAAGCCAGCAGATTGTATCATGAACAGTCCAGATTTTTAAAAGAAATGATGGCAAGCGCCGGGGTGTCATGGAACGGGAAAACGAATATATTTTCCTTGATACGGGGCACGCCAAGGTGAGCTCCGAGTCCGCCATGCGACTGTCCACGGAAGATCTTCCTGGCTACCGGGAACTTCATCCTGAAGATGACTACATTTTTGTTCAAGATAGTGTGTCGTCCCATTGGAGTAATGTGACTCAGGCGTACCTCAACAACAACACCCCAAAATTTGTGACAAAAGATGAGTGGTCCCCAAATCCTCCCGATCTCGACCCACTGGACTGTTTCATCTAGGACACGCTGAAGGAGACGGTGTACAAGAACCGGCGACTTAGGTTCGACACCATGGATGAGGTAACAGACGCCATGTCTGTTGAGTGGCAGCAGGTGTCACTGGAACTATCAAGGGAAACATACTTCAGTGGAAGAAGCGACTGCATGCAGTCACAGAGGCTCGTGGTGGGCAGATTGTACACGGGTTTAAATAAGCTCTTCAGATTCATGGAATGAAAACATACTTTTGCTCCGCTTTGTTTTATTGACCACCATATCCATGTTTCATATAGTAAAAAGCTGAAATTTTACGTCGACACGTATAGTAAATAGAAGTACGTGAGTAACAAACATAACAAAATCGGCCGGAAACTTCATGAGATAGAGGGTTCAGAATTTGCAAACGTTTTTTTTCGGCCCTCTCAGCATTTGTGTGTGTGTGCGTGCGCGTATGCTGTAAATGAGAGATGTTGACTTTCCACGATTTAATTTCCTGCTACCAGAAAATGGATTTTTCCGACTCCGTTACATGACTTATGTCGAATGTCGCACGGTACGAGATTCATAAAGCAAGATTTGGAGGCATTGGGCATTGTGCAACCAGCGCTGCTGTGGTGGTTAATCAGAACACTTTGTGACAGAAGGCTGTATTTGAGCCGGAAATAACAGCCGAATAAGGATCATGTCCACCATTTTCCCGACCTGTCGTCCCGTCCCGTCAAATGGCAGCCGGACTGGAGGCCCTCGACCAGATCTTTGTCCTCAGGGCCTGCGAGTAGCCGTCATGATGGGCTCGTTCGGCACCATGCTGGGTTCCTGGATCAAGGTGGGCAGCCTCTCGCCCGACCGTTTCTACGTCACCTTCATCGGCCAGACGGTGACGGCAGCGTCGCAGATCTTCATCCTGGGGATCCCGCCGAAGCTGGCCGCCGTCTGGTTCGGCCCTGGCCAGGTGTCCTCGGCCTGCGCCATAGGAGTCTTCGGCAACCAGGTCAGAGTCCGACCAAACGTCCGTAGCATCGAGCCACGATGGAGCCGTCCGGCAGAGATTGTCGACGAAAGCGTAGTTCAGGATTAGGGCGAATTTTGTATTTGCCTACCATTTTGGAAACGTATTACTGCATCACAGCACTGCGTCACAACAACATCAAACGGATCGCATCCCTTGTTCTCTCTCTCTGGCCATTATCGCCAGACAGAAGAATCGAGTTAAAGCTGGATAATAGCGTTAGCTTTCCATTGCAGGGACTCCGATAATTCACTTTATTTAATTATATCCCTGGTAACCCAATTCGGGTTACTTTTCGTCCTATTGGCTTGGCACAGAAACGCCACCATGAACTAAACCTCGAGGCTTGAGAAGGATAAGGGAGATTTTGCCACAAGTACCTTCACGCACAACATGAAGCATGATCTTTTGACGTTTTTCCCAGGACCGTGCACAGTGTTTTCATTCCATGCCTTTTATTAGTTTTCTGTGTGTTCTTGTATTCTGAGTTCCGTTCGTATCATATTTGTGCATTCGTGTAAGTCTTTTGACATTCGTGGTCAAACGCCTCCTCAGCTTCGGTCCGCTGCGGTGGCGAATTTCAGTCTGGTCTCACTAACCCCGGACCGTGTTGTGTAACTCCCCTGAATGAACTTATTCATTCGGGAACAGCGATTAACGAGGTTCAAGTTCCAGGTGATTCATCCGAGAAAAACGAGAGATACAAAAACGAAACAGAAAAAAACGCTTCCATGTCACTTGAACGATCCGTGCGATTCCACCCACCTCACGATATCTTGTAACTCGAGACAATGTGAGAGCTGTCTAAATAACTCGCATCATTGGAAATAACTGAAAATGTACTGTTTTCTGCAGCTAGGATGTGCTCTTGGTTTCCTGGTGCCCCCGTGGATTGTGAAGAACTCTGACAATCTGGACAACATCACCCACGATCTGTCCATCATGTTCTACGGGCAGGCGGTCATCACCACGGCCCTTTTTCTCACCGTTGCCGTCGGTGAGAAGAAGCTTACTCACCCAGGTTTCCCGTGGGAGAGAATACGGCATAGTGGAAAAACGGGCCGACAGGTTACGACTTGGTTAAATATTACCACTCTCACAATTTGCCGTTCAATGCGGTAGTCATGGAACTGTGCAGTGTCTCAGAAATATGCATTTTGTCATCGTGGACGTACAAATTCAGCTGAACTGCCACCCAGCGGCGTAAACGAAGTAGCCTCAAATCGTCTAAAAATAAGTCCATCTTATTCGAGTAGTCTGGTTTCTTAGGAGCTTTCTGTCATGTACTATATACGGTTCTCTAGATGTTCTCGACCGCGTTTACTGATTTCATAATAATATTTTCATGCCGTTTGGGACGCTTCATTAATTTTTAGGCAAAACTGCGTATAATATCGTTTTTGGGCGTCGGGTGCATTTGCAGTATCCGTATGTCAGCTTTCGTGAGGTAGTTTGACTTTCTTTCGAATGCGAGTTCAAATACTATTCCCCTAAGTGGTGAGAAGTTTCAAATCATTTTCGTAATCTACGTGAGCTAACGTCTTGATAACTCTTGGTACGTGCAGCTGGATACGTTTGGTATTAAAGGTGATAGCTGACGAAATCATAATCCATAGTATGTCATCCGCTGAACGATTTATGAAAGCTACTGGGACACATGGAAATAATACGCCGGTTTCTTATTTCCCAGAGGTCCTGTAACGTAGTCATAGCGTAAGTTCTCCATTTTTCCACATTCCAACCTTATGTTCTGTTTATGACATGTTTCACCAGCCGTTGCCTGCACTGGTAAGTATTGCCGTCTCGAAATGCATGACCATTTTATGTTCGCACGTTGCACACTTCAGCACATCGGAACAGCACCATCTTTCGCTTTGCCACATCCATAGCGTAGAAGCAGCACACTCATGTAGAGGCCCTTGTACTATCCTGCTACCGAATACTCAGACGATTAAACTGCCTTGCGTGCTGTCGGTGAAAAGCCTTAAACGAGCATTTCCATAGTGTGCCTTAACTCGGCAAATCCGTGTCGTCCGGTGTCGTCAGTCTGACGCGGGAATGAAGAGGTAAACACCTTGGAATTAGGGCGGTTATGTCTTTAAAATGTTCGATTTCCACCTATGATGTATGTTGTGGTAAGGTACAGATGCAAGAAGTCACATAATCACATAGTTCCACCGACACCCTCAGCATCTAACACAATTTATCGCACTGGGTCATTGAAACGCAGTCGGGAAAACTGCGACAGAAACAGTGTTGTATCAAGTGGGTCGTCGTTTGGCTCACAATTTATCGCAGTGTTTGTTATCTGGAGAGTCGCAGGCATTGCCACAGCGGACACAAAATACGCACTCTGTTTAGAGAGATCTGGAGTGGCCATCTGCTTGGCAACAACAGGGTAGGGTGGTCCGGAATGCACGAAGTTGTTCCATTACAACGGGAATCGGGTTTTTCCCATCGTACTTTGGAAGTGCTTCCCAAAATGGTGCGGCGCGACACATTTTGAATAACTTTCACCTAGCTGCAAATCGATTGAAATTCTGCTGCGTTTGTTAATTTCCGCCAGCGCCACGTTTTCGCGCGCACGCTTGCAACGCCATGCTGATAGGCTGCTGTGCGCAGATGTTAAGCTTTGCTGCCAGGAGGTCGCCGCTGTGCCTTGAGCCATCAGCTCTAGACCTAGAGTCGCCAACGCAGCAGGAGGGCGATGATAACTCACTTCTTAGCTGTAGACTGCGCGGAATGGGTGAGTATATTTCAACCGCAAATGGATCCTCAGGGCCGCACTAGCGTTGAACATCGTTAAAGGTTTTTGTTTTTATCGGCAAACGAAGGCATTTTACCCTGTGAATCGATTACCGATAAAGTTAAGGTTTATGATAAATTTTACATCACACCGTAATGGGTGGACATGGGGGTAGAGTGGGGGGACGTAGAAAACTCAGGAACTCAAAAGAATTACATCCTTTCAGTCAACGGAATTCAGAAGACACGTCAGAGGCATTCCGGTGCTATTGTGGAAAAGGGATATGAGGTTCCATGGTTTATTTCAAGTGAGCTTTCAAGGAACACAGACACGGTTTTTGCAAACTTCATCATCACCGACGCTGCGTCAGTAGTGACAGAGAGTATGTCGCTATCCATGAGCAGTCTGAACTCTGACGCAATTCTTCACGAATCCCACAGCTGTTTTGGCATCCATGCTGCCCACGATTCTTACCATGCCCAAGTTTCACTGTTGGTTTGTTCGTGAACATGAATGTTCATATAAATCATCATTATCATCATAGTGTATTTCGTTCAGCCTCCATATGTTTTTTGGGCCCAGTGTCATACATTGAAGTGTCATACATCACAGCAAAGATACAGGGTCACAGTGAAAGCAAACAGTCAAAACGTTGGCACATGGTTCAAAATACGCTACCGCTCATCTAAGCACCCAAGCCACGCCCGCATCCTCCCCCCCCCCGGCAACCGCCAGCGCTGTTCCTGTCGGCTGGGGCTCGATTCCACATGGTAGCCGCCCGGTGGGTAAAATACCTCCGGGCAGGCTCCGCGCGTACAGAGGGCGGCTCCAGAAGAGTGGCGACGTGGCGGCTCGCTGTTGCCCCGGCCCGCCACGTCGCTCCGGCGCACCACCCGATCCCGCAGAGCGTCGGCGGCGCGCGGTTCGTGCAGTGCTTGGTACATCATGGCAGTATCACGTCCGGAAACTAGAGCATCAGTGGTCGGCCAGCTCAGTTCTAAAAGCGGTGACACATGATCACGTTTTTTGGAACAGGATACAATATGAGCACAGTGGTTCAAAACCTTTTGCAGCCGGGGGCGTAGCGTTGCTCCACACCCGCCATAAACAGACAGTACAAAATTTGAGGAAACACTAACGCTTCAGTAAGAAACTTTTTGACTTACGCTGGTAAACGATGGGACAGCTTAGACAGGCCGCTGATTGTTGCACAACAGCCACGCATTACTAAAGACACCTGCGAGGCCCCCGTCAGATTACAGCCAACAACCATGCCTAAAACCTCAACAGTTGATGGTTTAACCCTATTCCCGGCAGGGGGGCTGAATTGGCCCCCCCCCTCGGGTTTTTTGCTTGCCAATTCGAGGCTTTTTGACGCAGCTTCACGAAACTTGGTGACTTGTCCTAGCTATTCTTTCTACGCATTGTGACAAAATTTCGAAATTCTTTTCTGCTCAGGAGCGGAGTCAGGCAACGTTTTTGGGAGGCACTTCAGGTCATTTTTGGCTCTGTTGAGGATAAAAGGAAAATGACTGCCAAAACAGCGTTTTTAAGATAGAACTTAAAACTTTATATGGATGTATAGCTAAATAGTTGGACAATGTATAGATATGATTTTGTTTATCTGAGTTCATTTTACAAGGTATATTATAACTTGGTTTTATAGTAATAATTTCGGTGCTATTTTTTAACATGACAATGCCGGAATATATATGATGTAGAAGGTTGTTTTCTACTTGTGTATTAAGTTCTACCTTGATATCAGGTCGGGTCCCGGAGCTATAACCTAAAGTGTCAGTGCGCGGACCCTATATCAAAGTAGCTGTAAAATGAAATTTTTCAAATAGAGTAAATTCGACTGATCGAAAACGCTTAAAGATAATACTAAATGCACACGAGATCATTCCAGGTGACCCCAGGTCACTGCAGGTCATTTAAGGTGAAAGGTCACAAGTTGATCTGAAGAGCATGTGACCATGACAGTTCCCCCTTTTTCATGTCCCTGGCGCCGCCTATGCTAACATTATACAAATTTTGTAATACGATTTGCACTTGTTTAGCATATCATGACTAGCAGAAGCCGAAAAAGTGCTTTTATCTTTTTTGTTCATGCAGTTTTTGAAAAACTAATCCTCATATTTTCAAAACCCTGTAAACGCCCATGGATTTTCTCAAAATTTCAAATGTGTGCACCAATGGCAAAAGTCGTATCCATAATCTCTCGATTCATGCGAATTTCATCGAAATCGGTCCAGAAACAACGGAGTTATAACAAGTCCAAAATTACCTGAAATCGGTTGTGTAGTTCTCGAGATCTCAGGGGAGGGGCCGAATCCGCCCCCCCCCCGTCGGGAATCGACCATACCGTGTAGCCCTCCGGGAATAGGGTTGATAACGGCGCCACCAAGGTTCACCGAAAAATCCGCGTTTGAGCGCCGCTGCGTAGCCCGGACCAAGATGACTTCTTTCTTACCTGTGTTGATGCGTATTGTTCTCCGCAAACCGTGCGTTTGCCATCTTCAGACTGCTCAGCGAGTGACTGACGACCGGGCAATTCTCGGGCATTAAAACGGTGAATGAGCAGCGTGTCGTCAGCGTACACAACAATTCTTCAGTCGGCCATATAACATGGGAAGTCATTGGTAAGTAAAAGAAACAAAGATGGGTCCGAGCAGTGATCCCTGGATCACACTGTAAGTGACCGGCGCGCTCGTGAGTCCTCCCCGGACGCGCTGAGAAAGACCGGCAGGACAGTTTTCAAACCAATGTGTGTCTACACCGTACCAACCGAATTTTTCTACCAGACGAGTGTGTTTAGCAGAATCAAAAGCCCAGAGGTGTCAGCTGGCGTTCAGCGTGGAATTTGACCAGAAGCCATGTTATCAACTAAACGACTAAAGACAACGTTAGGGTAAATGCTGGCAAAATTCGTGGGTTTAGACGGCTTTGGTTTCAACGCTGTTACAAACAGCTCATTGATTCGGTCCGCCAACATCGAGCATTGGCGAGTCTTTGGAGTGTCCAGGTCTAAAATCGTGCTGTTCACTGCAAGGAATGTGAACTAATACATGCGTCATGAGCTGGTCACATATAATGCGTTGCGTTACTTTGGCGAGAGTTGGTAAAATCGATACAAGTTCTAGTTGTTTGAATCGAGTTTGGAGCCCGCCTTGGAGCGGGAAGACGCTGGCAATTTTCCATACCGTAGGCAATACTCCTGATGTGATTGACTCCTTAATGATGCGCAGGGATTTAGGGGACCTGTGACATGGAGAGTCATCCATAACATCTCTGTCGCGATACCGCCGTCTCTACTTGGTTTTGAAATACTTTATGAATATTTTGTGAATATGGATAAATGAATATATGTAACATTCATAAACATATGAATATTATATATGCATATATATATACCGATACATAAATGTATTGCAGACATACGCTGGACGACAGTTGAAAGCCCCGGCAGAATTGCCGGTTTGACGTGGAATGCCCGCTGACAGTACGCAGCACGGGCGCCAAGGGAAGGGGAAGAAGAAGAACCTGTGGCCCTGGTGGTATCTGTTGCTGCTGCCACCCTAGATCCCACTGACGCAGTGGTTGTTCAGCTGGTCTGCCCATTCACTAGTGTCCTGGCCTTGTTCAAATGAAGTGCACTTCCTAGATGAAATGAGAAAACGTTGGATATCTTTCCACGCACGTCGCCGTGAGTAGCGGGAAGACGACACAAGCGAGACTGCGCTTGGGCACTCCTCGCCTGATTACGACTTACTCGGTAGGCATCGCGTGTCTCGAGACTCGGGTCACTTTCGGACGCTGCTCGAGCGAGAGCACGCTTACGTATGACTATTTCCAGGCGTCTGTGAGCCACGGGCATGGTGGGTGTTTCGGTCGGATCATAGTTTGTGGGATATGTAGGTCTATAATCGGTGTCCACACTAGGCACGTTGCCAGGATTTTCCTCGGGGGGGGGGAATTGTGAAATTTTGTGATGTGCCACAGGCATATGACGAAATTTGCAAGAAAAAACATGAATTTTAAGCAATTTATCTCATATTTAATGCACAGGGAAACATGTAATGTTTGTTTTTGCAATATATATATATATATATATATATGTATAATATATATATATATATATATATATATATATATATATATATATATGATCACTATTACGTATTCATGCGAAATCGCCATGTATCTAGTGTAGACCGCTTTGCTCAGGGGGGCCATGGCTCCCATGCCCCCCTCCCTTGGTTACGTCTCTGGTCCACACCTCGAGCCGGGTGGACCACTTGTCCGGTACCCCGATCGCCTCCCACAGGCCGTTCCAGTCTGCAGAGGGAGATCGAGGCGGAGAGCGTCCGGAACCGGCGAACAAGCTCATCTTATGGTTATCTCTTTCCCCTGGCGTTTTTCTCGGTTCAGTGTACGACGGGAAACAACCATGTGGTGGTCACTGCAGTTACTGGTGTTGACTGTCGCAGTGGTGGTCTGGTCCGAGACGGGAATGATGAAGTGGTCAGTAAGTGCCCCAGAAGCCACATCACCCTGGACATATTGGGCCTTGTTTTTTGTGGGACGATCTGCTCTAGGTTCATGTCATCCAGCAGCTGGAAATAATTTGCGACGCCTGGCTTACTCAGCTGTAATACGTCAAAGTTCAGACCACCAAGAAGTAAAGTTGGCCTTCCCAGTCTCAGAAGATGCGCTAGTTGTGCATGCAGGTCGTCCGCAACGGGAGGCATTGTGACGCCAGTTGGCCTGGATGAGGCACCGATCGCTATTGAGCGACCCTTGCACAGGTTAATCCACAGGCTCTCACGTACTGAATCAGTGGACGGCACATCTAACTGTTCGACTCGCAGGTCAGCTCTGTACGGGACACATATTCCCCCTCCGTGCACTCGTGGACCCCCTCGGGCCGGACGACCTCTCATAAGCACTCTAGCCGGGGAATACAAAAAACCTGCCGTCCTCCTGGAGCCAGGCTTTGGTGAGGCACAGTACGTCGATGTTATGGTCGCTAAGGAGCGTCGTCACGTCATCCAGTGACTGCATCTGGGAGCGCACGTTGAGATGGTCGATTTGTAGAGCTTCGCACGGCCGCCACGCCCCGGCCGCCGGACCCCTGGCCTGGGCGCTGTCCTCGCGGCTGGTCTGCCGCTCTGTCAGTTGTGCAGGTCGCGTCAGACGGCGCCGAATGCCACTGTTACGTCTGTTTCTGTGACCGGTGTGCTCATCACTGGACAAGGAAACCCGCTTACCGCTTTTCAGCGTCGCTTCCTTCCCCTTGGTAACGTCTCGTTCCACTTAAGCATCGTAATTGCAGCGCGAGCAGGGCCCAGCTTCATGGTCCTCGGGCATAACGAGACTTCTGTCTGCTACGGCGGACCGAATCAATCGGCTGTTTGTGACGGCGTTGAAACCAAAGTCGTCTAAAGCCACGAGAGAATTTACCCTAACGTTGTTTTTTTCATAAGAATGCTTCTGTCTTTGGCTAGCAGCCACTCGTCTTCGCTTGTTCAGAACTTGGCCCGTCTTTGCCTGTATCACCGATCAGAACCTCATGTTTGCTCCGCAAATGATAGCGGAGTCCCGTAGAAGTGTGTTTGCAATTGATAATTTCCTTTGACGTTTTAATCGGTGATTCAGACAGACGGGCCAGGTTCCAAATTAGCGAAGAAAGTAGTAGCCAGCCAAAGGAAGGAGCATTCGTAAGGAAAGAAAAGCTGGGGGCAATGCTGGCAAAACTCATGGCTCTAGACAGTTTTGGCTTCAACACTGTTGCCAGCAGCTCCTTCATTCGGTCTGCCGTGGTAGGCCGAGGTTCCATTTTGGTTGAGGACCATAAAAATGACCCAGTTGGCGCTGAGATGCTGCTCTAAAATGAAGGAAGATGTTACTGAGGAACTGAAAGAGAAGCTGAGGACCGGTTTTGAGGCAGACGGTTTTCTTTAATAAGCTGAGGCAAACGGCTCTCCTTGCCCATTGATGAGTACATTAGTCAGAGAACCAGACTATAAATGAACATTCGTGTTCACCAGCAAACCAAGAGTGGAACTTGGGCAAGGTAGAAATCATGGGTGACATGGATGCCAAAACAGTTTTGTGATTGTGAAGATTTGTGAAGAATTCTTTTGGAGTTCAGACTGTCAATGTACAGCGACATACTTTCTCTCACTGCAATGACGGAGCGTCGGTGATGAAGTCTGGAAAAACCGTGTCTGTGTTTCTTGAAAACTCACTTGAAATAGTCCATGCAACCTCATATCCCTTTTCCACAATAGCATTGGAATGCGTCTGACGTGTCTTCTGAATTCCGAAAAAAACCTTTTATCGATAAATTCATCGGTAAACGATTAATAGGGTAAACTTTTACCTTTTCCCGATAAACAATAAAAACCCTTCTCGATTTCCAACCCCAGTACGGCCCTATTGATGCAACTGTGGCGATAATATACGGCCCTTCTCCGCGCGGTCTACAGCCGAGAAATGAGTTATAATCGCCCTCCTGCTCCGCTGGCGACTAGGTCTAGTGCTGATGGCACGAGTCTCAGCGGCGACCTCATGTCAGCCAAATCTAACATCTGCGCACCACAGCCAATCAGAGCGTGGCATCGCAGGCGCGCGCGCGCGCGTAAACGTGGCGCTCGCGACAACTTACAAATAGAGCAGAATTTCGGTCGATTTGTGGCAATGTAAAAGCTGCTCAAAATAAATCGTGTCGCACCGCTTAGAAAATTATTACAAAGAGCAGTGGAGAAAGCCGGATTCTCTCTCTCTCTCTCTCTCTCTCTCTCTCTCTCCTGTACGTCTGCGCTCTAAAATAACCCCTTCCAGATCCAAGTTTTATTTTCTGAAGTGCAATGATATATTGTTCACAGTCGAACCCATGCACCATGCTGTTGCAATACGATGTGCTTTCTACCGGGTTTTTGCCGTGTCAGGTCTGTGTGATGCCATAGCTCAAAGGGCCGTACGTCAGGCGGCCAGCACCCTGGCTGCGCAAAAACGTAAATGGTTGCTGCAGCGGTGGCGGGCCTGTGTGTGGTCGCAGTCAAAATGTGTCCCGAGTGGGACCGACCCCCGGTTTCCATTGGAATTGGCTAAATATCGTAATGAATTGTGCTTGTGCTTATTCCCTTGCATATTTTCCCATGAATGTAAAAGTTGGTCATATCCCTTCCTTTAGTCACGATTAATGCGTGCCGCTTGACTGATATGGAAACGTTCTTGACCACTTCTAGCCACGTTTCTCTGTGGGAATTCCATGGTCTTATCTGTTTTTTCTGCCCTCCTATCTCGTCCACATGAAATAGGAGGGAAGAAATGGTAATGTTCCTTGTTGCCGCGTTTCTGGCTGGATAAGTGACGTGTTGCTGTTCGATGAATTTCCATGGTCATTATTTTGGATCTCGTTGGCGCGTGTCCCGAGCTGATGACTTCTACGTGATATATGGGGGCTGATATGGATGAATGCCGTTTCCTGAAGCCGCGCTAGTTCGTCTTCGACTGGTGCTTGTCAGTCTGGCGCCGAAAGAATGAAGTATTACATCTCTCGCCTCGTCTGGCTGACAGGCTGAGGTCATTGGGTTGAAGTAATGCACTAGGAGAAATGCGGGACATTCAGCACGCACTTGACTTTCCGTATGATGACTTTCACATTCCCCAGCATTCACAGGTTCGGTCTGAGTTTGAGAACATCATAAGTCGAAAAGCCTGTCATGTCCATAAACAGGCACGCAGTTAGTTCACAACTGAGCTACATACTGGGCGTAAACTAGTGGTGCGGCGAGTCGACAGCAGTCGCCGCGCAGCGTGCAGGGACGGAAACTGGGGAACTGGGGGTGCCGGGAGAACCGGACCACGACCTGGGGCGCCTGGCTGACGGGCCAGAATTCTGCCGCAGCACACCCCAACGGCTGGCACATCATCACGCCGGTGACGGCGCCGCAGCGTCGCGCCTCCGGTCCGACCCCAGGGTCCATACGATCGGCAGTTGACGGGGCAGAGTACAGACCCCCACCCCCCGGTCCCGCCCCATCCCGCTGAGCGGAACGTCACAAGCCGGGGGCAGAGGTTGAGCTGTTGTGTCTGCTGAAAGATTTCAACCGGCGCCACTGCTGGCATCGTCTTGTGCTCACGTGAAATGCAGCGGAATTCGTTGCGACACGTGTGACTCCCTCAGGATGCTTGTTCAAATCAGAATTTATTCCCTAATGCGCTTGTGTGAGGTATCCGTCTCGATCTCTGCTCATAATCGCGAGCTCTTTGCGTCCTTTTGCTTCCGTCTTGCATAGTTCGCACAGATCTGCTACCACTATTCCTAGCGTTTACGACGCTCCCTTTCTCACCCGGGACGATAAAATGAATGTCACTGTCAAGCATCTGTTCAGAGTGCCTTTTACGGCATACGGCCTTCAGTTCATGGATCACCACGTTAAGCATCGTGACGATGGTCTTCCAGCGTTAAACCGTCCATGGGCATTGTTTCCGTTAGTAGGATTTCAAAGCGCATCAAAGCGCACCCATATCTAAAGCGCCCATCTTACCGCGCGGGGTGGTGTCTGATCAATGTTCTTGATGTGACGCCCGTGCACTGACCGGCTGTTGGGCCGGCTCCGTCAGTGTTTCAGGACCATCCGAAGCTGCCCCCGTCTCCGGCCCAGGCAGCCCTCCGAGAAGCCGAACCCGAACACTACCTCATCAGCATCGTCCGACTGCTGAAAAACCGAAACTACTTCCTGCTGCTCGTCACGTACGGCATGAATGTGGGCGTCTTTTACGCCATCTCCACTCTGCTGAACCAGGTGGTGCTCATCTATTACCCGGTGAGCGGTGCGAGTTGGCCGGAGCCGCGCGGCGCGGATGCACCTGCCCCAGCCAGCGTTCGTACGTGTTTGGGACTACTGTCTGCTTGTCAGGCTTGTGCTGGATTCTACATCTGATCGAACCAGTACGGAATCGATTCAGTGATTTGGCAATTTTGCTGTGAATTATAGTCCGACTCGATTCAGGTAAAACCTTCAGTGAATCACAACCACAACTGAATCGCTTACTTGTGGGAAGAATCAGCCGTGAGCCCATTCACGAAAATGTTGACAGAACACAATGACTGATTGAACAATTTCCATTTTTTGCATTTTTTGTGTCATTTCCATTTCAGTATTCAATAAAAATGCACCTTTATCATCCGTATATATACATATATATATATATATATATATATATATATATATATATATATATATATGTATGTATATATTAAAGACCAAGGCGTATTGGCATTTAGCAAGCTTCTTGCTCGTTTTTTTCCTTTTGTTCGATAAGTCGTAATGTTCGTTCTATCTCATTAGGTAATGGAGACAAAACTGTAGTAAAATTGCACACTCGTTTATTGTTTCAAGTTCTCAACGTTTCGGAATGTCCATATTCCATTATCAAGAAATGGAATGCTTTGTTCGGCTATCGAGTATCGACATGAATAGAATACCTTGGTACTTTGATTGCCGTGATGACCATGTCTTGTTAAGACGCTTCCGTTGTTCCAAACTGCGAATGGCAGTTACATCACTTGAAACACTGCACGGGTTGGACGCAACGCCAGGACACTAACCTTCACTGCGTAAATAACTGAAGTGTTACACAATTGGAAACTCACCTTTTTAAAACTGGTGAGTTTTCGTGTATGGTTTGGGCCTCTAAAATTAAAAGTGTCCTTTTCTCCGTGCTAGCAGTGATGATCTCAGTACTTTGTGGCAGATCCTATCTAGTAAGGCTACCTTTGTGTTTGTCCAGCACATGCATTTTGGGCCCCCGTTTGCAAAGTGCATCGTTTAACGACGTGGTTAAGCGGTTGTTGCGACACCAACGTAATCTACCTTGAGAAGGCAGCAATCTTCCTCTTGGCATGACAGTTTAACTACGTATGTTTTCTTTTTCTTGTTTTTTCTGGTTAACTGTTTTTAATGAAAAGGTGGCTTGCTTTTTATTTATATAGTAAATTGTAAGGGGGACTTTTTTGTGTTAGTGCATTTCACACAGCTTGATATAATTTCACGGATACTCCTTTCGTCTACTTTATATGACGAAGACATTTGGTTGCAGCAGAAAGTTCTCAGGAACTGGCGTTTGTAAGAGGATGGCTTACTTTTGTTTTCGCTCTTCATAACCCCTAGTATGTCTGTCGATATCCCGGTTGGAATAGCTATTGTTCATAAGACTGTTGCACGTTTTTAAGTTCAATGTCCAGAAGGATCCGGTCCGAAGAGGTGCGGTAAGCTCTCTTAATGAATAATCTAATCGTAGTTATTTTATAACGACCAGGACACCCTGTTCCCTTGAGACATGGGCTGCATCAGTTACTTTCCCATAGACCGTCGTAACAAAGTTACCAGTACTAGGGCCTATGTCTGTGCCTAAGAGTGGTTATCTGTTGCCGACGTTCAATTCGATTGTGAAATTGAACACATATTGTTCTTCCATTTTGCGCTTTAGAAGATTAAGCTGGTATTCAGCCTTTATATCTACGAAACTATCGTCTACATGACGCCAGTAGATAGAGGGTCGCCCAAATGTTGGATTTTTACCGTTTCGTTTTTAAGGTTGCACATGTACGTATTCGTAAATACTTGTCTCGACGACGAACACATGGCTACTCCGTTTGTCTGTCCGTGTGAACAATAGCTATTATAGCCAAGATATCGATAGAGATACTAGTGGCTATGAAGAACGCGGAACTGGAAACCGTCCTCTAACAATTACCATTTCCTAACATTTTCTGCTGCAACCAAATGTCTTTGTCATATGAAGTAGACGAAAGGGCTATCGGTGGAATTATATCAAGCTGTGCGACATGTACTAACACAGAAAAGAAAGTCCCCCTTATAATCTACGAAAAAGGAAGCCACCTTTTCATCAAGAACAGTTAACATGAAAAACGCGACAAATTAAAACGAGCCTACGTAGTTCGCAAATTGTCATGCTTAGAGGAAGACTGCAGGCTTCTCAAGGTAGATGACGTTGGTGTCAACAACCGCTTAACCACGTCGTTAAACGATGCACCTCGCAAACGGAGGCCCAAAATGCATGTGCTGGACAAACACAAAGGTAGCCTTACTAGATAGGATCTGCCACAAAGTAATGAGATCATCAGTGCTACCATGGAAAAAAGGACACTTTTAATTTTAGAGGCCCAGACCATACACGAAAATTCACCAGTTTTAAAAAGGTGAGTTTCCAATTGTGTAACACTTCACGTTGTGTGCAACCCGTGCAATGTTTCAAGTGATGTAATTGCCATTCGCAGTTTGCAACAACGGAAGCGTCTTAACAAGACATGGTTATCACGGCAATCAAACCACCAAGGCATTCTATTCATGTCGATACTCGATAGCCGAATAAAGCATTCCATTTCTTGATAATGGAATATGGACATTCCGAAACGTTGAGAACTTGAAACAATAAACGAGTGTGCAGTTTTGCTACAGTTATGTCTCTATTACGTAATGAGATAGAACGAATTACGACTTATCGAACAAAAGGAAAAAACGAGCAAGAAGCTTGCTAAATGCCAATACGCCTTGGTCTTTAATGAAACATGCAGGGAAAGCTGGGGTAATGCCGAGGCTTTTGACTTTCAGCATCTGTGGAGGACAAATCCAACCCCCGACACGATCTTCATTGATCCCATCTGGGAGCCCAGTTAATTGTGAATTAAACGCACACTACATGTTTGGGCTAGTTTGTTACATGTAGGTGTCGAGACGTGAAATGTGAAAAAGGGCAAATTTCGGCTTTCCCCAAATTCGCTGGTAAAGCCGAAAACGGTGAAAATGTGTCTTTACGGCGTGTCATTGCTGTATTTCGCAGGCTTTCCTTACCGACTGGCTTTGGAATACTGATTACTGGTCAGAGGAAGGCGCTGCGTGACTCAAGCATGCCGAACAGTTGGGTAAATTAGCAGGGCCCTCCACCATACGTCGAGGCCGATCACCGGAACGCCTACGCCAGCGGACAGTGCCGCCAGAGTCCGGTGGAGTCAAGCGGCAGTCTGCTGACGCAGGCGGCCCGGAAATCGGCTTCTGTTGAATGGTGGGGTTGTACTGGTTTACCCGTTCATGTTTGCACATTGGCCCTGATGATGATATGGAAAGTCAGGAATTTTCCAAATACGCACTGTTGGACACTGGTGCATTTCTACAATAAAAACGGCATCTTTTAATAGCTCGTGATTGTTTATTAATTCAGCTTGTGACCAAACGTGCTTTGCGTTGAGAACCAGACATCAGACTCCATCGCAGCGCCAAACTTGGTACTTACGAGCACTAGCGGTCACATGACTCACCTCACGAACAAATGTGCTTTGGTCAGGTACTTGCTTTCTTGACCGGACATCGGTCTGAGCACCGCGGTGCTCAAGTTATGATCAGTAGCGATCATACAAGACCCCTGTTGAGCTATATATATGGCCATATATATATATATATATATATATATATATATATATATATATATATATATATACGCAGTCTCACATTAATGCCTGGATTTACACATGTCCTTTCAAGGGACCAAGGTTGTTCTTCATAAACTACCAAATAGATTCGACTCACGTATTTTCGTTTTTTAAGTTAAGTTACTTGACCTTAAAAGGTGTAGAGTGTGAATTCACGTGTCCAGCAACTCGAAAATGAGTTTCGATTCTTTGCATCTTAACACCTAGTCTGTCAGACACTTATACCCCTCAGAAAAGCAGTATTAGCGATGGGCGCTGTGCATCGGAATCAGTGGTGAAGCCAGCATTCGGTCCACAACTCTTCCAGTTACAGAGAGCTAATGATTCAAAGAATCCCACTCGCATGAGCCACCAGGGAACTAACAGAACGAAACAGATGCAGGGGAACATTTTTTGACTGCCAGGAGTAAATCTGGCTATTCAGCTACGTGTCAAATATTGACTTAACCCGGCCCTGACCGGGGTGTTTCGCTTCCATTCATAGAATGGGGGGACATGTTTAACATCTCCCTCTCTGTCTCAAAAATCGATCGCCAGATTCCGCTAATTCAAACGCCAGCCAATAGCACCGAGCCGTGAAGTGCTGGAACATGTGCATTTTCTGATTTTTGAGTCACTAATGACGTCACGGGCCAGGTCAGGCACCCAAAAGAGACCCTTTTCGCCATAGTTTCCTAATCGAAATGAGGAACAGACCGAGACCGAAGTTTGCTTGGCGATGGACCTCTGGCGGCTTGATGTCATATTCTGAAGACAATCCTGGCCAGGATTTCGCGCGGGGGAAGGGGCAGACCGGATCAGAAGGACCCTCGTAACGTATCCGGCGGGTCCCCATTTTGTTACAGTCACTGTCGTCCTGTACAGGGATCCCCTGGAGTGTAAGGGACCCCTGTTTGCCAGTTAAGACGTTCCTGTCGACCTGACAGGTGCCCCTCACAGGTCAGCAGGGGCCCCGGAATGAACGTTTAGGGACCCTGATATCCTGTAAGGGGCAGTGCCTGTCTGTAGAGGGCCTCTTTCTGGCATGGAAATAGCCCTCTTGGCTTCTGAAGGGGCCTCCTGCCGGCCTGTTAAGAGACCCCTGCTGGGCAGTAGAAGTATTCCCTGTCGGCTTGTAAAGGGGTACCGCTGTGATTTAAACATGTTCCTGCTGACCTGACAGTTGTGTCTTATGTAGGTCTATACAAATGGGTTGGCAGGAACATCTTTACAGGCAAGCAGGGGTCCCTTTACACACCAATGGGCCCCTTTACATGCCGGCGGGGAACCTCCTCTCTGGCAGGCAGGGGCCTTCTTACAGACCGAAAAGAGGTTCTTCCAGAGGTTGACAGGGGCTCTTTATGAGCCGCTAGGGGTTCTCTCCAGACAATGAATTCCCCTACAGGCTAGCAGGGGCCCCTAAACGCTCATTCAGACAACATGCCTCTCTTCATGGCACACAAAGCCCTCTTGCATATTGGGAGCACGTGAATGTTTAGGTTCCTAAGCCTTCTTCAATGTTCAGAATATTCTTATTTTGCTTTACTTGTCTGTTTCGGACAGTGTAAAGGCTCGAGGTTCCCCTGCGGGAGCCTCAAACTATCCACAGCACCGGGACCTTCGGTCCGAGGGGGCCCACTCGGTCGTCAGGGGGGCCCGCTTGACCCTCAGGTCGGGGATGTCCCGCTTGGTTACGCCACTGCCTGGTATTGCACACCGCTGGGAAGTCAGAATTACTCTTTTTCGGGACTGCAGCATGTGGGAATCCGGAAACAATACAAAATATGACGAAGCAGTGACTGTTAACGCATCACGCTGCGTCATGTAACATACGGTGTGCTGAAGTCAGGATACCTATGGGTGAAGCTATCCATTACGTACTGGACGAAGTGCCTGCGCTTCCTTTTTCGCGTCTTGTTTGTGACTCGTGTTTAAGCCTTGCGTTGATTTTGCCAATACGATTAAATGTCAGTAGCGTGTGAACAAAGCCACGCTTTTTGTTTTTGTCTCAATGCGGAAACTGATTGGAGATGTGTCATATTGCTGATCACTCACTGTGCTTCCGGTACACGGCTGAATATAAACTTTTAGCAGTTAATGACAACGCGCACATTTTTCACAGCCCCTTCGAGCTGCCAGAAAATTAGACCAGCATTTATTCACACTTGGCAGATATGATGAGGCAACAAGGACAGTTTGGACCCAACCCTACGGAGACTTCCATCCTTCAACTAGGAAGACATAGACGTGTACAAACAGGAGCTGCTCGTGTATTGAGCCCAACCATATACATACGTTAACAACAAGAGAAGGATGTAGGCGTGGACTAACGTGGCAAACTACATCACAAAAACGCAGTGGTGTCGCTGCACCACGAACGGTCCCAACAGCAAAACGAGGGCGTAACCGGTGAGGCGGGAGGGTTTTTCAGACGAGCGGCCGGAGCCCAGTGAGGGCCGCGCCCCTCATCCCACCGCCGGGCGCAGGGCGCCTCAAGTGCAACCGCGCAGGCTGCCGGTCGGTAGTCCTGACCCCTGTTACTTGATCCGACCGTGGTCGCTGCCTGCCAGGAACCCGTTCGTCGTGGCGCGAAAGAAAACTGCTAGCTTTGCCGTGCCTTTATGATAAATTGCATACATCACGCATTACTGATAAGTGCCTATGTACATGTACTTCGATTCTGATTTGCCCAGTATTTTCTGTACAAATTCAGTACGTCTGGGATAATAGCGTAATACATCATCCTGCCACAAATTTGCAACGAATTTATGATATCATGAGAGTAAGATTATTCCGTTGGTATAAGTGTCAACAATTTTCAGTCAGTCGTATTTTCCAGGGCCATGGTAATCACGGGGACATTGTCAGGTATTGGTATGATTAGGGGTTCAAGAGCTAATCCTCCACAGTTGGGGGAGTCGTTGAAGAGGACTTGGATGCATTTAGGGTGATTTCTTTCTGGTCATCTCCCATAAAGTCAGATCTAAATTTCAGAAAAGTTGCCGTTTTACACTTCACATGTCCATGAATGTGATAGGTTTCATGGGTTTAATCTGTTTATCATGGAATGGCTTATTTATTCCCCTCTCAAGATAAGCTGCTCTTCTAACCTTGCTGCCATTGGCATCAGATCAGTGTGTCTTGAGGAAATAGCGTTCAACTTAAGCTTTGACCTTGGGTTTGCAGAACCATCATGAACAAGCTCATACCTTCTGTAAATCCCTTTCGTAATCAACAAGCTCGTACTGTAAATCCCCTTCGTAATCATTGTTCCTCAAAGAACCGAACACACCCGAGTCTTTCACGTCCTGAGCTTTGTCAACTTTCGTTCAGATCTGCCACCACAAGGCTGCCTGTCCTTTGTCCTTGGACAGAAAGTGGTAGCGAATGCCCTTTGGAGCTGTTGAGTATTTGTGGCTACCGTTAGTGCAATTTGAAACCAAGTAGTGTGGGCTTGGTACCAATTAGCAACTTATCGGTAATGACTTGAATGACAAAATTTACACGATAGCGGAAGTAGCAGATAACTCATGTAGGTTATCACCCAAAAGCTAGCGTCTAAGAATTGCTGCTGAACTAAACCGACACAATATGGCTTCTTCCATGGGTGAGAAGTGTATTTACATCTCTAACGATTTTCTAGAAAGACTCCAAAAAACGAAGGACTCTCTTTGTTTGACCTCGTTTGTTTTAAATGGCTGCTGAATTACGAAAAAAATCTGGGTGAAAAACTGTAGATGACGCATCAGCGGCCGATCAACCTTGTATTGTATAGTAATCTAGTTTCAGTCTTTCAAATTACATTGTGCGTAGTTGACATGAAGATATGGGTACATTTTACAAGCATTGTCACACGCTAATAAAGCAGGATACTATCATTCAGGAAACACTTTTAAAGCATAATGAGATCTGCACTCTTAAACGCTCAGTTAAAACACAAGTTACAGGTCAAGGCCCACTCCTTACTGTCTACACATCACAATCTTGCTCCTAGTGGCGAACTGTCATATACCGAAAAAGACGAACACAGGTTCATTTGTCGGTTGATGGACGGATCTATGTCTCGGGTAGAAATCGCTTCGACCACATGAAACTTTCTTTTGTCCTGGCAGCGCGCTAAGATGGTGGTATTTTGTCCTAGCATTTTGCGTGTAAGTTCCGTGATGTGGGAGTGGCGAAAATACGACTCAAGGGTGCCGTCCTGCAGGTGCATGGTCAGTCTTTTTGAGAGCATCGTTGTTGCGGGACCAACTTAGTAGCAGTCAGAACGGCGCGCACAGTCACCGGTAGCGCAGTTGGACTGGTATACTACGTTGGTAGATTTCAGCTTCGATGGGTCTTGCGGCAAGTTACTCTTCATGATCAGGCTGGGCACTTTCGGGCTCTTGAAGTAGACGACATGGATGTTGTTTTTAGACTGACGTGCTGTACAGGTCTTGGTGATGATGTCCCGCAGCACATTCTCATCCTTTAAGTAGGACGTCGACACAGTGTTCTGGTAGAACAAGTTGTGCGTGTTGCCAGCAGGTTTGTAGTCAGCTGTTGGCTGGCAGACTGTCCATCTTCCTTCGAATGTGGTCGTCGATGGCAGCGACACTGCAGATGTTGTTGTTCGTGAGGATTTCTTTAATTCTCCACAGCTCTCGGTATACCAGCTTCCATGAGGAGCAATGCTTAAATGGCCGATGTACGTAGATACGGATAACGCTCTCTTTGTAGCGCCACAGAAACTCGCTGCGTCCGTCCGTGTTCAGGCAGTGTCCTGTGTTTGTGGACTTTCGGTGTGTTTTAGGCTGGAAATCTCCAATGGAGGTGTCCACGTCAGCATTTAAAAATGGTATTTTGTTGTTGACGTTGTTCAACCTCTTTGTTGAACTTGAGCACGGAATCTTCCTTCATCTTGCTTTTTAGGTCTTGAAGTTGGTTCTCATCTGATGTCCACAACACGATGTCATCCACGTCACGGCAGGAGATGAGTGGTTCGGTTTCCATGTCTTTCAAGGTCTTCTCCATGAAGCACATGTAGCTCTGCGCGAACAGAACTCCGAGGGGCGGCCCCATTGCCACTCCGTCCACTCGGTAATACAGGTTGCCTTCAGGGCATCTGAACGGAGCGCTCCTGGTACTCGCGCTCAACATTTCCGCCAGTATTTCCCTCGGGTCACGCGACAGAGCAGACTTGGATGGCTGCAGACGTAGTCGGGGATGATCTGGATGGTATTGTCGATCGACGCGTTGGTGAATAGGCTCTGCGCGTCAAGCGAAGCAAGCATGCTTTTTTCTCTCCAGAAGTTTCAACGATTGCCGGAGCTCTTTGGTGGACTTCAAAGAATATCTTAAAGGAGCGTATGCAAGAGCGCACCAGCCATGAACGCAGGTTGCCTTCAGATGCCCTGGAACTCATAGACGTGTTCTGTTTTAACGTACCTTGACCCCAACTTGCCTTATGAGTGTCATTTACTTTCGCAGAGTTACGATTTCGCGACAGTTCGGATAAAACTGGCCTTCAGAGGTCCAAAAATATCGTCTTCAGTCCGTGACCTGGCATGACCCGGACTTAATTTGCTTCCTAATGTCCGCGACGAATGTCCGCGAGGGTAGTGCAAGTTTTCTTGTAGTCCCGGAAAACCCGATGGGGTGCATCAACTCTGTCCTCTTACACTAGGTAAGGTTAACAATGACGAGCATCCCCTATTATTGCTTACTGCTTGTTGGCAGGAAGTAGTGGTACGGCGACAGTGTGTACGTTTGTGAACGTGTGTGCACCTATAGTCAAAACCCTAAATTTTAACTTTCATTCCTGGGAGTGGAGGTCTGACTATTTATGAACCACGGAAGAAAAGCGTTTGTGTTATGAGCAGCCGGGCTTTTATGGCGCATGTTTGTAACAAGTGTCGAAGGGAAAACGGTGTCACGATTTTATAGATACCGTGAAGTAAAAAGAAGATAGGCTGCGGACTGAAGTACGCTCCAAAAAGTGGTTGTTTATAGATAATTATATAGTGTACTAGAACGGTTTTGTTTGTATTGTGTCTCTCTGCCCGTGTCTGAAGATGTAGCAGAACTAACGACACGTTACATAATACAGGCACCTTATTACACAGGTTTTCCTCGGAAGACTTGGTTGGTCCGGAACGTCGAAGCACTACCCGAGAAACATATTATCACCAGATATGCTCTAATACTGAATGAGTTTTATGTTTACGTATGTATCGTAAGGACGCCATATATATTGCGTCCATATGGTCCTGAACTGAATCAAATCTGGATCTATTCACCTATGGCTGGAGTCGAATTATATCGTTTCGCTTAAAAAAAGTCCGGAATCTGAATCAGAATCGATTCCCCGATCGATTAGATAATATAGTGTGCGAAAGTGAATCGATTCACTGTAGGTGATTCAGGCGTCAACCTGCTGCCTGGTGACCCTTTCTCAGTCAGTCTTCCCTTCCCTCTCCCGAACTGGCCGGACGATCGAGGCTTTATGCAATCTAAGAAAAAGAAAACATTGTCAGAGCTATGCACTTACTTACATCATATACAAACACAGCTCTGCTTTTACCACCTCTAGTCCACCAAAGACATGGTATATAGTCCGGCATTCCCTTCCTATCCGCCACCCTGTTGTGGAATGTCTCTCCTTGCCTACTTCTTGTCTTTTGCCCTTCGTATAGCTATCACCCACCTCCAGCCATGTGTCCTGCTAGTGGCATATCTAAACATCCACCAAGTTCCCTTCGAGCTGTGTGCAGCATAACCGTCATCAACTGGCCTGGGTGTGGCGTATCTTTCATCACTCATGTCAAAGTACAGTAGCCGAAATGAGTTCGCCTGGTCTGAGCGGCAATGCATCATCAATCACCAGTCAGAAGCCGTCATCAAACATTCGATTGGGAAACCATGGCACGTCACAGTAGCTCCTCTCCATATCTGCCTTTCTGTCCTTTGTCTTTCTCTGTGTCTGCCGCTGCCTCTGTCTCCTGTCTCTCCGTCTCTGCCTTTGCTCCTGCCCTCTGTTTCATCCTCTACCTCTGTTTTTTCTTCTTTGCCTCTCTGTCTTTCCCTTTGTTACTCTTCCTCTACTTTTGTTCCTTCCTCTCTGCCTCTGTCTCTGTCTCTGTCTCTGTCTCTGTCTCTGTCTCTGTCTCTGTCTCTGTCTCTGTCTCTGTCTCTGTCTCTCTCTCTCTCTCTCTCTCTCTCTCTCTCTCTCTCTCTCTCTCTCTCTCTCTCTCTCTCTCTCTCTCTCTCTCTCTCTCTCTCTCTCTCTCTCTCTCTCTCTCTCCCCCTCTCTCTCTCTTTCTCTCAACTCTCATTCTCTCTGGTCTGGTCTGGTCCAGACAAATGCCTCAACGGTTTGAGCAATTGGCAACGCCAGAGGTAAACGATCAGAGTTAGGTTTGATGTGACACACCATCGGAGGTGCCGTCAGATCCTCAAAAACCACGGACTGCACGTAGCGCTGGATGAGTTGCGACATTTGTCGGCATGGGCGGATCCATTCAACGACCTTTGGAAGGGACATGCTGTGTTGGGTTGAGAAAACGATGTGAGCATTGATGGAGCTTTGGTTTTCATAAAGGGGAGGGCAAAGTCGAGATCACTGAACCCTCCCCCGCCCCATCACTCTTCCTCCCAGTTTAGAGCACTTCATTTTGGGTTCAGGCATTTTCATTTTTTTTCTTTTCAACCACGGGAACGCGGTGGCGCACAGCTTTCTCATCCATGCTCCTTTCATCTATGAATTTGAAAAAGTGCGAAGGTTTTGCCCTGTATCTCATTAGCACGCGCTCTGAAGGACGGTCTTTTTGTGTCTCCCACTTCTTTTTCTTGAAAATCTCGAGAACGAATCTCAGCTGGTTGCTGCTACTTTGTGACATTTATGACAATTAAATAACTCGTTGATCGACGCAGAAAAATGGGCAGTCGGTTGGAAATTTTTGAATTTGCAAGCATTTGAAGTCAGGGAAAATTAACGAAAACGACGGTTGTCGCAGACAAATGGGAACTTTGTGAAAGGACTAGCGTTCTATTTAAGATAACCGTTTCAACACAGTCACGCGACGTCATTCGGGCACAAGTTATGGATGTACCAAAACCAAAGCCAGGGTCAATAAGGGCCAAGGTCATCAAAGGTCAAGATCAACCAGCCTGTGACCTGATCCAGATTTCCTTTGCAACATGTCTTTTTGTATGAAATATGCATTCAAAGATCCTAGTAAACACACGTTTGCGCACACTGATACGCTTACATATAACAGGGTCATTGAACATGAAGGCCACCAAAAGTCAAGGTCAGATATCTTGTGACGTGGCCCAGGTTTGCTTTGTGACATGTCGACTTGTGTGAAATATGCATTCAAAGACCCTTATAAAAAACGTGTGTGCACATGGATACGCTTACATATACCAGAGTCATTTCAGGGCAAGGTCATCAAAGGTCAAGTGCAACTATTTACTGACCTGGTCCAGATTTGCCTTGCAGTATGTCGATTTGTATGAAATATTCATTCAAAGGCCTTACCGAGAACACGTTTGGCATATTCATACTCATATGTATATATATATATACATACGAACATAATTATAAACGCTGGAAGTGGTCAGACGTACAGATGTCAGCTACCTTCACCGAAAATACGCCGAAAGATGCGTGTAGCACCCTTATTTATACTCAAGCTATTCCACGCTGCTCGAAATCTGATTTGCAGAAGATGAAAAAATAACGCCATAGGTCGGTGACCTGACATGACCTGGATCCGAAATCCTCAGTGAAAACGCCACATGAATGGAAATTGTCGTATGCCACGTTTTAACGTCCAAACAAACACCCTTTTCCCGTGTCGTTCGAAAAGTTGTACGGAGTGGCCTGAACGGGCCGAAAAAATGTCCAAAATTGACCTTTTCCACCCCATTTGACCTTCAAGATATTGGCGTAGGGTCATGAAAATTGCGCATAATGTAAATCGTTAGGGCCCTATCCTGTCCATAAAATATCATGTCTCTAGCTCTTTTTGTTTCTGAGATCGGAGGGGGCGCTTTTGTGCTCCCTCCAGTTCACGTTAGCGCGAAACCCCCTTCCACTGCAAGGGTTAACCCACGCCCCACCATCAGCCTGGCATGGGCAGTCGGAGCCGGGGGGGGGGCGTTTCGGCGCCCCTCTACCTCGCGAATGGAAAGTCGGAGAAAAATGACATCTATGTCACCGGAGAGCTCGCTATGAGTACGTTCCAGACCAGTCACAATGTTTGGAACATTTTGAAAATTAACACAACTTTGGCCTGTGAAAATAAGACATATGAAGAGCTACATTCCGGCCCTATAAAGCTAGAGAAATCCTGAGTGTGCCAATGGAAAGCTTGTAGAAGATAAATACCCGTGACATATAATTTATAACGTTTGTGTAAAACATTGCACCAGGTGGCCTAATATGATATAGGCTTTTTCATTTCGTTATGATTGTGAGGTTTTTGAACTTCACTGACGATCAGTAGTCCACACATGCTTCAAAAACGGTGAGAATCATTTGTTCTAAACACATTGTGAATACCAAGAGACTGGAATGCCCATGACGCGACGTGACGGAACCTGACCTTGTCGTCTGACCTAACATGCATCCGTTGCCTTTGCTTTATGTCAGGTTCTATCTGTGAGGATCAAGAACCATACAAAAAATAGAACAAGGGGCAGGTAACACTGAATTGATAGGGTGCTGTATAAGGTCGGTCATATGACTTGACCTGATGTAGGATCATGACTTGATTTGAAGCATATTTAGGTTTCATTCTTTTTATGATTAGGACTGTCATTGTTCTGTGAAATAAACCAGATCTATAAAGCAAGACATACGCATTTCAACTAAGCGTCTACCACGGTGACCTCGCATGACCTCGGGTTTTTCATTTCACAACTCGAAATGGTCTTGGTGGAATTTTGGAGTGCAATATCGATTTTGTTCCCCATTTATCCGCCAGGGATCATCAAAACGGAGTTTTAGACTCCGTTTTGTTAGCTCACGCGAAATGTGACTTGACTCGAACTCATGACATTTCGTGTGGGTCAACACATTTCGTTGTTTCCAGTGGCCTCCTTGCCCCAGGAATGCATGTAAGACACCAGCAAGCCAAAGAAACGGTTGAAAACGGTTGGAAATGGAGAAAATGGCGGAAATTGATCTGACCGCAGGTCTTCACCCTGCAACAATTTCGAGACAGAACAATTTTTTAAAAATACCGTTAATTACTATTCCTAAAAGTTTGAAGTGGATCGATCACTCGATGTGACTTGTAGAGGATTTCAGAAACATATCCGATACTGACCTCTTGCGTGACATATGTCAGTAACCAGAGATAACCGGAACTTGAGAACTCTACAGGATATGGGCAAAAGATGTAGAAAAAGGTACTTAAAATTTTAGCGCGCTGCGAGCGCTAGCTTTCACTGCTACCAGACGCCTTTTGGGGGTAGCGTTTCAACTCCCTCCGGTTGGGCGAGGGTTTAACAGTATAAATAAACAATGCCCATTTTCTGCTAAATGATGCTGATCTTAGGAATGGTATGGTCTCGACGACCATCGTGGATTCATGCCTGTTTTTTCAGCTATCATACTCATTTCGTGTGACGTGTTTACACGCCCTTATGCGTTCTTGATAGACTGACTCTCCTCCGCTGGCAGAACACGTTGTTATTCGTTGCTGGGTGAGGTTGTCTGTGTCCACTGTGTATATTTTTACAAGCCACCACGCCACGGAATTCTGCAAGATTGGCAATCATCACGTAAAAGATGTGTTGTGACGCCGCATTACGCGAGGTCTTTGGCTGCGCCGCGACAACAAATTTTTACAGCATTCTGCTCGACCATCCGCAGAAGTGAACATTGGCCCGCACTGTGCATACGCGGTCATTTTTTCCCATTGCATGCTCGAGAAATTGGCAGATAGGAAAGCTGAGCATGTGGAGTAATGTCTGAATTCTAACACTGGGCGAATATATCCCAGTGTTTTTATTTCAATATTACTCTGCCCTGCATTGTGACGGGTAGGCTGGAGTGACTTTCCATGCTCATTTCATCCAGTTACGTTGAATATTAAACTTGAACATTCATTTAAAGCACATCACGCAGGATCACACCAATGTGTGTTGCGTTTTGTTTTAGGACAACCCACCACCATTGTTAGCACGTTTTTTTTATCCGGGATCTCGAAAAGGACAGATAGGGACTTAGTGACGTCCGCAGAGATCCGTAGAGAATCGTGATGATATATAACCTATAAAAAAACACGTCAAAATACAAATGGTGAAATGAGCAAATCAAAGAAGAAAAACCACGTCACAGAAGAGAGAGAACGCGGAAATACACGACTTTTTTTCATAACATAGATGAATGAGTGTGTTGTTCTGTGACAAATTTGAATCATCAGGGGATGCAAGCAGTTTGTTTATTTCAGTTAGCAATTAAATTTCGCTGTGCACTGATATTGCACACAAAGTGCATTCAAGTTGACTGAATGAGTCACCTGGCGCGTCGTCCTTTTCTGCAGGGCGTGGTATGCGTTGCGGAATCGCAGATATATTTCAGAGGAAAACATCCTTTTGTAATATTACATGTTCCGATATCAAATGGCCTCATGAATTCATGTTACGCATATGCTTTCCAGTTGCATGTTACTAGGAGGTAAACATACGTGTGTCGCATGTCGTCGGCATATGTTCCAAATAACGCTCGATACATCGTTCCGTGCTTGCGTACGGTCACTTTTGAATGTATTAAAAGTGAATCATATGAGATCTATATCGCATGAAATTAGGGACTCAGATTACTTTGGTATACAAATCAGCATTTCCCATTGCATCACGACTCCTCCAAGGCCGATAAAAGATAAACAGGTACCAATGACCTTTAAGCATGATTTTGACCTAGTGTAACCTTGACCTTAAGTAATGATTGCAGTGTAAAAGTCACCGACTTCGCGGGTGACATACATTTTTAAGACTGAGTTAAGGCTAAGTTCAGTAAAATGTTTGGAACGTTTGTTATCGCGACGGTTGATAACGGTCGCGATAACGTTATTTCTCCTTGACATGCCCTCGAGAACGACGTCATAGTCAGTGACCCGTCTATTTATTGACTTCAGATTTTCAGACAATTCGTCGAAAGATTCAGCATTCATTTTCGCGAAGCTCCAGCGTAATGAAAGCAGTCTTGGGAAACTTGCGAAGACCGTAGAGGAAGCCCCTTTGGTCAAGGGTTTCTCTAGCCCTGGACCCCCTTCACAATATTTCTCCTCGCAATATTTTTCCAGCCATGTTGCGATGACTCTTCCACCTACAAACAACCCAAGACAGTGGAGAATAATTTTTCCCACAAGTCTTGGAAGTAATATCCACAAACTGTTCGTATAACCCGGCGCTCTGGCGACTACTCGTCCTGATGACCGCATCAACTGCGAACGATGGTCAGAGCTCCTCCCGAACGGATCACTGGGGAAGAGGGGAGTAAAAAATTTCGTCACCTGATATTTGCACTCGTCTTGTGGTCCTGACAGACGGGATTTTGTCATGGTAGGATATTTAAGCCTTCTGATTGTCCCATTCCATATTTTGCTATGTGGCAAAGACATATCGATACGCATTCCTGTAACATGCCCTCTGATAACTTTGCGATGTTATGTCATTCTATATTTTATCCTTTTATGAGTATTGGAGTCGGTATTTTTCCAGATCGAAGCCTTGCGTTTGTTGTTTTTCCATGGAACATTTTGCCCCATGGAATTCGTATGACACGAGAAGCAGCTACAGCTAACAGTGGAATACCACCCCAAAATGTTCCCAGCCCTCCAGGGGCGTGCTATGTTGGAAATTTCTGGACGAAATGCATGGCATTTTCAATCCGTACAAACTTTGTGGTGGCCGTTTGTAACAGACGAGTAAGTCATAGCAGCAATTGGTAAAAGTTGAACTTGCCGGAATCTGAACCTACGACTCCAAGTATTTCCGGACAAAAAAGATAATAATACGTCCTACGGCGCATTTTATATCGTTAAACACGTCACAGATGCCCCCAACGACCTTTTCCATCAAAAAAGTTCACTTGAGAAAATCATGATGTTAGCTCTGTATTTAGCTATGTTCAGGTCACGGAGACTTGAACGTCAAAATGATGCCAGCATGACCCTGTTTAAACCGCTTGTGCTCTATGGGTTCTATATTTTGGGACCGAATCTTTCACGATAGATCTTGTAAGGCTTCAAGGCATGGTAAATCACCTTTGCGCAATATACATATATATATATATGGTAAATCACCTTTGCGCAATATATATATATATATATATATATATATATATATATATATATATATGTATATGTATGTATGTATGTATGTATATATACTTGCATTTGTGCAATCCAGCCGTCTTACAATGCGACAAAAATGATTGTAACTCGGCCGCATTGGCGCACGAAAACGGCTAGCATCATTCCCATTATGACGTCATGGCTTGTTATCAGGGCAGCACAGGTGACATTTTTTACACCATAAGGTGCGGAAAGGATTCGCCAGATGGTACACCAAGTTTTAGAGGGATCAAACCAACCGGTAGGAATGTTATTTTGGGAAAACCTCAGAGAGATGCATGACCCCCCCCCCCGTACGGGTTAACTTACATAGGGCCAGGATTGAATAGTATATATAAGTCATTTGCCTTCTTTCCATTGGTTTCCACACTTGCATAGTTTTACGGCGTCCCTTTGTCCGTGGTGTAAGCATTCAGTGAAGGGACCATAACAACAGCGAAATGTTCTACCCGTCCCGTGGTACTTTTGGAGACATACGCATGACCTCACGACGTTGTACTGGATATTTGTGAATCCGGCTGAGCTTTCGCAAACCGTGTCATCTAAAAGGGACATATGTTTCAGGACCATCTGTGCTTAAAGTGCGAACTGCATTATGGTTCTGGTTTCTCATCGTCACGACCTTAATTCTGACGCCTCAATGTGCACAAAACGTTAACAGCTCGTGGGATCAAGCCTGGTATGGCTCCGCGTTCGAGGACACTTTTCCAGAAACGTGAATGGGATGAGAGTATATGAGGCTTTGTCGGGTGGTTGCAGGTGACGTGCACTAATTGGTTAGGTGGTGTTGGCCTGCCCCGTGTGAGGACCGTCCCGTGCCTATTTCAGACGGCGGAGCAGGACGCCGGACGGATCGGACTCGTGATAGTGCTGGCTGGCATGCTGGGTTCGGTCATCAGCGGTGTGTGGCTGGATAAAACACACCGATTTAAGTGAGTGGATTCTGCCAGCTGCTGTACTCGATGGCCCGGATGACGGTTTGTTTAGATTCAGAAAACAAAGTACGCATGTAGGGCTTGAAACATGGAGACATCGTGCGTTCATTAACGCATGCCATTTGCTAAATATGAGCATGCATGTTGCTATGCAACATACATGATATACTATGCCATGCGTGACGTAATGCAAGCATGAAATACGTATCAGCTGCACACATAGCGTGGACGAAATCGGGAAATGATCCAAAACGTTCTCCTTTCATTTCCTGTTGGCTGTTGGGTCACCTCACCCTGCGCTCCATCCACGAATGTTTTCAGGTCCTTCACACCAGCTGCGTTTTGAGCGTGAGCGTAAGCGTGACGTCACCCTCAGAATGCAGCTTCGTGTGAGAACCGAAGGGCAAACTCTGGCCTGCTGTTTTTTCCGCCTCGCCGTTTTCTGGCCGCCTTGAGAGCTGGACGTCTCCATGTGTGTCTGATCGCAATTCCTCGGCGCCTCCCCGCCGAGATCCTGATCTGGGATGTCCGGACTAATGTTGCCACTTTTTGGACGTCCTGCCCTGCCCACTTTTGCCACGTCCTGAAGTTTGGAAACCCGCCCCACCCTGCAAGCTAGATCTGAAATCCGAACCCGCCCCTCACAGATTTTGCACCCGGAAAAGTCTGCACGGGCCTGCTGTACAAGTTTCCTTTGGGCCGAGAGGAAAGTCTAAAGATGAAAAATCCTGCATTGTTATTCCATTTTTTTGGAGCGCTCTTTAGTTTCCAGAACAAATTGCATTGCGTATCGGTAGATGAATATGATTGTTTTACCAAATCCATGCGTACCCAGAATACCATACACCACATTTAATGAGCAGAAAATGACACACGCCTCCACTTGTCAGTCAGTGATGTAGGTAATCCTGTTCTAGTCTAAAGAACATCTTATGATTAAACAAGTTGGTAGTTATGTTAATAACTGTCCTGCATTTGTAGCTATTCATTACCCCTGGAACATTTCCATAGTAAGTGGCCTGTATAATATGCGGACCGAATTGAAAGTGATATAGTACGTTAGCACTGATGTGAAACAGACATACTCAGTTGCAGTTACCAAACCATCCCATGACTACCTGACTAACCGGTAATGAATTCTCGTCTGATCCTTTCCCTTTCCTCTTGCTATTGAGTCTGACAGTGGTGTAGTATGGAAGTCATTGATGCATGCTTAACTACCTCTTAAGTGAAACATTTCAAAAGGTAACTTTTGTCCCTTTCTTTCAAATGTCAGTAGAATTACCTTGGTGTATGTCTGTTCAGCACAAGCATCGGTGTAACAGTAACAGCGTTTCAAATGGAGAATACTCTTCTGTTAAGTTGTATGGAAGCTGCACTGGTTGACATATGCCTGTAATAACTTGTTCATCAGTGCAGTGATTTTGGAAGGCATTTTACACTGTAAGTGTTAGTGTAGTATTCTTTGCGTCTATAAAAAAATACCTGAACCCGTTTCACATCTGAAGCGGTCAGCGTCCGAAGAAGCCCGCCAGTCAAGTAGCAAAGCCCGCAAGATGCTCTGCGGGCTTTAAAAAAAAGAAACGCATAGTCTGGGCTTACGGGCTCAAACGTGGCGGCGCTAGTCCAGAACACTAAGTTACTGTGGCGGAGAGCGGCCGCAGCCGGCTCCGGCTCCCACTCTGCCGGCCACCCGTTGGTCTGATCAGAAGTCGATGCTGGTTCTTCGATCGTGGCCTCAGGGAAATTTTCTGGAGAGACTGGTGTCTGGTGCGGGCGTTCGATAAAAGTGACCACGGACCCTCCTGGAGGACGGACGGTGCTGATGGCTGCGGACAACCGCAGACGACGGACGCGCTACAGTAAATCATGCGATAATGTCCACATTGTCGGCTAATCCGAGCGACATTTCGCAGAGCACCAATTTAGCTTAGCGAGACACCCTAGAAAGGCCAGAGCTGTGAAAAAAAAACGCCAAAAGGTCAAGCGACCTTCCTGACTCTTCCCTCCGCCTCGGTCATCCTGCTGTTTCTGGTCGGGGCATTCCGCGACAAATCGACAAGGGGGTGGCACCCCCATTCCTCAGATTGGGACCAAACTTGGTGTCTAGGTTTTCCTTGTGCCTCGAATCCACCTGTCCAAAGTGTAGCTCGATCGGATCAAAAGTTCAGGAGTTAAAGCTTCCGGCATTTCGGCGAGATCACGTTGCAAGAATTTGTTCGGTGGTCGATAACTATGTGAAATATTATTCGGAATCCAAATACCGGAAAATTCGTGAACTCGCTAGGTTAGCAAAACCGTTACTTGCCAAAACTTTCCATATGATAAATAATGAAAGAGCTGCGGTATGTCCTCAGATCACGTGACTATCGTTGGCCTTTATGTCCGAAAAATGTTTAATATGGTTGGCCATAATAAAGGTTCCATATTTTTGCCTCATATATAACAAGTAAAAAGAACAGCATTTTCTGTTACAAAAGCACATTTTGAGAGCGCATATTGTACCACATTCGGAGGTTTTCGAGACACCGCCCCAGGATGTCGAGAACTAAGAGAGCTACGGACATGAGAGGAGTGGAAACGTCATCAAATTTCGTGAAGAAAGAATACGTTTTTATTGACTCTGAGTTAATATTATAGGGTCAGGAGGTCAAACAACGTCATGTTATGACGTCCAAAATCTGAGCAATTTAAGCAAAGATGACGGTTCTTTAAGTTAATTCTGAGTGCTGAGCGGTCCAGAAAGGACCAGAAACGTTTTTCATCGTCAAAAAAGTACTTTCCATTCTTCAGGTCATTCCAGGTCGGGTCAACAGCTTTTGAAACACAACACTGATTGGTGTCGAACCTAGCACTCAAGCAAGTCTACTTCAGGCATACGCTTTGAAATCCCCATTGCGAGTGTTTGGTCACAAATGGAAGAACTCGAAAAAAAGATCATTGTTGTGCATCTTAGGTCATATCAGGTTAAATATGGTCGAATATGACAGCATGAGGTGCGAATGTCAAGCCAGTGCCATTTGACCGCTATAATCATGCTGATGTGTTTTGGAATGACATGGAAGTCAGGGGCAAGTCAAGTCAGGTCAGGTCAGGGACGTAACAGGCAAAATATGCCTGTCTCGTTCGAAAAATCACGGTGCGACGGTGTTAGATTTCGAAAGAGACAGACGCGTTTTGCCTCCTCCGAATTGCTTAACCCGACCGGACCTGGTCTGCCCTTGTCGACTTCCGTTAAAAAACAGCATTATAACAGAGATCAAATTCAGCATGTTCGACATTTGCACATTTACCCAATCTCAAGATACGAATGTTGTAATATGTGACCTTAATCGACCTGATACTACCTTAGATGGCCAGTATTAATATTTTCCTGATAGTGTTTTCACTGGTGATCAGACATTCGCAATGGTGATTCTAAAACGCATGCCTGATGTAAACTTCTCGAGTGGCAGTTTCGACACAGATCAGTGCTGTGCTCCAGTGGCTGTTAACCTGACCCGACATGACCTAAGGAGATGAAAATATCTTTTTGACAATTTAAAATCGTTTCTGGCCCTTTTCGGGCTGTTCGGTACTCAGGATGAATTCCTAGGGCCGTCATATTTGCTTGAATTGCCCGCAGATTTTGGACGTCATGCCATGACCCTGTTTGACCTCGAGACCCCGCAGTATAAATTCAACGCCAATAAATATGCGTTCATTCGTCATTAAATTTGACAGGCTTTTGATTAGTGCTACTCTCATCTCCGTATCTCTCTTGCTTCTCGGGGTCCTGGGCGTGGTCTCGAGATCTTCGAAATATGGCAAAATTTGCGCTCTTTAAAGAGCATTTATAACAAAAACACAATTTCTTTTGTTTGCTGCATATCAAATAAAAGAAATTAAGCCAACGTATAATCCTTTCATTAGGTCTAAACAAAATGTAATATTTTCTAGGCATCAAGTTCATCGGAGGTCATGTGACATGACCTCATATCGTAACTTTTTGATTATTTATTTTATCTAAAAGGTCTGACAACATTTCGAGTAACATTTCACATAGTTGTTGATCACCAAACAAACCCTTGCAGCGTGACCTCGCCGAAAAGCCGGAGGGTTTATCTCCTGAACCGTTGACCTGATCGAACGAAAATTTGTGCAAGTAGATTCAGGACATACGGAAACCCAATGCACCAATTTTGGTCAAAATCTGATGCATAACGGTGGACATTCACCCCTTTGCTGTGTCGATATGTCGTGGAATGCCTTAATTATCACAAGCCTTTTCGGTGGTATGATACGTAAATGAATCCGGTAGAAGCAAATGGAACCATTTACGACACATCCAGTAAGCACGGAGGTAAGGACATGTTGACAAATAATAAATACGGTAAAGACAGTTTAGAAAAAATTGCCACAGTAACCTGGGCAGTGACGACAGAATCGTTTCGAACCAGACCATAATTTGGGAAAAATAAATAATCGTTTTGTTTTCGTTCTCTCCCTTACGGCAAGGTGGTTGGCAGTGACATTGCAAATGAAATGTTTAACGTAATACAATTTGCTGTTTTGTGAGTTAGGGGGTGTAAAGCCCAGGTTCCGGTAGGTGTGATTGCCCTGAAACACCCGGACGTCTTGGGCCTGTTTCCATTTTTGCGTGACGTTTTCACGTTTTTCTCGTGACATCCTACGTTGACGTTATCATGGAGAAATCTGATGGTCCTTGCGTAGTGTGACGCGTTTTAATCTCCTCTTTTGTCTTGTGCTCCGTTTTGTCATTTACAAGGACGTTAAGTGTGTGAAGAACAGCTCTCATGGCCTGCGCGGCTGGGTCCATGGGTCGCTGACGTCAGTTATGCTGCTGCTGCTACAGCGCCGGCGAACGCGAGAACAGCATGGCACCAGGGCATGATGGGTGTGGCCAGTGCTACAGCGTCGGCAGGATTGCGACGAATTGTCCACTCTAGTTCGGGAAATGCATGAAAACGACCCAGGTGATGAGTCACGAAGACCTCACTGAGCACGAAGTCAGCAGCTTGGCTGCGTATTTCAGTCTCGCCTCCTGAATGCCTTGTCGCAACGCTTCGGTTAAGAAGCAGCCAAATGATCCGTCCTAAAAGCATGGCAGATCCCCAACATCCTACACTAAATTACACTCTGGGTGCATTGGTGTATACAGGGGCTCGGGAACCCCTCCACAGTTGGGGCGGGGGGGGGGCAAAGAAGCATTTTGGCTCAGCTCTTTCCAGCCAAGCCCAACGGGTCAATGTTAAATTTCAAAAAAGTTGAGGAGGGGGCGTAAATAATTCCCTGGCCCCCGGCTTCCCACACCTTTGGGTGTGTGATTACATTCTGAATGTTTTGGTTTGAACTCAAGCATGTGCATGGGGGGCACTCTACCGCCTGTTAATTCGGGATGGATTTATAAATGGTGTTTGCATCGTCAGCATTTTTGTTTAGAAAGCTGCACCTTTGGGCATAGCTGGGTTTGCAGTGAAACCTCACGATTTCGCACAGCATGTCCAGAAATTCGTTACGTAGCGTTTTTCCTTGACCCTCATCCCTGTTGTTCAACTCTGCCTAGATGTACCTGTAGAGGGTGTAGTCACTGTAGGAGTCGTCTGACCTACTACGAGCAATCTTCCAGAATTCATTCATTCATTTATTCATCCATTCAGAAGTCATCCATTCTGGTTTCCTGACTCACTGCTTGCAAATGTATGCTCAAACACATCATATTTTGCCGTGCTTTGCACCATTTGGTGCTCATGCGACAGCTGTGAGACAGAACAAAGTTTCAAATTGAGACAGGCTCCTCAACTTTGCTAGCCTTGGCTATGCCTCGCACCAGAGACCAACTCCACCGACTGGCGGACCCAGGGACGCCGTCTTGGCCATACCCTCCCTCCCCCCCGGCCGCAATTAGGGGGTGGCCGAATAGGTTTTCCCCCGAAAATAATTCATGGCTATCACAACACAATCAGGATTTGAAATCTCCCGGGCTCTCGGAACTCACGGTCATTGTTTTCTCCCCGCCCCCCATCGCTTACCTTCCCAACTCATTGCTTGCGAATGCTGGTTTACACAGCAAGTTTTAGTTTGCCCCCCACCAACCGAACCGCTCGACCCGCCCTTGATTCCACCACATCTGCGGCTCACTTCACTCTTGCTTGATTACGACGTACTGTCGCCATCTCAGTATACGTACGGTCCGTGTAATTCCACGGAGGACGCCCTGACGGACGCCGTCAGGTGGTTGGCCGGAGCCATTGACAACGGCTACGTCACGTCGCGAACGACGATCGACCTCAGCAAAGCCCTTGACAGTGTCGACCACGGCGTTCTGAGCCATCTGTGTGTAGTATGAAGTGTGCAGCAAGGAGTGAAGTGGTACATCCTCTGAGTAGTTCCGGAGCTACCTTAGTGGCCGGAGGCGGGTGCTCGGCGGTGGCTCGGAGACCCCGCCGCTGTCACGTGGAGCGGCACGAGGATCCCTGGTCGGCCCAGTCCCCTTCCTCATCTCTGTCAACGACCCATCCAGTTTCTTTCCGCATGGTCGCCTTTTGCCCTGTGCCAACGACACCCAGCTCCCTGCTTCCACCGCTCCCAATGACGTTGGCATGTCCAGTGTCGAGGAGTCCATGCAGTGCCTTTAGACATGGTTTCGGTCTAACAGTCTTAAGATATATCCGGAAGACAGGTTTTATGCTGACTGGCACCAAATCATCGATCAAAAGAAAAAACTGACAACCTTCATAGTACTATCTCCGGCTCAATAATACATCCAGCGATCTCTGTGAAGTACTTGGTTTACACCTCGACCAAGACCTGACTTGGAAAGGTCTGATCTCCTCGCTCGTTCGGCGTCGCAATGCATTCCTTGTGTCCTCGTGCGAGATTCGCTGCTTTCCTGGTGTCCTGGAGTTCCTTGTCCAAATCCATGTATTTTCTCACATCCTACACTGTCTGTCGGTCTGGGGAGGAGCGGCCGAGTTTCACGTGACCAGAGCACAGAAGGTGATCAGCTTCGCTGGCACATTGGTGGTCGGCGTTCGCTGTGGGGATCACATTTCACCGGTTCTCGAGACGCTAGGCTGGTGCGGTGTGGCCGACCTCATGACGACACCCGACTGTTTAAATGTATTCAGGGTACTGCATGTGGACCCTCGGGCTTGAGTGCCACGTTCTCAAAACGTGCGAATGTCTCCCACCGCCACTTCCGAGCAGTCGCGAGCCGTGCTGCTACGCTGTGCCTCCCACGCGTCCGACCGGCCGCCTCCCAGCGGCACTTCCCATACTGGGCTGCCGTCTGGAGGGACTCCCTGCCTCGGGCTTCTCATGCGCCCTCGCGCGGTGCATTTCTTCCCGTTTTAAAACATCGACTTTGTGACAACAGCTTTGAACTGTTTGCGTGTATGTGCACTATGTACTTCTTACTGGGCGCAGAAGAGCCGCCACGTGGACGCTCCCTCAGTAGTCGAACATGAACATGTCAATTAATCTTTAAAATGTTTATTGCATGGCCGAGAAATTAACCCACGCCCGACTGGCAGTCGGCGCCATGCACGCCCGAGGTGGGGGGGCGTTGACGGCCCACCCCCTCTGACTCGCAAACGGTTGGTTGCTTGACAGAAATGGACGTTTGACCCCACTTCTTAGTTTTTGATAATGTGTAAGCCATTTACGGCCTATGTATGTTGCCTCACATCAGATTACGTGAAACCGAGGAACGGTCTTCATCTCCAGGGCTTTGATCAATAAAGCCTAGCTAATGGCCCCAATGAAAAGGCAAAAATCCGCAGATGCAGATACACGTCTAATTTCTCTCATTTGTATAATATTTCTGCGGAAACATTGAGTATAAGACGCAGCAATATTCCCTCCATTGCTCTATGGGCCCCGGTGTTAAACGTGGAATGCAAGTAACGGGAACTTATTTTAGCGTTCCTTTGTTTGGTCAACATATGCTTTACCAAATGATGTGATTTGATGCTAAAAGCTCTTGTCATGGTTCTCCGTGCTTAAATTTCGAAAAAATCAAAAGGTATCAATCTACACAGTTGGCGGAATTTTGTTCGCGGAAGCATGTCTACTGAAATACGCAATTTTTCAAACGTTTTAAACTTTTTGATACTTTCACAAATGTTGGAGCCGATTTGGTTTTTTTTATCCGTTCCAAGTCATCGATCTCCGATTTTGACGATGCCTTTTGGCTCATAACGGTTGTTCGTGACCTAACCTCAGTCAATGGCTAAAGGTCGTTGACACTTTGCCAAATGATGGCCGTTGGCTGTCTGCATCACCTGACACTGAAAATGTCGCAAAACAATTCCGTCAATTTCCGAACGAACAAAAAACGACATGTCTTGAACATGGGGTTAGTCTTGGACCGATGACTCGGAAGTTTCCGAAAAATCTTAGATTGGTTGCATCTGTTAAGATCTTCGATCCCTGAAAGTTTTATTACGTTATCATGTTTTCCAAAAAGTTACGGGACGCTTAGCTTTTTGAACATTATTCATTTGACCTTACTTAGGTCAGACATATCACGACCTTAGGACAAAATTCCGACACAAGATGTAAAAATGACCAAGCAAAAGGTGCACAAAATTTTGTGACGCTGCGTTCGTTCTCTTACAATCTTGGAAAACCTCAGGGGAGGGGCCAACCGCCTCCCCCTTCGAGGCCGGGTTAACCCTATTCCCGGCAGGGAGCTGAATCGCCCCCCCCCCCCCTCAGATTTTTTGCTCACCAGTTTTAGAGTTTTGACGCAACTTCACGAAAATTGGTCACTTTTCCTAGCTATTCTTTCTACGTACTGCGACAACATTTCGTAATTCTATTTTGCTCAGGGCGGAGCCAGGCAACGTTTTTGAAAGGCACCTCAGGCCATTTTTGGCTCTGTTGAGGATAAAAGGAAAATGACTGCCAAAAATATCGTCTTTAAGATGGAACTTAAAACTTGAAATGGATGTATAGCAAAATAGTTGGGCAACGTGAAGATGCAATTTTGTTTACCTGAGGTCACTTAACAAGGTCAGGTTCAAGGTCAGAAGTCAAAATTTGGCTTTATTGTAATAATTTGAAGAAGCGGAAGAGGAATGAAGAAAACGTTCGGTCGGTCTCCGAAATTATGTAGAATACTTCATGTGAAAAACGTGGAACAAGTTCAGAATTGTCAACATTTTCACTTATTTTCTTTTTTACGTGATCAGGGATGTCTGAAGGCCCACCAGGCGAGCATATTTCTTTCCCGAATGGTACATGGTCTCAGCGCTGTGAAGCTTGGTGGAACTGGACTGGTGGAGCTTGCGATTCCTATTATCAAGCCTAGCTTCAGCGACTGGTGCTTGAAGAGACTGACCTAGAGTGGCCAGTGAAGAAGGGAAGCTTCAGTATTTTAATTCAGTTGAATATATTTAATAGCTTCAAAGCTAGTAACAAGGTATTTTGGTTTGCTTAGGTCATTTCGTGACCGATTTTCGCAGGCCAATTGACAGCACGGCTCCGGGGGCAATATCCAGTGAGATGGCCCGTAAACTCATTACTGATGGTATATGTTACGTGTAAACCTGGCGCACCGCAAATGGTTTTCAAACTAGGGCTTGACGCTTTCTTCTTTAAGCAACGTTTATGAACACGGAACTGCCTGGTTGCCAGTAACATCGGTTTCAACGGAGTCTGACCTTTGGGATCGTTGGCTGGTCTTGGGCTTTGTCATGGAATGCCAGAAGTGTCGGGGACGTGCTCCTTGCTGGACGCTACTGTGCGTGACAGTTTCCGTTTCTAAATGCACTTGATCTTATTTTGCGTTTTGCTCTGATCATCCGATCTTGGTGGCTATCTCGACGTCCGACACAAAAGAAATGGCCATCTTGCTCTTTACCCCTGAGCATTCTTCTTAAACGCACACAGAATGATATGTGATGTCCTGTTTTATTTCTTTTAAGAGGTTACTCTTTTTGAGCCACCGCCCCTGAGAAGGCACAACAACTCTCTGAAAACAAGGCTATATTGGCGACGAAATTGCCTATTTTTTTACTATGGAGGCTCTAGGTTTTGAACCGCGCTTGCGCTATTCGTTGATTGGGTTGTGGCATGGGAGCGAAAGTAGGTGGTATTTTATTATTTTTCTCGGTATATCTGCTTTAGGACATGCAAGACGGCCAAGCAACCTATTGCAGACGTGCTAAAATTAAATATGGTGATTTTTTGGCTTGATATAGAGCACAAGAGAGCGGGCTAAACGCTAATTGATTTTCATCGCAAAAAGTCAAAAGCCTCTACGCGATGTTGAGGTGGATTCGATACGAGGTTCGAGAATGAGTGCATCGTCTGCTTCCAGGCGGCGTGGCGTCCGAACCGTGGGTCGAGGTCTTTGGACTGCCGATACGAACGAAAGACAGCACACGGAGTTACCTCGTGATGCTTTTCCCGACCCTCGATCGCCAGCACCACACCCCATCCCGAACAACTCCCAGAAACAGCTTTTTCACATTGCCATCGTTTGCGTGTGGCACGCACAGCACTCATTGAAACGTGCTGCGTGCCACGCAATCGTCCGTTCAGTTGTCTGTCCAAGTTGATGCGTTTCGAGCCGATCCGAGCCGATCGTGATTCTTTGAAAACTCGTCGGAACCAAAATGATGTTTCGCGCTGTTTGCGCTTCTCGTTTTACGTGTTATCCCGGCTGAAAATTGCCCTTAAAGTACGCGGTACGTGCCAACGACGGGTCGCAGCGGACGAAAATTGCCGGATTTTCTGGTGGCGCCGATCCGCCAATCCGTTCGGGCCTTGGACCGGAGCAAAGATTTGTCGACAGACAGACAGACAGAAAGAGCCACACACGTTACTCAAATGGTAAATAGACTGATGACTACTTCTGCCAATTTCAGCACTCCGAACATGAGAGATGAGTGTCTCGAGGCGTTAGTATGTAAATAGATGAATAATTTTGTGCATCTGGTTTGCATCTTAGACGAATTTCCTGAAAGAAAAGCCCGAAAACTTCAACGATGCATAGGAAACTAGCAACCGCAGAACATGCGATCTTTTTCAATAAAACTTGTGTGGAAGAAAACATACTGCGTCACCAAACGAATGTATATATATGTATATATGTGTATATATATATACATGTATATATATATCGCTAAACACGATAGCGTTTTCAGTTTGCATTTTTTGTAGACATCTTCCAGCTTTCTTACGACTTTTCGCTGTTGAGCCGAGACATTATGAAGCACACTGTCAAAAGAATTAACAATGAAGACAAGAAAAATCGCATTCAAGGTCATAGTAGAAACCGTGAAACACCATTTGTTCCATGTCTGTCTTTATGCAGTTTAGCGTTTCGACAGAGAGAGAGGGGGGAGAGAAAGTAGCTATACTTCTATCCCTTGTCTGCAAAATATCTACAAAAATAGATACCATTAGAAAACGCTGTCGTGTTTAACGATATTTGTGTACGAGATAACCTGCTCCCAATATATATATATATATATATATATATATATATATATATATATATATATGCATATATATCAATATATATAGGCTATACGCTCAACGGTCATTCAGTTATATGTGAAGCATGTCTGTTCCTAAAAAGACAGGCGATCTAGCTAAGCGCATTGTATGGGAAGTTATCCCAGAATTTAAGAGGCACAAAGTAGGATGCCAACAACAGTTCCCAACATTCTGGCCATCACGCCGTTTTCAGTTCGTGTGGTTTCTCGAGATCCCTCGCTCTCCCGCCTCACCCCGGAACGTAACCCCTGCAGTGGAGCGGAACAGTGCAGATCGTAGCAACCCCCTCCCCTCCCACCTGACGGTGGCTCCTGATTCCTGAGATGCGCGCGCTCTACCTGCTTCAGGGGCACCACGCTGGCCGTCTACTTGTTGAGCGTTGCCGGCATGGTCGCCTACACCTTCACACTGCCGGTGGGCCACATCAGCGTGGTGTACGTCACCGCCGGCCTTCTTGGTTTCTTCATGACCGGGTACCTGCCGCTCGGTTTCGAGTTCGCCGCTGAGATCACCTATCCGGAGTCAGAGGGCACGTCCTCTGGTCTGTTGAACGCGTCAGCGCAGTTCTTCGGCATCGTCTTCACCATCGCCGACGGGAAGCTGCTCAACAGGTGATAGCCCTTTGGTCGGCTACTCCCGTCAAAAGGAGATCTAAGACCCTTAGATGACTATCTTGTATTCACCATAACTGTTGTGGCTGTTATCGTTAGGGCTGCATACCGAATCCATTTTAAAGCTCGAGGAGTTTTAGAGAAACGGAAATGTTGCAGTTTGTCCACGCATACTTTTCAGTGTTGGATATACAAGGGTTTGAGATTATGTCACGGCAATTCACAGCCGTTATTCCAGTAATGCCGCCCTACAGCACAGATTCCCAAAATGGCACAGTCCCCTAAAAATATGACATTGCTGATATTGGCACTATCAAAATAATGTTTAAGTACCACTGAAGCTAGATCTCGAGGGTCAGGGAAGGATCAGAAGGACCATGTGGAACGAATATGACGTCCATCGTATTTTGCCCTTGGATTCAGTTTAATCAAGGTTCGGGAATTTGATTATGTGAACCGTTCAGAGTTACACTGAAGTGATACATACCACATGGTTTTCGTAATCATGTCAATGGGTAGTTTTTAGGGAGAAAGGGGTATTGGTGATGAAATATTCCGTTGTACTACCCAAACATGTTTTTATTGTTCAGAACAAATCCCACGAACCCTTCCAGTTTTTAGCTCCAACACATTGTTGGTGCATGGGTAAGGAACGTCGTTGCCCTCGTAATTGTGTGAATACAATGCGAATCAGATGTCTTCAGCTGCGGCAGCCGAGAGGTAGTGTGGTCACATTAAACTAACCGTTGACAGTTTCGGCGACCGAGCAGCAAACCTGGCGCTGGCAGCCATGTTGTTGGCCGGATCCATCCTGACGGCGCTCATCAAGTCGGACCTACGCCGCCAGAGGGCGCACCTAGAGCATCAGCTAGCCTCGGACCCTCCGTCCTGCCAAAAAATATAGTCGCCTATCGCTGTCGGCAGGACGCCGCCCCCGCATCCGTCAACGTCGCTTCTTGACCCAACTGTGTGCACTGTACTGTGCCCCTTGGTACATGCGTTTCCAGTGCACCGTGCCCTCTGGCACGCGCGGCTCCGCTGCCCTGTGCCCCCTGGAACTTGTGGCTCCGCTGCACTACACCCCGTGGCACGTGTGTCACCAGTGTACCGTGCCCTCTATCCTAGACGTCATCGCTGGGGCGGCCAGAATACTCTGTTCAGGCGGTTCAGGTGGTACTCCTTTGACGGCTCTGCGCGAACAGGTGACGGACGAATTTCCCAACACAGTTTGGACCATTAGAACATGAAGGTTCTTTGTACGGCCTGCTGGCGAATACCGTTTCACAAGGTCACGGGATTCAGAAATAGTTTTCATAGTCATCTGGCCGAACCACTTTTCTGCCGTGCTCAACGCTGTTTGGTCTTCAAATTAAGTATAGCTAGCTGGTTTGTACGTGCTCCATCCCATTCAGAGAACTTTGAAAGAATCTGGTACACAGGCATAGGCTTCCTTACTTCCTTTACTTCCATTTGATGTTGAAGCCCACGCGACCGAGAACATCGAGACGTGAGGCAAAATACCTCCAGCTAGTAATCAACCTTCATATTACCCACACACATACATATGTTCCGAGGGAATCACTAGGATTTGCATCAGGATGTCGTTAAAAGTGGTTGGATGCTCAAAGTTGCTGAAGACTGTTCGAGGAAAAACTGTTCGCTGGAGTCCCCACCGGCGGTGCTGTTGACTGTCATGCAGCGTTGTTAGCCAATAGCTCCAAGGGCTATCGGCGTTGAATGATCCGAATATTTGTTTCCAAAAAAGAAATGCAGATCGCTGACAACGTGCAATGTGCGCGTTTGTGTGAGAATGCTAGTGACACTGTTTCGCAGTTGTTTTACTGAGGTCCATCGCGGAACAGTTTTAACTGATAAATCTAAAGCGTGTTGATATTTTCCGTGATGTGACCTGTGGCAACATCTTCATATATATATGCTGTATTAAGGTGTGTTAGCTTTTCAGTGTATGTAGCAGGTATGCTATTAGTGTTCACGTTATAGGCATGAAGTGAACTTGTTATGTATAGGTTTTTCTCTGCTGTTTTGAAGAATCGTATCCATACGGGGTATGACTGTATTTGAGATTAGGAAACATTATCCTGAGTCGTCCTTGCAAATAACCCAATTTATGACGAGAAATAAAAATGGCTCTACTGAAACGAACTGTCGTCCTTTGTCTGCCTTACGTTATGCATTTTCTCACGCGGACACTGTAAAGGTTTATATGAGCTCATAGGATGTTTCGAGCCAAGACAACAATCGCAGCACGTGACGTAAGCACTAGCTTATCAGGTCTATTTAACAATGAATACAGAATGGAGTATGCTGAAGACGTGTGCGACGTACAACCCAGCCCAAAGACGCCTCACGCCGTAGGCTATGTTCTACCCAACGTAAGAAATTTTGCGTGGTTCAGCATGACTCCGAAAAACTGAGCTTGCCTCGCACACTGCAAGCGACCTAAGCTTCAGAGACGTGCGTTGTCGATGTTCTCCGCTCAACCCTTGTAACAAATTATATTTGGCAGGATGCGGCGAGCGGACAACCCCAGAGAGGTCGCAGGCTATTACGCGGCGGCATTGTGCACGTGGACAGTTTGACGGCAGACCGGTGCACACGGACGCATGCGACGGTCACGTCCGACTGGGGGGGTAGCCGCCCCCTCTAACTCACGAACGGTTGGTCGCACGATAAAAATAAGCACACCGTTGGAAAGCTTGTCACGAGCAGAGCTCGAAACTGGTCTTATTTTTAGTTCTAGATAATATGTAAGCAATTTACGTCCCATATATGTTTTATCATAGCCGACTGCATGAGACCGAGAAGCGTCCCGGCAGCCATCCGGCACTACCCGCACCCTGAACTGGTCAATAGAAGAAACATACACAGCGTCACCGACTCGGACGTCTCGTTCCCGTCCACCAGGACTATGACAACGCTTCTGTGCTACCTGACGATCATGAACAAGGCAGAACAGATGCAAGAGCATCCGGATGTGCCCGAGGGTGACGCTATCGCTCGGCGTCCCGCCTCCTCGAGATCTTTACCCGAGCGTGGGGAGCGCATGCCCGCAGGCGGTGTTCGTTGCCCGGGAGCCCGGTACCCGTGTCCGGACCGGCCGACCCTCACCTTTACCAGCCGCCCTACGAGCCAGCTGTCGACGTATCGGGAGCCGCGGCAGGCCTACCTCGCCCCCGTGGCCGGCGGCGCCATGACGGTCGTGGCCGTGGGTCTAGGCGGTGCCTGTGTGAAGCCCAGTTTATCTAGGCCAGTTCATACCAGCGGTTTTACCTACCGCGGCGGCTAGGCGACCGCGCTCTGCAACAGCTGACGGTGGTCGTCACATGTTTACTGTCATACATACGTCATATTTCATCATAACCCCTCATCGCCGCACTTCATCATAGGCTCTGCCAGCCTGACTTGAGTTCAGTTACTCAAAATACGTTATCCGATCCAACTAAGGTCAGCTGAAATATTGCGTCCCGCCCAATGTAGCAGGCTTGAGCGTTGTATGCGTGCTTCACTCGCAGAGTACACGCAACGCTTATATTCTGGTCCTGGTCGTGGTGGCGGCCCGGCAGCGACTGCCCGGTACCGTCCGAGTGCTGGGCCTGGCAGACTTACGTTCACCGGCTACATGGTCCAAGGTCATAGCGCGGCCGGACGCAGCCCTGGACACCTGATGCAGTTACGCCCGCAGCACAGCATAACGGGCGTCGGTGATCTGGCGCGCGACAGCCCTCTTAGACCACGCGATCGCTGATTGGCGTATATACCATGAATACGTCATACGAAAGAAAGCCCTGACGTCAGTGCGGCACTCATACGTCACCACCATGGCGCATGCATGCATGCATTACGCCAATCAGCGATTGGGTGGACTAGGCCTGCCACGTGGCAGATCAACTATGTCCAAGCATGTCACACTGGGCAAAACAGAAGATTTCAGTTGACCGTAGTAGGACCGGATCAGATATTTCGAATTACCGTACTCGAGTCGGGTTGGCGGGGCCATAGTCCCGGGGCCATAGACGAAGTAAAAAGTGTGTGTGGCGTAAGCAAACACGTCATCATTTCTGTTAGTTGTTGCAAGACGCGTTCCCCTGCTGCCGCAGCAGGTAAAACCGCTCGGTAATCTTTATTACCATCACGGCCAGAATTCGAGGTTTCTGGAAAGACTCGACGAAACAACGTAAATGCGTGTGACGTCACTGAAGTGGACATACAAGTACCGTGGGTCCACTAAAATAATTTTTCTCTACAGTTTAAGAACACTGTCGTTGGGTAACTGTGTGAAAGATCGTATGACAAAAGATCGTAAGCAAAAGGTCGTAAGGCAAAAGACTATCAGATAAACATCGCAATAAAAGACGGAGAAGTTGCGTCGTGGGTGCGGCATGGGATAGTCGAGGTCGCAGGCCGATGAAGAATGCAGTCGGACTTGATTGCCCAACAAAGAGGCTAGGTCGCGCAAAACATGGTATTAGGTTATATATGAAAAGGGATGGTATACTGAACATGTTACGGTACCGTACGACAAAAGATCGTATGAGATAAATATCAAAGGACAAATTTTGCGCCGAAGGCGCAATCCCACGCCACAGGCGCGCCCTAGGATACTAGAGGTCGCGTCCCGATAAGAGGGTGATCGGACTTGGCTCTGTCCAACGAAGAGGTCAGGTCGCGCGAACAGGGACGTAGCCAGGATCCGCCGGGGGGGGGGGGCAAGGCGGATCAAGGGGGCTCTCTTGACCAATGGGGTTCTCTTTAGGGGCGGATCCAAGATGCCGCCAAACGGGGAGAAGGCAAAAGTCAGCGCAGGGCCCCCTCACGGCTGGTCCCCCTCCATTTTTTACTTTTCAGATATGAAAAACGCTGATCAGCGCGAGTCCAGGGGAAATATTTGATGTAATTTCGCATGTTCTACCACATACAGTAATCGAAAGACTGAAGAGATCCAGCTTATTTCAGGAAATTTGTATTCTATTTCCCACAAAGTGGCCGAAATGTGACAAAAAAACGGGGAGATTTTAAGCGGCTCCGCCCCTCCCTCCATTTCAAACGTCGTATCTGTGTCTGGTCCAGAAACCTCACCTCCCCTTTCCCTTAGTTTCTGGAGATGTTTTCGCCAGTTTAGATTAGGCTCTCTCTTGCAGTTACGGGGACACTTTTTGTGGACTCGGGCTGTCTGTGTGTCAGGGCCCTCTAGTGATCTTAGATTCCTTTTACAGTTTCACGTTTCTCTCGGGACGTCTCAGGCGCTCCTCTGGCAGTTTCAGGGATGCTTAAGCCATCTCGAATTCTCTCCTGTCGTCCATGAGATATTTTTGACGTCTCAGGGAGGGTTTGTTATTACCCTCAGGCAATAACAAAGGCCCTCTATAAGTCTCTCTCTTGCGTGACAAAGACGCCTCTGACAATCCTCTAGGTCCTTTGGTCGTTTCAGGAGCTGTCTGGACGTCCCCTGCTGTCCTAGGTGCTTCTCTTGTCGTCTTTGGGGAACAATGTTACCGACTAAGCGATCCCCTGGCAACTACAAAGAATTTTCGGCAATTTCAGGGCCACTGTGCAATGTCCTGGTCCCTCTGAACGTCTCCGGTGCTCTCCATGGCTGTATCGGGGATCTTCCTCTGTTACATGGGGTGTATCTGGCGGTCTTAAGGCCCTCTAGACGTAACAGGGGCCTTTGTTGGCGCTTCAGGGGCCTCACTGACAGTCTCAGGAGGACCTTTCCCGTGCCAGAAGCCCGCCTAACACACTTGGGGGCCTTCTGACCATCCAGGGCCCCCATACCATCTCAGAGACTCTCTTATTGTCTTCGCCTCGCAGGGGCCCTCCGACCTTTTTGTCGGTCTCAGGGGTCATTTGCCGCGTAGGGGCCATCTTGACGCCTCAAGATCCACCAAAATTTAGTGTAACTTAATAGTTAGGTTATAAATCTACAACCCAATGGTTGCAAAGTTCATTAGATAATAAGGTATAATACTAATTAATTTCTAAGGGTACAACCCATTTAGGTTATATCTCAACAGGCCCTTTTTAGATGTAACCTAACACCACGCTTCGCGTGACCTAACCTTTTTGTCTTCCAAATCTCCAGATGTCCAAACCTCCAAATCCGATCGCACCTTCTTATCGGTCTGCGGCCTTGCGCCTTCGGCGCAACATTTGTCCTCTGATATTTATATCACACGCTCTTTTGCCTTACGATCCTTGGCTTGCGATCTTTTGTCATACGACCTTTTACCCAGTTACCCAAAAATGGCGTCACTAAGCCGAGGAGAAAAATTATTTGAGTGGACCCACGAGACTTATACTTGGGCTTCTGTGACGTCACGAGCACTTGCGTTTGTGCCGTAGAATCTTTCCACAAACCTTGGATTTTGGCCGCGGTGGTACACTTAGTGAATATTACCAAACCGGTCGTGTAAACTGGCGTTCAGGCGCATGTCGTGGCCCGTCGGCATACGGATGGTTGCGGTTTGTGGCGAACTCAACCGCAATGACTTCGACTTGACTGTGCTCTGTGAGACCTGGCTGAAGTCGTCCACCTCCGGCCGTTTCCTGGACTCCACGTGGAGCCGGAGTTTCCGCTCAGCACGGCATATCGTCCTGACGGCCAGGGCTTCGGTGTGGTGGCCATCCTGACAAAGGACGGCCTGAACCTTAGTGACATCCAGATCAGGTCAGTGTGTCATCCAGACAACAAGCTTGATTTCATGTGGGGCCGCATCAGGGCTGGACGCTGGCAGATGGTTCTCGAGGCTGCATACCGGCGTACGAGGCCAATGCCTACCGCCCATGATGCTTGCTTCAGGCATATGGAAACGCAGCTGCAGGAGGTTCCTCGTAACTATCTGTGGTCCTAGCTATTCTTTCTACGCGCCGTGACAAAATTTCAAAATCCTATTTTGATCAGGGGCGGAGCCAAGCAACGTTTTTGGGAGGCACCTCAGGCCATTTTTGGGTAATTTTTTTACCATTTCGCCATGTTGAGGGTAAACTCAACATTTGGCTATGTTGAGGGTAAAAGGAAAATGTCTGCCAAACACAGCGTTTTTAAGATAGAACTAAAAACTTCATATGGATGTATAGCTAAATATATGGGCAATGTGCAGATGTAATTTTGTTTATCTGAGGTCACTTTACAAGGTCAGGTCAAGGTCAAAAGTCAAAATTTGTTTTTTTGCAATAATTCCGGCGCCATTTTTTTCAAATGCCAAACCCGGAATATATATGACGTAGAACGGTGCCCTCTACTTTTGTATCAAGTTTTAGCTTGATATCATGGGTCACGGAGCTCTGACCTAAAATGTCAGTGCGCGTACCCTATATCGCAATAGCCATAAAATGATTTTTTTTAAATAGAGTGAATTCAAATGATTGAAAACGTTGACAGATAATATTAAATGCACACGAGATCATTCCAAGTGACTCCAAGGTCACTGGAGGTCATTTAAGGTCAAAGGTCACAAGTTGATCTGAAGAACGTGTGACCATGACAGTTCCCCCTTTTTCATGTCCCTGGCACCGCCTATGCTAACATTATACAAACATTGTAATACGACTTGTACTTGTTTAGCATAACATGGCTAGCAGAAGTCAAAAAAGTGCTTTTACCTTTTTTCATTCAGTTTTTGGAAAACTAATCCTCCTATTTTTGAAACCCTGTGAACGCCCTTGAATTTTCTCAAAATTCCATCTTTGTGTATCCATGGTAAAAGCCCTATCCATAATCTCTCGATTCACGCCAGTTTCATTGAAATCGGTCGATAAACAACGGAGTTATAAGAAGTCCAAAAATACCCCTGATTTTGACTTTTTTTCCGCCTGTATCCACACATCGCAAAATTTTGAAAATTTATTTTTATGAAAATGTAGTTCACATCATGGCAAATCGATTGCCGTTTGTTGCGATGAAATCGGACAAGTAGTTCTCGAGATCTTAGGGGGGGGGGTGCCGAATCCGCCTTCCCCATGTCGAGAATCGACCATACCGTCGAGCTCTCCGGGAATAGGGTTAAGGGGACCCACAAACATTTCCTTGCACGACTTAAAACTACGTTCCTGAATGTGGGCGCCATGAATGTATTGAAACCCCTCTTCAAGATTTAAGGGGTCCACAAACATTTCATTGGGTCCTCTAAATGAATTCAAACAGACTTTCGGGAGTGCCTGTCCATGAATTTATATAAAGTATATGTATAGAATTTATATCCATTAGAGTTTTTCTGTGGACCTCTAAACGCTTTAGGGGTGCCCTAGATATTTTCAGAGGGCCCATGAAACATTTACTCGTCCAGTTCACCCTTTCCAGAATATATGATATGCGTCTGAAAATATCAAGGGCATTTCGAATAAATTTAAGGACGCCACGGAGGTCCCTTCCATTCTTTAAGGATCCATCGAGTTTGTGTGGAACCTCAGGCATTTCCAGGAGCCCCTTAATGTTTTCGGAGGGCGCCTCAGACATTTCCTCATCCGATTGAAAACTCCTATCCTGAATGTTTCACAGACCCTCCGAAATACCAATGGCTTCTCAAATGCTTGAGGGCCGCACAAAAACTTCAATGAGCCCGCGAGAGGAATTCAGTGAGGATCCCTTAGATTTTAGGGACCACTCCTTGGATTGATCCAAAGGGCCCTTAGAGTTTTTATGTGGGACTGTCGATCTTTTCAGGGAGTTCGTGACATTCCCAAACGGGCCTCAATCATTTCCTCGTTGATGTAAAAATCCTCTTGAGATTGTTCGAGGGGTCCCTAAGAATGTTCAGGGAGTGCCCCTAAGACCGGAGTAGAGTTCACTGGATTCTTCTAGAGTATCCCCTTGAATTCATCTATAGGGTCCATGGAGAATGCTGTTGGGCTCTCGAGTTTTTGAGGGCGTCCTCACTATTTTAAGAAACCCTCCAAACTCACAGGAGAGGATTCCCTTAACCACACGAGGAAATCTTATGTAACGGAAGACAGCCCACATTCAGCCCAGATTCGGCCCAGCCCAGATTCGGTAGGGAATTCCCTTTACGGGCAGATAACTCCCACAGAACTTAAGAAACCTGGTTTTGCCACACATCAAATGAAAGCACTCGTTAACCCAAACACATCTGTGCAAAGAAAAATCACCTACCTTGTCTATGGGGAAAGTTATGGACGATCGAAAAAATCATGTCAATGGGGCGGCCCCTACGATTTTCTCCAAAATTGACACCTTAAACCACCGACACAAGCCCATCAATCTGGCTGAAGAAACCCTATGGGCCATTGAAATCTAAGGGGTCAAAACCCCCTAGGAAAACTAAAAACGCGTTTTACAGCTTAAACAACGCCACGAATAGGCCGAATGACACATCAAATGAAAGCACTCGTTAACCCAAACACAACTGTGCAAAGAAAAATCACCTACCTTGTCTGTGGGGAAAGTTATGGACGATCGAAAAAATCATGTCAATGGGGCGGCCCCTACGATTTTCTCCAAAATTGACACCTTAAACCACCGACACAAGCCCATCAATCTGGCTGAAGAAACCCTATGGGCCATTGAAATCTAAGGGGTCAAAACCCCCTAGGAAAACTAAAAACGCGTTTTACAGCTTAAACAACGCCACGAATAGGCCGAATGACACATCAAATGAAAGCACTCGTTAACCCAAACACAACTGTGCAAAGAAAAATCACCTACCTTGTCTATGGGGAAAGTTATGGACGATCGAAAAAATCATGTCAATGGGGCGGCCCCTACGATTTTCTCCAAAATTGACACCTTAAACCACCGACACAAGCCCATCAATCTGGCTGAAGAAACCCTATGGGCCATTGAAATCTAAGGGGTCAAAACCCCCTAGGAAAACTAAAAACGCGTTTTACAGCTTAAACAACGCCACGAATAGGCCGAATGACACATCAAATGAAAGCACTCGTTAACCCAAACACAACTGTGCAAAGAAAAATCACCTACCTTGTCTGTGGGGAAAGTTATGGACGATCGAAAAAATCATGTCAATGGGGCGGCCCCTACGATTTTCTCCAAAATTGACACCTTAAACCACCGACACAAGCCCATCAATCTGGCTGAAGAAACCCTATGGGCCATTGAAATCTAAGGGGTCAAAACCCCCTAGGAAAACTAAAAACGCGTTTTACAGCTTAAACAACGCCACGAATAGGCCGAATGACACATCAAATGAAAGCACTCGTTAACCCAAACACAACTGTGCAAAGAAAAATCACCTACCTTGTCTATGGGGAAAGTTATGGACGATCGAAAAAATCATGTCAATGGGGCGGCCCCTACGATTTTCTCCAAAATTGACACCTTAAACCATCGACACAAGCCCATCAATCTGGCTGAAGAAACCGTATGGGTCATTGCACTCGTTAACCCAAATGCGTATATAGTTTGCTGGTTTCGTGCTCTATTGGCTGCGCTCTCGATCTCTACCACGGTAAGCAAGGTATCTATTGTTTACATGTCACTGTCCGATCCCCACATCCATTTCTATGCAGTCAATTAAATGATGCAGATTCTGGTGTCGCAGGAGACTAATCTTGTCGGTTTTCTTGCTGTTTAAGCCTGTTGCCGGAGGGCTAGACGGTATGGCCTATTCCCGGCAGGGGGGACGGATTTTTTTCTGATTTTCTCGCAACAAACGGCAATCGATTTTCCATGACGTGAACTACATTTTGATTTAAAAGAAATTTCAAAAATTTTGAAATGTATGGATACAGGGGGCAAAAATGTCAAAATCAGGGCTATTTTTGGACTTCTTATAACTCCGTTGTTTATCGACCGATTTCGATGAAACTGGCATGAACCGAGAGATTATGGATAGGGCTTTTACCATGGGTGCACAAATCTGAAACTTTGAGAAAATTCATGGGCGTTCACAGGGTTACAAAAATAGGATTAGTCTTCTAAGAAATGAATGAACAAAAGAGGCAAAAACACTTTTTTGGCTTCTGCTAGTCATGTTATGCTAAAGGAGTACAAATCGCATTACAATGTTTGTATATTGTTAGCATAGGCGGTGCCAGCGACATGAAAAAGGGGAAACTGTCATGGTCATACGTTCTTCAGATCAACTTGTGGCCTTTGACCTGAAATGACCTCCAGTGACCTTGGAGTCACTTGGAATGATGTCGTGTGCATTTAATATTACCTGTAACCGTTTTCAATCATTTAAATTCACTGTATTTGAAAAAATTTCATTTTATAGCTATTGCGATATAGGGTATGCGCATCGACATTTTAGGTCATAGCTCCGTGACCCGACCTAATATCAATCTGAAACTTGGTACACAAGTAGAGGGTATTGTACTACGTCATGTATAAATCGGGTTTAGCATGTAAAAAAACGGTGCCGAAATTATTGCAAAAAACAAATTTTGACTTTCGACCTTGACCTGACCTTGTAAAGTGACCTCAGATAAACAAAATTACAACTGCACATTGCCCAACTATTTAGCTGAACATCCATTTAATGTTTTAAGTTCTATCTTAAAAACCCTGTTTTCGGCAGACATTTTCCTTTTACTCTTAAGATGGCCAAAAATGGCCTGAGGTGCCTCCCAAAAACGTTGCCTGGCTCCGCCCCTGAGTAAAACAGAATTTTGGGATTTTGTGACGGCGCGTAGGAAGAATAGCTAGAAAAAGTGACCAAGTTTCGTGAAGCTGCGTTAAAAAGCCTGGAATTGGCAAGCAAAAAACCCGAGGGAGGGCAGATTCAGCCCCCCCTGCCGGGAATAGGGTTACGCTATACCTCCATGGCTTTAACGTACCCGCTGTTTTTATCACAGCCCATCCACAATATCTCGCTTTGAGATGACTAACTAGGGTCTATCTTACTATGCTACTGTCTTCTTCTTCCAAAGTATAATCTTAATCTTACTATATATATATATATATATATATATATATATATATATATATATATATATATATATATATATATATATATAATATAAAATCTTACTGACTTCCAAAGTATAATTGCCTCACATGGTTACGAGACGACATGTCACATTTGAACAAAACACATGCAGCCTGGTGCCAATTAATGCACGGAACGGCAGTAAGAAAGATGATACTGTGCTGTTTCGTATTCACGTGGTTATCATATCAGTATCTGCAAACCGAATTACATACCTGAAATGAAAAAAAGATCGACCATACAATTTGGGGGCTGCACCAGTGAGTATATGAGTATAGTGAAATATATTTAATACTTGCGCACACAAGACGACTGGCTACTTCATTTGTCTAAGCGTAATCAAAGACATGCACATGCGCACTGCACAGCCGGTGGCACCACCAGCGACACCCGAGGCAACAGTCACTAATCACACCAGTATCGCTGTTCATCAACATCAATCTAGCGCTTGAGGAGAGAAAACTTTTATCACTCTTCGGTTGCGATTTCGGTCGATACGCCGCCTCTCTGCAGGGCATCCTCGATTCACGGTGACAGCTCGGTGGCAGCCGGGTCCAGGCCAGCCAGCGGCAGAAGGCGCGGGTGCAGGTACGGCACCGAACGGCATACCGGCAGCGAGGACACCAGATACATGTGGTACAGTTGGCCTTGTCATCCGCAATCACTTGGATCGGCGAGGGTATCTGGCCGACGTCCAGTTTGCGCGGTTTGCCATACGTCCGCCCAGCGCCCTACGCGGTCCCGGGGGCGTCTGGCTGAACGCGCTCAGCGGTGGGGGATAAGCATTTCCCGGCCCAGGCGGCGCCACCATCCCCGGCATCGACGATGGAGGTGTAACGGGTTGCATTTTGGCTCTTTATTGCAGGCATACGAGAATTCAAAATATTTTACATCCCGGCTTCTGAGATGTGCATTGCACATGAAGTGCATTTAAATGCACTTCATGTGCATTTAATATTGTCTGTAAATGTTTTCAACCATTTGGATCCACTTTATTTCAAAAACTCCATTTTACGACTTTGATGATATAGGGTACGCGCACTGACATTTTAGGTCATAGCTCCGTGACCTGACCTGATATCAAGCTGAAATTTGATACACAAGTAGAGGGCACCCTTCTACGTCATGTATATTCCGGGTTTGGCATTAAAAAAATAGCACCGAAATTATTACTATGAAATCAAATTTTCAATCTTTCCCTGTCCCGATCAGCTATGGCTCGGCCGGGCCCGTCTGCAGGCCGCGCACCACCTCGGCTAGGCCCAGGACGGCGTCGGTGGCCTCGCGCGTTGAGAGCTCTGTTAGTAGGTTCAACAATGGCCAGCTATGGCTCGGCCGGGCCCGTCTGCAGGCCAAGCACCACCTCGGCCAGGCCCGGATGTGTCATTCGGCCTATGCGTGGTGTTGTTTAACCCTATTCCCGGAGGGCTAGACGGTATGGTCGATTCCCGGCAGGGAGGGGGGCGGATTCGGCCCCCCCTTGAGATCTCAAGAACTGCTCGTCCGATTTCATCGCAACAAACGGCAATCGATTTGCCGTGACGTGAACTACATTTTTATAAAAAGAAATTTTCAAAATTTTTAAATGTGTAGATACAGGGGGGCAAAAATGACAAAATGGGGGTACTTTTAGACTTCTTATAACTCCCTTGTTTATCGACCGACTTCGATGAAACTGGCATGACTCGAGAGATGATGGATAGGGCTTTTACCATGGGTCCGCAAATCTCAAATTTTGATGAAATTCATGGGCGTTCACAGGGTTTCAAAAATAAGAGGATTAGTTTTCTAACAACTGAATGAACAAGAGGCAAACATCCTTTTTTGGCTTCTGCTAGTCATGTTATACTACAGAAGTGCAAATCGCATTACAATGTTTGTAAAATGTTAGCACAGGCGGTGCCAGGGACATGAAAAAGGGAGACTGTCATGGTCCCACGTTTCTCAGATCAACGTGGCTCCAGATCTTAAATGACCTTAAATGACCTTTGGCCTTAAATGACCTCCGGTGACCTTGGGGTCATTTGGAATGATCTCGTGTGCATTATGCTATGTTATCTATAAACGTTGTCTATCATTTGAATTCACTCTATTTCACAAATTTCATTTTATGGCTATTGCAATATAGGGTACGCGCACGGACATTTTAGATCATAGCTCCGTGACCCAACCTGATATCAAGCTGAAACTTGGTACGCAAGTAGAGGGCACCCTTGTACGCCATATATATTCTGGGTTTGGCATTTCAAGAAACGGCGCCGAAATTATTGCGAAAAAACAGATTTTGACTTTGGACCTTGACCTCACCTTGCAAAATGACATCACATGAACAAAATTACATCTGCACATTAACCAACTAATTAGCTATGCATCCACATAACGCTTTAAGTTCTATTTTTAAAACTCTGCTTTTGGCAGACATTTCCCTTTTACCCTCAACATGGCCAAAAATGGCCTGAGGTGCCTCCCAAAAACGTTACCTGGCTCCTCCCCTGAGCAAAATAGAATTTTGAAATTTCGTCACGGCACGTAGAACGAATAGCTTGGAAAAGTGACCAAGTTTCGTGAAGCTGCGTTAAAAAGCCTGGCAAGCAAAAAACCCGAGGGGGGAGGATTTAGCCCTCCCTGCCGGGAATAGGGCTAAGCTGTAAAACTCGTGTTTAATTTTCCCAGGGGGTTTTGACCCCTTAGATTTCAATGGCCCATAGGGTTTCTTCAGCCAGATTGATGGGCTTGTGTCGGTGGTTTAAGGTGTCAATTTTGGAGAAAATCGTAGGGGCCGCCCCATTGACATGATTTTTTCGATCGTCCATAACTTTCCCCATAGACAAGGTAGGTGATTTTTCTTTGCACAGTTGTGTTTGGGTTAACGAGTGCTTTCATTTGATGTGTCATTCGGCCTATGCTGGCGCTGTTTAAGCTGTAAAACTCGTGTTTAATTTTCCCAGGGGGTTTTGACCCCTTAGATTTCAATGGCCCATAAGGTTTCTTCAGCCAGATTGATGGGCTTGTGTCGATGGTTTAAGGTGTCAATTTTGGAGAAAATCGTAGGGGCCGCCCCATTGACATGATTTTTTCGATCGTCCATAACTTTCCCCATAGACAAGGTAGGTGATTTTTCTTTGCACAGTTGTGTTTGGGTTAACGAGTGCTTTCATTTGATGTGTCATTCGGCCTATTCGTGGCGTTGTTTAAGCTGTAAAACGCGTTTTTAGTTTTCCTAGGGGGTTTTGACCCCTTAGATTTCAATGGCCCATAGGGTTTCTTCAGCCAGATTGATGGGCTTGTGTCGGTGGTTTAAGGTGTCAATTTTGGAGAAAATCGTAGGGGCCGCCCCATTGACATGATTTTTTCGATCGTCCATAACTTTCCCCATAGACAAGGTAGGTGATTTTTCTTTGCACAGTTGTGTTTGGGTTAACGAGTGCTTTCATTTGATGTGTGGCAAAACCAGGTTTCTTAAGTTCTGTGGGAGTTATCTGCCCGTAAAGGGAATTCCCTACCGAATCTGGGCTGGGCCGAATCTGGGCTGAATGTGGGCTGTCTTCCGTTACATGGAAATCTTTCTGTAACTTGGATTTCGTTACTGACTAGTACTGCCGTTTTGCAGAATATTTCATCCAATTTTAATGTCGTTTCAGTCATAGGTCCCGGCATACCATTGTGGACCCCGCGTCAAGATTGGGGGCTGAGCTGAAATGAACATTGAGGGGATGCGCGCACCTCCTCAAAAGGATTTAAAATGAAGTCCGTCAGCGGTTAGGACACTATACTTGGTAAAAACTTGTTTTCATTCTCATGATGACCAAGCTCTCTATTGAGAAAGCTGGCTTGGATAATCTATATTTACTGCGCTGGCCACTGGGGTCCCATTAACGATAGAGCTCCCAATCTTCCAGGATGTAAACGGTCAGGCATCCTGCCAGGCGCCAACCTGCCTACATTTTCATTGAATGGTTTTGATGATCGCCTGGTTACGCCGCTACGATGCCCGGCTCTGGCATCCGGCATCCATTTCAGGGTAGAGATGCCTTTCCTGCCAGGAGCTGCCCGGCAGGAAAGATATCCTGGAAAGGCCCCAATGCCCACTGACCTTTCCAGGTCAGTGGACATTAGGACATGCCAGTGGTCCGGCCCAGGGGATTCTCTTTCCCTCCCAAGAATTTCTAGAGTTGAGATGATAAGACGCCTAGGTCCTTGGCTTACGTTACATCACTGGGGCTCCCTTCTCGACACACTTACACCATCCATGGCAGGAGGACCTTTGCTGGCTGTCAGCTCCTTTGCAGAGGAGCATCCTTTCTGGTACTCGCCTTTTGAATAGGTACATGTCGGGGTACCCACTTACCTTTACCGGTCCGAGGGTATCTCGCTGCCTGCGAGAGGGGTGTTTGCATGGGGTTTGGGGGCCCTTTGCGGAGGAGTGAATTTGTTTTTCCCGGCCAGGGGGCCCCTTTAGGCCAATGGCAGGGAGTCCCTCGAAAAATTTCGGGTGGTCCTAGGACCCCTAGGACCGCCCTGGCGACGCTGCTGACGCAGATGTGTACCAAGGATCGGGCCGTGTAAAATATAACCGATCATAAGCGAGGTTAATGGCGGCCATATGATTGCTGCGCATAGTAAAGATCGGGGGGGGGGGCGGTTGATCATTTTTCTGCCACAGGTCCTTAGGTTTGGCGACCAGAATGTTGTACGTGCAGAAAAAGTGTTATTTTTGAGTTTCTCATGACTTACCCTACTTGACACAGATACCCAGGATGGCCCTGGGCCATTCATTTCAGAATTATGGCACGTCATGGCCAGATAATACCACGTACACATATCATAATAATACAATATAATAATAATAACACAAATGCTTATAAAAACATGCAAAATATTGCCGTTTCAGACTAGCGTTGCTCTTTAAATGTGCTGAAGTGGTTGGCAAATAGCTCTCAAATCTGTGGCTTTGGCCTTACGTGTGATGTCATCGGTTACTGTAAGACCAGAACATAGAATATCTGAGGCGTTAAGTCTGAGGTGTCAAGCTATCGCTTGCCACTTCAGTCTTTGAAATTCGACCACGACCAAACAGGCTTGGGGAAAACATCACATTGTAGCATGAGATGGCGAAATGCCCCAGACAGTCCCGGGTCAAGAAACAACCTTTCTGAACATCTGAAAAATTTAGGGCGGTGATATCAGGTCCTTTGTGCAGTGTCATGTGCAACTTCATTTTAAAAATAGGTCATTCAAGGAAGACCCGCGCTAGAAACAATACGCAGTGATAAACTTCGGGCGTGATGGCTGCTTGAAAGTAACGTAGTAGGAAGTTTTTGGCACAAGGACTCGAAATTTGTCATGCACTGGTATTTGTACTCAGTCTCTGATACACAGAACTGAACTAAGACGTAGGAATGTGCAGTGCGCATCAAAAACCCATACTACTTGGCGTCACAAATACTTGTGACAACCTTAGCCCTGTCTCAGGTCAGGTACTATACTTCAGTATTTGGAAACGAACCTAAGAAGAACATGGGCAGAGCCTAATGAAATCATTAACTTTGCCGTCAGGGTCATTTTTGTTCGTACCAAATTCAAGCATGTGTCGGATCTGAGACGGAAACTTCGCTGGACGTCATCTGATGAATTGTACAAATACTATACACTCCGCCTCATACATAAGGTGCGACAGAGTGGTGAGCCTGAGGCCTTAGCGAGTATTCTTCGTACGAGCTGTTCACTGCGCGAATGTAGTACAAGACAGGACCACCAGCTGCACGTGCCAGGTTCTCGAACGAATGCAGGAAAACGTAGTTTCTGCGGACGTGCCCCAGCGCTGTACGATTTCCTGCCATCGGATATGACCCGCCTGCTGGCGAAGAGGTTTGCTCGCGCTTTAAAGAAATATCTTGTGACTCATGGACTTAACTGCTTCCTTGAATATATTGTGTGTGCCTGACGAACTTACCTGATTTTTTTTTTATCTGTACGGCACTTGGCATCATAGCCACCCTGTTGGTGTGGACCACCCTAAGACGTCAATACATACATGGATGCTGAAGACGTACAAAATGACATGAGACGCTTTTTTCCTCGACACCGCTTTACCGTCTAACGTACCTGGAAAATGTTGGCTACACCTCCTTCGATGCGTTGATTAGTTTTGTGAGCTGTTGGCGGTAGTGTGTTGCAACGTAAGTGCAGCGCGATAGCCGATCTTTTTATCCATGCCACCCGTTTATTCCGTTGGGGTCACATGACAAAGACTGCCAAGCCACCAAAGAGCCGATTATCCGTGGCTTTGGTGGTTACCACTCGATATCGATGCCACGAGCTCTGGCGTAAAAATGGTATCTATCCGTCCAACAGTCATAGCAAAGGACGCCAATTTCTGAACCTAAGTCGCTGTATTGGGAGCTGACATTGATCGGTAATTCTGAAGACAAATAGGCGAAAACACGCGTTACGCTTTTCCGTTGGGGCTCCTCTGCCTGTCCTCCTTGAGGCGATGTATTCCGCAGTTTCACTTTTAATTTCGTAGTCTGAATTTCAAGATGAAGTAAAATGTAGACAGTGGGCCAGGAGCCCCCCAAAATTAGCACGTTTGAAATGAGTACGACAGTTTTTTTTTTTAAATCTGGTCTTTGCCAAATTACGGCACAATCCCATAAAACCACTTCAAACTAGAAACCAAATATCATCACAATCAATCACAATAACCATTCGTTTCGGCCAGCCGTAAACGAAATGAGTCCAAGGAGTCATCAGCGACCACGCGCATTATTGCGGGCTCCGTTGTGGTCGGATGCCGGTAGATGGTGCCGGTCGTGCCTGCTGCTGTAGTACTTGTAGAGCGGGAGAGGTAGCGGTGGGAGACCCCGCTCAGTGAGTTTGGCCTGCACCGAGTCGATGGCCTCGTGCAGCAGCTGGTGGTGCGCGCTGGAGAAGACGTCTCTGCGGCAGACCAAACTGCCGCCTGCAGCCAAACTCCAAATAAAAGACATGTCAGCAGGCATACTCGACGCACAAAAAAAGGACAGAATGGCGTTCGGAGCATGTCTCGTTGACTCGCAGCTCACGAAAATGTTCTGATTTGAGTCGTAACGGCGGCGAACCGATGCCCCGATAGCCTAACTTCTCCCAGACGTGAGTTTCTCAGTGGATTTAGCCCACTTTGTTTTGGTCTGAACGACCGCAAGTCTTGTCTTCATTTTGGTTAATGCTTATCAGTTAACAAGCTATATACCACTTATTAAAACTGACAGAAAATATTGCGGACCAAGATCACCTTTAATCCTATTCCCGGACGGCTAGACGGTATGGCCGATTCCCGGCAGGGGGGCGGATCCCCCCCCCCCCGAAATCTCGAAAACTACACATCCGATTATATCGCAACAAACGGTAACTTATTTGCCATGACTTGAACTACATTTAAAAAAAGAAACTTTCCAAATTCTGAAAAGGGTGGATACAAGGGGTAGAAATATCGAAATGGGGGTACTTTTGAACTTCGTATAACTCTGTTGTTTATGAACCGATTTCAGTGAAACTGACATGAATCAAGAGATTATGGATAGGAATTTTACCACTGACACCCACATTTGAAATTCTTTGAAAATTTGTAGGCGTTTACAGGGTTTCAAAAATAGGAGGATTAGTTTTCCAAAAACTGAATGAAAAAAGGTAAAAGCACTTTTTTGACTTCTGCTAGCCATGTTATGCTAAACAAGTACAAGTCGTATTACAATGTTTGTATAATGTTAGCATAGGCGGTGCCAGGGACATGAAAAAGGGGGAACTGTCATGGTAACATGCTCTTCAGACCAACTTGTGACCTTTGACCTTAAATGACCTCCATTGACCTTGAAGTCACTTGGAATGATCTCGTGTGCATTTATATTGTCTGGAAACGTTTCAATTATTTGAATTTACTCTATTTCAAAAATTCCATTTTACGGGTATTGTGATACAGGGCACGCGCACTGACATTTTAGGTCATAGCTCCGTGACCAGACCTGATATCGAGCTGAAACTTCATACACAAGTAGCAGTGACGCGTCTACGTCATTTATGTGCCGGGTTTGGTATGTAAAAAAATGGCGCCGAAATTATTAATATAAAACCAAAGTTTGACTTTAACCTTGACCTGACCTTGGAAAGTGACCTCAGATGAAGAAAATCGTATTTGCACGTTGCCCAACTATTTAGCCATACATCCATATAAAGTTTTAAGTTCAATCCTAAAAACGCTATCTTTGGCAGTCATTTTCCTTTTACCCTCAACAGGGCGAAAATTGGCCTAAGGTGCCTCCCAAAAACGTTGCCTGGCTCCGCCTCTGAGTGAAACAAAACTTTGGAATTTTGTCTCATTACGTAGAAAGAATAGCTAGGAAAAGTCACCAGGTTTCGTGAAGCTGCGTTAAAAACCCTGAAATTGGCAAGCAAAAAACCCGAGGGGGGGATTCAGCGCCCCCTGTCGGGAATGGGGTTAAGGCGGCCAAGTTTCTTTTTCAGGGCCATGTCCCCCGTAAAGGAACATAAATCGACACTCCTGGTGAGTATTTACTCTCGCCAGTATTCGTCAGTATTCACCAGTATATCCACTTTCAACAGTACAAGCAGCTGATACTTCCCCTCTCCAGACATTTCGAAACGAGCCTAGAGCACAGAGCATAGAGCAGTGAAACAGAAACGAGCATTTAGCTTGGTCTGTTGGCTTTACAGTGATACCCTGTTTGATTCCTTTAAGCTTGTTTTCATGCGGTGGGTTTCGCTTGAAACCCTTGCGGGTGGGGGGAAAGGAGCGATTTGGCCCACCCCCTGAGATCTCTCGACCTGCTCGACCGATATCGACGAAACAGAGCTTAAGCGAATGGTTTTGATCTAAACTAACTTTTAATATTTGCAAAAGTACCCAAAAAACGTCCGTAGTGCCTTCAGCAGAGCAGAAATAGGGGGCACTGGCCAGTGTTCGTCCTTTGGCATACGACGATACAGGCACTTACTTTGACACTGGTACAGATTTTGTGATCTTCATTGAGTCACAAGATACGTTTAAAAACACTTTGTGGAGCAGCGACAGCTTTAGAGTCCGATACGGAGAACGACAGTTATCTACGATTTTTCGGGGTAAAATACAGGGTAACTGTAACCTGCTGAACGTGTCAGTGATGTATTTATAACACCAAATCATAGTTCTTGTTGTCTGGTTTCTTCCTCTTATTTTTCTTGATCCGCCCTTGTCAGGACAAAGCAGAAGTAGATGCTTTAAATGCATCTTCCATAAATTTCGTTATCAGTCAAATCATCGGTAGATGTGGACCAAAATCTGGAGCTCCCACATTTTTGTACTTGGTTCAGCTCTTGGTCATTATTCGTGTTCTCAGTACAATCTATGCTCTTTGTATCAATGTTATAACACCTAAAAACCGAAACATGCCGAAAAAACCTCTGCGAGAACGGATCACCTCCCCACCTCCAGATGAAAATAAGGTTAAAATCAACTGTGATCTATCATGCGACTTTTAAAAATGCGATGTACATGAATCCTGGTTTCCTTTGGATCCGATAGAACGTAAGGTAATGTACGGCGATTCTGAGGAGCTTAGATCGACTATGGCTATGAACAAAGACCCACACTACTGCTATTAGGCGCATTAGCGCTTTGAGCTCCTTCATGAAGAAATGATTTCATTTCATCGAGTTCTGTTCAGTCTAAGTATTATAAGTCTAAGTTTATTCCCTGAAGATCAATATAAGTTCAAAAACGCAGTGACTTCAAATCGGAGATGACTCTGACCCAAGAGGAAACTTAATTGAAGAGGTCACTAACACTGCAGCAGGATTTTATCTGTAACACGATTTCTTCAGGGCATGCTCTCGAGAAGGTGGCCATAAGATGATCAGTTTTAGGGCAAAAGTTCGTATCGCAGAAGTTCGTCGGACAAACGTTCGTCGAACTGCAGTTCATTGGACAAAAGTTCGTCGTGCTGAAGTTCGTCGTAAAAAGGTTCGTCGAGGACAAAAGTTCGTCGAGAGGAAAAGGTCGTCGAGGACAAGAGTTCGTCTTGCAGAAATTCGTCTAGGGCAAAAGTTCTTCTGAGACAAAAGTTTTTCTCGCAGAAGTTCGTCTGGAACAAAAATCCGTGTAGAGCAAAAGCTCGTATGGGGGAAAGTTTGTCTAAGACAAAAGTCCCTCATGTAGACGTTTGTCCAGTTCAAGAGTTCTTCAAGGGCAAAAGTCCGTCTAAGACAAGTTCATCTCGCTAATGGAAAAGTTTCGTATTGCAAAAGGTTCGTATGTACAGGGATCGTAAAGGAAAACGTTCGTAAGGAAAAAAGTTCGTAACCAAGGGTTCATAAACTTAAGGTTCGTATCGGAAGAGGAATGGACCTACAATAGTATCCTAACCTAATCTAACTTAACCTAACCTAGCATGACGTAACCTAACCTAGCCTAACCTAACGTTTTGCTCCGGACGAAATTTTGTCCCACACGAACTTTTTTCCTAAACGAATTTCTGCGAGATGAGCTTTCATTCTGGACGAACTCTTGTCCTAGACGAACTTATGTCTTACACTATTTTTACTGGACGAACTTCTGTCCTAGACGAACTTATGTCTTACACTATTTTTTACTGGACGAACTTCTGCCCTAGACGAACTTTTGTCCTATACCAACTTGAGCGAGACGAACTTTTGCCGTAGACGAACTTTTGTCCGACGAATTTCTGCCCGGAAACCAAACGACTTGCGAAGATGTGAACCTCAGATCTCTACGGAGTAAATAAAAAGTCTTAAAAGCCAACTGCGCAAAATTTCAGAGACATTAAGACAGTTTTCTCTGTGGTTCCTGACCAAACTCCTCGGAGGGGAGGATGCACTAAAGTTTGTCATACTAACCAACCCTTGTACCGGCTAGGGTTGAGTAATTTAAATGCGAGCGAGGCCATAGGCATGTGAGTGTCATTTTAACTAGCAGAAACCACATGTCAGGATATCGCCAATGAAAGAAATGCCGATGTGACAAAGACAACATTGACAGAAAACAAATAGCGGGATGTTGGCTGGCCCATGCGCCCAGCCGTCTGGTATAACGTGATGGGAGGCCTGGCAGCATCTACCAGTGCATCCCAGGAGCATGGACGTTTAAACATTAGGTTCTGTGGGATGCATCCTTTGTTGCCTTCGTGACCGAGCCTTTTCCAGAAACCGAGGCCTAAACTGGAAAGACCATCCGAAAAATTTCATCAGCTTTGAGTCATCGTTGTGGAAAATATCCCCAAAATATATAACCGACGGGTCTGACGCACAGCCATAACCTAAAAGCGCGTTTCAAAGAAATTTTGGAGCAGCTGCGGAATTAAGACCTTGAACTTAGGTGGACGGTTTTTTACACACACACGGGCTCTTTTCACGACTTATGTGCGAGCCTGATCGACAGACCAAGTTCTGAACGTCAGTGGTGCGTTCAGAAACCTAAATATGGGGTCAATGTAGTCTTCTGGGAGCGTCGAAAGCGCACTCAGAAAACCAAACAGTCATTTTTATTGTTTCCCTTTTCCCCGTTATTTCTGAGACATACCAATGGCAGTGCATTTCTAGTATTTGTGTAATATTTTTCTAATTTTTATGAATTTTGCGTAGCTTAAATTATTGGACAGAAATCCTCAGTCTCAGACCTGGACACCGAGACGGCTCCGTCTGTGACAGAAATGAAGTGGACGAAAAGGACTGGCACAGTACAATTATCTTGTCTCTTACGTTCAACGTTATTGAAAACACCAAAGCGTGCGTTCAAAAACGTCATCTGAAAAAGTTGTTTAATCAGCGGACAAAAACACGAGCCTTAACCCTATTCCCAGACGGCTAGACGGTATGGCCAATTCCCGGCAGGGAGGGCGGATTCGGCCCCCGTGAGATCTCGCGCACTACACGTCCGATTTCATCGCAACAAACGGCAATCGACTTGCCATGACGTATTGCCATGCCATGGATTTGCCATGACTTAAAAAAGGTGTCAAAATTTTGAAAGGGGTGGATAGAGGGGCAGAAATATCAAAAATGGGAGACACTTTTTGACTTCTTATAACTCCTTTGTTTATGGACCGATTTCAATAAAATTGGCATGAATTGGGAGATTGTGAATGGGACGTTTACCCTTCGTACACACATTTAAAATTTACGGAAAATTCATAGGCCTTCCAGGGTTTCAAAAATAGGATTAGTTTTTTAAAAATGAATTAAGAAGAAGGTTGGAAACACATTTTTAGCGTCTACTAATCATGTAATACTGAAGAGATACAAATCGTATTACAGTGTTTGTCTAATGTTAGCATCGGCGGTGCCCGGGACATAAAAAGGGAGAGCTTTCATGGTCACATGCTCATCAAGTCAACTTACGATCTTTGACCTTAAATGACCTCCAATTATCTTAGTTATTTGGAGTGATCTTACATGCACTTCATGTTATTTCATACCTTTCCATTTATTTAAATTCATTCTGTTTTTAAAATTCTGTTTTACTGCTGTTGTAATATAGGGTGCGCGCACTGACATTTTAGAACATAGCTCCATGACCCGACATGATATCGACCTGAAATTTAGTACACAAGTGGAGGGCACCATTCCACGGCACACGTATTCCGAGTTTGACATTTCAAAAACAGCGCCAAAATTATTACTATCAGGCAAGATTTTGACTTAACCTTGACCTGGCTTTTTAAAGTAACCTCAGATGAACAAAAGTGTGCGTGCACGTTGCCCAACTGTTTAGCTATACATCCATATAAAGTTATAACTTCGGTCTTAAAAACCCTTTTTTTGGCAGCCATTTTCCTTTTAACCTCAACATGTACGCACAGTACGTCTGGATAAGGGTGTGTCATCGAACATACTCTCGTTTTAGAACACAATGAGCCGGTGATAACTTGATACGCAATGACATTAAGAGCATGGCAATGAAATATTATCAAATCTGTTAAGAACTCAGCCTGCGCCAGCCAATTTAAGTCGTCCCTATCAAACTTGTGCTTGATTCCGCTTCACCGGAATCGATTCCAAGTCCATGACGAGGCAAATGACTCCGAATCCGAATTCAGTTCCAAGCAGCCAGTTACAGATGGAATCGTTTCTGAAACCAATTCCAGTGCGGCTGAAACTGTCAGGTTCCGAATCTGAATCTGATTCCACCGAATACTGTGAATGCGTTATAACCATACAATTTTACAGAGCAGTATAATCAATAACAAATGATTATATATATATATATATATATATATATATATATATATATATGCGTGCATACATACGTACATACATCACATACGTATGCATATATCAATATCAAACTATGGATAATCAGGTAGGTGAACCTTCTTCTGCCAGAGGTCAATTTTTTGGCAACAGCGATGGCCGCCCAATGTGGGTCTGCCCCTCCCCCCCTCCCCCAAATGATTGAGACAGGTCCACTCCCCGCATTTTTTCTATCAGTTTTTAAGAGGGAAGAAAGCTTTGTAGACGGTAAATGATAACGAAACATGAAAAATGGACATTAAAGTCGATTAAAACAAAACTACTAAATCTGTTGACAAACTCATTCGGGGGCAAAGTTAGGTAGTCAGGCACGTGGCTCTTCCCCCGCCCCCCGTTATTATTTACACAAAACGTTGCCCCTGACTGCAGCTACCTAAACCATAAATTTACATCACGACCATTCAAACTTCCGAGTTGTGTCATGTGCTTTGTTCGTTGCTTGACTCACCTCACGCAGGAATATATATATATATATATATATTATATATATATATTATATAATATATATTATATTATTATATATTATATTATATAATATATATATATATATATATATATATATTGGGTAGATAGAATCACGGGTGAACAATCTCACACATAGGCATGTACTCAACAGTTCATCTCTGGCTAATTAACCAGACGCAGCAGCTCTGCCAATCTCTCTCGAGTCGTGCTCGTGCGCCACATTATCAACCATTGCCGAGGGTCACAAAAACAATGCCTGAGGCGAAAGTGAAAAAGTTGCTGCCAAAGATGGCTCTGCGCCGATTTTCCCCATGAAAATGAGGTGGACAAATGACGAAGACCAGAAATAGGGTGGTTGGATTAGAAGTAAGATTTTAGGTGCAGCCATAGTTTCAGTCGGCAAAAAAGTTTTCCAAGACAGACTGATACAAGGAAGGAAAAGAGGATTGATCGAACATGGGGAAAGGACGTTCTCGACTCAGACGCCTCGAGCAACGGCACAAACACAGTTCGAGTCGGCGTGAAGTAGTTTGCATAAATAGTATTGGTAATGATATCTAGCAGCAACAGCAAATATTTGAATACAAATTGTTGACATAAGCAAAAGAGAATTTTTGACGTTTTCACAGTATTCACTTGTTAAGAAATCGAGCCAAGAAAGTAAGCATTACGTGGTGCCTGAATGTTACCACGTTGTTTCCGAAATGTACAATTCTGGCGCTCTTGCGACATGCCTGAAGTCAGTAACAACATTCGTCTCCAGTTAAATCAGACGACTAACTGACGCCCGACGAGACACAGGACTTGACCCAAGACTTTGGACACCTGAGCCCAAGAGGCTGTGTGTCCTAACTCTCAAACAAACAAACAGTCTCCAGTTAAATACCTATGACTTAAGGCAGTAAGAGTAAGTATTTACGCTCCATTTACTCACTATTTACGACGCACAGTTCTGACGTTCTTGCTTCATGCCTCAGGTCAACAGCAAACGACATTCGTCACCTGTGAGGCGGCTAGAGTAAGTGGAGGAATAATAACACTATCTAGTACCTACTGACTGTCCCTCAGGAAAACTATGTACCACTGATATTTGTGTATCCTTTGCGTACTTCTTTGTCTTGCCTTGAGTTGAAGATCCTTCGTTCTGACGTTAATTGTTCTGTATTTTGGAGCACAGCCTCATTCTCAATTACCTACCTGCCTACCTGACAGGCAATGTCCACCCCGTGCCACCATAAATAAACAGACCAGTGACAATGAGCTGTCCAAAATTGCTCTCAAAGTCTATTGCATGTATATGCATGACTGTTAGTGGTTATGTATATATCTTTTTTGACACCAAAGCAGTGGTAGGTTACACTGTGATAACAAAAACGGAATCAGATACTTTGCCATTTGATTCGTTTCTGATTCCATTTTTTCCACAGACTAACCGAATCAATTCCGAATCCGACTCAACACATCTCCCAACTGAATCGATTCCGAATCTCGTTCCGGGCCAAATGAAACCGAATTCGGATTCGGCTCTGATTCCACGAATCGAGCACACAGTTTGGTCCCCATTCGTGAAACATTAGAGATGGTGCTGTCATCTAGCGGCAAGAAGGAGATCCAGATGAAACCTGTAGTAGGGGTAGTTTTTGTGATAAGCATTTCCTCTAAAGACACCCACGTGCTCTGCCCACGAATCATTTACCTACAAAGACCAAGTAAACCACATACGGCTGCTGATGGGACGCAGAGATCCGGACGTCAGAATTAATCTGTTGACTTCTGTGTTTCGACCCGTGGTGGAAACTGCATGCAGCAGCGAATTGGCAGGTTGGTGAAGGCATTCCGGTTGCCTATTTTCGCACCATCATCAAGAAAGTTCGCAAGAACTACGAAATATGCCAAAAGTAAACAAAACAAAGACGAGTGCCAGGCAGATGGAAAGAAACGGATTTCTTTGCTGGACATCGCACGTTCCAAGTGCAGCAACATAAAGAAATGCAAATGCCGTAGACCAACAAAGTGCCACTAGCCGAGTTTGACGTCTGGAATGATCAGAGAGGGACGAGGCGCTTGGTGTTGCGTTGTGTAGCCCTCCGGGAAACCGCTGGACGACGGGTGGTTGATGCAAGACGGCTGCGGGTGGAAGAGCGGCAGGAACAGTACAGCCATCAGGAGAGACGCCAGGAGGCATCAAGCTCACCGGGCAGACTGGCCTGCGAATCATCTCCAGGTTTTGGGGGCCCCTCAGGACTGCCAGACAGTACTGTATCCTCTAAGCCTTCGTCGACAGTCGGCAGCTGCATGGATGAAACGCTGGCGTCTGACAGAGATCCAGACGAACTTCAAAATACAGCTCTGGTCGCGAAGAGGAACGGCATTTCAACCCTTGTTGCGGCCGTAATCTTCAATATTTTTCAAACGGACATCGGTCGCGTCAGTGGAGCCGATGCGAGTAGAGTAATGATGCCAAGAAATACGGCGAGCTCAACGCCACGCTCGACTGCCTCGTCAGCGCGGCTTGGGCTTAGCAGGACTGTACTTTGACGGTCGAAAAGATTTCACTTACGTCAGCGGAGGACCAGACGAGACCAAGGTGAACACGTGGTTGTAATAACAGAGCCCAGTGGGGAATACATTGGACACTTCACCCCGCACTCTAGTAACGCCATGGAAAGTAAGAACTCAGAGAACTCTAGGCACTATCCTGCGGGTAAAGCGGAGACGTGACTGTTCTGGGTGTGATGACACCGCGGTTAACATTGGATGTTCTAGTGGCATGGTGCACCTGCCAGTTGCATACAAACAAGCTTACTCTGCGGCAGCGGCTCGGGGAGCTCGATAGTGTAACAACTGGACTGAAAACGTTCACGGGACCGCTCGGCAAAACAGCGGCAGGAGCAGTGCATGGGCTGCTTGTCTTCCACTTCAGTGCAGTCAGTAACGTCGCCGAGATGATGGCAGCTGCGGCTGCTGGCCTCTGCTGTGACCAGCGGATTTTCTATGGCCTGGCCACCAACGTTCAGAGCAGGACGGTTTCGTCCGACTTCACGAGCCGCAAATACGGACCATGACGCAAAGATCAGAACCCAGACCGCCGGTCTGGCGCATCCGGTCGCTAGACGGTCTAGCGTATCCGGAACTGCCACCTGGAGTCACCGCAAAATGTTCGGCTGCTAGCTGTGAACGTCGGTAAACACGATTATGGGCAGTTATTTCACATGGATGCAGGGCTGGTGACAGAGCCACCACTCACAAAACATTTGGGTGGACAGGAACTCCGAGGCGGAGTTCCTGTCCACTGTAAAGGGATCCCGCTTAGGGTGGAAGGATTGGTTGTCCACGCTCAGGCCGTGGAGAGGGCGGTCGGTGTGATGAGGCGTCAGGTCTCGTGATCGGCGAGGCGGAACGACATGACTTCAAGTGTGCACGCCCAGAGCACAGAATACTCAAGGCAACGCGGTCCAGAAGGCAGGCTGGACTTCGCTTTTTCGGCCCGCAAGCAGGGTGGATGAAAGCAGATGCTAACAGGAGAAGCAGCCTCATGTGACTCTCTTCCCATATTTGTGTTTCTGTAGTGATTTTGATACATGGGCGTTATAATGGGAGCATGGTAGCGGGTTGTCCGGCCATCCTTTTAAGCTCTGGATCGCCCATAGTGCACGGCACTGCGCTTGAACCGGTGTCAAGAGTGAATATGCACATCGTGTTCAACGACTGAAGCCGTTTGGTATGTCATGTTATGTTTCGTTTTCGCTCAAATGCCACTTGTGTCACATTGCCACTTCTGTCCAAATATTTTCCAATACGTGTCCATTTTTATGAGATGTGTTATCCTCCGATGTCTCTGTGTCGTCGAGTTAAACACGAAATATATATATCACATGTCTTATGTTATCACCAGATGGTAGCACGGAGGAGATTGTGATGTAGTTTATCGTCTGACGCAGGCTGAGTTTGTAATATTTTGAAGGAATATTTTGGGAGGTTGAATAACGCGCTGTTCCGCACCGAGTTATCTTCGACTCACCATGTTCTGCAACTTACGGCACACCCTAGTCAGGACATAGGATTTCATGTGTATGCGTACGTTATGCCTGCACCCAGCACAAACCTGACAAAGGCGCCCCCCCCCCCCACTCGGACAACAAGCTGCGCTTAGTCTGGGAGACCTTTACAGGTTTCAGGCGCTTAACATCCCTAGAGTGCTCGCACCCCCCAACCCTCCCCTCCCCGTCAAGAGGAGTGAATACATGCTACCTATCGTCTGTGTGCTAAAACACCATAATTGGTTAGAGTATGGGTTCAGTTGGATGCCTTTTCGCCAGGACAACTTTTGTACCGACACGTCACTGATAATCACCACCACTTATTGTTCTGTTAGTATTAGTTCACCTTTGTCTTTTCCTTTCGTGGCTTGGAGTAATATAGCAGGAGCAATATTAGTCCTGTAATATAGCCGCGACTTGTATCTACATTATTCTCATTCATTTAGGCATTACTGAAGGTTTTGTGTGTTGCGGCGGATCGGGAAGGTCAGCTGTTAATCAGATGGGTCAACTTATCCTGGGTGGCGCACGAGAAAGGCTTTAAAAATGTTAGTGAGCAATATCATGAGCGCACATTACGTTCACATTTGCATTCCCTTGATATGACTTAAACGTCAGGTTTTAAGTTGTATAACTCGCGTTGAGATAATGGTTATTTAGTTTCTCGAGTGCTGAAGTGTTGCATTTTTGCCGCAATTTTTCATATATTTCAACACCTGTTGCGTTTTCTGCTTCCGTGCTTGAAATATAAAACCTATAAAACATCCATGGTCAAAAAGCAATATTAGAACAAAGACACGTCAGAAGATGAAGTTTTGATGCTTATCATACAAATACATATCACACATTTTCCCTTCTGTCTTACATTTGCTTTCTATAGCTACTTTTTATTTCATTTTTAAATGAACCCTGTCCCGTATAAGGGGCTTCTGAAGCCCCGCTCCTTTTTTTGCCATTTCCAGGGCTTTTTGAGCAGCTTAAAAAAAATCGTTGACACCTCCTATGTATTCTTTCTACGTATTCTGTCAAATTTTCATAATTTATTTTGCCGTGGAGCGGAGCTAGGCCCTGTTTTTAGGAAAGCACCTCAGTCGTTTTTTTGACATCATTAAGTTACGGGTACCCTTTTTTCTCTTCTTTTTGCCTGGGATCCCTGATTTCCGGCCGTCAGTGAACCTTAACAGGTTTGTTGAGTAAGTGCATACCAAATTTGGTTCTAATTTAGGAAAAACTCAGGACCGCGCCACGGCCTTCAAATTTTCCAAATTTTCATGTTTTGGCATGTATTGACCTCTGCAGCAGGATAGGTAATGTTGTTCGTGACACAAATCATGGTAGATGACGGTCATTGGATGTTATATATGCATGGCAGTTCTTCAGTCGTTCGGCGCAGTGGTTTTACTACGCGAGGACGGAAACCGTGACCGTTTTTGTCGTAGTTGCGCGTTTTATCGGTAGATGGCAGTACCGGCACCGCGTCAATCAGCACGGATTCACGAGATTATGGCGGTTTTCCTGGGTGGAAATCGATATGCATTGGATTAGAACGTTTGCCACCGAATAACCTTTGATCTACACATAGCATTGCTGGTCTCATAACGTTCACTGCAAGAAACCTGAGACGCGTTAATCAACATAGACGTCATCAGTGTGGCAAAGTACCTGGATGAATACCTACTATGCGTGTACGCATTTTGCATTGTAATTCGTATGAAGGAAAGGACCAAAAAGGTACATGAAATTATCATGTCTGCCCTTTCGATATATCAATCTGTTCACCTCTCCGGTTCCTCTCGCTCTCTCTCACACACTGTCCGTCATTTTTCACTTCCCTGCCGTCTAAAGCGATTTCTTGTCATGGTTCCCCGTATCTTTTGATGACCGCATGACTCTACACTCTGCAGAGTTTTGTGCCGAGCGGGTGTCACCTGCCCCGGGTGACGCTTCCTGACACACACACACCCAATCACCGTGCTCAGCCGATGCAAATTCTTGGCCAATCGAGCGGCCACTACAGCGGGTGGTGTTCACGTGCCACCACGCTGAACTGCCGTTCAGGGCATTGTTCCGTTAACTGGCTGGCGGCACCACCAGCCCATCTACGTTTGCCGGTCCTATTGGCCAAGAGATTACGTCAGGTGTGTACGATCGTTGCGTCACGCCATTTGTAGACATCGAATGCGATGAATTCCTTGCCGTGTCAGCTGAGCTCAATTGTGACATCAGTACAGACATGAGGTCTTTAATGAGTGTGCCAAGATAGCAGTGACGGGTGACGTCACTGGGCTTGTGCCTACCGCGGCGCACGGCAGTTTATATGCTGCCCGCTGGCACACTGCACAGAGTCATCTGCTCCGCGTAGGTATGCTGGAGGAGCAGCTGAATGTTCAGCTGATGACTTTGGCTCAGTATGTCTACTGAATGAATGTGCCGACTGTCCTCGGCGTAAAACACACGTCCTTTGCTGTCGAGGCACCTCATCTCTTCGCCGAGCTGTAGCGACAGGCCCGCTCCTGCTGAACAGAGGATCTGGCCGTGCTACAGACGGCGTGAAGCGTAACGGCTACATGGGCCACCGGGAAAACATTCTGCTGGCCATGTTCGGTGACCAGGATGCCAGGTCAGGGCGCGGGCCGAGGCCACGATCTTGTCAGTCAGACAGACACCGAAATCGTCCAGCCAAGTCAGGCCCTTCCGGGTCGTCGAGCTGCACTACAAAGCGTCGTCGTACCGGGAGCTGGTGGACATCTCTACAGCCACCACGGAGCCGCCGTTCACGATGCCACTGACCAGCGTCTAGCTGGAGAGCTTCAGATAAACGCCGCTGCGGACTGTGACGCCCTGTGACAGCAAGGCGACAGAGGAGGGCGGTGAAGCTGACGTCCGAAGCGGCCTCCAAGGTCTGCGATGACAGGCGGCAGGAGGGGCATTCGCTCAGTAAGGTGTGTGTCGGGAAACGTCACCCGGGACAGGTGACGGCCGGTCGGTACAAAACGCTGCAGAGTGTAAAGTCATACAGATGCTGGTAAACACGACGAAGAATCACTTTAGATGGTAGGGAAGTAAAAAATGACAGAAAGTGCGTGCGTGCGTGCGTGCGTGCGTGCGTGCGAGAGAGAGGGGGAACAGATACATACATCGAAAGATGCGGGCAGGATAATTGCGGGTATCTGTCTGGCCCTATACTTTATACGAAATGCATTACAAAATACATACACGCACAGTAGGTACATATCCATCCAGGTACTCAGTTATGATGAATTCCGTGTTGATCAATGCATGTCTGGTACTGTGGATAACATCATGAGACCAGCAATGCTGTCTATAGATCAAGGAATTGAGTGGTAAATGTCCTCATCCGATGCATATCGCTTCGAGACCAGGAAACCGCCATAATCCCGTGCCAACTGATTACGGCGCTGGTGCCGCCACCTACGGGTCAAGTGCGCAACTACGAGCCAAATGATCGCGGTTTTTGTCTTTACCTGGCCAGACCACTGCGCCGAATGACTCAAAAACTGGCATGCATATACAACACACATTAACGTCCATTTACCGATTTAAAGCGCGAACAATACTGCTCATCTTCCTTAAGACTTAGAAAACTTTAAGGCCGTGGCGCGGTCCCCAGTTCCTTGAAACTGGAACCAAGTTTGGTGTAATCTTACTCACCACATTCGTCCACGTTGACTGACGCCCGTATACCCTCTACGCTCGATCACTGGCAGCCCCAGCCGTGGCCAGTCGCCAGAGCAGCGCTCGGAGCCCGACAGACCACGATCCTGCACACAGTCGTGACTAGTCGTCGCGACGCGGTGGCAGGATCACACCGACCCCCCCCCCGTCCTCGGCCGCGTGACACGTCTCGGAAGCGTGTCACGCCGTTTCTGAATGAATACATCATCCATGCTGGACGGTGGGAGATTGTTCCCAGTGTCGCCTGACGTGCTCCGGCACCGTTCTGGCACCATGGGACATGTCCACAAGTCGGAATTGTTGACAAGATGAGGCGAGTCTCGAGCAGCGTGGCGTGTATGTATGAGTATCTATGAGTGCCGCACAGTGGGCTGTAGAGCCGCAGGACGCACGTCTCTACGGTGTGACGCGATCCCGCGCCACGTGAGGCGTTCCGTCTCGCGAGCACGTCGCCAGCGCCGCACCCGGCGAGCAAGCGGCCAACAACGGCGCCGCACTCCCCACTGTGCGACAGGTCCCAATGACAGCTGTGGCCCGATCAATAACGTGACGAGACCCCACCCAAAAAGCATTTTGCAACCGAAAAGCCAGCCTTCACCTGCGCCCGTGCACGGGCCAACACACCGCCCGCAACGTCGTGTTGCCGACAATCGCTGCTGCGTGACTCTTCCTGCCAACCGGCGGGCAGATCAAAAGACACGCGATCTCCGTCCTGCCGTCCTGCGCATGGCGCACTGGCAGACGAATTCGGGAATCAAATTACCGCCACTCCCGGGACAGTGACAGTCACGCCGCCAGGCCGACGATCCATATCACACTACAGCAGTAGCTGATCGTTACCCTGGTCTCAACGAGCTCCATATTATACATCCCGGGTGTGGTCACTAGAAATCTGGCTAAACTCCCGTTTCCCGCAATTTATGCCATATTGCGCACTTTGAGGTGCTTTAGGTCCACGGACGACCAATCCACAGAAAAGGCACCGATCTACGCTACGACTCCCAAAACATCTATTAGTCAAGGCTCTAGAGCAAAACCTCCCGAAGGCCGTGTCTCAACGTTATAACAAGAGGGTCATTCTTTCCTTCTCCCACAACCCGTTTGCGCCATCGCGCTGAAATCTGATGATTTTCATACGCATGCTTATTATGCGTTACATGTGAATTTGGACGTCGTACATGGAACAGGAGCGGCTCCAGGACGTATTTCTGGGAGACATGTCGGGCCCTTTGCGGTCGTTTCAGGACCGTGTTCATTGGTTTCGATATCGTTGCTGTAGGCCAAGAGTACTCAAATTGCCACAGGTGGTATTTATGACAAGTGGTCGTTAACACAGTCTAAAACATGCTGAAGACTGCCACAGGCGTATTTATTACACTAGCATGTTTACCCATTTTTGATTTATTATATTACTTTTCTTAATCTATTTTTATTATACTAATGGCTTTTGGATACCTTAACATCGATCCGAAGGATACCGGTTGTGGTGGGAACATATATAAGGATCATGGGCGGAGCCAAGCGCAAAAATTTGGGGAGTTCTGACCTCGAGCCACATTAACCAATGATACAGATCACTGCTTTTAACCCATTAAAGGTACATATGGAAAATCCATATGCTATAAATACATGAGAATGCACTGACACGGAAATCCAAGGAAAATAAAGGGAAAGCACGGAGATGAGAAATTAAGAACCTAGGCTTCGTTTCATCAGTACATCAGTTGGCTATACATAATTGACATATATAAATATATATATATATATATATATATATATATCTGTGTGTGTGTACATACACATATGTATGTACGTATATGCATATATATATATATATATATATATATGTGTGTGTATGCAATACATACATCACTGATACATGATACATATGCTTACATGACACTTCCAGCAGGTTAAAACTGCCCCCTATTTTGGTTTTCTGGACCCGCCATTGAAATTTGAATAAATTAGAACCATCAAATGAAGTAAAGGCATTAAAATCGACCTATGTCATCGGACGAAAATGAGTTAAGAAACCAAAAGTTTGTAAATAGATTTCTCCTATGTTTCAGACCATGAGTCCGCCACTGCTAAAAAAAACGGCTTCCGAGCACGCACAGATACTAACTGAAGGCCAGCAAGCTGATATCATTGTCAAAGAGAATACCTGCAGCGTTATATGCCAGAACACAGGTCGGCCGTTTATACTTATTTTTGCTCCCGAGCGCGCCGTTGGCGCTTTTACGTATTTTCGCGCATATATGAAAGTTAGCTAACATGACAATCATTCGTTAGACCATGTTTCGTCTATATCAGTCCTGTAGATGGGCGGGCCTCAGAGAGGGAAAGGGGAAATCGCACAAGCACACTATCTCAAGGCCACGTGTCCGGTATCCATACTGAATATTCCACGGTAGTGCTTCACGGCAGACGGCCTCCTTGCTGGATTGGTCTGCACGCAATTGAAGTGGGTTTCCGATAGTTTATCGACGTTTTCGTCGTAAATCATTTCGTGTCGGAGCGGGTCACGCCGACTGACGCGGGAACGCCTGCGAGCGTTATCCACCCCACTCAAGGCGGCGACCTTTCGGCCGCCGGGATAAAAACGCCACCACAATCCCACGCCCTCTCACAGGCCGTCTGCGCTCTGCGGCTCCCAACCATCCGTCTGCGGTGTCCGACATTGGTCTACAATCAGCCTACGCAGCTGGCCAGATCACACAGCTGGCCGTGCCGAAGCCGGCCGAAGACGCACAGAGTTCGGGCGCCGGCGTCACGCGGCCGGCATGGCCCGCAGTACCCGGCAGCGAGACGGGAGAGTCGCCAGACTGGGCCGCGTCCCGCCGCGCCACCAGCGCTCGGGTCGCCGCAAACGCAGCGGCATCGCTGACGATGAACCGCTAGAACCACTGGTTAAATTCAGAGTTGTGCTGAAATTCGCCGCGAACCGGCTCGTCGAGCAGTGCCACCTGAGGACGGGCGGCAGGCGGATCAGGCCTCAGAACACGTCCCAAACGGCACCACGGCTACCATCTCCAGGCTGGCACGACACGGCGGTCAAACACCACCCCGGCACCAGGACATGCAGCGGCTGACAAACACTACCCTGGCAACGGGTGAACATGCAGCGAGCCGTGGCCACCCTGATTACCGGGTTTCTGGGTGTCGCGCGGCGCCGGCCGGGACATCTGAAGACGCCTGCCTCCGGCGTGTGACCAAATCAAAATTGAAAACCGACATAAAACTAAGCTGAATGGCTGAAAAAAAAACTGGCAAAAAACTGGCATGCATATATAACATGCATTAACCTTCATCTGTTGTCATCTGTAGCTCGAACAGTTTTCCCCATCCTATTTCAGAGGTCAATATGTGCTAAAGTGTTAAAACTTAGAAAACTTTAAGGCCGTTGCGCGGTCTCGAATTCTTTGAAATTGGAATCAAGTTTGGTATATTCTTTCTCAACACATTCGTCCACGTTGACCGATACCCAGAAATCAAGGATTCTAGACAAAAACGCCGAAAGCGGTCACCCTAACACGCACACTGGAAGGGGGTCTTCTTTAGCTCCCCCCGCCTGTTTTTCTTGAATATCTCAAGAACGGATCGGAGCTGGTTGCTGCTACCTGGTGACATTTATGGAAATTGAATAACTCGTCGAATGACGCGGAAAAATCGGAAATCGGCCGAAAATATTTGACGTTTCAAGCAGTTCAAGTCAGGCAAACATGACGAAAACGACGGTTGTCGCGGTCAAATGGGAACTTTGTGAAAGAACTAGCGTTCTGCTTAAGACTGCCGTTTGAACACAATCAGGCGACGTCAATTGGGCATAAGTGATGGATGTATCAAGATCACAGCCAGGGCCAACAAGGGTCAGGGTCATCAAAGGTCAAGGTCAAACAGCTTGTGATCTGATCCGGATTTGCTTTGCAACATGTCAGTTTGTAATAAATGTGCATTCAAAGACCCTAATAAAAACACGTGTGCACACGGATTACACACCATTTGGCGCTTACATATACCAAGGTCAGCGAAGGTCAAGGCCATTCAAGGTCAAGTTCAAATATCTCGTAACTTGGCCCAGATTTTTTTCTGCGACATGATCCGTATGAAATATGCATTCAAAGACCCTAGTAAAAGCACCTATGCGCACATGGATACGCATACATATGTACGAGAGCCATCTCAGGTCAAGGCCATCAAAGGTCAACGGCAGCTTTTTTGTGACCTGGCCTATATTTGCTTTGCAATATGTCGATTTGTATGAAATATGCATTCAAAGACGCTACGAAAACACGTTTGGCACATTGATGCTCACATGTATATACATATATAGATATACATGCATACATAAATATAAACGCTGGAAGTGACCAAATGTACCGATGTTGGCTACCGTCACTGAAAATACGTCAAACGAGACATGTTGCGCTCTTATTTACTCTCAAACTGTCCCGTGTTGTGTGAAATCTGATCTGCAAAAGATGAAAAGGAAAATGACGCCGTAGGTCAATGACTTGACAAGACCTCGACCCGAAATCCTCAGTCAAGACGCCAAATGATTGGAAATTGTCGTTTTCCGCGTGTCAACGGCCAAACAAACACCCTTTTCTCATTTCGTTCAAAAAGTTGTACGGAATGGCTTGTACGGGCCGAGAAAGTGTCCAAAGTTGACCTTTTCCGCCCCATTTCACCTAGAAGATATTGACCTAGGGTCATGAAAAACGCACAAAATGTAAATCTTTACAGCCTTTCCCTGTCCATAAAATTTCCTATCTCTAGCTACTTCCAGTCAAGTAGTCGAGATCGGGGGGGCACTTTTACACCCCCCTTTCAGCGCACGTTAGCGCGAAACCTCCGTTCCACTGCTGGGGCTAACGGACTTTGTTTTAGCACCAGCAGCTACATACGTTGAAACCACGAACAGATACAAATAATATGGGTGCAAAAGTAACCTAAAAGAGGATATGGAAATGCGCATTGTAGTCCATCCTGATTTTCACCTTCTTTGAAATATTTGGCGATATGTATGTTTCCGTTTGAACTGTCCGTCGGGAAACAATGTGAGGCACGTGAGTCTGTTTTCGTCTTCCGGAAGACCGATAAACCTGCAAAGAGAGGATTCTTTTTAATTTCTGACTAGCATTTAGCAGAGACAGTCCACAGAAACACAGTGCACAAGAACACAGGCCGTAGCATATGTTAGGAGTATTTCAGTTTGTACATGTCAGTAGTCTAGTAGGCATGTTTTTCGTGTTTTTCATGGAGTGCTGCAGTCGCAGCTGTATGTCCACACAGTGCGACCAGGCTCAAAGCAGAGCCGGCGCTGATCGAGCGTGGCCGAGCCGTCCAGCAGTCGGCCGCAGCCGGAATGGCTCATCCGCGTTTTGGAAAGCTACATGAAAGGCAGTAGTTGTTTTTTAATGGAATAATACCAGTAATTAACCTACAATTATTATGGTTGATATTCTATAAGTTACCTCCAAGCCATGAACTTTCTGCCTGATTTTCTGCAGAATATTTTTAGAGTCTGACGTAGCTGCAAGCAGTGTTCTGCTCCATCATCGTTTCCTCAGAAAACAATATTTGCGTGTACTTTGTATGATATGATGACGGCAGTTATTCATTCCATGAAAGACATCACTGGAGTACGTGTTAGTATCACTGGTCAAACATATGAATATTTAACCAAGACGTACACTGATTTTTGTGTCATTAGCAACAATAGCATACTATGAAAAGATCTCCTTGACCATTATTTATGTTGTAGTTTGGGTTGTACGTAAAAGGAACATCAAGCAATAAAGTGTTTCATTTATGCGTGAAGAATTACCGCCCATTTTTCGCAACGCCTTCGTGATGAATATTGCATAGTTGTCCATGTTTATAATAATGTCTGATAAGGTAAGTTATCATGCTGTTTTCTGGACTGAAAAGTTTATACATCACCTTCAGAGTAAACCACAAAAGAGCCATACAAAATAAAATCTGTCAACATGCTTCAGTTCCACAATGGTTTTAAACTTTGCTCCGTTGTAATATTAACCATTCTTCCACATCAAATAAGACCGGTTTAAACTATAGGCAAAACACGATTTGGTCTGCCTGCTGTGAGCTTTGGGTAAAAACCTCGTGAGAACTATCAGTAACCCAAACATAAGTGATGAAAGGTTAGTCAATTGAGTGCGACAGGAGGAAATAGTAAACAGCACTGGTTCGATCTAAACTGTTACCACACTGTTGTCACAGGATCCGGTCTTATCGTACGAAAACGTCCGAATCATTTCACAGGCGCAAATGATTTATGACCTCGCCGAACGATAAACGGCGAATAAATAAAAAAAGAAGGGAAGAGTCAAAAATCAGCTGGGGAAGCCCTCAGCAGCAGCTGCGTGAAGTTCGCAGCATAGTGAGGCGGTCAAGACGACATCTGAACCCACGCACGGAAATGGAGCGTCACAGCACGGCCCTGAAGTCAGCCATGTTCCAGGCCAACACAGTTGGTTCTGATGGAACGGTGATAGCACAGTTTCAGGCCATGGCCACAGGCAGAAAATTCCGTGGCTGAGAAGATGATATCAGTTTGAGTGGCTCCCGTCGACTTAATTATATCTGGTCCCGCCCCCGTCATCTTCGTAAACCTCAACGCTGGTTCAATGTACCGTTCTGGCAAAACGTCCGAAAATTAAAAGCATATGATTGTATGTTTGCCACCGTCAACATTAATCAGATTTTCCCTCAAAACATGTTTAGTTACAACGCACTTTGTTCTGTAACAAAAACTAGATTAAAATGTTTGCCTTACATGTTTCCCTGCTAGGATTCAAGGGAGTACTCCACCTTTGGCATGTGTTTTGCATTCTGGGAATCCAAAAATGAAATCTTGCACTTTCCCCTGGGTTGTATTTATCCGCTGACTAGTCAGCTGTTGCGTGAGACAGAAGTGGCTATAGGTGAACGGGCGATAGCAAAGGACTGAGTTGTCATCAGTTATAGCTGCGTTATCATCAATGGATAATGGCCAGAATATAATTTTGTTTTATGTGCTGGCCTTTATTTTTCTGAGATATGGGGTGCTTAATATATGACTAGTAACAGTGTTTCATACCAGCCAAACGTGCTTCGAGGTAATCGGTAAAGGTGTAGCATTCTGTATAGATTTAATATCTAGATGTGGAGGAAATATAATTTGCCCTTTTCCGTAACTTGTTGAGTCGTAAGGTGACGAAATCACCAAGATCCAACGTCCTTTGCCGTTTTGGGCGCTGCTTTTGTGTTTTTTATTCAAGCGCTTCTCATTCAAAGCAAATCGTTGTATTAACATCATCACGCATGTCAGGACATATGACGATGCATCTGATGGCGAATGCACTCGGACTTGATCTAATGGGTATTCTAAGCGTATCTCTCATTAGACATCGTTGGTTAGTATTTCTTGCCCGCTTGTCCATTTCCGCAGAAAACTTAGGGGTTCCTCAGGATCTCCGTGAGCTGCAACAGTTTTCCCTGCTAATGAATGGAAGTGCGCAAAATGGCATTGGGCTAATATTCACGATGCATCACTTTGACATTTAGTGATCGTAACATGTCAGTCAACAGGTCTAGGATAAAGAGGAAAAAAGAACGGACACTGAGGTGATCAGAAGATTCCTGCTATGGAAGGAACTTAAATGTGCGTTGCCAGAGCAGGTGCGAACCCGATTCGTTATATAATTACTAGTGATGTTCTTCAACCACCCTAAAAGCTTATCTCTACAAACAGAATGTAAGCATGAGAGAGCGCCATTTGTGTATTACGTCCGCCCGCCGGCCGGGAGCTTGAGTAGTTGCGACCCTTTATTTTGCCCTTTATTTTGAGTTGGCGATGTGAAAACAGGAGAACGGGACCAAAAACCTACGGTCGAGGTTTAGTCCGAGAGCGGCGGCCGTCGCTGTCCAGCAAATGGTACTACATTTACATTTTTATCCATTAACGTCGTGGGATTATCCCTGAACGTGAAGTCGCAGAGCTATCCTTAATCCCGAGTCATAGCACAGTGTAAAAACATATAAAATGCTTATAAACATATAAAATGCATATAAAATACAAAGCACACTGGGCAGCAGAAGTAAAAACTAGGAGTCACTTGGTCAAGAGCGAGCAATCACCGGTAGCCCGAAGCACATCCGACTAGTTCAGGAAGCGCGGATTTTTTACAAGAGGTCAGGTTCTGGGTATCGCCGACATATTAAATTGCGCATCAGTTGAAAAACGCATCAGCTGCGTGAAGACTAATGTCGTTGGCCAATGTGGTGAAGAGAAAGGGTCTCAGCCAGACTTGCGCTCAATTCCAGCAGAATCAAAGCCGAAGCCGGATTCTGTTCTATTGGGACCGAAACTGGATTCAAAATCGATTCAGTTGTGAGATGTCCTCGGATTCGGAATTGATTCAGCTAGTCTGCGGAAACGATGGAATCACATGCGAATCCAAAGGAGAAATGTCTGATTCCGTTTCTTATCACAGTTTAACCTACCTCTGCTGTGGTATTTAAAAATATATGCATAACCACTTACAGTCATGTATGTACATGCACTAAAGTTTTCGCTTTGAGAGCAGTTTTGAGCAGTTTCATGTCTAATAGTGTGTTTGCTTGAGTGGCATGTGCTGCACATTGCTGGTTAGGCAGGTAGTTAAGTAACTGGGGATGAAGCTGTGTTCCCAGAACATTAAACATTATGCCAAAGGATCTCCAACTCAGACAGGAAAAACAAGGAAAGAAAGAATGCAAACATCACTGTTACATCAGTTTCTTTGGGAAATAGTTAGCAGTTAGTGTTTTCATATAATTACTTCCTGCACTTACTTTCACCACTCCAAATGTATTGTGGCGAATGTTGCTATTGAAAAGAGGCATGTCGCAAGACCGCCGTAACTGTAGATCGTAAATAGTGCGGAAGGCCGTGCTAATATTGATGTATTTCACAGGCCACACTTAGCTCCTTGGTTTCATCTGGTACAAAAGCATCATTAAAGATGCACATTTATTTTTGCATCTGAAAGCAGTTTGTTTTCAGGGCTTCTGTTGCTGTCGCCTGTCAGCGCCATTTAGGCAAACAAAAAAATCGCGCAAACACGAACCGCTAGTGTTTCTCCTTTTCCTTTTTTCAATCTGTCCTGGAAAACTCTGGTTGGCTGAAGCTTTAGTTGTGCCTGAAGTCCTATTTCTATTCCAGCTATCCCAGTCCTGATCTTCTCGTCCCTCTCACGCTCTCTTTTCATGGGCATATCCGGCGCAGAGCTATCTGTGGCTGCTACTTTCACACCGAGGTGAGGAAGTCACCTACAGGTGCCGGATACAGGCGGTGAAAACGTCGTCGAATTCAATGACCTCAACCGACATATGACGACTGTTTCCTTTTAGATTTAACCGAATGGTTTTTCACGGCTGGATTTCGAATGGAAGCCTTTACTGAGCATGGATTGCTGTAAAACCCTCGCCCAGTCTTGTATCCTGTTCAAATGATAACTGAATAATTTCACATCTGCGTTTCACCAACTGATGCAAAGATTGTTTTTAGTCCTTTCTTTTCTCTATGCACGCCTTCAAAATGCAAATGTTTGAAAATCTTCAGGATCATATTTTGGATGGGTCAATATCCAAGGCAGAACGCTGTTTAATGGAATAATATAAAAATATGTTTTTTGCATGTTTGCTCAAATATTTTACTATACATTTACCCATTTTTAAGATCTACCTTGGCAGCTTCACTTTTGGCAGTCATTCTTCTACGTTCAACAATGCCAAAAGAGCCTGAGATACCCCCGAAAAACCTGGTCGGGCCCCGCCCCCGAAAAAATTGAATTGTGAAAATTCAATATAATTCACAGAAAAAAAGGTCAGGAAACTCACGAAGTCTCGTGGAGTTGCTAAAAAAATCCTAGAAATGCAATTAAAGATCCGGAAGGGAGGCTTCTGCAGTCACCCCATACGGGAATAGGTGTAGCGAAACTGAATCAAATTAGCATAGCGAAAAGCAATGATGACCCACCTTTGTCTCTGCGCTTAAATCTTCTTTTGTCAAAATAAGTCCTTGTGCTGCGCAACGTATTTGCCGACAGGTATGGAATGATCAACTCACCGGACAAAATTCCGCATTTCCAGCACAGGGTCCACCTTGAGATTCTCGTAGTGGATGACGTGGACTAAAGTGGTGAAGTTGAGCCAGTCCATGTAGAAATCACGCCAGAGAGCCGCTTTTACGGTTACAAACGAATTCCAGTCTGCAAAGGACCCGAAACATGCTTTTTGTGGCAACACACACAGAAAAAAGCATTAACCCACGCCCGTGCAGGACCGTCGGCATAACGATGGGGGTATGACCCCATCGTTATGACCCCCGGCCATTTCCACACCGCATGTCCTAAAGCGTCGCGGAAAAAACAGCGTGTTGCGCGTGACAAGATATCGCGACTGGTGTGTCTTATTAAGGTCTCAGGTCAATGGATGACCTTCCAGGTCGGGTCAAAGGTCAAAAATTGACAGAAAGTGGTGGTTTTTCTAGTTCAAGCGCAAATGAACGCCAAAGAATAAATGATGATGGAACGAAATCGATATAATAGTGTTCATGAGCCTTTATGTATGAGCCTATATGTACATCAGTTATGAGCATATATGTACATCACATGATTGCATTTCACCCATGGAATCCGATCCAGGTCATGTTTGATCAATCCTTGTCATGCTGGGTCGTCGGCTTAAATGCGTTCTCGGAGCTCCAGAAACATTTTTGGATGTAATAATAGATGCTGAAGTAAAATGTACCATGTCATTTAACAGCCACTGTTGTCGAATAACATGTAAACGTCATCTTAGGTCATCCAAAGTGATCTTAGGTTATCGAAAGTTATCTAAAGCCAGTGACCTAGAATAACCACGCATTAGCTAAAAATCATAACTTGGATGCCTCGAAAGCGTTTTACGAGTTGATATCCAACACAGAATCTAATTTTAGGCATGCCGTGGTATCATAGACTCAATTCCGCGGCCGACGCCGCTCCGCCTGTCGGAGCGAAGGCATGACGTTCGCTGCATTGCGCCCTCTTTTGATACCGATTTCTTACATTTCAAGCAGTCCGAACCTATAGGCTGTTTTGCGACACCTATTTCCGATCGCATTCCCAAGGATAAAAAGCAACGTGTTTCCCGCTGTAGCTCATGGCCTCAATTGACACCCTCGATAATCCCGATGGCGAGCAAAAGCCTTTTGGATCTATGTATAGTCTTATGGAGCATACAATTTGGAGTTGATATATACATGTATATATATATATATACATTATTATTATTATTATATTTGTGCACTCCAACCGTCTTACCGTGGGAGAAAACTGAGACCGTTGTGAACTCCCGCGTCGGCGCGCGAAAAAACCTGACATGGTTCCCGTTATGACGTGATAGCTTACCATGGCAACGTAGAGGACAAATTTACAACATAACATGCGGAAAGGATGCCTCAGAAGGTACATCAAGTTTCAGATGGATTAAACAAACCGTTCGGATATTGTCCTCAGAAAACCTCAGGGGGTTTGCACCAGCCCCCTCTACGGGCGAAGGTTATTATTTATTTGGCGAAGGTTTGTTATTTATTCGTGAAGTATGACCGGTCGGCACTCTTTTATTTTCGATGCACTTTTACGAATAATTTTCACACCGAATATTTTTGGAATTTTATCAGTCTAAAACTCATTCGGTAAAGCCGATGCACCTTTGCTTCAGCCTCGCAACGTACAGAGAGCATTGCACCACCTTGAACCCAATAATTTGGGGGAAATATGTGGTGCTTGGGGTCTCTGAAGACGAAACAACACTCGGGTAATAGAGAGAAGATCTATGAGCGAGATGAGTACCACTCCACGTTTTGTTTTAATCTATGAAATCACAAGCTCAGCGGTTCATTCGAATGCTTGCCAAATCTGTCTTTCTGACGGATAACTGAATGTCGCCATCGAAAACGTAAGCATCACATCGTAACATCCGTTTATGTCTCGCCATTGGCAGACATGGAGTACTACCGTTACTGAAAATAACAGAAACGGGGAAGGTAGGTAGGCATATTCATATTCACTATTATTCATTATTCATATTTGTTATATTATTATTCATTATTCATATTCATTGTATGCATATTCGCTACCATATTGCTTACTGTGATAGATTAGCAGGCAGTGCATTACTTGCTTGCCGTGCCCGTGTATCAGAATATAAGATTCAGTATTTTTGGGGCCTCGTAAAACTGACCTTTCGCTGTTTTTGTCATATGCTGATATGTCTACATCGTCTCATTGCGGTCAAAGATACATTGTTCCGTTCATTCCACATTCGGCACTTATGTATTGGTAAGAGCAAGATGATGAGCTACCCACCTGTTCCTGTAAAACGTTTATCGGAAGCGCGGTTTACGTGGCCGGAAAACGCAAAGTTTCTGAGCGCCAGCAGAGCCTCGTACGGGTTACGCACGACCAGCACGGCTCTACGGCCATGGCGGGCCACCATGCCCATCCTGCCCCGCCAGTTTGGGGTCGACTTCACAAGTGTATAGCCGTGCGTCTTCTGAACCAATGTGCAGCCGCAGGACTCCTTCGCAGTCTCTCCGTAGAACCCTGGAAATAGGCGGGCGCCTTTAATTGCACGTGTTCGCCTCCCGATACCATTGCCATCTCTCCGAAAGGCATTAGTCGTCTGTTTCAAGGGCGGTTAATGCCGTATGCCGCGATAACTGATGGATCGACAAGAAATTGGTCATTATTTACGTGATACGTATAAAGTTATGTAGCAGTTGAAAAGCAATGCTTGCTGATAAAATAAGACTACATTTACCTTTTACTTTTAGGACCGATCATTCCTACAGGTTCTACTGAAAAGGCTTCACACGTAACGCACCGCCGGCCCTACCCCGGACCGGCGGTTGATCTCGTCCACGGTGGCGGCACAATCACAGCGATGGTGACCTGGAACCACGTGCCCATGCTTCCACGCAGCAGCCTGATGCCGCGGACGGTCAGCAATCAGCTGACAGCATCAGCACAGCCCGGCATCAGCAGTCACAGCGGCGGTCAGTTGGCCCGACGTTAAGGACTGGGACAAAAGACAAACCTTGGATAAGGATTGGGTTATGAATCATATACCAATCATACCTCTAACGATTGGAAAGATCCATGCTACCAAGTCTCGCCGTAGCTTCTGTGAGAAATTCATAGCGCGTGCGTCAGGAAAATGTACACGCGCGTCGTGCAAGTACACAACACCGCCGGCGCATTGGTAATACAATACGCCGACGACACTCAGCCTCTCGTCTGTAGCCAAAAATTCGTTCTTCCGGTACTGATCGATGGCACGGTGACTAGCCTAGCATCGCTCGATGCGTACTTTCGCTCCAGTGGCATGAAAGTGAACGAGACGAAATTTGAACTCCTTCCTCTAGGCATGAGAAAAAAAAAACATACGGAACCTACACTCGTTCACAGCGAAATTCTGCGGCAAAATACTGGCCACCTGCACCGAAGCCAGAAATCTCGGCATCAGTTTCGACCGTGCAGTACCAGCAGACGGTCGGGGCCGTGGACTTCAGCCATGTTTCACACGACACCACCACATCGCATTCTGGATACCGCAGGTTACTGCCAAACTCTAGGAGCTTTGGTTTCACGCTCTGAACATTCAGCAGGCCGACTTGCGAGGCCGGCCAGCGGCCACGGTACCCGCCCCGGGCACAGCGACCGCCGTCCGCCGCTGGGTTCCCCCGCCCGACGCCCTCGCCGGCACCGCCGTCGGCCGCTGTCAGCTGACTGCTGACCCGCTGCGGCTGAGGCCTCCCCTGCGGCGCGCGGCGAGGCGGGCGGGCGCCGGACCACATGGCCCGTGGCGGTAGGCGGCACGTGCCGGACAGCGTGCGGCCGGCCCGGGCGCCGAGCAGCGACGTCACGCCGAAGCTGAAATCCCGGGTCGAAGCCCTTGACCGCTGCACTGACAGACGTCGGCCTATCAGCGGGGTGGCGCCGATGAGCAGGCGTGTACCACACCATCATTTCCATTACGCGTAAATGTGTGGGCTTGTCATTTTTGGGTACCAAGCACAGTGTATGAGTCCAGTTTTCTTTGCATTGTCGGAACATGCATGTCAAGAACATCGGTGACAAAACCTGCCAATCATATCACATAAGTCTACGCTTTATTCCAGTGCCGCAAACTGAGGGCACCTGCGTGATACGAACTACGGAGTGCGTGAGCTGAAGGGGAGATTGGCTCGTCAGAGGTGCTGCTGCAGACCTGGAGATTCCAAACAGGCGTGGGAGGGGGATATTCTCGCGTGATTTGTGGGGACCGTGACCCTGATACGTGTTTGGTTACGAAGGTAGCAGTGGATGTTATGAATCCATGTTATGAATTATTCAGTTATGAATCTGTTAAATTAAATCTATTACATTCAGTTATGAATCTACCTCGCCGTGCTAGCGGCGATCGCTGTCTTTTACATGAGCAGTTAGCTTGATAAGGTTTCGATCTATATGTGTCAGATCAGACATTGCCGGTGGCCTGCGTAAAATTTACGCCACAGGTGACATGTAGCGCAAGACGTTTTTTTATAGCAAGACTGGTATATTTCGTGGCCGGCTCGGCCCGCAAAGTGGTCTTGATTATCGATCTGTGGGTATGACATATATGACATATGGGTATCTCGTGCACATACGCACGAGCACATACGTACTCGTGCGTATGTGCACGAGTACGCATATACTACGCTTTGTACTGCACAGACAGGAAGTGGAGAGATAATTGTATACATTTCCTTGACGCACGCACTATGAATTTCTCACAGAAGCTACGGCGAGACTTGGTAGCATGGATCTTTCCAATCGTTAGAGGTATGATTGGTATATGATTCATATCCCAGTCCTTAGCCAAGGTTTGTCTTTTGTCCCAATTCTTAACGTCGGGCCAACTGACCGCCGCTGTGACTGCTGATGACGGGCTGCCACGTGCGGCATCAGGCTGCTGCGTGGAAGCATGGGCACGTGGCTCCGGGTCACCACCGCTGTGAGTGTGCCGCCGCCGTGGACAAGATCAACTACCAGTCCGGGGTAGGGCCGGTGGTGCGTTGCATGTCAGTCATTTCAGTAAAACCTATTGGAATGGTCCGTCTTAAAAGTAAATGGCAAATTTAGTCTCATTTTATCAGCAAGCCTTGCCTTTCAACAGCTACATAATTTTATGCGTATCACGTAAATAATAGCAAAGTTCTAGTCGATTCGTCAGTTATCACGGCTGAGCACCCTTGACAGCGCTGATTCCGGTGAGACAAGTCCGGGCGGAGACGATCGTTGACGTCATCGGGAACTTTGAGCAGACGTCAACAAATGGCGTGATGACTCGACGCCTTATATACGACCATGGCTACTACAAAAAAGGAAACAATGCCTGGGTCGCAAAAAAAAACGGGAGTTGCCAATCCGGTATACTTCGTCCAGGCGTCCCGCGAGGGAAGCGTCCCCACAGCCCTGCGTCCTTATCAGCTGATTGAGTCCATTGCTATTATTATCAGCTGACGAGAAAGACGTTGCCAATCTGGAGACTGTTTAACTTTGAAAAAGTCACCAAAACCGGCCAGTCCGTTGTGATCCGGTCTTGTACGGTGGGTGTGTGAACCGAGCTTTACCAAACATGGGCAAAGACCAGCTGACTGCACCGGCCGTGGCGTCGGGTCCGTTCTGGTCCGTTGTCCGGTGGCTGTGTGGACCGGGTTACACTTACCTGATAATAACGATCCGGATTTTGGTCGTTTCGCTTGCCAGTTTTTTTTAAAGTTGAAAGAACTTAATCCGCGTACGACCGTGGGTCGACGGCGATCACGCCCGACTGGAGGGGTTGACCGCCCCCCTCTAATTCACCAACGGTTGGTTGCACGATAAAAATAAGCACACCGTTGGAAAGTTGTGACGAGTAGAGCTCGAAACTGGTCTCATTTTTAGTTTTAGATAATATGTAAGCAGTTTACCTCCTATATATGTTTTGTCATAGCCGACCGCATGAAACCGAGAAACGGCCTGAATCTCAAGGACTGTGACTAATAACGCATAGGTAAAGGCACCAACGCACAAGTAAAGGTCCACAGATGCCGACACACGTCTAATTTCTCAGATTTGTTCAATATATACGCCGGAACGTTGAGTTAAAGACAAACCGATTTTTACGCCGGTTGTCGGCGGACGCCGCAGCTGTACGCAGTAATAAGTTAACGAGAACTAATTTTAGCGTTCCTTTATTTCCGCGACGTAAGCCCATGCATGTAAATCTTATTGATCTTAGAGGTCGTTGTTATGGCTTCTTATGCTTAAATTTTGGAAAAATTCATTGGTTCCCAATCTACACAATTGGCGGAGCTTCATTCGCCAGAACCTGTTTATTTCCAAAACATGCAATTTTTTAAAACCTTTTCAGGTTCTTGGTATTACGTCTGTAGAAGCCAGATCTGCCATTTCTGCCCATTCTGAGTAATTCATCGCTGATTTTGACGGTGGTACATTTTAGATCACAGCAGTTATTTGTGACCTGACCTCAGGTTAATGGATGGATGTCAATGATACTTTTCCCATTAACGGTAACTAGATGTCTGCTTCACTCCACATTAGAAATGTTATGAAAAATTCCGCCAATTTCCGGAAAAAACGACGACGTCTTAAAAATGGCCCTGATCTTAGGTTAATGACCCAGAAGATTCCGAAAAATCTGAGATAGCAGATTTGTTGCATCTATCAAGTTCACTAGTCACGGAAGGTATTATTGTGATATGTTGTTTTCCGAAAAGTTACAGGGCGGAAAACTTTTTTGGACATAGGTCCATTTGACCTGAGCTAGGTTAGATACCTGACTTGACCCGAGGCCAAAACTTTGAGACAAGGTGTAAAAATGATCAAGCAAAAGGTACACGAAGTTCCATGGCGCTGCGTTTGTTCGTTCTCTCGCAGTCCTAGAAAAACCTCAGGGGGGGGGGGCGTCAACCGCCCCCCTAGTCGGGGCGGGTTAAAGCTCGCTTCGCGCACTTTTAGCGATTGAGATTTCGTACATAGCGGTCGCTCGCAAAAGTTCAGATCGAGGTGGTTGTGAGTGTAAGTGTGTCCAAATATCCGAGCATCCAGCGCCCTAACGTCCCAGCCGATTGAGACACAAATGGCAGCACCATCGGGTGCAGCGACTCGGCGGACAGATTATGGTCTGGATTTTGAAGCTATTTGTGACGTTGGCACTTCCCACGTGTCGCGAGCCGGACCTCTGCAGAATAAAATTAATCACGTGGACAGGTCAGGCGGCAGGTGCTGTTGGCTCAGGACTTGGTAACATGGGTCCCGCCTGCGGGTGCGTGCGTTTATGGTCGACAGCCGTGTACATTGCATAGCGCGACCCACAGGCGCGAGCTACGTTTGGATTCGGGGTCCTCCGAGTCCCAGGAATAGCAGGTTAGCCGCATGGAATTTAGCGAGGCCGTCACAACCCCCACCAACGATGTCCCATTCAAGGCGGCCCATTCAAGTCGTCAAGGTCATAGTCGGACGCAAAATAAAATCAGCCACGTGTCTTATGTACGCGAGGAACTTGGCTGGTTGACTGCTGGATCTAGTGAAGCACCATACCCGTCCTCTCACACACAAACTTCCTCTCACCCATCCTCTCACTCACCCACACTGGGACAGCCGACGAGCTTGTCAATTTTTCTGTCCGGGCGGCTTCCCAGTACAGTGAACCACCACCAGGGCAATGACAGTTGCTACTTACATCTCTACGACCCGCTGTGAAGCGGCAACTGTTTAGTGGCATTCACTGACAATGCATTAGCGGCAAAATGTAATTATGTCATTTCCGCGTATGTGTGTATGTGCATGCATATGTGTGCGCATGTTAATGCGCACGCGTGCGTGGAGAGTGTATTTATTCCCCTTTCACCTTGTCTAGATAGCCCAAACATACGTATACATGATTGCACGTCTAAAGCAGCGCCGTTCAGACATGGAATTTAACGGTTGGCCTATCATCTGTCGGCGGACTGTATAGAAAAGTTTTAGCACGCCCCATTCCGACCAATGGCCTAAGGGAGGGACTCAAGCGCAAGGTCTTCTCCCAGTCGGGTGCGTCTATGCTTGTGGCAAGCAATCTGGCCGGCCACTTCTTGTCCGCCTGGCAGCGAGTTTGACATGGTAGGACGTGATCGGAGGTCTCAAAGCATCTACTCGGGCATCCCCAGTGGTATAACTTTTCATAACAGTCGCTTCTGTGGGAAGTGCCTTTAGTTCCCTTTCCGATTTTGAGAAAACTTTTTTCAGAAAACGACGCATATAATACAATAAAGCCGAATATATATGCAGTCTATCAGCATATGTATAAAGTGAAGCTAAAATGGCGATATGCAAAGTTTCACTGATGTGAATACATGTTTTTTATGGCCGAAAAAAGTTAGAGCACGCATGGTTTGACGTCGATAGTAGTTGCGTAAGACATGTGTATTCGTCATGGATCTAGGGATTGGTTTTATTATTTTCTCGGGTGGCCATCTTCCTCGAAAGGCGCAAGAAGCGCACAGAAAATGGTAGTGAGGGGCCTTGGCAAATTCTGAGCCAACTGTGTCCAAGCATCGCTATATGAGCCGCAGAATTGATATAAAAAAGGAAAAGCCGGATTCATGATTACTGTGTCCCCTCTTTCTTATGCCCATGCCTGTCCAGAGAGTGTTTTACGGTAGTACCTTTTTCGCAACATCAATAAATCCGAATATATATGCAGTCTATCAGCATATATATATAAAGTGAAGCTAGTAACTGTGCTATGCATTAACTGTGATGTGCATTAATCGGACCGACTCGCTCAGTCGAATCTGGTGAGTACCATTTTACGGCCCAAAGCACAGAGGAACAAAATCTACGGTTAAGGATAGGTCGGAGCCTTGCCTTGACCATTTCCACTGTGGGTCCCTGTAAATATAGATGCACTGAGTAGCGCAAATGGCAGTACCAGTGCCGAGTAGAGTGGAACTCTCACCTCTGCCAGGTTACCCAGGGTCTCCCTGAAAGTGTTGTGAAAGGACCAGCGCTGAGGCGCTGTTAGCAAGAGTTTTAATCACACTGGCAGTCTGAGCTGTTGGTAGCGTACTGGGACTGTTACCTTTCGATTTCAGATGCATGTCCATGTAAACACTGCCCGTGAAGATGCCGGTAGCGCCCTCGATTAAGTAGCGGGTCCATGTGTTGCCGCTGCCGGGGAACGAGGCCAGCGCCATCGGCAGAAGACTCCGACTCGCGACCAGCCTGAGCACACATTGAATGTTTCAGCGCTCGTGTCGGCGTCGATAGGGCACCACAAGCACCCGGAGGCCGCCGTAACTCCGCCGTGAGCGTCACACGGGAACTCAACTTCTCACCAGCTTACACGAAAAGTGATAGGCCCGGCACTGGTCACCACAGCAGGGGCGATTCGACACTGGAAATGGACGGGACGTTGCGCGACGTGGGTTAATTTCTTTGCTATTGGAGAGAAAAAAGGGAAAGTTGCACAAAGAACGCATCGTTAATTTAACAATAGTTTTCGCAAATCCGAAGTAATTTCCAAAGCTGACATGGTAGAGCAGCGAGACGAAAAAGAGCATACTGCTTGTTTTTAGTTCTGTGATTGTGGCCAGCTCAAATTTTAACACGCACACTTGTGGGGGAACAAAAATTGTCCACCCCTCATGTTTTTCGCACATCACTTCGGATGTAATTCGCATAGTTATAAAGTTAGTGCTAAAATCTTGCTTGCCGTCTGATGAACTGTTAACGAGTTATGGACTTCGAAACTTTAAAACCGGTCTCTTTTTGTTTTATTTTGTTTTTGTCACCACAGCTCGACAAAGTCGATCTGACTCAATTTCTCACCAGAAAAAAATCATGTCGCGCAACGTCTCGTCCATTTCCAATGTTGATTCGTCCCAGCTGTGGTGATCATTGCCGAGGCTATCACGTTTCGTGCAAGCAATTAAGAAATTGAGCTCGCCAAAGTTGTGTCGCGTCGTTGTCGTCGACCGTTGTTGTCGCGCGGCCAATGTCTTCGTCGGTGGCTGACAGCCGTAAACCTGTCGGGCCGTAGGATGGTCAGTATGTTTTTTTTCGCACATTTCGCGCGTAACGAGCCCCTGCAGTAACAAACCATAAACACGACAGGCAAACACAAACATCCTCATGACACAAGCAAAGTCATACAGCAAAAACACATGTGCGTATCCTACAGCAGGACAAATTTACTGAATGATCGGATCAGACTAACTCGACTCAGAACATTTGAAGTTAGCCTCGTGCGGGATTACAAAGCTGCACACAACACATTTTATTTTTTGGGTGAACTGTTCTGTTTTGGGGTATTGCACCTTGCGTTGTGTTTATATTCACTTCACGTTATATTATCTTAATTTGTTAATTCGAATGCTAAACGATCTTAAAAACCCCAGCTTAATATATTTTGCACTTGATTCCACATAACGGCCTGCTTTTTCACATCCAAAATCCGTGTAGTCCTATCATTTTTGCTCATCCCTCGAGCAGTAACAAAAATAACCTCTCGCGCTCGTCACCCGGTAAAACTGGACTACATCCTCCTCGACATGCTCCAAAGATTCGGTTTTTCTGTTCTTCTTTCTGTTCTTGGTTCGTTTTCAGTTGCGTGTTAAGGATCTCAGGTAGTGCACTTAGCCACAAAATAAGTATATTCCAAAACCCTGATATATTCACAACTCCAGAATTTGCGAATGACTGTTTCTCTCATTCTGTTACACCTGTTACAAGTCTTCGTTTGTTATACCTATCGTCAGGAAGACGATCCTTGTAGCGATGATTTTCATTGTTCTGTCACGCAACATTTGAAGTTTAAATAAATTGAGCACTTGTACATTACAGTACATGTTTCCCGCCAATGAACATCATTAAATTCTCTTCTCCAGAATTTCTTCAATACATTGTTGGTTTTGTGGTAATTTTCACTCATTAGCATATTGTAGAAAGCTTTTGCCCCAATTCTACTATATAGTGCACTGAACACACAGGAGTGCATAACTGGCTCTTCGTGTTTTACACGGGTGTGGAGTGCCCAGCAACTTCTGGGCAGACTTTTATGTTGGAAGTGTTCTTGAATTGCAGGGGAGTTCGAAGTTGACTTGATGTTTCAAGAATTTCATTAATGTACAAACGCTTCCTTTTCCGTCTTTTTATTACGCTGTATTCATGTTTGTTTCGTTGAATGCCAGACGCTGCACCAACCCAAATCAAAATCTTGTATCAAAATTTCCATCGTAAATTGTCCGTAGGCAGTTACAGACTGTCTTTAGAATAGATTGAAAAAAACGTTAGCGTATTTCTATAACGATTTGATGTTTTACAGCCACAGAAAATTGTCATTACATATTTCTGCTTCTTGTAATCTACTCCATGTATGACTTGTAGTAATTTGTCTCCTGACCCGTGTTGTCTTGAGCGCATCAATATATAACCCAGTCTCTACCAGTACTAAACCACATTTAGAATAATTCTTGCATATACTTTTTCTTTTAATCTTGCCCGTCTTGCCGCGCCAAATCAAATGAAACATTGCATTTTTTAAGGCTCTAAAAAAACTCAGGTCTTAGCAGTGCTGTGAATAAATGAGTAAGTTTGGAAAGAATTAATAACTTCATAACTATTACATTATGTTCTACTGAATAATAACTGCGCTTCCAGTAATGTCATAGTATTTGCACCACGTTCAGTCTGGATTCGCAGTTGTCAGTGAAGATATTGGTTTCGTTATTGGCGAAACAGACTCCGATTACCTTTAGTTTCTTTACCCATTTTAACTAGATATTTCTGCAAATTGGGTTTTTCATCGGACCTGGCGTCTGTCCAAAATGCTTCAGTTTTTCTTTCCTTGACCGTAACATTTTGTAAATGTTCCTAGGTCATAAAACAGAGCCCTGCAGCTATTGATGTTACGCCACGAAAGCAGAGAATATCGTCTGCATAGCACGAGAGCTTAAATTATGTGGTACCAGCTTTAATTCTTCTAATCAGATCATGGTGGCGTATTTTCTCTAGAACTGCCGGTTACTGCCAGAACGATGTAATAGGTTAAAGGGTCGCCCTGTCTGCAAGATGTTCCTAAAACCATTTTGTCTGAGATGTGTCCATTATAGACCAGCCTTAAATATGCTCCAGCGCAAAATAGATTGAACTACGCCACGACTGGATTGGGAATGTTTGTAAATACGAACACTCCTCTCACAAAATCCTAGTTGAGTGAACTAAAAGTACCCGCTACATCCAGGCTAGGAAACCGTCCAGTTTTTTCCTCTTTAGCCCTATGCCCGGAGGGCTAGACGGTATGGTCGATTCCCGGCAGGGGGAGGATTCGGCCCCCCCCGAGATCTCGAGAACTACTCGTTCGATTTCATCGCAACAAAGGGCAATCGATTTGCCGTGACGTGAACTACATTTTTATAAAAAGACATTTTCAAAATTTTGGAATGTGTGGGTACAGGGGGGCACAAATGTCGAAATGGGGGACACTTTTGGACTTGTTATAACTCCGTTGTTTATCGACCCATTTCAATGAAACTGGCATGAATCGAGAGATTATGGATAGGGCTTTTACCATGGGTACACAAATCTGAAAGTTTGAGAAAATTCATGGGCGTTCACAGGGTTTCAAAAATAGGGGGGATTATTTTTTTAACAACTGAGTGAACAAGAGGCAAAAACACTTTTTTGGCTTCTGCAAGTTATGTTATGCTAAAGAAGTGCAAATCGCATTACAATGTTTGTATAATGTTAGCATAGGCGGTGCCAGGGACATGAAAAAGGGGAACTGTCATGGTCACACGTTCTTCAGATCAACTTGTGACCTTTGACCTTAAATGACCTCCAGTGACCTTGGGGTCATTTAGAATGATGTCGTATGCATTCAGTATTATCTGTAAAGGTCTGTAATTATTTAGATTCACTCCATCTCAAAAATTTCGTTCTGAGGCTATTGCGATACAGGGTATGCGCACTGACACTTTAGGTCATAGCTCCGTGACCCGACCTGATATCAAGCTGAAACTTGGTATACAAGTAGAGGGCACCCTTCTACGTGATATATGTTCCGGGATAGGCATTTCACAAAACGGCGCCGAAATTATTGCAAAAAAACAAATTTTTACTTTTGACCTTGACCTGACCTTGTAAAGTGACCTCAGATAAACAAAAGTACACCAGCACATTGCCCAACTATTTAGCTATACATTCATGTAAAGTTTTAAGTTTTATCTTAAAAACTGTTTTTGGCAGGCATTTTCCTTTTACCCTCAACATGACCAAAAATGGCGTGAGGTGCCTCCCAAAAACGTTGCCTGGCTCCGCCCCTGAGCAAAATAGAATTTTGAAATTTTGTCACGGCGCTTGGAAAGAATAGATAGGAAAAGTGACCAAGTTTCGTGAAGCTGCGTCAAAAAGTCTGGAATCGGCAAGCAAAAAACCCGAGGGGGGCGGATTCAGTCTCCCCTGCCGGGAATAGGGTTAAATAGTGAAACAAATCATTTCTTAAACATGTAATGTCCCCATGACTGGCACTATGTTGGGTACAGGCACGTATCCAGGATTGTCCCGGGGGGGGGGGGGGAAACGGTCAGATTTTGTCATATGCCACTGGCATATGAGGAAATTTGTAGGAAAAAGCACTAATGTTATGTGACTGACCTCGTATTTAACTCGCAGGAATGCATACAATGTTTGCGTTTGCAGCATATATATGGCAGCTATTCCGTAATCGTGCGAAGCTATGTATCTAGTGTAGACTGCTTGGCTCGGGGGGGGGGGCGTGGCCCCCATGGCCCCCATTGGCTACGTCCCTGGTTGGGTATGGAATAGGTTCTGCCGGACAGTGAGCTGCTGCGTAGAAAAAAGGGATGTCGGCCTTTCCCATAAATTCACAACCTAAATGCATAAGTAGCCTGTATCAGGTCAGTCCAGGTCAACAAAGATCAGATGATGAACATCAGTATTATGTCGTTTTCTGCAGATCTTTTCATCCCATCTCAATGAAACTTTGTTAGTAGTGATTCTACGAGATAATTGTATTTAACTCGAAGCAAGAGTGACCGACATCAGGTCAGTCGAGGTCAATCAAGATCAGGTATTAAAAATGCAGCATTTTGGGAATGGGTTATATGAAATTGTGTTGGGAACTTGGTTTTTGAGACTGTAAAACAACTACACAGACTTCCTCCCAAAAAAAATTCGTCGCAGTCGGTTGAATGAAAGAAAAAATGTATAATGTATTGAATAATATAAAGAAATGTTCAATTAATGCGTTCTCAATGTTCCCGAGAAGCAAGGGCCAACAGTGAAGGTACACCATCATAATGTGAAGCTCAGGAATGGGTCTCCAGGAGTAAAAAATATGGCATATAAAATTCTATAAAGTTTGTGTGTACTGTTTGTGGCCGATAAAGACCCCTCGGTGCTCTTCGTGAGGAGTAGGTCACGTGCTGGCACCTTGGCAAAATCTAACGTAAATCTCAACGCAAATTTCTTGTTCTTTCAGTTGGGCTAAAACTAACATAACTGACAGTAGTAAAGGCGACGATTCCCTTCCTCTTCCCCCTGCGCTTCTTGCCTCCATTTCACGGAGGCCCCACACTATGCCGATGTTATAAGCGGCTTCTAAATTTTGTTGGCACACATACAACCCAATGTAAAAAGGCACATGTAGGCATAACTTTCTCCCTGAAATGTTAAATGGAACACTTGTGCTATCCTTAAAATCGCCACATACACTCTAACGTAAGGAAGCTCACACAGACTTTACAAGCGGCGTATAAGGACCAGTAGGTCGAGACACACCTCTAAACTCAGTATCAGTCAATCAGTCCAGCTGTTTGTGGCTTTGAACATGAGGAATGCATGACGCAGAAGTGTCAACTGCGCCCGGGAAAGAGGGAGGGTTTTTTTCGTTTCTAGAAATTGTTTGGGACGGTGACGCTGATGGTGATTTCCGTATTCGGTACAAACAGTGGGTGAGTACCGATCGGTCTAACTTGGTGGACGTGACTGAGCCGCGACGAGGCTTTCTGTGGAACGTCAGCAGAAGGGCAGTGAACCTGACCAAGCACGAATTCGTGTCAAGTCATCATGGTCACAGTTTCAGTAATCCGAAAAATACTGTTGCCCCTGGGGAGGCTTTGGTTGTGGCCAATTTCCTGGAAAATCATGATATTATCATACAGGGAGAAATCCAGAGATACCTCTGGGACGCAGGCCATTGCACTATTACCCTTTTGCGGGGTATTAGTGGCACATTGGAATCACACTGCTCGTTCCGAAACTGAAGTCAAACATTCCAGGAGGGCCCAAGCATTATCTATTATTTTTTACTTTGCAGATAGGTGTGCAGCTCAGTATAAGAACAAATACAATTACGTTAACGTCTGCCACCACAAATTTCGCTTTGGGATTTCGTGCTACTGGCACTTTGTTGGTACAGCCCATGGAAAAAACGCGTGTGACGGGATACAAGGGACAATAAAAAGGAACGCCGCGTAAGAAGGTTTGTCTGGATCCCATGTCGACGACGTAACTCGAGCCAAGGCCATGTTTGATTTCATTTCTACGAAGGTTGTGCCATAGGCTCGCTTCCTGTTTGTCGGCAAAGTCGAGGTAGATGCAGTAGCTACGCGCCTCTACGCCAGGAACGCTGTTCCAAAGTGGTGACCGTCAGGGTCGCTCCGGGTCTGCATAAGATTCGTCCTGTCAGGCTGATAACTAAGAACGTAGCTGATATTTCGGCAGGAGCAGGCCGAAGTGCCGTGGTACACAAGCTGTAAATATGTTACTGCTGCTGCCGTCGTTGCTGGATCTTCGGCTGACGGCGTGTTTACGACTCCTTGAGTGCCCTGAACTGTCTGTTCTAACGTTTCGCGTATGTTTTGGAATGGAGGTGTTCAGTGTGTGATGTTACATCCGACGTACCAACACAGTGCAACAGATCAGTGTGACACTTCTGTTTGCTTTGGTTATTGAAAAGATCAGTTATTCAATAGAGGAGCAGTGAGGGAGGGATATTCTGCAGGTACCATCGGCATCAAAAACGCACCCATGCACGTCATATGTCCATGAAGAAAAAGGAGGTTGCTGGTGTGCATGAGGAAATCACCGACAACTGAAAGGGACAGGACTCCCGTTACTAACCCTATGATCCTAGACCCATAAATATATCTTATAAAACGGTTCACATACTGCTACTTTGTAGGGATAACGATTCATTTTACGTCCGACTGCAGTCGGCGCGATGCCGAAGAAAAAGAACAGTCCTCCCCCCCCCCTTCTTTTAACCATAGATGTGCCATAGAGTACTACTGAAGTCTCCTCGAAGTCAGTTTTACCGAAGCAGTGGGTACTGTACACCTATATGTTCGGGGAGCTGGATATAGTGGTAGCAGGGACATTCCTCCACAGACCGACTACTAAAATGCGAAAGTGTCAATCTCACGATTTAAATTCCAACATTGCTTCTTTTTTAGAGTTAGTGATGTACAGCTTTTGGGATTTAGCCTCTGAAATTTGACAGGTGATGGATGCACGTAGGCAGATATATAAAGCATATTTAAAACGGTAATTTGTAAACTCCAGTATTTCATACCCTTACCATATAGTCGCCGGTGTTCTAAGTCATTTTGTTATCAAAAGAAGTCCGATTTTATACTGGCTTCTTGCGGCAAAACAGAGCGTGCTTCCAGCAAATACGATTTTGCGCAATGATGTGACATAAGCCAAAAACGACAAAAACATATATACTGACGTCCGAAATTTTATATTTCAGCAGTTCAAAGAGAACGTAATAGCGTTTGTTTTGACACCAAAAGAAGTCAAAATGTCACTCCGATCCGGCCAAGACAGATCACATGACTTAAGGTCACGAGGTCATGACATCAACGAATTTTCGAAATCAAAACCAAGACATTTGTCGTTATCTCCAAACCATGGCCTTTTGAATAACACATAACATTCGTATATTCGCAGCGATTTTATAGAACATACAAGCCGCTAAAAATATCCTTACATCCCCGACTGATAAAATGCAAGGACTATATCTCAAAAACACTGGATTTGATCGAACTAAAAATCTCAAAAATGGATTCAGGGCACTAGATAACCCTATGGTAGATTTCATATCAAAATCTGAGGCATGAGGGTGTTATTTTTGCATTTTGGTGGTCGATCTGTGGTGGAATGCCCCAACCCGGCTTCAGCAAAACTACCAGTTTTGTTTAACAAAAAGTATGTTCCTGGTATTGCTTACCTGGTTTTAAATTTTCGGCAGCGCTCGGAAGACTTCCATGGAGTAAATGGTTTCTTCGAGAGATCGAAAACGATTTTCAGATGTGCAGACATCGGCATTTGAGAACGAGTCAAAGGGTTTTTTGACGAGTTGTAGCTGTAAGATGTCCTGTGAAAAATAGCATTCGGCGTTAGTATTGGCTTCTTCGGAACGAAGGCAGTGTTTGCTGAAAAGGTTTAAAACCAGTAAATACATACAAGTAATAAATTTTAAGTCCAAAGAAACATCGTGACGGTCTTGCAGGTGGTGTTGTATGCTGTTTGTTCATGTTGTAATCATTATCCTGGTAAGTCGTCTTGTTCGCTAAATGACGAGTGAGACGCTGATTTTAAATCGGGAAAATACAAATCTCTGTTGAGCTTGCGGTCCTGTAGTTTAAAATGCCAAACACATTTTGCGCTGCTGGTCTTTATAAAGCATCACAAAAAATTTCTTCCAGCACTATCTCGCAAACACTTAAATGCAATTTACGTGTTCCCCCCTGGAATATCAAACTGCAGAGACTCCCATGCACTGCAAAGGCCTCAAAATTGAGCTTAGACGAGTGGTCGCTGGATGATTTCAAAAGCTGCGACGGGTCGGCGGCGACAACCACAGGGCAGCAGACAACCAAGTATAATTTCCATTTTCTATCCGGCCAACCTGTTCTGCGACAGGGGACAGGGAGAACTTTAGATCCCTCAGGGCATCTGAGCCGATTTCGGTGGCAAGAGCACAGGTATTGTGAAATGCTTTAATGTGACATAAATGTGGCGACAATGGTGACGCCTAGTGGATTGATTTTGGCATGAGTAAAGTTTTTGAAAACTGTCAGGTAATGCTATTTTGAGACTAATCCCCCCCCCCCAGGAAAAAAACTCGCCGGACGTAGGCCACTTCATTTTTCCATATCAGAGAGATTGATTTTTATGCACTAAACTAAACGTTACAGTGATGCTGTGTGACCTTATTACATCTCCTCGTCCTCCTCAACGGGCTGAATAATCATATTATTCATCATACCCTCCATAGCTATCACACTTTGACAGTTACGACACGGAACATTCAGCTTCAACTGGCTTCGATGCCAATGTTCTGGATGTATTGATTCATGCAGGACGCGGAGAACTTGCATTAAAGGGAACAAAAGACATCAGAGGCGCCAATGCTGGTACATGATGGGCCCGGTTGGCAGGGTATTGTTGGGTGCCCAGTGTTGGACCTGGTTAAGAAACAGAGAGCATGGGAAAGTGAACATTTCGGTTATACTTAGTGCAATGCCCGATACTGGGCAAAGTGGCTCGATGGATATGTGCAGTCACGGCTACCCAGTTCCAAAGTTTAGAGCTAATAAAACACATCACTAGAGTGCTAAAGAAGGATGTTGAGTAACAGACTGGGTACATTTTAGTTCTTCAGTTTCAATATCCGCCTTTTACGTAGGTGCAGCTTCGTATATGTTTATGAGAGTCGCAGCTTCCCAATCACTTTCAGATTTAACGTGTGACGGTGGAGGCTAGTTCAAATCGACTGCTGATGGCTAAGATTCAGTTCAGCTCTGTCTGTGCCATTGCAGTGATTTTGGAGACGCTTTGTCTTGGTCTTGAACGCGCTGATTTGACAAATTATTCGTACAGTTCAGCATACACTTTCAGGTCAGAAGCATTAATGGTCCGCAAAGGCTTAGTCTGACTCCTACCTGTTACTGTTCCACCGGGCCATCGATCACCAAACCAGGATAAATTCAGCGATAGGACCACCGGGGTATCAGTCAGGGACGACATCACAGGAGCAGTGCCGAGGTCTGGATCAGGCGGCAGCAACAGGAGCGGTGTCGAGGTCTGGACCAGGAGGCGGCAACAGGAGCGGTGACCGAGGTCTGGATCAGGAGGCAGCCACGGGAGCGGTGTCGAGGCTTGTATCAGGCAGCAGCCACATCACCGGTGCCCAGGTTTGGATCCGGAGGCAGCCAAGGGAACAGTACATCGGCTTGAATGAGGCGTGGCAACCACAAGAACGACGCAGGCGAGCACGAGCGGTCACGGCGAGCAGTCACGAGAAGGCGCAGGAGTAGAGCCCACACACGGCTTCGCTCCCACGCGCTTAAACGCACTAAAAAATACCGAACGCGTTCATTCGCCGCGGAGTCGCTCCAGCACACTCCCAGAGGAGTGTCAACCTGTCGAGGACCCGGACATCTTCACCGCATGCTGTGGGCTTGAGACGCAACTGGGGAATGGTTGATCTGAAGTATGATTTTATGCGTCGCAGTGTGCTGAAATTTCTGTCCGCAGTGCATGCTGTAGCCAGAATGATGAGCAGGAGGCGAAGAAGTTTCACGAATCCCGTCAGCATGGCCTGCTGATTCTGACTCGTTGGAAACTGGGTTGACTTTGTGAAGCGTTCTGAAGGCATTCGGTCCGCCAGAATATCCCTGGAGTATCTGCACGCGGAGCTCCAACTGGTCCGAGTCCATGCTGAAGTGGACAGCAGTGTGTTCGGTTACAGCAAGGTCGCCAGTGGCCATTGCCAGCTCGGACTCAGTCATGACCTTGTCGTCGCCGGCAAAATACCTTTCATCTGGGGCGCTTCCCAGGCTGTCCGTGATCTTTTGGTACATGCGCCGGTATCTTTTTTTGGCGTAGCCGTGTGGTGAGGCTCGGCGTCCTCATCCAGTCGTGGTAGATGGCGCGTTCTCCTCGCCAGCCGCGGTTTATGGATCTGCAGTTTTTTGGCCTTCTACAGTGCCAGCATGACCAAAACTCCTCGAAGCAATGGTGACGGCCGCTCACTGCTTGCCGCGGAACCCTCACCTGGTCCATGCTGGCCGTCACAGTCTGTTGTTCAGCCTGGATAACCGTAACCACTGGTGTGGTCGTTTGGAATATCAGCAGAGCCAGATTTAACGAGCACCAGAAATCGAAGTCCCGCAAGAAATCCGCACGCGTGCGGTGCTGTGCGCCTCCGGTTGCACGGCAGGGTCGTTTGCGCTCTCGTCCAGGGCATCTCGAATGGCCTCCCAGTTGGCCACTACAGAGGCCAGCGCCGGCTCAGAGCATGTCCTGCGTGTGGCGCCGAATTGAGCCCTTGTCTACTGTCGCCGCACAAACTGCCTGGTCTTCGCTCAGTACTCGGTCGGTGGGAACGTACTGAACTGCGGGAGCCTCCCTCAGATGTCAGTCTTGTATGTGCCAGTGTCAGTCTTGGAGAATTTCCGGGCCGATATGGACCGGGAACCAACCATTCCACGGCAAGAACTGGTACTCGCCCAACTCTTTGGGCGGCGTCAGTGGGAAAATGAAGCGCTGTGGGCAACTTTGCTACAACCGGCCCGGTTTGTGGCCGGCCAAACTCAAACCGGCCTTTTGGCTAGGTCTGCCGCGCCCTTGTTTTGACACCACTACCTCCCAACCATACACAGAATTCGGGGAGGAACGTAGCCACCTCACGGAGTCAAGTGGGCTACAGTCTACGCCAGTGGTGTCAAAACTGGGGCCCGGCAGGCCAAGCCAAATGCCCGGGTGGGCCGAGCTGCACCCAGACCGGGCCGTTTGCGGAAAATGCGCCCATATTGCTTCATTTTCTCATTGACGTCCATAAAAACTCAGCCTAGGTTAAGCCACGTCGTGGATGATTGGTCCCCGATCTTCACTGGTCCCGGAAACTCCAAGATTGACACCTCTAGTCTACACTACATATATGGCAATTTTCAAGGAATACGGGGTGGGTACCAAGTTGTTTCTAGGTGGTGCTCGAGCACCAACTGAGATATACAAAATTCTGCATGTGGATTTTGGGCGCTGAAATATCAAGCATATTGCAGTTCTTTTTCTTCTCTTAAGAAAATGCTCATTTCCTCTGGAACCATCGGCGCAGCTAGATATATGGCGAAACCTGGACTGGGTCACCCTTTAGGACCGCATTTTCTTTGTCTGTGACGTATGCGGCTGCTGGAGCAAGGCGACGCCGAGAGGTCTCCGCACAGGCTGCCAGGAAGAGGGCGACGAGGGCCAGGGGACCGAAGAAAACCGATGGAGACGGCTCTCCCTGAACGCGGCGTGCATGGACGTCGCCCGGCAGGAGGACGGAGAACAACGCGACGCCCAGCGTGCCGCTAATGCCGAGCGTCACCGCGGGGTTGCGAGAAGCCGCGCCGGGTGGCGCCACAAAACGCAGTGCCGCACTATACCACATGCACGTTTGTGGCGCCGTCTGAGCTGCAGATGAAGCCGATTGGCAGGAATACCGGACACAGGTTACCAACAGTGTGGGATGCGAACAGATAGAGGCGGAGAGTTCGTGGTAAGGGCGGAGTAACATGAGATGTCACCTGCCACGTAGCACTGCAGCTCGTATTCCGCCAGCGCGCAGCGAAGGAAGCGCGTAATATTACCGTAACACCATGAATCCAGAATGGAAAACTGACTGAAAAGTCATACAGATTTTAATGAAAAGCAACTGCATCCTAGTCAACCACCAGGACCAACTGAAATTTCCCATCTACTACCGCACCCCGACGACATTCGACCTAATCATGACCATCAACCCCAATCGTGACCCAACATCGCTGAGAAAGACCGATGTAATCTACTTTTACAAACGCGATAAAGGAGAGTGTGTGCTCCTACAGAACAGTGGCTTCGTAGGCTTCACAGCTGCATCCCTGAGCCGCCGCATCACTGTGCATCTCCAAACGGGTGGACCAAACACTCACACTAGCCTGTCATGACATACCTCTTACCAGACGAAACATGACTTAAAACACCATGATTCATGCTGCAACGTCTGAGAAGCACCGAATCCAAGTTCTTGGAACCGTATTTATCAGAGGGATTGTCCCAGACATCAACCTCCAAATAAACGCTCGAGGAGCGTTGCTGCTGTACGATGTCCCGCAGCTTACAGCCGCAGCCGTACAACATGTCGTGCAACAGTGAAAGCGACCATGCTATTTTTGCTAGCCTTTCTGTTTTATTTTAGTGTTAGATAACGTATGTATATTATTGTGTATTCTACCTAGAAGTGTATATTAGCATATCGCACGATTAAAAAAACAAAGTTGTCTTCGAGATCAACTGTTGGCAGTCTTGGAAATGTCCAAAGTAGGATGAAACTTCGACAATATACATGAGCACTTTTTGCAATTTGTATCATTTTGTTGATGAATATCATTCATGAACACTCTGAACAAGGGAAACCCATTATCAGAAAGATCGGGAATTAGTGAAAGAAACATATTAATGCCCGTTCTGCCGTAGAGTATCAACAATGCATCGATAATGATTTGCTTCCCATCTTTACCAAGACGTATATATATATATATATATATATATATATATATATATATATATATATATATATGTATATATTGGAGTAAATACGATTATACTGGTGTATCATCACTATGCATTGCCGTGTTTGAATCAATGGCTGATCCGAATGAACGGAAGACTCGTGAATCAGTAAACTAGAAAATATTAAATGAATAAAATAAACTAAAACCAGATCCGGATAAGTTTTGCAAATCTTGTGCGAATCATATCTGATTCGGATAGGTTTTGGAATATCTTGCGTGAATCATATTTGATTCGGATCAAATTATAAAAGTGGCCGTGATTCAACTGTTGGTACGAATCAACCCACAATGATTCAGTTCCTGATCCGGATCACCCGAAAGATGTCGAGCAGAGGTCTGGTTACAACGCATTGCAGACTTTACACGGCCGGTTTTTGTGTTTGCATGCATCGCGGTATGATACAAAACAGCCAGCTTCTTATTGCGCCACGCGCACACATGGAGCCGGCGGCCGGAACCCCAAGCGTTACTAAGGTCTTGTTTGCCAAGGGTGTTGCCGATGATAAATTTGTTTCATGTCATGGTGCAACGTGTTTTTCAACGAAGTATGCGGTAAAAACCATTCCATACGGGCCGGAGTGAAATTTTACGGACCTCGATATGTCTTATTGCTCCTCGGCCTTCGGCCCCATGCCAGAATTAAGGAACGGCTTTTATGAAAGGTCTTGGTAAAGAATGACAGATTTTCAAGATGGATGTTTCCCGGCCCATTTTGGCACATACTCCATATTACGGATTGCCATTAACGTCTGTCAGCGCATGTCGACACAGGCAGACATGTGTTCGGCACCATCTTCCTGAGCATAACAAAGGCGGACATCTGTACAGCACCATCTTTCAGAGCATGACAACAAAGGTGGACATATGTCCAGCACCGTCTGTCAGAGTGTGACGACAAAGCAGAACGCAGACGGGACGGCGTCCTCTCCGTCAAAGTCTCCAAACTCAGCGTATGTTCCTAAGAGGTATGTGTGACATACGGATCATCCTCTAGATCCGGAGAGGGATATTCCACCATCGCTTCAAGACTGCCAAGTTCCCAAATCACCATTCTTCTGTTCGACCAGCACGACTGTGGCGATGCACGGACGCTCTTCGGAATTGCTGGTGTGTCAGCGGCAGTGCCCATTGATTTGCGCCATCGATATTAATGATGATGTTAATCACGCCCACGTCATGTGAACGACATCAGCGGCAGGCGATTTCCTGGCGGCTCGCCTGGTGTGCAGCGGCCAGCCGTCACCCGGACGCCGCGGCACAACAGACGTGTGTGGTTCCGTGCCAGCGGACGGCACCGATTCAGTGCGTCCATGTCGCGCACCCGTCAGCGGACGCAACGGGGCACAACGGCCGACAGCACTGCTGACAGTTGGCTTAACCCTATTCCCGGAGGGCTAATGGTCGATCCCCGGCAGGGGGGGCGCATTGCCCCCCCTGAGATCTCGAGAACAACCAATCCGATTTCATCGCAACAAACGGCAATCGATTTGCCATGACGTAAACTACACTTTTGCAAAAAAGAAATTTTCAAAATTTTGAAAGCGGTGGGTATTTATATCAAAAATGTCAAAATTAGGGATATTTTTGGACTTCTTATAACACCATTTTCATGGACCGATGTCCATGAAACTGGCATAAATCGAGAGATTATGGATGGGACTTTTAACAATGGTACACACATTTGAAATTTTGAGGAAATTCATAGGCGTTCACAGGTTTTCAAAAATTGGGGATTGGTTTTCAACAGCTGAATGAATAAAAAAACAAAAACACTTTTTTGGCTTCTACTAGTCATGTTAGACTAAAGAAGTACAAATCGCATGACAATGTCTGTATAATGGCGGTGCCAGGGACATGAAAAGGGGGAACTGTCATGGTCACACGTTCTTTAGATTAACTTGAGACCTTTGACCTTAAATGACCTCCAGTGACCTTTGAGTCACTTGAAATGATTTCGTGTGCATTTAATATTATCTGTAAACCATTTCAGTCATTTGAATTTACTCTATTTCAAAAATTTCGTTTTACGGCGTTTGTGGTGTGGGGTACGCGCACTGACATTTTAGGTCATAGCTCCGTGACCTGACCTGATAACAAGCTGAAACCTCATACACAAGCAGAGGGCACCCTTTTACGTCACATATATTCCGGGGTTGGCATTTCAAAAAGTAGCGCCGAAATTATTGCTATAAAACCAAATTTTGACTTTTGACTTTCACCTGACCTTGTAAAGTGACCTCACATGAACAAAATTGTATCTGCGCATTGCCCACCTATTTTGCTAAACATCCATGTAAAGTTTTAAGTTCTATCTTAAAAACGCTATTTTTGGCAGTCATTTTTCTTTTACCCTCATCAGGGCCAAAAATGGCGTGAGGTGCCTCCCAAAAACCTTGCTTGGCTCCGCCTCTGAGCAAAATGGAATTTCAAAATTTTGTCATGGCACATAGAAAAAATAGCTAGGAAAAGTGGCCAAGTTTCGTGAAGCTGCGTCAAAAAGCCTGGAACTGGCAAGCAAAAAACCCGAGTGGGGGCGGATTCAGCCCCCCTGCCGGGAATAGGGTTAACGCCGTATTTGCAACCTCGGTGACCATATTGGATTGCAACAAACTCACTGCGGCCAAAGACGGCGAAGACGTTTTCGGCAAATGAGTATGGTACCTTCGGCCAGCATTAGTTTTGCAGGTACTTTGCATTCATCACCACACTGTAACGTCACCAGTGTGTAACTTTCACTTCAAGGCGGTTTAACTAAACAAAACTGGTGACTTACTGAGTGATGGGCGACATACTCATCGGATTTCCTCTGTAATATGTTCCGTAATCAATCGCCCATTGCTACATCAAACGGCCACATTTCGGCCGATTTTTTGGCGAGCTCATGTCAGCACAGTGTGATATGTGACAACGTTTTATGATTTTGATTTTTTCGAGTTTGCTCGATTTTTGTCGATGCACTGGTCGCGCCAGATGGCCGGCAATATATTTATAATTTCATGAGAGGTCAGTGTAAACAACCTATGACTGTACAGAAGATTGTTGTACGTCGAATTTTTATGGGCGCGGCATTTTCACATATAGCGTCAGTGCATTGTAAAGCCGTTTGTAGCAGCTGTTCCAAGATTTCGTGGTGCAAATACGAATAGGCAACGGGATTTGTTTCATTTCACCCGAACCTTTCGAAGTGGACGGCGTTGGGATCAGATTCCATACTAAGCAGAGCTTGCCATGCAGACCCTGACACCGCCGCCCAAGCGAACCCAAATATGGAGTAATTTTGCCCCAGATACCAGACCAGGTAATGCTACGGGACCACGTTATGCTGAGAACGTGTCGTCAAGCCCACGACACGTCTGCCCCATGGTTTGGGCCAAAACGCGCTGGCTCCTTGTGATAATCGAACCCGCGGCACCTACCACAAACGGTATGAGTTGAGCTTGGTACTACAGAGCCATGGGAACGACAAATGATAATGGAATTTTGGTGGGATTTGATGTGATTTGGTGGTTTTTATGTAGTCTTATGTGCCCTATTAGACATAAAAAACTAACATGTATTTGATCTCTTAGTACTACATGACCTAGGATAACATGTAATGTTCAATATGTATGCAAAAACAGCAAGCCAGAAATCGGTCAGATGTTGATCTTTGACGTAGTTGGGAACATACACTTGTTCCTAACACCTGTATGTAACCAACGCCTGGACGTTATGGCCAAACTAACTGCTTCCTCTCGAAGTCCTTGCGCAAGGGAGATTCGTCTGATGTCTTCGTCTACATCACCTGTATCGCGGCTGTGTCGACCCTGAGCTGGAGTACACAGCGATGTAGGTCAGCGCCACCAGCGGACAGACGGCGACCAGCACCAGCCTTCTGCTCTTCACCGGCTGCATCTGGTGCCGCCTCAGACGGCTACAGCCGACACCAGGCGCGTGTCTGGTGGCTCCTCGGACCACTGCGGCCCGCACTGCACGCGTCGACCGGTGGCGAGAGGCTCCTGCTGCGCTCTGGCCGCCCGGCGCTGCTGTCCTCGGGCCGGCCGGCGGCGCCGCGCTGCCTCGTTGGCGCAGGGCCCCCCAGACGGCTGTCGTTCCGATCGCGGCTCGCAAGGTAAAAGCTAATGACGTATTTTAGCACATCTGTGCTATGCAGTGTTCACCGCGTCGTGTCTGTCGGTAGGTTTACGCCTTCGTCAGACAAGGGGCGGAGGTGGGCGCCAAGAGTTTTCTTTTTACATTGCCGGCAAACAGCCCTCTTCAGGAGCTTAACATTTGCAGCTAGCAACATATCAACTTTCATGCGTAGGTCCTGGATAATAAGAAACAAGATATCAACGTAGAACGATACCCGAAAGCTTGCGCTGTCACAGCTTTCACTTCACCTGAAAGAGGACGGCTGATTGCTTTAGCTTACGAAACGCCCTATGCTCACAGGAAGGGGGGGAGGGCTGCACCTAAAACATGCCACAAACACACTTTGTAGTCAGGGATCAGATAATGGACCTGGTCTGGTGTCGGCCAGTCGTCAGCGTGGGTCGGGTGTTTTCTTCTGTATGCACTTCCATAATGTTATGCTTCGTAATGTTTCTGTATGCACTTTCGTAAAGTTAAAGCCGACTTCTGCGACGACATTAGCGACGGCAGACGTCAAAAACGCTCGAAGCACAGTGACTCGCTTCAGTAAAAGACAGGGTGCCAAACATAACGCACATGAAAAAGTTTGCCCGACAGAGATCATCGTTTGACTTTGACCCTGGTGACTGGGTCCCTGGGGTACCGTTTTTATATACCGTTTAGTCCTGATCGATTTTTGAGGGTCGTTGTGGCCAGACACGTGCCGAGATCCCGATGGAATGCAGATCATCGTTGTTTTGCGTCGGATTCTAAGTTGACCAAGGGAATATTGCGTTATCTGGGCACCGCTTTGCTCCGGAGGGACACGACCTTGCCAAGATGACGTAATGACCCACCCAGGTCAACGAGGAGTTCACTACATCACGGGGATAACTTGCACTTCATCGGGACCATGGCACATGTCACGTCCGTGAAGCTAGCAACAGCCACAGCAACGGCTGCAACAGCGAGCGCAGATTTCAGTGAAAGCTTTGCCATAGGATATCCTGACCGAGACATTTACAAATCTGAAGTCCGTTTTGGAATAGCTCTGACCGTTCGACCTCTAGAAGTCACACAGAAAATGTAAAGGTGGCAACATATTTGAGTTAACGTTGCTAATGGCCTGTATTTGTTTGATATTTGTTCTCAACTAAGGGCTAGTTTATTAACTCACTGACATATATCACAAATTACATTACATTCACACCTCTCATACTACTGCATACTCATGCTCATACATCTCATACTCACACTCATACATACAAAGACGATGCAAAATACATTCGCCTTTCACTAACCAGAGTGTCATCTACACAGTATACACACAGTATACATCTTACAAGTTAGACCACTTTTTGATCCATTTGCGTTTTGCGCCCCGTAACGAAGCTATCAAGTGTTCTGTTTTAATATCAGCTTTCAACTTTTGTTTAACCTCTTCCAAACATAAACTTGTACTTCTCGAGATGATGCGTTTGGCCAGAATAATGACATGGTTAATCAGTTGTGTATTCCCAAACCCAAACATGATGTCCTTCTCCTGAGGAATTTTCGAATGATCAGTTTCCATTTCAACTTGCCAATTATTGTCGGCAATCCATAACTCCTGAACGTCTTGGCAACTCCAGAATTTATGTCGCAAAGTCTCTCGGAACTGATCTGCACCGGAGGTAATCCCAGGAGGATAATCCCAATTTTTTCAGCATCGACTTCGTTACACGAGTCTTCGTGACTATTTTATAATGTAATGCTCGGTATAAAGAGAAAGAGGACGCCTCAGCTACACCTTTATAGACATTGGGACATTCTATCTTTAATCAACGCAGAATAATCAAAACTTATTCCGGAGAGAACGTACGTTTCCTTAATGATCTCGTACGTCATAACCCTTCTACCCTCATAAAAAACATCGTTGAAATATCTAAGACCCTTTTTATCTCAGGAAGACATGCAGCTTGTCTTGAAATTTGTCATATCTGCGTACCACAACAGGCAGGTATTCCAGTCACCTGGCATTACGTCGTATGCATCGGAAAACTCACTAAATGCACATCCGGCCAGAAGTAACTGCTAACATTTCCTGAAAGCTTTAGAAGCGAAGCACGATTTCTATCCCAAATGCACTGGCCGTGCTAATGGTCCGTATTAACCCTGTGACGGCACGGCCACATGTTGGACGCCACTGAAGGCCAGGCTGTCAGAGTTTTCCATTGTGTACGTGTATATCCTTGCAATCGGTGCTCATTACTGGAGCATGTGACTGTTGTCAGCCCTCCGTTTTTTTGTGTGGCCTCTGGAGATCAAATGGTTAAAGGCATGATAATTTTTTTTCAAATTCGTAAACAACTAGTCCAGGCTGCTTTATGGCATACATATCATTAAATGCGGTGTTCGTTGCTGGAGCCATTGCTGTGGCTGCTGCTAGCTTGACGTTTTTGCCAGGTCTTTGGAGGTACAACGGCCAGGGCTATTGTAAAATGATCATCATATTCGTTAATAGCTCGGTCAGGTTATCCTGTGGCAAAGCTTTCAATGAAATCGGTGCTCGTTACTGGAGCCGCTGCTGTGGCTGTTGCTAATTTCACGGACGCGCACATGTCAGGTTGTTGCCAGTTCATATGAAAGCAAGCATACTAGATATTTATCACGCTAAGGCTTTTTTGAGATAGATGATATTTTGGTCGTGACATCAAGTCTCAACTCCAATTTCCACAAGACATATTAATTCTACAGCAGTCGAGACCATTTTAGAATAAATTTGTTTTGCTTCCAGGGTGTCCGAACTGGGGCAACATTCTAGTTCACTCTTCTATTGCTTGTATGTTTTGTACCTTGAAAACAAAATAATGCCAGGGTTTGGCAGCCGGAGTTTGAAATCCATAACTATACGTTTTTCAGAACACGTGTGCAGTACTATCTGAGCAGGCCTTCGCCATTAAGATAATGCATCCTACGGTAATATAAACTGACTGTTCCAGAACCCTTGCATTATCCATCACACGCTCATTGGAGCTATAAGAGACGGTGACCAAATCGGAATCACCATGGAAACTGGGGGGAAAAATTCGCAATGGATGTCCGAACTCCAGGAACAATGCTGAAACCGAGCAGGTTAAGGCGCCTAAAACAAGCCCGAACGGATATGATGCATTATTCCTATGTACATGTATAGTAATGCTTGAATAAGCCTTATCTGTCAAAATAACGTATCCAACGAAAATACAAATTGATCGTTCTTCACTCCTTGCACTGCCCATAATACGCTCACGGCGGCTATCAGAGACTGTAAAAAAAAATTAAATCGCCGTGAAAAAAATATAAAACAGTATTTTGACCACGAATGTCAAGACACCCGGAATACGTTCGAAGCTGAGCGGTTGGAGACGTATAAAACGCGTCCGAACGGCGATAATGCATTATTTTCACCCATCTGCATAGTATTGAATTCCATTTATGACTCCATTGAATTGGACGAGATTTTGGAGTGCCGAGCGACCCAAAGAGTCAGGGCAGGCACATACAGCAAACGCTTTTGAAACAACACATTTGTCTTTGTACAGCCAGGCTATGCTGATGTTTTTGAATTCCTCCATCTCTCCCACAAACGCATCGAAAAACAATGACGTGTGTACACTTCCAGAGTTGCATCAGATCCGTGTCAAAATTGGAATTTTGAATCTCAGCTTGGTTGGCAGCTCATTGGGGAATGCCATGAGGGGCCACGATATCTTTGACGACTTGAAGATTGAGCTACCATCCGTAATGCAAAGCTAGGAGAGCTCCTGATGCTGAGTTACATCAGTAGGTAAACTTTTCATATCTTTTGCGAGATTTGTTGGAGATTTACGAAAATGATTGTGGGGGGGGGAATCACATAGGATTTCAGATCGTTTATTTCCAGTCATTGCCATAAGCCTTGTGTTAAAATCCCTAAATTTTGGGGGGCCAGACCCCCCTTCGCCCCATCCCCCGGGATCGCCAGCCATGACATGATGACTCAGCCGACTTAAAAGACTCGCTGCTGTGCACAGCCCAGCCCCATGCCGTTTGCGCAAGCCAACGCGCTGTTTGCCCAATGTGAGTAGTCTGAAGCGGAAAGTAGGTTGTCGCAATCCGTTTTCGGGAATATGAAGACAAAATGAAGTACCTATCCCGTCAAAAACTTCTCGAAACCAAAACATTGTCATCATTAATTTCACTCTATTTGCAACTTTTTTCTTTCTTTGTGTGTGAGGCCTCCGCGGCGTCCGCTGAAAATCGCACCGCATACACGCCGGCGGGCCGCTAGCGGTTTGCTTCTTTTATATCAACCCGCCCGCCCGGGCGGCTTGCCGCTGGCGGTTTGACGCCCTCGACCAATTGCCGCCGTGCCGCCCTGAAACCGTCCGCGTCATGTTTACTATGGCAGGGATCATAAAACCGTTACAGTCATCTAAGGGTATGCCGTGGAGTCACCTGCAAGTCATAAGTATATTCAAAATAGATCATAAGGGCCTTCGTGGGATTAAATATTCCAAAAGGATGGTGCATAAGGAGCCGCAGGTCTTCCTAATGTTCGGCAAGATACACCTCGAGATTCATCAAAACCACAGGACTGTAAGGTACACCTCAAAAGTCATCAAAGCACAAGACCGTACGATCAGAACCATCAGAGCCATTAAAAACCTCTTGAACCCCTAAAGCCTTAAAGCACTTAACGGAAATACCCAGTGGTCAGAACAAAATCTACCACTAGGACCATTAGGAGTAGGACAAACCAGTACAAAATTACAAAGGTGACATTATAACCATTGGAATTTTTCTAATGGTCTTTAAGGGATTTTTTGTGGGGTTTTAAAGTACTTCACGGAAATACCTAATGGTCAAAACAAGATCTACCACTAGGACCACTAGGAGCAGGACCACCAGAACCACTAAGAACATCAAAACCATTGGACCAGTAAATCAAAACCATTACAAACCATAGCAAATCATTCGGTGTCATTACAACTATTGAAATTTCTCTAATGGTCTCTAAGGGAATTTTTTGTAGGCCGGCTACTTTTCTGGTCATTTCTTTCCATACAACGCCATAGGAGTAAGGTTAAATTTCGCCCGTTAAGGGGGGGGGCACGGTTCCCCCCGTGCGCCCAGCGTTCCGCCACCTATGGGGAAAGACGCTTGCCGTGACAGGGTTTGGCGCGCCCAGTGTAGCTATAATGCTGCCATCTGTTGACCGTGTATGGAACCCGTGCCATCAAGGGTTTTATGAGCGTGTGAACCATGAGACCAGTATCTGAGAAGGGCGATTGGTGCCTTATCCCATGTCCGTCGTGATGTAATATGTATCACCTGCGCCCGAGATTCCGCCTGTGGGCGGCCCTGATTGACCGCGCGCGTCACAGGTCTGGCTCAGATAAATTTATGGGCCCAGGGGCAGCCTTTACGCACCAGGTTGAACCCACATGCAACCCAGATAAAGCCAACCTGCAGCCCAGACAAAGTCCACACGCAACTCAAATGAATCCCACACACACCCAAGATGAAGCCCACGCTGGCCCCACATACAGCCCACATGAAGCTCACGCAAATCCCAGGTGAGCCCACATGCCTCCCTCATATAGCCCAGATAAAGCCCACACCCATCTCATCCGGGGCCGATTTGGTTTCAGGAAATATACGTGGATGGGCCACTTATAGGTGGCCCAGATGAGCCCCACATGGGTGCCCGTATAGGACCCAGGTGGGCCCATTTGACATCGCTGGCCAGGGCTGTGGTTTCCTATCTCTTTGTGGGTGTCCCGGCACCCAGAAAATGGAAATGGGCACCCACAATACGACTTTGGCACCTACAACTAAATTATGTTTAAATATTGAAAGACAGTTATATTTTCAGTCCCATGACGTAAACCACCTAAAACCAGCTTTGTAAACAATAATCGGAACTCATTTACCCCATTACTATCCACCAGTTGCTTTTCCCCCACCACCCTCTAAGTAACATTGTGTCAAGCCGGGTCCTGGAGAAAGGTTCTTTATCAAAGGGAGTGCATCTTCTCTATAGTGATTTTCAACTGTGCCAATACGATTGAAGACGACATTTTTTGTGAATCAAAGCGTGGGTACCATTCATTTTTGCCAACTCGCCCTCGTTTACTCATATTTTACTGAGGTAGGTGAGTATCCCGGCTGCCAGCCCAAATTTAATCTATTTACCCCATTTTGTTTCCGACACTAAAATCTCCGACGAATACGGCTAGCGTATCGATGCGTAATAGCCTCGTAATGGCCTCAGCGATGTCGAAGCTCACAGCAGTTGACGAACACCAAAATTATGACGGCGGCCATCATAAACTCAGGCAAGTACCGCTGTAGTTCCTCGAATCTCCTCCGCAGGTACGTGTTACGTGAATAGGTCGAAATACGTTAGTGTTGTTTGTCAGAACAGTCATCGTTACGTTTGTAACTGCGTCCTTTTGCCTCCTTTCTCTAGTATTGTGCATTGTATTTTGCCCATCGATATCACTGTCGATAAATACAATAACTAAAATGCATGAAGTATTGGTCTAAGATGACCAAAATGCACTTTTCATTGACGTGATAATCCATAACAAATCTTAAATATTCCCCGGAGTGCGTTTTTGGGATAACGGAAAAAATCAGATATATTCCTTCTAAGGATGTCGCCGCCATAAAGCCATCTATGATTTACGGAAGTCATTCTTCTGTAATTTACTTCCCGTAGTACCCTTTTGAATTCATTTCTTTGAACTTCAGACATAAACGCCGTTCACGACACTCTTCCCCCCCCGACAGGCAGTGTCTGGATGTCCTCATATGCGTTTTGGGTACCCACAATTATTTTCCGAAAACCACACCCATGTCGCTGGCTGGGTTGGTGAGCATCCGATGAGTCCGCTAGATATTGACCTTCAGTGACTTTGAACTTTGGCAGAAAATAACATCTGAACGTTTGAGTGTTACAATTTAGAACTTAATAGGTTGAATAGGCCAGAAATTGGTCTACGATTATGCAAGTTCCATCGAATTTGAAATAGTCCGGAATGGGCCATTGATGATGTAAATGGGATGTTCCAGGGCAAAGCGACCATGCGCCTACCAAAATCAATACACCATACTCCCAAATTTTTGTAAATTTAGTCTGGTGGGTAATCGGTAATTGATCTTTCATTCTTTTCACTTCTTAGCTCGGTCGCGCAAGCGGTTTTTGTGCTAGAGCACTTTGAAATCTTGAGATGTGATGGTTTTTGGCCAAACTCTTGATGAAATAATGTGTATTATTTCGGTGACCAATGAACACATTTTCAGAAGCTGCGTATCGTTGTGATGAGAACGAAAAGCTACGTCTTTTTTTGCTATTCGCATTTTCCGAAATATTGTTTGGTTTTTATTTGACCATGAAACCTATTTTAAAGGCGAAATTTTGAAGGTGTGGCCAGTGATTCGGACTGAAACTTTTCACAGGTAAAATGTCCTCTAAAGAATTATCATTTGCTCTGAATCGATAAAAGCTCCCCATTTTAGTTTTTTTTTTTAAATATTACAGATTGCATTTCAAGTTCGCGATGCTTTCACCGAAAACGTCCTTTTCAGGAAATTCCGATTTGGACCGGCAAAAAGTAATATGCACGATTGGCGACAGCAGTTCTGAACACTCAAGGTCATTATTTTCTTTCATGCATGTGCTACAAATTCCGTAATCTCATTATATTTACTATCATATGTCGCCGTTGCGAAGATGTAATTATGTCTTTTTTTCCACGATAGATGGCCGTACTGCATAGCCTTGGCCACAGGGAAGTGCGTGCTAGGGGCTGTGGCACGTTCAAGCTCACTTTACACGTGCGACAATCCGTCTCGGACTCGACCGACGTGGACTTGACGGACGAACGGAATGACGCCGCCCAGATTTCGATGACGTGACACCTCGACGGAGTCGACCGAAAATGCAGTCAGCTAACCGCGTTCAGAGGATCATACCCCGCAGTTTCGTTTGTTGACTTCTGCTATGAGTTGCGAGATTTACAAAGGCTGTCGATTGGGCCGGCTGGGAAGATTCTGTACTCTTTTTAACCCGCCCCGTACCAGTCGTTAGACCCGCCTTTCCCGCACCCGGGGTTGTCTGGACACCAATTTCCCTTCCAGCTCGCAAACCATAACAGTAGGAAAAAAAACGCCGCAAAAGTAGAACATACACCAAGCAAAACAAATCAGTTAAACTGAAAAATATAATTGTTATTTGCAAATAAAAGTTTGTGCTTTTACAACGCGTTCTTCCGCGTGCGCCATGCAGTAGCAGGCGAAACCTGCCTGCTACTGTCAGCCCAGCTGTACTAGCAGAGGAGGAAGCAAGCAGCATACTGCCTTCTTCGTTCTACAAAGCATAGTTATAACCATAATTTGCAGGAAGACACGACCGCGATGTATCTGACGCATATCCTTTGTGATGGGCGGGGTTCAGAGCGCACACCTCCACCCTCTAATTTGTATATTTATGGGTCAAAATATGCCAGCATATTTCCTAACTAATCTTTCAAGGCTCATATAGGTCATTGAATCGAGATGACATTAAGTGATTTTAAATGACCTTGAACCCCTTGACTGCGCTAAGTGGTACACATCAGGGCTATTTGTGGTGGTCTATGACCTCGTGTAAGTGGTGGTATATGACCTCGGCTTGACCTGCGGTGCACTGGCCGAGGTCAACCATCTTTTTTTCACGCTTGCTCATGGTGCTGTGCTATAATGCCATGCACTATGCCATCTACTCCTCAAATGCGGTTTTTAAAGAAAAAGATAATAAAATGCTCAAAAGAGAATTTGTCGGAAATCGCTAAACTTTTTTCTTGACCTTGATCAGTGACCTAGCTTTTCGATACATTCCAACATAAAGGTTTTAAGGCCATTGGCAATATAACGCCATACACCAAACACAATTTGATATCTTTGAGTTTGTTAATGCTTTTACAGTCTAAATTATTTTTGGCATGGGTGCCTTTGACCACACCTAGGTCATTGATCTGACCCGACCCAAAACTGATATTTGTCCGGAATGTGCGCAATAGATGTGAAAAAGGTACTGAAAATTTGTCAGCACCAAGCGCTGCCGTTTTCTCGCTATTCTGAAGTCCAAGGGTTGTGTCCAAACACATCAGCAGCGCCAAAGACGCCATTCTGGACCGCCGGGAGGAGGATGAAAAATTGGTCTCCGTGGTAAAGGAGCTAAGAAACGACTCAGAAGGCCACTTCAGGTATTTTCGCATGCCGTGGAAAACATTTGATACCATACTGAGTCAGAAGTCGCCCACAGCTCAGTCTGTGTTCGCATTTTTTTCGAAACCAATGGCCACCGGTCTCAAGCTACGGTGCCGAACACAGTTACATGTTAATCTATGAAGAGTATTCAATGATGATACGGTGACGAGCACATCAACTACGCCCATTTCCGTAGTTCTTTGTCCATTTTGGCACCCAAGACGATTGGACTTGCCGCACCGCCTGCCGACTGCCCAGTCTGCGACGACATGGACTGAAAACTTGTATTTTTAAGTTTGCGGTCGATTCTGTCGCGAACGACACCGAGTGTTTCTGTTACCTGTATTTCTATTTAATGTTTGTTCATAACAGCATAACATATATAACATAACATGATAACCTCCTGAAGCGCCTACCATGAACGATTTGTAGCTGCTAACTCAACTGTTAGCTGTTATCATAAACCATAATATATGTTCCAATTTCCGCCGGTAGCGGACGAGGAAATGTCAATATGCCATAACTTATACTTAAATGGATAGTGTTAAACATAAAAATGGGAGCTTTTATCGATTTTAAATGAATCAAAACCGTTTGGAGAATATTTTGCCTTTTCACAGTTTCAGTCGGAATCACTGGCCACACCCTCAAAATTTGACCTTGAGGACAGGTTTCAGGGTCAAATGAAAACCAAAAGAAATTTTAGAAATGCGAATAGCAGAACATCGCAGAATTTTGTCTTCATCACAACGATATCCAGTTTTTGAAAATGTGATGAATGGTTATCGAAATAATACACATTAACTCACCAAGGGTTTGGCCAGAAATCATCAAACTGAAAAAATTCAGATTGCTCTAGCACAGAAACCGCCCGTCGGATGGAGCTGATAGTAAAAGTGCAAATCTGACATCACAACCACAGATTACCCCCTGGACAAAATTTCATTACAGTTTGAGACTATGATGTGCTGCCTCCTGGTCGATGTCACGAGGATGCCTCAAATATGAATGTAAATGAAACTTTACAGACGTGAACTTTGGTTATTGTGACCGCTGGAATAATACGAACTTTGGACATCATCGTGAAGACCCCCGGTAACTGGGTAAGTGAACACGTTAAATGTACTGTGTATCAGAATTAATGTCATTTGGAGTTGCCATTTGTGTCACTTAATCTTCACAATTCTTCACTTTCTTGCTGAATGTGTATGCAATGCACAGTGGGGTCACGAAACTTCCAGTAACAGTCACTGGATCATTTGGATGTGTAGGTTGTTGCAGTCTGCCGAATCGCTTCTGAATGACAAAATGGTCCCATGACATGAAATCATTCGGGGCTATGCGTCAGTTGAAATACATTTTGAAAGTCATTTGAAAATCATTTTGGCGTCGAATTTGCGGCACTCCACCAGATTTTCTCAGGGGGAAAAAGCAAAATGGTGCATAGCACTGGGCCTCCCATGGCATGTTAACTGAGGGGACAATCTCCCCCCCCAGTGATGGGGCAGTCCGCCCCTGAGAATGGATATTGCCCCCAGCAAAAGCAACAAAAATGGGTTGGAATTATTACAGCATTCCTGTTTTGTAGCTGGCCATTTGAAATGATGCATTTCTGCCTACTTGTAAGGTTTCCAGTGATATTCTTTGATCTGGTATGAAAAGTGTCCTGGTGTGTCAGCCAGTTTTTGTTAATCATTGTTGCACATTGTGTGACCCTGCTTATTATATTTAGACCATTTTTGCTGCTTCAAGGTATCTAAATTGACATGCCAGCATCCCTACCAAATGGCCATCCATAGGTGAGCATGGATGTGCTAGCTGCACCAGTAGAAAAGATAGTTGACATAGACAGTAAATATGCATCAGTCATGACTGATAAATCAGTCATGATTGATATTTGAACACAATGGTGTCATGTCTCCAGCATCTTTATGGTAGCAGCAAGTAGTAATTATACTGTATGTAGGCACTGAAGCTTACTGGAAGTACTAAAATTTAAAATAAAAAGACAGCTTACTATGACTTGCTCTCAGACATGTGCTCAGTTCCACTTGACTGGAATTGGTTATGATTCCATACCTGGGCTGATGGCTGTGAATCTGAATCTAATTCTAAGTGACAAATTACATGTGGAATCAATTCCAAATCCAGTTCCATTGTGTTTGAAAATGTTTGATTCTGAATCTGAGTCCATTTCCAATACAACAATTTCATTATGCTTGTGCATTAAATAATATTAAGTACTGCTAACCATGCATTTTGCCAAACATCACCAGTGCCAAAGTACTGGTGAAAATAGATGCGGAAGGACATGGTTTTCCAAGTTACATTGTTTTGTGGCATATTTTGTGGTTTATCAAGTTTTCCTTCTTTAATGTGACACTGAGACTATAGCCATATTTTTGTACAAAATTATGTATATGTATATATATATATATATATATATATATATATATATATATATGTATGTATGTATACATACAGCATTCCACTTAATGGCATTCTTCAGTGAATATCAGCACAACCTGAAAGCAGATTTTAAGGCTTTCAGACATGTTTTTCTGGTGGTGCACATTGAGAAAAGGAATGACTGAAAACATTCCTGATATCAGTAGATTTAAGGCAGTTGGAAAATTATTCACTTATCAGTGAAACAGGAATTGCAGTACTCGGCCAACGGCTTTACAATGATCTTTGTTCGGGAAATGTTTCCATTCAAAATCACATTGTGGAAAGGTATTCAGTTAAATGAAAAAAACTGTTGTCATGTCAGTTACAATTGGTTTTTGAGACTGATGATGTATTCACATTCAGAAAGCATTGCCATTACTGCTGAAGTAAATGGATATTTTTTTATTATGGCATGTTTTTTTTGCTACAGTGAAAAAATTAGCAGCTACAGAAAATTCTGCATTGTCTTTGCATATGGAAATGTGGTGTAGGAAGGATGAGGATCAGATGCAGTACAAAATTTTGAATGCAGATTGCTTTTGTAAACAAAAATGGATTTTCATCTTTTAATAATATCTATTTCTTAAAGAAATTAAAATAGGAAAGTAAGCATACCATGTTATCTGCATTAACATTAGCAAAGCATTTCCACATTATGATATGCAGTTCTGGCACTCATACAACATGTCCAAAGTCAATAACAATTTACATTCATCACCAGGAAAACACCTATAAGGTGGTGGAGGAGACAGTTGCATAGTAACAGTACCTATTCACCAGTGCCCCCAAGAAACTGGTGTAAAAGTGATATTTGTGTATTCTTTTCTCCCATGTTTATCTTGCCTTGAGTTGGAGATCCTTCAACCTGGTGTTGACTGTTCTAAATCTTGGAACACAATCTCATTCCCCATGGCCTACCTACCTACCTGACAGGCAATGTTCAGCCCACACAACCAGAAGAAATAGACCACAAGACATGAAACTGTCAATTTAGTTCTGGTCCAAATGGAAGCAAATCTGGATTTGGCTCTGATTGCGGGAATCGAGCACAAGTCGGCTTGCTCTCAGTAACACACTGTGCATTTTTGTAGCTCAAGTTTTTACAAAGTGTGCCTCATAGTTATTGATTTATTTGACGAAAGCCTACAGCATTGATAATTTTAATTTACCATCAGATGTAATAAAATCAACCAAAAATACCATGGATAGCAATTTTGCCCAAATTCCTCCCACCCCCATGAAAATGTGAAAAAGCTTGACTGTGTGAGACATTTGATGTGTCATGCATTTTTTCAATCATGACAATGGCATTGAGGAGAAATAAGAGAAAATGCACATAATGGTCAGAGCTGAACTAGCCATGCAGGCATAGTAAGTGAGAGATGGTATTTTTTGGAAAGGCGAATGTGGAGCAAAGGCACAACCAGTGGGGGGAATCAGATAATTTAATGCTGTCCATTGACACTCGTGCATGTTTTTTTTTGCAGGTGCTACAGTGGTGTCAACATAATAAAACAAGATTTGTGTAATATTGGTCAGAACTAAACAGTTCATGTAGAGGGGGTAAGTGAGAGAAGGCATTTTTGCTAGGAAGAATGCCAGGGAACAGAGCTGCAGCCAGTGGGAGAGATATGGCAGTGTCAGTACTTTGTATCATCTTGTACCACATAGGATTTTCACTGTGACCAGTGGTAGTTGCAGATGACATTGACCATATGCGACCTTGTCATAAAACAACATAAACAGTTTATATGACCTTGCATTTTACAGGACATGAAAACACTTCAGAGATGATAACAATGTCATACTTTAATTTTATTCCCCTGCCCATCATGCTGGGGCACATTCCGACATGGGGGATTGTTCACCCTCCCTGGGATCTTCAGGACTATCCATTCAGTTTCAATGCAATAAACAATTGTTCGCCATGATGTGAACCAAATTTTTATGAAAAGAAGTTTTGAAAATTCTGAAAGGTATGGATACAGGTAAAGGGTGGAGCAGCATAAATGTCAGAAAGCCATTTTTTTACTTATTATAAAAGACCAGATTGGATTCCTTTGCTTTGTCTTCCCCTCCATGTGATGCACTTCAGTAACTGCAGGACTTTGTCTTTGAAGTACGAGTTACTTGATTGGCATGTATTGTTATTCTAATCAGGCCTCAATTGATTTGGGAATACTGAGTTGCAATCTTCCAAGGCTGAGTGGGTTCCTCAAACGATGGCCATATATATTGATTGGTCCGATTTATTGCGTGAGAGGGGGACAGCAGTATATCCTTGAGAAATTGCGTTGTCACGCGTAACTCCGTAGAACGACTGCCTTGCTCCTGATCTTTGATATCTTAAGAGTCTTGCGAGATTTTGGAAGGGATGTTGAAGTTTTCGTCGGGATATCGTTTTTAACCCTTCAGTTTTTACCCATATTTCTTCGGGTGCTGTTGGTGACGGTGATGGTTGTTGGTGCATATTATGATACATGGAGATGCCATTTGGATTATTTTCATTCATTTTCTGTTTCTTTGGTACAAGAAAGCTGATTTGTGAGTGGTACTGTCTTGCCAGTTCCATTTCGTTTATCCTGATTGTTCTGTGACGTTCTCCGTGTGCCACGCAGGCTTTTGTTACTGAGAGGAGTCAAGCTGTCCACAATGGAGGCAATGCCACGCCTGCCAATGATCAGCTTTCAGCTAAAGCAGGTCCAGAAACAGACGTCTTTTGCCAACTTCATAAAACGAGTAAGTGACCATGTGTTCCAGGATCAGTGTGCAGTTGTGGTAGTTAATCCATCCCATGCAGTTGGGATGACTAGTATGCAAGATGCACATGTTATGAGGTGGCAGTTTATTCAGCAGCTTGTTTTGTATGTCGCAGTAGTGTTTTTAAACTAAGCATGCCCGTGTAAGAAGCTAAGAACAATAACGATAGGTCTTGTATCCTCCAGACCACCGGTGCTCACCACCATATAAGTAAGTAAAGTATCTTGCCTTACGGGAAGGACCGATTCGCTGCCCTCCCCCCCTCCCCATATCTCTCGCCTTACGAGGAGAGGCCAATTCGCCCCCCCCCCCTCCACCCACGCCGTTTCTCTGCGACCTTGGAAAGACATGGTGCTACCGCGTGATACTTTGAATAGCGGTGTTGTGTTGCGTTTCGTATTTTTTTGACAAGCCCCAGTGATGGGTCACGTCAGTCTACTGAGGTATCGGGTCATGTACGAAGTCATGTTATGTAATTTCGCAGCTTTTTCGTACAAATAAACGTTATCCTTGTTCAGCAGAAAGCTGTATTTTTATAGAGCGTGACTAGAAATGTTTTTGAAGGCATTATGGCATCCGCTGGCCTTTCAGACGTGAATTGATGTAAAGAGGTTGGTTTAATCCTTTTCGACCCTTTGAACGTTTCAGAAACCATGAAAATAATGCACATGGTATAGACCGTCTCTTTGGTCTTGAAGGCTGCTAAAATGTCACATAAAGTCAGGTCACAACAATTGGGAACAAAACATTACGTTTCCTCGACGATTTGCTTTCGAGCAACCAGTCACTCGAAAGCCAGTTCTAAACCTGACCTGAAGTTCCACTTGACGTGACCTAGGGCCATCATGAGCTTCGAAGCAAGTGTTGGTGTACCGGAAGTACGCTTAAAACATAGTGACTGGTAAAGTACGCTTAAGTACGCTTAAAACATAGGACATTTACCCATGACCGTTGGTCAAATGTGACTCATTTCTCCGAGGAACGGAAAATGCTATTTGATCCGTGCAGATCTAGCATGACTGGGAGTGCTTCGCCACCGGTAAGAATCGCGTAAAGATGTATCCTGCTTCTACCGTAAAACAAAGAACGACCTGTTGCACGGCGTTTACCCGGCCGTTCTGTCAGCCGTAGATTTTGAACGTCTGGGTGGTCAGATCAGCCCCTGTCGCAGGCTAATAAGTGAAAATAAACTCCGTAGGGCGGTCCGCAATTTAGTGAACGTAAACAATTCAGCTGTTCGTACACAAAAAAAGTGGAAGCACACTTTTGCATTAGTCTTGTAGTGAGTGCTCTGTAACCCGATTATGAACGGTTTAACGATAATAAACGATGGCGCGGCGCGTCGCGTTGCCATCGAGGTGTCGTCGCGCTCCGAATCGGGCTCTGACTCTGACCCAGAGTACTGGGACGAAGAGAAGCGCCTAGGGCCGCCCCTAGCTGGCCCTAGGACGCTCCTTTTTGTATTTTATTGTTTTCTTGGGATGGCACCGTATTTTCTCTTTATGAGGCTCCATCGTGGCAAGGATCTTGAAAAACCTCACCAGTATCCTGTTATACGGGTTCATGCAGCAGCACCTGCAAATGGATTTCTCTAAGTGCAAGTTCTTCTTAGCTCGGATGCTGCCGCGCACGGTCGAACGGTTGTGGATCACCGACAGGTCCTGCGTTTTGATTGCCACGAGTTCGGTTTTCAAGAAACGTTGCACCGTGTGATTTAATATTTTGTCATTAGTTGGTAATAATTGGTAAGGTATTGGTCAAATAATGGGAGATTTTCGATTGCACCCAAATATCACGAATGTGGTCGATGTGATTTCTACAAAACTAAAGAAAAGAAATTAAAAAAAACAAACGTTTTTGTTTGACCCCGTTTTCATGTGCTTAAGACTGGGACGACGGCTGGCAGCATGATTATTATATTAATGCAAAACATGACCATTAAACTACCAGAATTGTGTTATGTTTGCGAAAAATAAAGCCTAAAAGTAGAGATCAAGCTTTCGGCTTACGCCATCTTCAGGCCGTTACATTAAGCAAAAAATCGGATTCGATTTACCACATAAACACTGCACACTGCACACCATGGTTTTCGATTGCGGAGAAACTGACCTTTCACATTCCCAGTTATAGTCAGATAGTGAAAGAACTAGACAAGCTCCATGTTGGAGAGGTACGTGTAGTGACAGGTACGTGTGAAGGGTAGGTACGTACGTATAGGTACGTGTAGAGCCACAATTGTGACAACCCGGTGATGCCTGAAGGACAAACACGTCATAGAGGCCGAATGACAGTTATCCTAATGACAAAGTCAGAGGCCGGGAACTAGACATAGTATTCATCGTACGCTTTACGTTTCGTATTTGGTTGGAGTTGGCCTCTGCGAGATCTTTGCCCGTGCGAAGGAGCCCAATCGGGGAGCTGGTATTTAGTTCTGAGTTTGAAGCATCAGAATGGAATTTGACAACGTGCTCACCCGGAGGCGTGTCCAGTTTGCGCAGGCGGGCGTCACCAAGTTGTTCGTTAGAGTGATAACGGATCGGCCGATTGTGTTCGCCGACGAAGAGCAGTTTATGCCTCTGCGCTTGGCGCAATTTGCAAGTGATTCTGCACACAGCGTTTTTCATCAAGCGTTTGTCACGAAGGCCGCAAGAACAAGGATGACACCGCTGCCTCCCGAATGGGCACTGTTGGGGTTGTAACGTCGATCTAACCAGGTTGTCCTTTGATGTGGGTCCATCCAAACTTGAAAAGTGTTCTTCGGACCCCGAATGAAATCGTGTCAGCAATATATGGCAGGCGCTTGTAGATGGGGGCTTAAGCTGGCACCCGCAAATAATGCATAAGGCGATCAGCACGTCTGTTGTTTCGTTCACTGTAAGCTGTACCATATACAGTCGAACAGTTTCAGAACGTGGTTGGGTGTAAAAAAATAATTTCCGTCGAGTTTCCCCCAGTTTCCCCCAGTAGTTTCCCCCAGGACTGGCGCGGATCAACGTCTTTTCATGTTTGAAAAGGAGAGAATGGGGGGACCGGCCGGGAGGGGGGCCCACGCTGCCCATTCGCCCCCGCTCTTGGGCTTGACGACATTCTGTATCTGTCCCTAACGATGGCCCCATTGGTCACGAGGGATCCCTTGATCCGACTTGCCGCCGCCTCCCCCCCCCCCCCTCCGGGCGGAATCCTGGCTACTCCTCTGTTGCCTATTCCTTAGATAGTCTCAGACATTGCACCACCCGGAGGACAGCAGCTCGACAGCGGACATGGTGGAAGCGTGTTTGTGACCCACAGCCGGCAAGCGTATTGCCTTCTTCCGCCGCAGAAGGCACTGTTTTATCGCTTTTATTGTTCTTTCTGCAGAAGGGCGCCGCACGCGCTGCGCGTGCGGTGTGCACTTACGCAACACTGCGCGGCTTTGCGACGTCTGTCAGTCCTCCGTGCATCTTGACGTGCGTAACATCTCGCTTGGGCGATGAATTGTAATTCGTTGCAATGCCACAAGGTCCCATTTACACTTCGAAGACACCCACGTGGTCAGCAAGGAAAAGTAAATAAACGGACGGCGGAAACGACCGGAGATGTGTTCCAAGCAGGATATTTTTAAGGCGCTGATTTCGGACCAACTGATTTGAAATCATTCAGACTATTTCATGTTCGTTTAAGGGCTACCAGAGGGCTTTATATTGTACGCCGTTCTAGACGGGCACGGGATTTCACCCGACTTGACCTGTGCCTTTGACAGGTAACCATGAAGGGTACCGTCAGATATGCAAGCCTTGCATATATGATGATGCAATCTGATCCGATGCACAGGACTTATTGAAGCCTTGCATTGCAAGACTTAAATAACTCCTCTGGTTGTTCCGGTTTCTCTAAATGTGAAACGTTTTGTTCTGTGGCCCTCCAAACAATCCGCTTCGTGATTTTCACCAATTTCAGGTCATTGACCTGATTTGGGACGTCACAGGTTAGCTTGAATCCATAAAGCCGGATATCATTGACTTTTTGTCACGCCCAGCAACATGTCTGCATTGTTTTCCGGCTCGAGCTGAATTTCGGGCCACTCGCCAGGGGGTTTTAACGAACTGTATGCATTGGAATATTCGGGCCGAATATTCGAATCTTTTGAAATTGTTGTCATTACATCCTAAAAGGTACCATCGAAATGTTATGTAAAAAACACCGATTCACGACTGCATGCACTAGTTACAGAATTTCAAAGTTTTGGCCGGCGCCGAGCACCGGGCGGACGGCGGCCAGGCTCTGCCGAGGAGGGGGCGTGGCATGACGTCAGCGGCAGGAGGCGCTCTGATTGGTAGTGAAGCTTCTTTTCTACCGTTTTCGTCAGCGGCGCCCGCCGTGCAGCGTTGCGAAAATCTCGTTGTCTTTAACTCAACGTTTCCGTGTATGTATTAAAGAAATCAGGGAGATAAGACGTGTATCGTCGTTTACGGACTTGTGCTTGTCCATTGGTGCCTTTATCTAGACTTTACTAGTCACAGGCTTTGAGATCCAGGCCGTTCTCGGTCTCATGCAGGCGGCCATGAGAAAACATATTTTGGGCGTAAATGGCTTACACATTATCCAAAACTAGAAAATGAGGTCAGTTTCGAGCTGTACTCGTCACGAGTTCTCCAACGGTGTGCTTATTTTTATCGTGCGAGTAACTTTTCGTGAGCTGGAGGGGGACGGTCGACCCCCCGCCCCTCCAGTCGAGCGTGCATGGCGCCGACCCACAGTCGGGTGCGGATTAAAAATAGGTCATGAATTCAAGTAAACAAATTTGACCTAAGAAGACCAACTTGTACGGAAACATATTCCTTGGTTCTTCCTTTTTCAAATGATATGTGGTTTTGCCCTTACTTTTCTGACCATGCGGATATAGTGGCATTTACAATCGTTCGTCGGCCTTGACTTCACATTTTCAATGACCTGTTTTTCATGATCTCTTGACTTCATAACTTTATTAACCCCAAAATCGAAAACAGGGCCCAGAACAGCCCTTTTGACTCATTTTGAACAAAATCTGAGGTCGTGGGATTAACTTCTCCATGCTTATCTTGGTGATTTGTGCGGGAAGTATCCATGTGTAGCTTCCAAAAAAAGAATTGATGCGCCAACTCAGAACCAAAACCAAATATCCAACCCTGTGCTATGATGAGTAAAAACATATGGAAAGACTCATAAAGGTGCTACCGCAGGTAAGTTGGATAGCGGAGACGGCTTGGCTCTGGCGCAAAAAAAAACGAAGGGACTGAATCTGTCCCCGCATGGAATCGAGTTATCTGTAATCTGAGTGTTCCCAATCAAGATGCAAAAGAAAAACCAACAAAAGTTGGAAGTCGCGGTACACAGCAGATGTAAGGATGTCTTCCTCCAAACAACTGTTCTTACTGCACTTGTACGTAATACCTTGAAGCATTTCCTAGCAGCAATAGTGTTTTCACCTTCACGACAGCTGTGTTGAATATTTGCCATCCACATAGCGTTCCATCTGATGGCATCTCATTTGCTGCACACCCGATGCTTTGTCATCCAGACGGCTGTCATGTGTATGACCCTGAGAGAGATCGTGCCTGCCGCCAGTGCATCGCCACCCAGTATGGGGACGACCCCAACTCATTTGCCTCGGAGATGTACGAGCTGGACACACTGCGAGCGGCCGCCACCCGGCCCGGCCATGACCTGCAGGGCCTCGCCGCACTCAAGCGCTACTTCTGTCAGCTGCAGGCGCTTGCGTGCCGGTTCCCCGAGCTGGGAGAGCGGCATGTCGACGACTTAGCGTTTCACTGGTGAGTCGGCCCCCGGACACCGCCTGCCGTCACCGACGCCGACCAGAGTGGGCTGTCGGCATCCTGGCTGGGGCTGGCGTCTTACTTTAAGATGATGGGCTTTGAAGTGCATTGTGTTTAGTTGAATAACTTAAGCGGTTGGCCCTGTTGTGGCGACTGTTTCTTTTCTTAGGCCTGGCTGCAGTTCATGGTGTCTCTTCTGATGGCAACTACTTGTGATTTTAAAGGTGCATACGTAGCTACACATAAGCCTTTGGCTTTGTCCGCTTGTGCCTTTTTTCCGTCTTAATCGGGGAAGGCCTCTTTTGGTGCCGTTGCCGGAACGCGAATGGTGATGGCGTTGTCGTTGCGGTGCTTTCATTAAGGACCTTTACTGGGGATCTGGCCGCCATCGTCATTGTGGTGTGCCAGGCAGGACCTCTACTGGGGGTCTGGCGCCGGCTGACGCCGTTGTGTTGTACCAGGCAGGACCTGTACTTGATGTCATCGAGCGCTGTTCACGACCCCACGTATGAGATGGCCGCCGTCATGTACAACATCGGAGCGCTTCACACGAATCTGGGCGCTGCCGACCCGCGCCAGACACCGGATGGCATGAAGATGAGCTGCACTCACTTCCAGTGCGCCGCCTGGGCTTTTCAGGTGGGTAGAGGCTGGGCTGAGGCTGAGGAGGACGAGGGAAGGGTGTGGAGGTCTGATGGTGGGGACGGACAGTGGCCAGCTGAGGAGGATGAGGGAGGGGGTGGAGGTCTGATGGTGGGCACGGACGGTGGCCTGCTGAGGACACCGGAGGGGTGTGGAGGTAGGGACACCGGAGCGCTCGGGCAAGGGTGGTCAGTTTGGCTCCAACCCCCCCCCCCCCTCCCCCCAGGATTTCGAAAACAAACGGGGCTAGAACCACCAAATGTGTCGGGTATGTGACACCTGAAAGGAGCTCCCTTGTATAGAAGTTTGGTGTTTGTAGAGGGTGACCTTTAAGGTTAAACGAGGTCAACAGGTCACGTTTAGTGCGGCTATTCAAACGTTTGCTTTTACCACGAATACCGTTGGTCACAGCGCCAAAAGGTATGAGCCATTTTTGAGATGCTGTTGTTAGTACTTGTGCTTAAAATGGTGCTTCGGCTCAACCTAAGCCATGTGACTAATTTCATGAGGTGCCATATACCTTGTTTTGTGGTTTCTTTACCTCCATACTTCTGGCGCTGAATTCAAACGTGGCATTCAAAAATACCTTACGCATCAAATTTCTGCCATCAAGGTCACCCGAGCCGCCTTAGGTCATCCAGAGTCACTGACGCAAAGTGACCTTGACAAAGCTGAAATCGTGAAAATGTGCTCCACAGAGCCAGCTACCGTCATCTGGTACGATTTTATAATTAAATCAGGTACTTAGCACTGATGCTTAAAAACTCCAGCGTCCTCAGAGCAGTACGCGGGCAGGGCACGGAATGCTAGAACAGTGGCAAAACCCATGTGACTCATGTCCCTTTGACACCTGACACCTATTCATCCCAGCGTGTACCATACCCAGGCAGTTTTGGGCACTGAACTCCAAATCGGCGCAAAAGAAACACCGTAGAAAGCAAACTGCTGCAGGATGAGTTGTACCAAGACTAGTATAGTTCATCTCAGGTCAGTGACCCCATATGACCTAGAAGAGATCAAAACTATTGGAATGTGTGTTCGATCATACCTTACATTGTTTTGTATATGTTCGATCGCCCCTGACATTGTTTGGTATCATTTTAGCCTTGAGATGGGCCTTGAACAAGAAGTTGGTGGTGTTCCATTGTTTTTGTCTTTACCGAAAACGGGAAGGCGCGAACACATTTTTGGTCATCTCTCCGTGATTTGAACTGATATCGACCTGAAACGAGGTTCACTGGTAGAAGATGGAGTGACCTTTACATATGTTTCACTTTTTGGCTACGATGATAAAAACGACAGTTCTTTTTTTCGGAAATGCCTTTTGAATTTTGGCATCGATTTGACCTCGTGAACTGACCTCAGATCATCCAAAGTTATTTTTACAATTTTTGACCACTTGATTGTGTGTACATCAATGAAATGGTTGAAAGTCTGCCTCTAAAACTAAGTTCGTGGCAGCAGTTTCATGTTTATCCAAAAAAATGATAATTTTCGAAAACTGTGACTTGACTTTGTTCTTGGTTTTTCGTTTGTCCTTGGGCGCAGGTTGTTAGAGAAGGTAGCCTAATTGTTTTGTTATCATTATCATTGTTATTACTTCGCTGTCGATATCCTTGTTGTTGCAATTGTTGTTGGTCGGAGTCTGCTTCGTATGTTGCGACTCTTCCGAAGTGTTGTACAAACTGAGCAATATTTGGTTGTCCTGCGTATAGAGGTGCGTAAAACACTCAGGTGATACCTGTAATGACATTTGCTAATGTCATTTAGGCACCTGTCAGAATCGGTTGGCCTCTGATAGACTTGTCTTGAAAACACTATTTCCTCCGTCGATGTCAGGGTCAAGCAAAGCATTTCATTGGTTGTTTCTGATGTCGGTCGTAAATTTTACGACTGATTCCTCTTCCATTTTGGTGTTCAGTTGGTTGACCTGTCGGACATCGCGTACTTGGCAAAAATGTCGTCGACGTATCGACAGATGTATTGATGGTGTTGGCTGGACATCTTCAGTCACGTTGTTTTGAAGTTTGCACTTGTACATGTCTGCAAATAGACATCCCAGATGGAGTACATGGTCTCAGTATTCCTTTTTTTGTGGGACCACGGAAGAGAGCTTCAGACGTGCAGGCATGCAGAATTTTCTCAAGGATGGGTTTGGGTAATTTAAGCAGTCGCAATGACAGATGGTTGTACACGCAGTTTAGAACGACTGGGATGGGCTCCTAAACTAGTGCATCGGAGAAAGGGAGGGAATCCACGTCAAGGGGACCAGCAGTGCAGTGCATTTGGCAGGAAAGGATGATGGCCACAAAATCCGTTCTGCTTCAAGTCAACAGCGGATTTTGTGGACTTCATCCCTTCTAGCCAACCTTCTGCGTTGCTGGCTTCCCCGTACGTGGAAAGCCTTTTCACCGATGTACCTGCTCAGGAAACCATCCAAATCACCCTAGATTGCGTGTACAACCATCCGTCTTCGTCACCGCTGGAAATATCCAAACCCATCCTTGAGAAAATGTTGCATGCTTGCACGCCCGAAACTTTTTTCCGTGGTCTCAACGATGGTCTATACAGACAAAAAGATAGCGCGACTATGGGTTCTCCTTTGGGATGTCTGTTTTCGAACATGTACATGTGCAAACCTCAAAACAAAGTGGGTGAAGATGTCGAGCCGACATCATCAATATATTGTCGATACGTCGACGACATTTTTGCCAAGTATGCGACGTCCAACAGCTCAGCCAAGTAAAGACCAAAGTGGGGCACGGATCCGTCTTAAAATTTAGGACCGACATCACCAACGGCCAACGAAGTGCTTTCCTTGACCCTGACATCGACCAGGAAAATGTTTCCAAGAAAAAATCCACGGAAAGCCAATTGATTGTGGTATGTGCCTAAATGGCGTCGGCGAATGTCATAACAGGCGTCACCTGAGCCCCTGTCGCTCCTTATACGCAGTGCAGGCAAGTGTTGCACAGACTGGGCAGCAATTATGAAGTTTCAACGTACGAAGCAAATTGTTACCAGCAACAACTACAGCCACACAGACATCGGCAGCGAAATAGAGAGAAAAAAAAACGATTAATCACCTCCTCCGACAACCCGCGCCCAAAGACAAACAAAACACCTTCATGCTTTACAAGAAAAATCGGACACCTCCATCCTAAATGTACACGAAAGAGTTCTCAAGAACATCATGTGCAACAACGATCTGCCTACCAAGAGGACACAAAAGTCGACATCATCAACTTGTATAAGACAGGGAAAACCACAAGTAACATTGGCCTGGAAAACAACGTGTCAAAAGACACAAACCACCTCAAACGAACCAATGTGGTGTATAAATTGACTTGCCCACATGAAGAATGCTGGCTTCATCCCACGGACTACACTGGTGTCATCACTACCACCCTCTCACTACGCTTGACCATGCATCTCAGTGATGGAATTCCACAACAACACATGCTCCCGGAGCACAGGACTCACATCGCCAGAAACACCCTTCTAAAAGCGCCATCACAAAATCATGTACAGATCGTCTATGATATATGATGATATATATGACATAAGATGATATACGAAGCTGTTCTCATCCAAGGTGACAGACCCAAACTAAACCGACAGCGCAGCTTATTCGTAACTTTTGAGTTGTCCAGTCATACATCTACGTCTTGAATGGCGCATAACCGTTACCTACATTCACCATGTTGTAGTTTTATGCATTCTCTATTTCTGTGCGTACGCGCTTTTTTATATTGGTATTGTGTCATTTCATCAGTCCCATCCTCCTTTCGGTTGAAGTCGGATTATATCGAAGTGCCATTCACTTTATCGCTCGAGCTCGCTTCACATAAGAAGTCGGATGTTCCATTTTAACAGTCACCCCATTTAAGCCTGAGGCTGGTGAATGCACAGATGTCGCCGAAACCTCAGTCAGATGAAGACTAATTATGATAATTTTTTGGTTAGTTTTGTGTTGTTAATTTAATTTACGAATTGCTGGTAAATACGAAGTCCAATACGAAACACCGAACAGACGACAAAGACAGCCATACAGTGTCTATATGCCCTGACGTTCAAGAAAACCTACATTACTGCCTAAGATATAATATTCCGGCTGAACAGTGAAAAGTCGTAAAACAACTTGAAAATGGTGCGGGAAAATGATACAGTGCGAAAACGCTGTCGAGTTTAACGACATTTGCATACCAGAGAACCTGTTCCCGAAGAACTGAAATATGTAATGTGTATATATATATATATATATATATATATGTGTGTGTGTGTGTGTGTGTACGTTTATATGTGTGCATATATATTTGTGTGTTGTGTGTTTGCGTATGCAAAGACCGCTGCATATTACGCATTATTTTCTTTTGGGTACACTCATTATCTCGTGCCTTTTTCCCAGCCTCTTCATCAGTCTACAAAATAGCACTACCGAGATCACTTATATCCTGTTCAAGCCAACGTTTTTTCATACGACATCAAAGGCAATAATTTGAATAGTGAAATGGAAAAGGCTTAATGGCTGGATCCGCTGGGTGAAATGCAATGAAAGTCATTATCTGTAATGCAGTTGGAAAGCTGAATTGTTGTGAAAACATTCTGTGGCTGATATACCTCAAGCATTTTGAAGTATACCTCAAAAGGTATACCCCAAAACGCTTCAAAACTGAAAATTCCCAGACAAACGAAATTGGAGAAAAATTGTCACGAGGCAAGACTCAGCTAAAATGCCTAAACTGTCACGCCGCGAGCAGAGCCCGCCATCAAAATGTAGATCAGCTTCCAAAGTGCGAGCATTCCATCGTGCTCAAATTGGTTGTCAGTAACCGGTTGTCGTATGCGAATAACCACTGCTTCGGCAGTTTGGAGGCGCTTCCGGTCACCGTTGTGCGAAAGGATAGACGCGATATCAGCCGAGTCTTGTCTGGTTAGCCTGGAACCGTGTACGTCGCGAATGTGGAGGGAGGGCTCCGGATTGCAAACAGTAAGTGAGGTGTCTGGAGGAAGAGGTGGTAGTATGGCCATTGTAAGTGCAGTCGGACTGAAGCTTGCAGTTTCCAGATTTACATTTGTAGATGTACTCTACGTTGGTGGCATTCATAATACTTTATGTTTGTTGGTTTTCATGACAACAGAATGTATCTGCTTGTTCTTGTAAAATGCGGCGAGAGGTATTCGGTCTTCGTTTTGAGTGTTTTTTTTTTTTGCATTTTTGTGAGCCTTTTTTATTCGTGTCTCATCAGCTTTGTGGACGACATTCATCCGGTTTTTGTAAAAGATTTTGTATATGCGTACCGTCCGGGTACCTTCAGCACCACCACAGTTGCTGCCGGTATCAGGGGCTGCTATTGTGCTGGTGTCACTGCCGCCGGTGTTGCTTCCACTGCTGTTATAAGCGTTATGGAGGAAGAGGTGCGGAGCTCTTCTTACCCCCTCGTCGATCTCGTTGCACGAGTGGTAGTTATTAACCAACATTTGTCGGAGGGTTCGAAGTTCGTGATGAAGAAGCTTCCCTGAGGTGCATGTCGGTACAGCGCGCCGAACATAACAACGAATAACCCCGTTTGTAGCGCTGAGGGCACTCATTGAGTGCATCAAGACATTTTCTGACGTTTGTGGCTTCTGTGAAGACGCTGGGCTGATGTTCACCGCCGGAGATGCCAGTGTGGACGTCGAGAAAAGGAAGCTTATCATGCAGACCAATCTCGCCAGTGAAGTGCAAGATAAAGAAGGTCTCCAGTCGAAGCATCATCTGTTCAAGGGTGTCATTGCGTCATGTTGCAATGATCGCCAATGATACATGCTTGCATCATTCACTTCAATGAAGATAACGTCGACACATCTGCTGTATATCTGTGGACATGACTCAAGGGAGCGGAGAGGGTCGTCTTCAATAGCCCTGTTCACAACGCACAAAGTTCGCCACATAGGTAGTCATTTGGTCGTTTTTGTAAGCTCTTCTTGATTATCCCCAAATATGGCTATGTGATGTAAATTACATTGTAATCAAAGGTTTTACAAGAAGTAAACTCTAGAAAAGATCGATTGGAAAACTTATATCGGTCGAACCTTGTAAGTTTTTTTCTTGCAACATTCTAACTACTATACAACATTCTTACTATTCCATATGGCTGCCATGGTTTGAGGCGTAAGTTAGAGATGCATTTTTTTCATTTTTGCGTTCGTGGTGAACGCAAACTGTTGCCAGGATTCGTTGAAAAACATTCAGATAAGCGCAACCCATCATGGCCTCAAGCTATGATTTTTTAAATACGTTTGGTGTCTTGCGCCCACCGTTGCATCTGTTGGCATCGGTTTATCATGCAAGGGAAGTTTCGTCTCGGAATCAGCTGTTCTTTGTGTCCGCGAATTGAATGTTATTCTTGCGCTTTTGCGGCGTTTTTGGTAGCCAGATACCCACGGTAATCTCTAGGAAGTGTAAAGTTCTTTCCAAGCGTCAAGAAAGCCTTTCTCGAAAAGGCTGTACGCTGTCAGATTTTCCATCGTAATGGATAGGAATATTTAGCTACCTAGGTGACGAGTAAGTCTGAGCGATCTTGCTACGTTCACCGAGGGTGGCCAGTGGAATTGCGCAAAGGCGGAAGTGTACAGAGTGTTGGGAAAGAGGATGTAAAGGAAGGTTTTCGATGCCAGTTGTGCTGGAAGAACGGAACTTATGTATGATATAACCATTTACCGTGCGCAGCTGTAATGATAAAACGTTTTATCGCCATCTTCCATTTCTCTGTACGACATTCCTGGCATTGCGTTTGCTAATTACCTAGGCGACCAGATCCCCGTTTTGCGTAGTAGAGGGCTAATTTTGCTCACATAAGCGTTAGCAAATAGAATTCCTAAAGGCAAGCCCATGGCAACCCCGTCTTGGTGGAGGTACAGCTGTCCATCAGGGGATCGAAAGGGAGTCTCCATTGTGCAGATATGTAACGTATTCTCACGACGTCTTCTGGAGAGCTGCGGAGGGGCCAACTGGCCGGCAAAAGGGGTGCCTTGTGCTCCTCTCTGGGAGTTCTGTTTGCTAATGGTTCTACGAGCAAAATTGAAGATGACGCTCTCTGCTCCCATGAGTCATCTCGATATTTGTCGATGATGTCTTCGTTGAAGTGAATGATGCATCTGCCATTGAACAGCTGCTTCTTCGACTGGAGACCTTCTCTGTCTTTCACTGCATTAGCGAGATTGGTCTGCATGGCACGCTTCCTTTTATCGACGTCCAAATTGACATTTCTTGCGGTGAACATCAGCTCAGCGTCTTCAGGGAAGCCAGTAATAGTCAGCAAGTCGGTTGTCTTTCGCCCTTTCCATCTGGCCTCAGCGTACCAGTTTTTCAATAAAGAGTAACTTTCCTGAGGGCCTTTTCCAAAGGCAATGGTTCCCCAGCCCAGCTACTTAATTTCCTTCTTAAGAGATTCTGGGACCCGAAATACGGTCCGCCTCTTGTGGCTCACGCAGCTGCAAAACTGGACAAATACTTAGTGTGGCTCTTTCAGAACAGTTTCTGAGAGAATGAATGCTGTTGTCTCCAAGGTACTCACCACCTTCTACCCTTACCTGAACCCTAATATTATTTTGGTCATTTCCTTCATCATAGGTTCAGTGTTTATATTCAAGGACAGGGTACCTAAATGCTGCCAGTCCTCATCCTGTTGCGTCTCGGGTGGGGCGTCTGACGTTGAGCTCACCCTTCGTAATCTCCACCTCAGGGTCCAACAGTATTTAGGTAGGTCTGCTGCATAGGTCTCCATCTTTTCCACACAGACCCCTCACCAATTAAAGGATATTCCGCGGTTTGGGACTCTTTAGTAAGTACTGAAAACTGCACTGTCATTCGCAGATCAAACAGAGCTACAGATTTAGGTATTCTTGAGTCGTTATACGTTAAAAAAAGAGCAGCCCGCCATAAATACTATGGTTTCATCATTTCTGCTGAAGGTTGTCTCTTACACTCTCCTAAATGTGGGTGGTTACCAATATTTGGGTGAACGTCCGATTCGTCTTTTTGTGTTGGCCCTGACGCTATCTTGCACTGTTTTCTGATTCACAGTATACTATGTGTAATAATTTTGCTGTTTTGAAGATGGCGCTGTATCATGATGCCGAAACGTCGAGATTTATATAGGCATAAGTAAAGAATGTGATGAAGAAAACACAAACGTCGAAAAAGATTTATACAGATCCGTATGCATATCGTATCGAATGCCATATCGTATCCGTGCAACCCGGCCTTATGTCGCGGCCATATGTTCTCGCCGTATATTCTGGCCTTAGGTCTCGGCCGTGGGTCCTGGTGGGCGAGTCTGAATGGTCTGCGAACTGACCTGGACGTATTCTGCTGTCAGTACGTACAGGAAAAACTGAGCCAGCCGATCGGGACGGACCTGAACCGCGGCATGATGCAGTTCCACATCGACATCGCCTTGGCGCAGGCGCAGGAGTGCATCTTGGAGAAGAGCATGGTCGACAACAGGAAGGGAATCATCACCGGTGAGGTTTGGACGCTCATTCGCGGTATGTGCGCATGGCGCAATGCCTCGCCCTCATACACAGTATCGACGCCATAGGTTGTCAGACTACCACCTTTCTCCGTTTTACCACGGCGTCAAAAATGATCTAAGCTGAAGCTAGTGACTAACCAACGAGGAAATGCAAAATGGTTGACGGTGTGCGAAACTGGTCTATATTTCTTGTTTGTTTATTGGAGCGTTCCAGAACAAATCGATTAGGTACATACCAAAACTAGCATGCCGTAGCCTCAGACTTCGATGAAATTTGGTCCGGCGGGTAATCCGTGGCTGAGATTTCATATTTTCTCTTCCCAGCACCGTCGGACAAGCGGTTTTTGTGCTAGATCAATTTGATGTTTTGAGGTTCGACGATTTTTGGCCAAGTCTTTGGTGAAATAATGCCTATTATTTCAGTAACCAATAACCGCATTTTGAAAGACAGGGTATCGTGATGAGGACGAAATGCTGCATGTTTTTGTTATTCCGATTTGCCAAAATATATTGGCCTTTTTATTTGGCCTTGAAACCTTTTTTCATGGTCACATTTTAAAGATGTGGCCAATGGTTCCGATTGAAACTGTTGACAGGCAAAATGCCTTCCAAAAAAAATATTTGTTTTAAATCCCGAAAAGTTCCCCACTTTAGTTTTTAATGTCACAGTTTTTTATAATCCACTACCCTTTAATGGGTAGGTAGAGGTGCCCTTACATGCCCGTGTGACCCAATTACATTTAATACCATGGCTTCTACACTACTTCAGGAATCATTTTGGGTCACACCACTCCCCGCTCCCTGCTATTTTTTTCCGACATCTCCCGCCAGTGATGATAGTGATAGGTCTCGCGAACCGGACAAGCAGGTAGCAAGCTAGTAACGCCGCTTGGTTCGCGAGGAATACCATGTTTCGGTATCAGATGGAGTTAGTTAAAAAGAATGTAAATAAATAAATGAAAAAACAGAAGCAAACGGAACAGAAATGAAAAGGAAGAACATTAGGAACACACTTAGACGTTATTTTTCGATTGCAATATGATGTAAGACATAAATTATATTAATCAGTTTAACTGGCTTGGTCAGCAATTGATGTTGCGTTTACGACTGATTTTTATACTTATCCAAAATAAACTTTTTCACAGCTATTTTGAAGTTTTTTCTATTTCTTGGGACACAAGAAATTCTAGAAAATGAATTATTAAATATTTCATTCCATGTTTTTGGCGACGCTATTAATAGAAGAGCCAGTGATTTGTAGGAGAGAACGGGGTATGAAAGTGGGTTGGTTCCCTGATGTTGACTGGTCCGTCGTGCAATGGAAAGATTGACATCATGGGAGGGGCATTGTGTGGTTTAAGAATCCTTGCAATATTACCATGTTTTGTTGTTTAACAGCATCTGGAAATTTGAGTAAATATTGTTTTTTTTTAATAAATTGTTTTTCGGATGCAAATGAGTTTTGTGTTCAATAATCCTTAACGCCTTATTTTGCAATTTTGCAACTTTATCAGTTCTGGAAGCATAATTGTTCCCCAAATAACTGCATTTAATTCAGACATTGCACTTCAGATTCGCGATGCTTTGACCAAAAACGTCCTTCTAAATTTCCAACCTGGATCGGCAAAAAGTAGCATGAAAGACCGGCGAAACTATTTCTGAACACTCCAGGCCATTGTTTTCTTCCATGTATATGCCACAAATTCCGTAATCTCTTCTTTGTTGTCATTTGTCGCTCTCTGCGAAGATGTAATTACATTATTCTTCACGACAGATGGCCGTGCCGCCTAGCCTAGGCTCACATAACACGCCTCAGGGAAGTGCGTCGCGGAGGTGGTAAAGCGTTCAGGCTCAGTTTACACGAGCGGTAATCCGTCGCGGACTCGACTGACGCGGACTCGACGGACGAACGGAATGACGCCACCCAGATTGCGATGACGTCACACCTCGACGGTCTAGACAGACAGTGCAGCCAGCTAACTACGTTCAGCTGATCATATCCCGCAGTTTTGTTTCTCGACTTTTTTGAGGTGCGAGATTTGTAGACTGTCGATTGGGCCTACGTGGAAGGTTTTGTGCTTCCTTTAACCCGCCCCGTACCAGTCGCCAGATTCACATTTCTCGTACCAGAGGGCTGTCTGAACACCCGTTCTCCTTCCAGCCCTCGAACCGTAGCCATAGGAAAAAAACAAAAACGTCATAAAAGTAGAGCTTACCTCATGCAGAAGAAATCAGTTAAACTAGAAAAATTTCATTGTAATTCGCAAATAAAAGTTCGTGGTTTTACAACGCGCTTTTCCGCCCTCGCCATGCAGTAGCAGGCGAAACCTACCTTCTGTCTCACCCTGTTAGCCCAGCGGTATTAACAGAGGAGGAGACAAGCAGCGTACTGTCTTCTTTTGTTCCACAAACCATGGTTGTTAATTTGCAAGAAGACACGAATGCGCGGGGCTTGGAACACGCGCCATACGCCCTAATTTGTATATTTATGTGCTAAAATACTCCAAAATATTACATAGAAGACATGTTGCTTGTCTTTTCAACTTTGGCGCCATTTCTTTTCTTTGGGCTCAAATAGATCCCTGAATTGAGATGACCTTCATTGACTGCAGTTGACCCCCTAGAGTGCGATAAGTGTTACACATCAGGGCTATTCGTGGTGAAAAGGCAATTCATGTCGTAAAACTAAAAAGAAATGTCCCCAAAGTGTTTTCAGTTAACTCGAAACTGAGAAAAAAACGGAAAATAGGTTTGACTTTGGCCTGAACTCCGGCGCATTGACTCCGGTCAACCATCTTTTGTCATTTACGCTCATGGTGCTCTGCTATAACTCTCTGTTCCTAAAATGCAGTTTTTAAAGAACAAAAAAATATGTACAATGGAATTTGTCGGAAATGGCTAAATCTTACCAAGGCCTCATGTTATTAACCTAACCTTTCGAGAAATTCCAAGATAAACGTTTTAAAGTTATTGGCATTATAAGGTCATGCACCGAAACACAGTCTAATATCTTTGACTTTGGTAATGTTATGGCAGTCCAAACTATTTTTAACTTGGGTCCCTTTAACCAGACTTAGGTCATTGATTTTACCGGACCCAAAATTAACGACTGTCCAATATGTTCACAATAGATGACAGGAAAGGTACTGAAAATTTGACAGCGCCATACGCCGTGGTTTTCTCGCTGTTCTGCAATACTCAGTGGGTGTTTCCAAACACATCAGCAGCGTCAAAGACGCCGTTCTCGATCGCCGGGAAGGAGATGGAAAATTGGCCTCTCTAGTGAGAGAGTTAAGAAACGACCCAGAAGGCAACCTCAGGTATTTCCGTGTGCCGTGGAAAACATTAATATCATACTGAGTCATAAGTCCATAGCTTAAAATGTGTTGCCCACAGTATTTTGGAAACAAATACGGCCAGCGGCCTCAAGTTATGGTGCCAAACACAGTCATCATAGTAGTCTGTGAAGAATATTTGAATCATGATATGGTGACGAGCAGATCACCTACTCTCATTTCCGTACTTCTTCGTCCATTTTAGCACCCAAGATGATTGGTTTCGCCGCATCGCATGCCCACTGCCCAGTCTTCGACGGCTTGGAGTGAAAACTTGGATTTTTTTAAGCTTGCGGTCGATGCCGTCACGAACGACACCGAGTGTTTCTTGTACCCATATTTCTATTCATTGTTTTTCATAACAGCATCACGGGGTAAAGAGACACGCCTACCACAAACCATCGAAACCTGTGATTTTTATGTCATTTCCTATCGGTGACGGACGAGGAAATGCGTAACGAGGATATTTTCAGCCAATGTCCCATGAATTATAAGCGTGTGTAAAGTGCAAAACATAAAAATGGGGTCTTTTCTCGATTTAAAACGAATCAAAACCATTTGGAGAACATTTTATCTGTTCACATTTTCAGTCAGGATCACTGGTCACACCCTCGAAGTTTCGACTTGGAAATATGTTCCAAGGTCGAATAGAAATGAAACGAATTTTTTTTCAAAATCTGAATGGCAGAACATCGCAGCATTTTGTCCTCATCGCAACGATATCCAGTTTTTGGAAGGGTGATCATCAGTTACTGTAATAATACGCATTGTCTCACCAAAGGCTTGGCGGCCAAAAATCATCAAATATCGAAGTTTCAGATTGCTCCAGCGCAAAAGCCGCCCTTCAGACAGAGCTGAAAAACGGAAACCTGACTTCCCACTCACAGGTTACCCCGAGGACAAAATTTTATTACGATTTGAGACTGGTGCGTTACCCCTGGTCGATCTCACGTGGAACGCCCCTTTTAGGGTGTAGGGGCACACCGACGCCATGGCCATATGGCACCCAGAATATTTCTTAAAATCATGCATGATGCAGTGTGTAAGGTCAGCAGCTTGACATTAAGGCGAATGAAGTAGCTGCTTTTGTGTTCTGTTTCGAAAACCAGATAATAACATTTATTAGATCCAGGAACCGTCATATATTTGTTCTGAAGATTCGTATGGTAATGTCGTTAACCTGAAGTCCGATAAAGCAGCAGACTACATTTTTAGGATAGAAAGTGATGCATTGGCCTGAGAAATGACCCGAAATATCGATGGTATGGATATAGAGCCCTTGTGTATGATCACTGTGTTGCAGTTGCAGCGCATATTTATGTAGAATGCGTTACACAGTGCATTGTTATTTTTTTCAGTTTCATTAACCGCGAGATTCATCATGGTAATGACTGTTTTATGTCATCCATATCACGGGGAAATTTCATATTTAATGGAATTTCGCAAATTCTAAATATTTATTTAAATATTCCCGCCTTTGTTGACATCGCACGACCAGCGAGATATTGACTTTTCCTTTTGGTTAACGAACACACCTCACTGCAGGAAGCACAGAGTAATCGGCCCAAAGCAGATATGGTGCCGCTGACAACGATGTGCACCTATCTACAATGGATCCTGACCCAACCTTCGATAATCCGGCAGTTAGTAGGCTGCCTACTGCCTGTGGTCTCCAGCTCAGCTTTGAATATTCCTCGTTCCTGAGCTACTTACTTTTATGGGCATGGCTGTTCTTTGCAGTGGAGGTGATGGAGATTCTTTAAAACTCCTTCCCCAATCCTGAATGCAGTCCTCTCTCTCCGTCTGCAGACAAATGATGGGAGCGGGCCGGTGGATGGCTTACCTGGACGGGCTCGGTCTGCGGAGATAGGACTGCGTTTGCCGCTGGTCGGGGCAGGCCATCGGGTGGTGTTGCTGTGGCATCGGCACTGGGCCCCGTTCGGCAGCGCTGTGACGACTGGGCTGTTTTCAGCCAAGGTGGCGGCCCAGGTGGCCGACTACCACCGGGCGGCGCGCCGCTGCCTGGAGAACGCTCTGAAAAACGGCGAGTACCTGTCGGAGAATGTCGGCGACCGCAAAATGAAGGTGAGATTGGCCGCGCAGAAAACGGACGCCGAACCTCTCGTTTGTTCAAAAGGACTTCCAGTCTGATTATTTCGAGTGGTCAGGATTGTTTCTGTCTTTTCCTGGTCCATTAGGTGCTTTGCAAGCTGTATGTTTTAATGTTTGCTTGCAAATTACTTCAGTTGCAACTTGCTTTTCAATGGTCACAAAACAGCTGGGCGAATACCAGTGCAAGTGCTGGTATTCGCCCGACGGCTTTGTGTGTGTATTTCAGCTCAGAGGTGTGTCGTATGTCAGCGATGTCGTTTTTCTTTTTCTTTTACGTTTTCTTGTAACTCGATGATATGTGTCCTATACACGGAAAATGCTATTCATGGTTGTTCGAATCGCAAGGTCCCAGATATTCCCCTTCACTGAATGCTTGCTGTTTCAGCTGCCTTGCAGTCAACACGTACGACCTCTTGCTCGTGGGATTTGGACGTGGAGGGATGTTTAACTGTTGTGCATCATTTCACTGATGCGCCTCACGTTTCTCAGTGGCGCCTGTATGTTGCAAGTGTTAGCGAATGAGAGGGACGTGGATAGTCTACGGCACAGGTCTGACGAGGCGCCCCGTGCCGCCAGCAATGGGTGGAGCACGTGGAGCTGAAGGCGCCGCTGTTCGACGCCGTCTCGCTGCTCTACCGCGGCATGCAGTCGGAGGAACAACAGCGCATGGGCGAGCGGATCGCTTTCTACCAGGCGGCCGTGGAGCGGCTCCAGGAGGCGGCCGGCGTCGCCAAGCGCATTAGCGGAGCCGAGGGCAAGGTGAGCCGCGACGGTCGCGTCGCCATGCTCGGAGCTCCTGCTTGTCCAGGTAGCCAGCCGCTGACACGACGCCGCCGCTGGCGTCCAGCGGGTTCACTCCCCGTGTTCGTGTTGAATGCTGAGTTTATTCTCTGCTGGGCCGGCATTGTCTGAGCGACTGAGGCCATCGTCCCGTTGATGCCAGTTGGTGTTTGGTGTGGCAGTCGTGTGTTTGTGCTGCAGCTGGTGTCGGAATGTTTGACGTTCAACATGGACGTGGTGGGGGGCAAGCTTAACAATGCCAAGAAGGAGAACGAGTTTATCTACCACGAGAAGGTGCCTCCCATCGAGTCCCTGCCGGATATTAAGGTCAGTGGTTTGTCTCGTGCACGGTCCAGAATGCCGTGACAACGTTATATCATCCAGTTGAAGTTTACGGAAATTGGTTTGATATTTATCACAGGGTTAGCGAAGTGCCGGCATGGTTTTTGCCAAGTCTGTGGTGTTGGCTTTTTTATGGGGTAAGAACCGGCATTTATTGGCAAAACTCAGTGCCGAACAAACGATTCCTGGGCATGGTTGTTGTGTCATAAACCAGTATATGTCATTTCACTGCTGTACGTAGTGATGATGTCACAAGTAGGTAGTGAGTTATTTTTTATTATTATTGCGTTACTTGTTTGTAATTATACCTTTCCATGCTTTCTGTTCAAAATTTAGGTCTCACCTGTAGGCTGCCTTATAATTAAGGTAGCCTATTAATGGAACCTAAATTTGCGTATGGTGGTTACATGCTGTCCGTACATGTTGTTTGTGATGATAAATCAGTTTCTGCCTGTACTCATCACATATGCTGAGGAATTATAATTTGATCCAGAAATATCATTTCATTCGATGGCCAAATTTAAAGAATATTTTATTGCTTCTCGTAAAAATACATGGATGGCAATTTGGAAATATAGATTTAACGTCTGGTGGAGGATTCCATTTTAAACACCTTCGTGTTCTTAAAGCCCTTAGCTATTACTGCAGTATTGCCGTGATATAGCCATTGAGCTGTTGAGCTTGGCAGAAACACACGCCCAGTGGCCATTGAGTCCTTTGTTTGCCAAATAATTGTAATATAACCGTTAGCACTATTGATTTTATTACGCCCCCACAGCACATGGGTTTAGCCCAGATGAGCATACGTCTGGGCAAAAATCATGAAACGAAAAAGCACCACAAAGCTCTTTGTTCATGAGGTGGAGTCACCATTTATCTGGGCCTTGGACCAGAGTAACTTCGCAGTGGCACATCTCGCAGCACATGAAGCATTAAAGTTGAAACACCTTTGCTGGTCCGATGAAGTCACAGTGCCTGTGGGCATAAGGCCAAGCTAACAATACCACTGAACATCTCACCCAGCTCGTGGCTGTTAACCCGACCCGACTGGGAGGTTGTTAATGTTCGTGGCTGTTAATCGCGCCCGACCGTGGGTCGGCGGCGATCACACCCGACTGGGGGCGGGGTTGACCGCCCCCTCCATCTCACGAACGGTTGGTCGCACAATAAAAATAAGCACAGCTTTGCAAAGCTGGTGACAAGTAGAGCTCGAAACTGGTCTCATTTTTAGTTTTGAATAATATGTAAGCCATTTACGCCCTATGCATTTCTCATAGCCGACTGCATGAGACCGAGAAACAGCCTGAATCTCAAAGGCTGTGACTGATAACGCATAGGTAAAGGTACCAACGCACAGGTAAAGGTCCGCAGATCCTGATACACCTAATTTCCCAGATTTGTTCAATATATTCGTCGTAATGTTGAGTTAAAGACACGGCAGTTTTCACGCCGGCTGTCGGCGGGCGCCGCAGCGGTACGCAGTAAGAAATTAAATGTAAAGTAAAAAAGTACGCAATGAAAATAACTAATTTAATTTTAGTATTCCTTTATTTTCGTGACATAAGCCTATCCGTGCAGACTTCATTGGTCTTAGTGGTTCCTGCGATGGTTTTTCATACGTAAATTTTAGAAAAATTCATTACTTACCAATCTACACAATTGGCAGAACTTTACTCGCGACAGCCTCTTTATTTGCAAAATATGCAATTTTTAAAACTTTGAGATTCTTGGTATTACTTGGATCTGCACAAGCCAGTTCTGCCATTTTATACCCACTCTGAGTAATTCATCGTTGATTTTGACGGTGGTACATTTTGGCCCACAACAGTTACTCGTGGCCTGACGTCAAGTCAATGGCTAGAAGTCATTGATACTTTGCCCATTGACGTTAACTAGATGTCTGCATCTTGCCACACTAAAAATGTTACGAAAAATTCCGCCCGTTTCAGAAAAAAACGACATGTCCTAAAAATGGGTTGGCCTGAGGTCAATGACCCAGAAAATTCGGAAAAATCGGAGATAGCAGATTTGTTGCATCTATCAATCTGAGATAGCAGATTTGTTGCATCTATCAAGGTCGCTAATCCCTAAAAGTTTTATTGTGATATCTTGTTTTCCGAAAAAGTTACAGGGCGTTAAACTGTTTTGGACGTGGGCCCGTTTGACCTGACCTAGGTCAGACCCCTGGTCGATCTGAGGTCGAAACTTTGACACAAGGTGTAAAAATGATCAACTAAAAGGTACACGAAGTTTCGTGGCGCTGCGTTTGTTCGTTCTCTCGCAGTCCAAGAAAAACCTCAGGGGGGCGGTCAACCGTCCCCCCTCAGTCGGGGGCGGTTTAACCCTCTCCTGGCGGAACCATTTTTCTACCCTCGCCGGGTGGGTAGGGGTCTCAAAACGACCCCCACTTCCATTACTAACTTTTGAGCAAAGAGAGATAGAGCAACGGGTGAAAAACCAGTGTGCTGCTCGTCACGTCAGTTACTCAACGATACCCGATTTTTCGGTTTTAGGTCAACAGGTGGCCTCCCAGGTCGCGACAGTGACTTCTGAGTGGCCATATCGAAATATTTCGAACTTTTCTTATCAATATAGCTCCCAAACACATAAAAACAAATTCTTCCGTAAACACGTTAGTCGTTGTCTTAGCCATAGGAAAATGTATGTGTTTTGGGTATAGGTCAATGCGTGACCTCTCAGGTCGTGAAAATGTCACCATAGTTGAAATTTGCAATGGGAAGCATGATACTTCCACCTCACTTTTGTGGAGTCACAAGTCAGGTGAGCGGCTACACGCTGGCTTAACTTGGAACACCGGTTCTCCTCGAGCTAGGAGGGGATCGCCCATTTGGGGTCGCGGCTACCTTAGTTCCCATGGTAGCCGCCAGGGACGGTCGTGTCGTTTACGGAAATCGCTCGTTGTCGAAAACCACTCGAGCTACAGCCACCAAATTTGTTGTGTAGGTAGGCGGGCAAATGGTCTTTTTAGCATATCATTGCGGCGGCAGCGGCAGTTTTGTAAGGTCACCGCTAAGGGCAGAGTCGGATTTCGAATTTTGGAGTTTCTGTGACCCAGTGTGAAGCTGCCTACAAATTGGCTTTACATTACGTCAAACGATGTGCGTCAGAATAATGCCGGCGTGGTAACTTGCAATAAAGCATCCTTGAAATGCAAGGATCGCTTATCCCGTGTGCAAAATTATAATATTGTTTGACGTCAGTGTTTGACATGCACGTTTGAGCTAGCTCGACCTCTTATGACCTGACACTTCCCATGCACTCAGGTGAGGCATCTGTATTTATAAAATAATATTTTTAATTCAGAGTATTGTAATGCTCAATCTCCAAAGAATGAAATACTTTTTTCGATCTGGCTGAAATCACGACTGACGTGATCTTGACGAAAGGTCACAGGTCACAACATGTTGATGAGAAATGATGAAAATCTTACTTAAGGTATGTAAATGTTAACACTCATCTACAGAAAGAATCAGTGCTCTATCTCCCGCCGCTAAAAGGCTGTTCAAGAAAACCGCGGGGGTCCTAAAATGACACCTCCCCGCCCAGCGGGGCTATGATAGCAGGAATGCACAAAGTTGTTTGTTGTCGCATGTTGGAAGAAACCAGTAAAAATTGTTTTTGTTAGTCTTGTTAATTCCATTAGTTCTTACCAGCAACGGAACATTTATTGGCAAAAATTGCCAACCCTTGGCGTCGTGTGCATGATGTTTATTATGTCGGAGGTGCAAAAATGTCGTCACCACGCGACAGTATATTTTCTGTAACTGATCGATACTGTATAGCTGGACTGGAATGCGAGGCTGTTAAATCTCGTGCTGGCGGTCCATCACAGTATTGGTGTGATTCATCCCATCATGGCCGTCCGGCGCACAATGAATTTTATCCTTCTTCCAGGGCGCCTCCCTGGTCAGGGGCATTCCATTCGACCTGACAGACAAAGACGTTGCCGGGCCGGACATATTCCAGAAGCTGATCCCAATGGAGGCACACGAACACGCCTCACTATACAGGTGACTGTTGCTCTGGTCTGATTGTACGGTGCAGTGTGGGCCGCTCCGTCCCTGTGGTGTTGGTCTGGGTGTACGGTGCAGTGCGGGCCGCTCCGTCACTGTGGTGTTGGTCTGGGTGTACGGTGCAGTGCGGGCCGCTCCGTCCCTCTGGTGTTGGTCTGAGTGTACGGTGCAGTGCGGGCCGCTCCGTCCCTCTGGTGTTGGTCTGAGTGTACGGTGCAGTGCGGGCCGCTCCGTCCCTCTGGTGTTGGTCTGAGTGTACGGTGCAGTGCGGGCCGCTCCATCGGTGTGGGTGTACGGTGCAGTGCGGGCCGCTCCGTCCCTCTGGTGTTGGTCTGAGTGTACGGTGCAGTGCGGGCCGCTCCGTCCCTCTGGTGTTGGTCTGGGTGTACGGTGCAGGGCGGGCCGCTCCGTCCCTCTGGTGTTGGTCTGGGTGTACGGTGCAGGGCGGGCCGCTCCGTCCCTCTGGTGTTGGTCTGGGTCTACGGTGCAGTGCGGGCCGCTCCATCGGTCTGGGTGTACGGTGCAGTGCGGGCCGCTCCGTCCCTCTGGTGTTGGTCTGGGTCTACGGTGCAGTGCGGGCCACTCCGTCCCTGTGGTGTTGGTCTGAGTGTACGGTGCAGTGCGGGCCGCTCCGTCCCTCTGGTGTTGGTCTGGGTGTACGGTGCAGTGCGGGCCGCTCCGTCCCTCTGGTGTTGGTCTGAGTGTACGGTGCAGTGCGGACCGCTCCATCGGTCTGGGTGTACGGTGCAGTGCGGGCCGCTCCGTCCCTCTGGTGTTGGTCTGGGTCTACGGTGCAGTGCGGGCCACTCCGTCCCTGTGGTGTTGGTCTGAGTGTACGGTGCAGTGCGGGCCGCTCCGTCCCTCTGGTGTTGGTCTGGGTGTACGGTGCAGTGCGGGCCGCTCTGTCCCTCTGGTGTTGGTCTGGGTGTACGGTGCAGTGCGGGCCGCTCCGTCCCTCTGGTGTTGGTCTGAGTGTACGGTGCAGTGCGGACCGCTCCATCGGTCTGGGTGTACGGTGCAGTGCGGGCCGCTCCGTCCCTCTGGTGTTGGTTTGGGTGTACGGTGCAGTGCGGGCCGTGGGACGCTCCGTTGCTTGAAGATGGGTAAGGGAGAGCGACTGGCTGTTAGATCAGGCGCTACACATCGAATATGGCGTGCGTGTTTTGTTTTCTGTCATGTTTGACATTGCAGTGACATCCTGAAAGTGTGCTCTTTAGTCTGTGCCATGTTTGGCGTTGCAGTGATGTCTGGGAAGTGTGTTCTTTAGTCTGGGTCTTTGGGAGGTCCATAGATGATTTGTGAGGGTGCGATGTGAGCACTATGAATGTCGATATCGTGGCAAAAGGCAAAAGATACGTGGAAGTTTGAGCCGAAAGGCTATGTTCAGAGACACCTTTCTTTCTTGGTATTTGCCTTTGATCCATAAATGAGGCACAGCCCTAGGTGTGCCAGAAGCTGCTTTCTTAAACTGCAGATGCTACAGTGAGGCCATTTAAAGCTAGTGATGGCAGTCATACATTAGTCATTAATAATAATAGCTATTTTATGGACGCCATATGACCCAGTGGTCCGCGAGTCGTTAAGCGTAAATGACCATCAGTAATAGCGTTTTTAATAGCAATGTATTAATTTAAGTTCGTCATTAGTTTGTTATTAATTAGAACTGAACATCATTCAAGAATGTTTATTAATTGATTATTACAGTAGCTATAAGAGCTGTGTAATCATAATGGTTATGATAATAAGATTAATAAGCCATAGAAAAGCTACTAAAAAGCTACATAATAAGCTACATAAAAGGCCATATTTTAAGCTGTCCTAACCATGATCTTAAGCCAAAATTTTTCTCAGTTCTAGTTATTGTTTTTGTATTATGATTACAGTAACCATTGCTTGGTCAAACAGAAAATGAAAATTTAGTAGGCAAGAAAGCAAAGAAATAAAAACTGAACGTTGCGATGTTTAAAAACTGAATGGCAAGGCAGACTTACCCTTGCTAAGACCTGACCATACAGGGAAACAGCGCAGGAAACGAGACAAGAAAACGACCTTAGCGTTTCGTCTGTTATGCGCTACGTAATACGCCTAAAAGCTCCCATTTCTTAGTCATTGACGGCAAATGGCTGTGAGTTGGACACCAGTCCCCGTAGCAGTACATTGCTGAAAGCTTTTCTGAATCTCAGGAAGTGAGTGTTGCATAAATTTTTGATGTCATTAAAATCGTTGTTTTCTTTACAACTACTCCGATGAAGGGTAGTACTTTTAAAAACTATTTTGCGTTTCAGGTATCAAATTTTATCCGGCTGGCACACTAGATACCAACTGCTCCCTGTTAAGCGGCCGGGACCGACTTGCCTAGTTATTGAGATACCTTGGTATACATAAGCGTCTGCTTTTATAAGTCATTTGCTGACGCCAGTCATTCTCACAGCGCCAAGAAAGATGAGCTGCTGCGTACCCTGATGGCGCAGGTGGATGAAAAAGATCAAGAACTGCTGGTCTTCTTGTCCTCGCTGCAGCTGCAGCAGCTGGAGGTGGGCGTCACAGGGATTCGTGGACAGCACGTCTCTGTGCTGTATGCAGCAGTTTGGTCGTCCGCTGCGTCATTGTAACGAAGCGCGCCGTGTCCTGGTCGTAATAGCAGATTTGTCAACATGTGTTGTGATTTTTCAGTGGCTCGTGATATGCAGCCCTTAGACGGCATGTCTTGTATTTCAGTTGGTCACACCGTTCTTGGCCGGGAACTCTTCCAACATTCAGCTGCCTCAGGTACGCTCGTGCACTTAATTTCAGTCCGTAACAGCTAGAGCTGATGAATCTAGGGGATCAGTGGTCTGGCAGTTGTGTCGTTTCCGAAGGGCGTGAATGTAAGTTTCAGACCGTCACCGACTGAGAGGAAGGTGTGCTTATGGGTGGCAGAAGAGCTGAGAAAAAAGTGCCCGCTGAGCCGGTGGCGTCAGCATGTCTAGCGGCTTGCGGAGACCATCTGGCGTCACCTGATTGCGTTTTACGAATCATTCCAGGGGTATTCATTATTTCATTCCAGTCTGGTATACATATCCGATTATTTTTTGGTGACATGGGCGAAAACACGACAGCAGAGCAGAAGTGTGCGGAGTTTGTGATGTAAGGCGTTTGTTGTGCGCACGGGAGTGTGCTTGGACTTACCGAATACGGGCATCTCACGTTCGTTGCGGTGAACGCCAAACGAAATCGCCCGAGCCGTCTAAGGCTGGCCGTCCACTTGCACTATTCGGCGCGTAACCGAATGACCGAATGGCGGAAATTACGCATCGAATTCTGGGACGCCGTCCACTGGTGCTTTTGACTCGCCGAAAGAATTTCCCATGACTTTCATAATGCAAAACAGCAAAGCAAACACTTCTTTTCTTTTGATGGATTAGTAATGCATTGATAACAATCACAATGAAAATTAATTATGCCACATTCATATGCATATCTGGACTGTTCTTATAGCACAGTTAAGTAATTCCAACGATCATACCTGCGACAAAAAGTTGTCCAGTTGACTACAGCATCCTTTAATTTAGTACTGCCACAACAAGTTCTAATATATCCTTTAATATCACGACAATTTGGACGGAAGTACTTACTTCATTGTCCTCTGTGAGTCGACTTCCATCAAACACGCTTGCGTCGCAACAGCTGTTTGCCGCCGAACGGCCGAAAAGTTGAGCTTTTTCTACTTTTCGGTTCGGCGCCGAAAAGTTGAACGCGCCGACTGGCGTATTCGGGCGTTCGGCGTCAGCTGACGAATATTTCCCCTTGGCCCAATGTTAAATTCCGCCATTCGGTCATTTGGCTACGCGCCGAATAGAGAAAGTGGACGGCCAGCCTAAGGTGGCACCGCTCATATCTGATGACTGCGGCCGGCGCCGACAGGAGCTGGTGGACTGCGCCGCCTCGCTTCACGCCCGGCCGGGCGCCGTCGGCCAGCTGAGCGAGCTGATGTCGCGGCTCTCTGGCCTCGCCGTCGACCTGCAGGACAGCCTGGATGAACTGGAGACTCTGCTCAAGGTGACGGCGCCCGGTTGCAGTCTGCAGCATCCGTCGCCGGGGAAAACACCAGACAGCTGGCTCTGGTTGGGTTCTCTGTAGGAATGGCGCGAATTCCGCATCAGAAGGCTGGACGATACCGTCTGTCCACTTCACAGCCTTGGGGTGGGCAGGGGGTTGCTACGCTGCGGCGGAGGCCGTGGCGAGCGCGGCTGCGTGCCGGCTGGGTCCGCGGCCCCAGCGAGTCGGCACCTCTGCGTTCGTGCGCAGGCCGGCGACCCTCCCGGAACTGTCGGCGGTCATCAGCCGTGTTGGCTCATCACGAGCTGTGGGCACTGATGGTGCTCCTTTACATGCCGAGAAGTCATCTCTTTGTGTCATGGGTCCGCCTCTTCTGCATGACACATTTTTGATCATGCCATGTACTTCCCGGACTGCTGGAAAAAAGCTGGAGTGATTTCTGCATACAACTCTGGTAACCGCCCTGATTCCAGTAATTTTCGACTCATTCCCATTCTTCAGGAACTCATTCCATTCTTCTTTTGTTTAATAGCTGAAAAAGTCGTTTGTACTGAGACGACATCCCACCTGTTGGACAGTCATGTGTTGTCTCCGCATCAGTATACCGACGATGTCACTTCACGGAGGGCGCCCTGATCGGCGCTGTCGAATGTGCCGCCACCGTCATTGACGGAACAAGTGACGTCTGGTAGCGATCGATTGAAGGCCGTGGGCACCGCCGACCATGGCGTCCTCAGCAGACTTGGGTGGTGTGGCATATGGTGTGGATGGTTTGCCTGCTGTCTCACCAGTCGGACAGCCGGCAGCAGGTGGTCAGCGGCGGCTCGATAACGCTTCCACTCTCCGTGGAATAGCCCAGGGATGCCTGGTCGGTCCAGATGGCTTGTCCTCGTTCCTCCCATACGGCCGTGTACTCCCTTACGCCGGTGATACTCAACTCCTCGACAGTGCCAAACCCGGCGCCATCAGCCCGTGTAATTGTAAGACCAGGGTTGAGGAGTCCACCCAATGTTTTCAGACGTGGTTTCAGTTAAACACTTTGAAAATGAATCCCGTGAAAAACTAAACTCAGTTTCACTGACACCAAAGCATTTCTCCAAAAGTAGCGGATTTTCAGATCCACAACTTCAGGTCTTTTGTAACTCCCAACCCCAGTGGTAAAGGTTCCAGGGTCACTCGACCAACATCTCATCTGGGAGCGGCATGCGTCTGTCTTTGTTCGGAACTGCAGCGCAATCGTCTTGTCTCTGTACAGAATTTGGCACTACTTCACTGGCGACATCCTGAAGCTCCGTGTCCAAAGTTATGTTTTCCCCCTATCCTGTGCTGCGTGTTCGTGTGCGGAGGAGCAGGCCGGTGTCAGATAGCGCGGATGCAAAAAGTGATCAGTTTCGTTGCAAGGTTGGTGGCTGTCATCCGTCACCACGATCACGTGGTATGAGTGATGTGTTCACTTGGGTGACGTAATGTAACTGATCCGTCCACGAACGAGACTGTCTCAAAGTATATCAGGCATTTCACCTGAAAGACGCGCCTAGCTCCCTCTGTACGCTCCTCCCCACTCGAGCACAAGTCACGCACCGACAAAGGACAAATAGGCAGTATTGTCGGGCACCTGCACGCTGCACCTTCCGCGACTCCGTCTGGTCCGAGCCCTGCGGCGTTTTGCGTACCGCGCGGCCCTGGCCTGGAGCCGCCTGCCCCCGGCCGCCGAGTGTGCCAGAACGCCTGCCTCCGGCCGCGCTCTTTTTCGAGTTCTCGTGACGCGACGCAGATTTTCGTGACCCGAGAACCATCATCGACGTCTCTGTCATGCGTCTCACCTCTGTTCGTTGTCACAACTTGACCTAGAGTGGAAAACCCACTTCGTGTGCTGTTCCCAGTAAACTGAATCGGAATCTGAATCTAAATCAATCTTTTTCAGTGTCGTTGAAAACTAAATCGTTTATTTATAGGGCTTGGTGACCAGGGTTGGTGAAATGCGTACAGAAAATTATTTTTGCCATGTCATTTGTGTTAACCGATTTTGTTCTGGTAAAAACCGGCCTTTACTGCCAAAACCTTAATGCTTGGCAAACAATGCCTGAACATAGTATTTAAAGCATTATAAACTAATGTAAGTTATATCATTGTGGTACCTACTGACAATGCCACTAGTAGGTGTGAGTTATTTGTTTGTAATTATAGGTATTCCCTGTTTTTGTACATAATAGCATAGATAGTCTGTTGATATGGCCTAATTTACATTTGGTGCTACTCTCATGTCCACACGTATTGTGAGAAATCATTTTCCGCCTGTAGTCTTGTCAGATGTGGCGAGAAAATTAAAATTTGCTCCAGAAGTAGGATTTCATTCTGCAGACAAATTTAAGGAGAATTTGATTTCTACTTCTGGACATACCTGGCTAGCAGTCGATGGATGTAGATTTATATCCCGGTGATGGGTTCCATTTGAATCATACTCCTGATCTCACAGTCTTTAGCACTAACTGCAGCAATGCTGTTGGAGAGCCGTTGTGCTACTTTGCTGATCTGTAACACTAGCTTTTTTCACTTGGTGGAGTCGCCATTCGCCCGGACCTTGTACCGGGCTAACAGTACATTGGTGCCCCTTCACGACACATGAAACATTAAAGCTAAACATCAAATCTGGGCTATGACGCAACAAAATGGTACCGCACAACACATTTGCCCGTCACATGAAGTCACATTGCCGATGGGCTTAGCACCAAACCTGCAGTGTCATCGTGCATCTTACCAAGCCCGTAGCTCTTGGAAGATCGAGAATTCGTTAAATGAGTCTTTATTCCATGGTCGTAAAAACCATCAAAAACTACTTTTATTGGTGTGGTTAATATTACTTTTTACCGCTAAAGCCGTATGATGGCAAAAACTTTCAACCCTGTTGTTGATTGAAGTGATAAACGTGCATTCATTCTCCGGCCCCTCATTTTTTGAGTCATCCTCGTCTTCCCAAAGCCGTATTGTTTGTCCTGGCTGGCGGTCTACCTACTCCAGAACGGATCATTCGGTACTCGCATACTGTGTGTGCAACGCGTCACATAATGTATGACGCCACCGCCGCAGGAAGAGGACGACAAGCAGAAGGTGCACACGGCTCTGGTGGGCGGGCGCCGACCTCCGTCTATGATAACTGCCGAGCTGCGGCGCGAGTTTGCCAAATACCGCGACGCCCACGGCCATGCGGCCGAGTCGGACTCGGCGCTGCAGCGCGCCATATCTGCGCACCTGCCCAACCTGAACCTGCTGGCCGGGCCGCTGGAGGCGCTGCAGTCGCAGCTGCCCTCCCTGTTGCCAGTGACTCAGGAACCCGAGTCCGCCACCGTCATCGCTGACCTCCAGCGTATCGTGGACAAGGTAAGCGACCGTACACGACGAATGTCGTGGATAGGAAGATGGTATGGCTCATTGGTGCCCTCAGCAAATCAGCGTAGTGTTGGCAGTGAAATGGTCCTGGGGAGGACAGGTCTGGTTGGCTGGACCGTGATGAGATTTCGGACCACGGAAGAGAGCATGTTGTGATGCGATGTTCCCTCGCTCGGCGGCTGTGCATCAGGAGGCGGGCGGATGACCGACAGTGGGTCGGGTCGGTTTATGGGACGGTGCGGGTGGGGCTGGCGGACGTTGTCACAGCAGCGTCTGCTCACAGGTGGAGCAGATGCGTCGCCAGCGCTCCATGCTCTGCAGACAGATGAGGGACGCTGTGCACGGGGACGACATCACCAGGAAGGTGGTGACACGCGGCGGTGACAGTATCGACCAGTTCATCGAGCGTGAGCTGGAGAAGCACCGCAAACAGGTGAGCTGCGTTTGGTCGCCAGTATTCGTGCCGACCTCGCGATCAGCGAGGTCGTCTGGTGCCGCCGGCCGTCCAGGTGCTGCCACCGCTGGCACTGAGATGCAGGTAGAAATGGGTCGTCAGGGCTTTCGTTAGGAGTGCGTGGTCGGCGCCCGCTGGTTGTGGGTCTAGGCGCCGCCGGCAGCCTGCAGCTCTCGACCGGGAGCCGGCGCCGGCGCCGGCCAACCGCGCCAGGCCGAGGCTGACCGTGAGGGGCGCCGCTTCCCACAGGCGGCCGTCATCGAACAGAATTTGGCAGCGCAGGACAACATCCTGCGCGCATTGACAGAAGCCAACGCGGCTTACGCGCCCACGCGCCAGCTGGTGGGCGACGTGATTGCGCAGCGAGAGGCGCGGATCACTGACCTGCTGACGTCATACCGGGCGCTGGACGAACTGCTCGACAAGGGGAAACAGGGAGTCCAGTTTTACAACAAGCTGCAGGTGGGCAGGCTGCCTTGCGCCGTACGGTGTCTGTGCCGTTTTACCAGGGAGACTGGCGTGTCCAGTTGTCTTGGAAGCGTTGTTCGAGCTGAGCTGTCTGCACAGTGTCAGAGTGGCGGTAATATTCCTGTTGCGATCGACTACCACGCTGTTTTACCTTACACCACGCATGGACTCTGGGAGACTGTAGGAAACATGCGCCTCGAATTTCCAGAAATATATCATTGTTCCCCTTCTTCCAGTTATCCCCCGATTTAAGTGTATCGTGCTCAAAACGCGCTGAAGAACAAGAACATAGTTCTGCTCACTGGTCCCCCTTAACACGCGCCCTAGAAGGCCTTTGAAGATCACGCGTCGTAGAAGGGGAACGTCATCCCCCCGCTACCATCTCAGCAAGCATAAATGTTAGAAACGCAGAATGTGCAGGGTGGGTGTGGCTATGGGTAACTCTTGCGTATAAATTTGGTGACGCTAGGTCGTTTTTATCAGGGTCAAACTAGGCCAGTTGTGCTAAAATTGATCAATTTTATGTCTCGTGACGTTTTCTGTGACTAATATCCTTGCTTCATGGCGTGTATAATACAGAAATACATCACAGACGTGCTTGATGTAGTTAACCACTAAAGGAACCGAATGACAGAATTGTTCGGCTTCAGGTCACGCATGTATGTAGATAGTTGTACGACGCATTTTATGGAAGCGGGTCATTGAGGTGAGTTTTGGATGAATTTTATAGCAGTAGTTTTATTTATAGCAAATCTTGAGCTGTACAGTTATTTCATAACAGCATCCATAAGCTGCTGTCATATTGACAGACCAGTCCTGCACAACATTTCATCTATAAAATGGGTGCTTAACCATAGTGGCAACCGAAAGTTCAAGCTAGATTTGACTCGGTGACCGAGCATGACCTTGACCTAGATTGACCTAAGTGTCCTTACATTACCTTTATATTTACATGTATGCCATTATATATAAGATATGCAGCCATCGCTGTCAACATAGAGGCAGCACTTGGAAATATTCGCAATATGCCTTACCGTTGATTTGAACGCGCTGTTTCGCCCGTTACTTTCGACTTTACAGGACATTAATTCCAAAATGTTTCGACCGATTTCAGATTATTTCTTAAACAGCGGTCTGTTTTTTATGGGAACGTAGCAAAAAAATGAGGCCGTAAGAGCTTTTATTTGAAGTTGATTCGCAGAAAAAAAACGGAGGGACGGCCGAATTTTGCCCTCCCCGTTCCATTGCGAATGTTAAAATTTAGTCGTTTGAGTGAAAAATTTGGAATTCGTTTCCTTTAGTAGCGTGCTGTGCATGTCGGTCACGAAATCGAAAGTCCGGGTTAAACTTGCATTTGGAGCAGGTTGGGACATCTGGCAGGTTTCAGATGTGTAGACTCAAGGAAGATTTGTCTGCACTTCCAGACACAAGAATACACCAGTGATATTCACAGTAGGCATCCTCCGACCTAGCCTCTGGCCATTTGTATTCCCTCTGCAGAGTTTGGCGGGACATGGATGTTGCCGCTTAATTGGCAACATTTGTATGTACAGAGTGCTGGTTGAGGAAGTTTGGATGCCGGTTATGTTTTTACTTCTTCGTATAACGCTTCTGTCGGACCAAACTTTTCCGTCAGTATGCTGTGCATGGATGTATTGTCGTCTTCAGAATTGCAGGAATGCGTTTTGTACCCTTTGCTATGTATTTGAAGCCTGTGGAACCATTACATATCCGTGATTTTATGTTCAACACGGGATCTAGGTGTTCCCAGGAATCAGCAAGAGATCAAGGTCAGAAAATAGCTGCCCGTTGTGTAACGGGCGTCTTATGACACGGATTTCTACGCGCCCTAAAGTCCCAACCAGCTTGTCACCGAACCGAAAATGCCCCGTCTCTGAATAATAAAGGCGCGTCCAAAGCTCAGGAACGGACAATTTGCATCTCTGCTATTGAGAGGCACCCAAAACTTATATAGCCCCGCAAGGGATAGTAATCGCTGAAGCCCGTCTAGAACAGGAGGCCTCGTATTTAAACACAATACGTTTACGCCATCCTTTTAGTTTTTATTTTAAAGAGGCTTTTCTTGCCTGAAACACTTCAGTATGTTACTGTTAAGCCACAAGGGGAGTCATCGACGCTTACAGATGCTTGAAAACTGAACAAGGCATTTGCCATCAGTCCTTTCCCCAGATAATGTCCCACACTCCCCCGTCCATATTTCTTTCTGTATCATCACACTCAGAAAATTATGTGACAGCGGCGCCGGTAGGGCTACCAATGATCTGGTATTCCCATGCCATCAGGAGAACGTCAGCAAGCTGCTGACCCGAGCTCGTGGCGTCTGCAAGGTACAGGACGAGGAGCGCGGGTCGTCCCTGCCGTCAGCCGTCACCAGCAGCAGCGGCAGCGGCGGCAGCGGCAGTAACGGCGGGCCGCGCCTGCGGGACTACCTGGCGGCCGGGTACCGGGCAGGCGAGCAGCCGCCGCGCGTCCGCCCCTCCCCGCTGGGCTCGGAGCACAGCGGCCCCGTCTGCCCGGCCGCCGCGCCGGCCAGCTCCGGCTACGCGGCGCAGATGGCCCAGTACATGGGCGGCGGCCAGCCGGCGGCGTCTGCGCCGCGACCCTCTGAGCCGGCCGGCCCAGGCTCGGCCGGCTACGCCGCCCACATGGCCCAGTACATGAGCGCCGGCCACAAGGCACCGCGGGGCCCGGTCCCGGTGCAGGAGGCCCGGGAGCTCGGTCCAGCCGGCTATCCGGGCCACACTGCCCCCGGCTATCAGCAGGACCAGGCCGGCGCTGGCCAACGTCCTGGCCAGAACCAGGCGGGAATCAGTAGTACTCCACCGCCGAATCAGACCGGTGCAGGCTACTCGCCGTCGCGGAGCCCCGCCAATGCGTCGGCCGAGAACCGAGCCAGGGCCGACTTTCCCGCAGTCCAGAGCTGGAGTGACGCCGGCTACGCCGCCGCTCGGGGGCAGAGCACGTCCGGGTACAGCGCGCCGGCCGGGCCGTTCTCGCCGCCGGGTTCCGCGGCCGGCAGCAGCGCGGCCTCCGCGGCGCCCGAGCAGCCGGCCGGACAGTACGGCTACTCCAGCGACCCGTACCTGGCCTTCTACGGCGGCGGCGGCTACACCTCGTGGACGCCATACCACACGTTCTCGCGGCCGCCGGGCGACAGCCGACTGCAGCCGGGCCCGTCTTGTTTCTTGCAGCGCCCGATCTCGTCGCTGGCGCAGACGGGCTTCTCGCACTCGCACGGCACGTCGGCGCTGGCCGATTCGTGCGGCGCACCCCAGCCGCTCTATACGCCACCGCGGCTGGTGGCGTCCGGCGGCGCCCAGACCGCCATCCGCTCCTCGGGCATCGCGCCCTACGCCTTGGCCACCGGCTACCAGGCCCCGGCGGCGGCGCAGCAATACGGCGCGCCGGCGGCCTCACAGGCGACACGGGCTGCCTGCGGCGCGCCGGCGTCCGTGCCGAACTCTTTGGCGGCGCCGCAGGCTGGACAGGAGCCGTACGGAGCCGTTCCCGTTCCACAGTGCTCGTACGGCAGCGTGACGGCGCCAACTCAGGGCGCGTACTCGGCCGGCCCACCGACGCAGGGCGTGTGCGGGGCCGCTCAGCCGCCGGCCAGCGCGTTCGGACCGGCTCAGGTTTCTGAGGGCCCTCACGGAAGCAGGCGACCGGCGCAGAGCGCATACGGTGCAGCCCAGCAGGCGCCGGACGCATTCGAAGCAGCTCAGTCGTCGCCGGGTTCGTATAGAAGCGCTCACGCCCCTCCGAGTGCGTACAGCGGCGGCCAGACGACGCGAGGTCCGTTTGAGTCGGCGCAGCCGGCGGTCACTGCGCCAGCCGGTGGAACAACGGGCGCCGTCCCGACTGCCGCTGGCCAGCAGTCGGCGTCACGCGGCAGTCCGCACCGCCAGCCAGCCGGCGGAGAGCGTAGCGGCCAGCCGCCGCCGGGCGCCGGCGCTGCCTTCTACCCGGCACCGTACGGCCAGGCCGGGTCGCAGCAGACCGACCGGCCGGCTCCCGGCCAGGTCCACTACTCCGCCGGCTATGGCTACCAGTACCCGGCGGCGGGCCAGCAGCAGCAGTATCCAGCCGCCACTCAACAGCAGCACCCGCCAGCGTGGCAGCAGCAGCATCCGTCTGCGAGCCAGCAACAGCACCCTGCCGTGGGACAACAGGCATACCCGTCGACAAACCGGGAGCAGTTTCAGACCGAAATTCAGCCGCAGCTGCAGGCACTGCAGCCAGCCATAGGACAGCAACAGTACCAAACAGGAAATCTGCAGCCGCAGCCAGCTATGGGACAGCAACAGTATCCAGCTGGAAGACAGCAACAGCATCCTGCCGCGGGACAGCAGCAGTACTCAGCTGGAAGCCAGCAGCAACAGTCGCTCACGGGACAGCAACATTACCCAACAGGAAACCAGCAGCAGCCTACTGTGGGGCAGCAGTCGTTCACCGTTGGTGGTCAGGGGCATTACCCACCCACAGGCCAGCAGCAGCAGTATTCCACTGTTGGACAGCAGCATCTCGCAGCTGTCGGACAGCAGCAGAACCGTGCTGTGATGCAACAGCGGTACCGGGTCCCCTCTCAGCAGCAGTATACTGCTGCCGGCCAGGCAGGCGAGCAGCACCAGCAGCAGCAGTACCCGGCTTGTGTACAGCCGTACCGTGGGGCCGGCCAGCAGCATCCGCCGGCGACTGGAGGGCAGGCAGCAGAGGGCGCTGGATCTCAGCAGGCTCTTAACACCGCCCAGTACGTGCTGCCGGCGCCGTCTCGGAGCGGCCAGCCGCTGCCGCCACAGCCCAGCGTCCAGCAGCAGTCGTCCCAGCGTCAGTTACAGACTGACCAGCCGCTGCCGCCACAGCCCAGCGTCCAGCAGCAGTCGTCCCAGCGTCAGCTACAGACTGACCAGCCACTGCTGCCACAGCCCAGCGTCCAGCAGCAGTCGTCCCAGCGTCAGCTACAGACTGACCAGTCGCTGCTACAGCCTAGTATCGTGCAACCTCCTCAGCAGCACAGTGGACAGCAACCTTGGGCGTCCTCGGAGAAGGTAAGCTATCAAGGACTTACGGGCACGAATGCTCGATGCCTTTTGTATGATTTGAAAAGCAGCATCCACCAAATGTTCCTGGTCGCGAACGGAAAGTTATGGTGCAGAAAGTGTCCAGCTCGGTGGTGTTTACTTAGCATTATGTAGTGGCGTGTTAGGTTATCGTGATAAACAGCTAGCAGTTAGTTTGTTTCTGTTGCAGCCGAGTGTCCTGATGTCGCAGAGTGCTCACCTGCTGGCTGGGCTGGACCTGTCGGCGCCGGCCGCTCCGCCGTCGCCGCTACCGACCTCTGCGCCGTCCCCCACCGTTCAGGTGCGCTGACCGAAGCCCCGCTGCCTGGTCTTAACGTACTTCCACTGCCCACGGCCTCCGTCTGATAGTCTTATCCACTGCGATTCTCACCCTTTCCGCGTGCTGTCAACCTCGCTGTCTGACTTCGTCTTTCCCGACAATTTCAAAGCTCTCCGGGACAGTCAGTCGTTCCAGCGACGTATGACGTGCGAGGCTGAAAACGCCTGCACTCTTGTGGCACATCGTTGCCTTTTCAACGTGTGTTACGTGGCCTTTCTCTCTGTGCGGTGTGGCCTGCCTCCCTGTGTGCAGTGTGGCCTGCCCCCTGTGTGCGGTGTGGCCTGCCTCCCTGTGTGCAGTGCGGTCTGCCTCCCTGTGTGCGGTGTGGTCTGCCCCCCTGTGTGTGCCCCCCCCCTCCCTGTGTGCGGTATGGTCTGCCCCCCTGTGTGCGGTGTGGCCTGCCCCCTGTGTGCGGTGTGGCCTGCTCCCCTGTGTGCGGTGTGGCCTGCCCCCCTGTGTGCGGTGTGGCCTGCTCCCCTGTGTGTGGTGTGGCCTGCCCCCCTGTGTGCGGTGTGGCCTGCCCCCCTGTGTGCGGTGTGGTCTGCCCCCCTGTGTGCGGTGTGGCCTGCCTCCCTGTGTGCAATGCGGTCTGCCTCCCTGTGTGCGGTGTGGCCTGCCCCCCTGTGTGCAGTGCGGTCTGCCTCCCTGTGTGCGGTGTGGCCTTCCTCCCTGTGTGCGGTGTGGTCTGCCTCCCTGTGTGCGGTGTGGCCCGTGTCTGGCCGGTGACCGGGGACCGTGTTGCGCAGCTGGTGTCGGGCGGTGCGGCGCGGCAGTCGTCCTCGGCCAGCGCCGATCTGCTGTCGGGGGGCGGCGCGGCCGAGCAGTCGGGCGCTGCGGCGCCGCTCCAGCCGCGCGTCGTCACCTCTGAGGCGGAGCGCCAGCGCCGGCACCAGGCCGACCAGGAGCGCCGCAAACTGTCCGCTGGCGGAGACCCATACGTAGACGCCGACAAGCTGCAGCTGTTTGTGCAGGTACATCACAGTTCACCGGCGAGGCGGGTGTACCCGGTTGTGGTGTATTGGCACCACTGTCGGCGACGCTGTTTGCGTAATAGACAAAAAGCAGCGAAGGTTGTATGTTTTGGGGGGATCTTGGTCTGGTAGGTCGCACGTATTATGGCTACGTTTACAGCCGTGATATACCACCGTTGTAGAAGGCGTTGTGAAGCAGTCCAGACATGCTGAAGTGGTTTAATGGGTGAAATTCGGAATAACTTTCTGAGCTGTGGTTCACTTTCGACGCAGGACGTGGAGCGGCTCGACAAGTTTGTCGCCGGTCTGACTAAAAAATCCCTCAATGGCCCGACGCCGCTGGACAGCAAGTGGAAGGAGTTGATGGACCAGCAGGAGGTAATGTTTTAACTTCGTCTCACACAGGATATGGAAAGTTCGTGTTTTCCCAGGATGTTTAAGTTGCATTTGCGGGTTAGGTGAACACGCAGATTCATGTCCTCTGGCAAGGCAGAATGATCTTTATCAAAAGCCGTGTGTTTATGATGTATTATGATCCAGCGCCCAGGGCTGATTGCTGGACGGTTCGACGGGTGCACTCCGCCATGGACTCGGAATTAGGTCCAGTTTTTTTCAAAGGACTCGCAACATTGGCGGCCCCGGTAGACGCGCCTCGTGGCGGCCCGGTGTGATGCAGCCCCCTGTTTGGCACGCGTTCGGCAACAGTCGGCACCAGGCGGCGCCAGCGCTGTTGGTGTCGGCCGTGGCCGCCGCGCAAGCCGCTGGCAGGCTCCAACCGGTCGTCGGTACCGGCTGCCGCAGGTGGACGGCCGACGGCTCAAGATCTCTGTGGCGCGCTGCTACCCGATGAAGAACCGGTTCCAGGAGGTGCTGCCGTTCGACAGTAGCCTGGTGCCGGTGCCAATGGTGCGCGACGATTACATCAACGCGAGCCGGCTGCCGGAACTGACGGCCAGCAGTCCTGCGCTGATCGCCACCCAGGCGCCGCTGCCCGTCACCCAGACGGACTTCTGGTGTATGGTGTGGCATCACCAGGTGGAGCTGGTCGTCTGTCTGCTGCCGGACGCCGAGATCGAAGGACAGGTACCGTCTCAGAGGTCGATGTGATCTGTCCAGGGTCTGAGATGCACCGACCGGTACCGTTTCAGGGAGGCCGATGTGATCTGTCCGAGATCTGAAATGCACCGACACGTTTAGCCTCAGGGAGAGAGGTGTGTTCTCTGCAAAATGTGAGGTGTACTGGCAGATACGTTGTCAGGATGAGAGTTGTTTCTGCAAGGTGTGAGATGTACCAATAGGCTCGGCCTCGGGGTAAGAGTTGTGGTCTCTGCAAGGTGTGAGATGTACCAGTAGGCTCGGCCTCGGGGTAAGAGTTGTGGTCTCTGCAAGGTGTGAGATGAATTGAGGGGGAGGGAGCAGTGTGAGCTCTGTAAGGGTTCGAGGTAGTTAACGAGCTAGATCTGGTTTACGTCACGTAGCCCTGTCGGCGCGGACTTGTGTCCCATTCATTCCCGCTGTCATTGAACAAAGTGGGCTGCCGACGTTTTCACTGGGCCGCGGCCGACAGGTGTACTGGCCGACCGAACGAGGCACGGTGGTCCAGCACGGCCCGCTCCAGCTGACCCTGCAGTCGCAGTCGCCGGCCAATGGCCGGGTGGAGCGCATTGTGTCGCTGCTGCACGGCGAGACCAAGATGTCGCGGGTGGTCATCCACCTGCAGTTTGGCGGCTGGCCGCGCGCGGCGCTGCCCTCCTCTCCGGCTCCGTTCGTGCACTTCGTGGCCGAGGTGAGCCGACGGCCTGGCCGCACCGACGTCGGCTGCGGCCTGGATACTGTGCGAGACGTACCCGTCGCTGTTTTTTATGCCTAGTTCTGTCTGGTGTGCTTGGTTTGTCGTCAATAGCAAGTGCGTGGTGTATGTTAAAACGAGTTGCTAGCTCAGCAGTTGTTGGGTGTCTTTTACCACCCGGCATTTCCAGAGATGCGGCGCGGGCGCATCAGATGTCCCCACACGGTAACTGGGCAACCGTCGGACCGATTCGGCCCACTCGAACAGCGGTCGATTGTCCTCGATGATGCGACCTTGGCTAATCCACGTTTTTAGACGTTCCGGTCATATCTTGGTCCCAGGTTGTGTGAAAGGTCAGCATTTGGCTGGTTTGGGTCATGCCATTGTTGGCGCACAAGTCAAACATTACAGGCATCCTGAGGCCAGAGTACGCGGGAAGATGTGCATGGGATACGAATATACGGCAGTGTGAGGAAAACTGACTGAGGTCAACCTAGGTCATGTGCTTTTGTTTATGTTTTAGTTTTCAGTATGCGTAGTTTGGCGCAGAAAAATCCATAAACGTCTTCATTTTTCATCATTTGGGTCTCAATGCTCGTGTTTCCACCATGAAATATTCAGATGGCTGTCAAAATGGGTTTAACGACGTAAGTTAACGTACTCAGAGAAATCGAAATTTCCTCACTTTGACCTGTGACAAGCTTTGCTCAGGTCATGTGTGGTCTACATGTTCCTCATGATACTAGGACGCTATCGCTTATCCTGCACACTATCGATTATCCTGCCCGGCCAGCGTGTTGATCAGTGCGCCTTGTGGACGCACAGCGAGTGAGTCCTAATGTGTTGTTCCTTGCATCATTTTTTTCCATTTACGCGTTTTGCAATGCATAAGGATATTATCGATCTTTTCAGTATTTTGCATCCGAAGAGTAGCAGGTTAAAACGTCACGCGCCCGAGATGTTGTTCGCTGCCATTACTGAACACTTTAAAAACACCCGTTGAAAAATAGGTCTAAGAGCGAAAACATTACTCCGGGAATAGTTGCTTGGAAGAAAGCGCCTACAAACTGACACAACGAAAATTCAGATTCAAGAAAATATTTAGGATCATCTAGCGAAAGTTTCATGATTCATTACTGAGTGGTTGCGAAGTTACTGACGTCCAAAAAGCGTTGCGGCTGGACCGGACCACCCAGTTTGACTTTTTCTGCTAGTGGAAGTGAGACTGGCTCGACCCTTGTCCTTGCTTGTAATAAACAGGTACGAAATGTATTCGGAAAAATCACAAAACCGTTAAAATATCATCGTCTTTATCAAGTCATTTTAATGTGGCCTTGCAAGAACTCGGCAGAACAAATTACTGAAATACACAATTGAAGTGAGGAGGACTGCTAAAAATTTGGCGGCTCTTTTTCGTTTGGTTACAGAGTTCCTCTATGGAAAATAAAGTGGGGGCGTGTGGTGTGCACCCCCCCCCCCCCCGCCAGCCCTCAAACCCCCAATCACCAGTTAGTTGCGGGTCAAGGTTGGCTGTGGACTAGCAACAGGGGTCCCTGCTTATTGTCTGACTTGCCGATATAGGTGCTGCACAGTCACCGGCAGTAGCGGTCCCTTCTGACCGTTAGGTTTCTGCCGGTGTATGTGCTGCACTATCACCAGCAGCAGCGGCCCCCTCTAACAGTGAGGCCCCTGCCGGTACAGGTGCTGCACTATCATCAGCAGCAGTGGTCCCTTCTGATAGTGAGACCCCTGCCAGTACAGGTGCTGCTTTATCACCAGCAGCAGCGGTCCCCTCTGACAGCGAGGCCCCTGCCGGTACAGGTGCTGCACTATCACCAGCAGCAGCGGTCCCCTCTGACAGTGAGGCCCCTGCCGGTACAGGTGCTGCACTATCACCAGCAGCAATGGTCCCTTCTGATAGTGAGACCCCTGCCGGTACAGGTGCTACACTATCGCCAGCAGCAGCGGCCCCCTCTAACAGTGAGGCCCCTGCCGGTACAGGTGTTGCACTATCACCGGCAGCAGCGGTCCCCTCTGACAGTGAGGCCCCTGCCGGTACAGGTGCTGCACTATCATCATCAGCAGCGGCCCCTTCTGCCAGTGAGGCCCCTGCCGGTACAGGTGCTGCACTATCACCAGCAGCAGTGGTCCCTTCTGATAGTGAGACCCCTGCCGGTACAGGTGCTACACTATCGCCAGCAGCAGCGGCCCCTTATGACAGTTAGACCCCTGCCGGTACAGGTGCTGCACTATCGCCAGCAGCAGCGGCCCCTTATGACAGTGAGGCCCCTGCCGGTACAGGTGCTGCACTATCACCAGCAGCAGCGGTCCCCTCTGACAGCGAGGCCCCTGCCGATACAGGTGCTGCACTATCACCAGCAGCAGCGGTCCCTGCTGCGCCCGCTGGTGGTGCACTGTTCGGGAGGCGTGGGCCGCACTGGCGTGTTCTGCCTGCTGGCCGCTGCGCTGGCCGAGATTAACGCCGGCTCCGGCCTCGTGGATCCGATGCCTGTGGCCTGCCTGCTGAATACGGCGCGTCGAAACTGCCTCCAAGACAAGCAGCACCTGCTGTTCGCCTACCAGGCGCTGCTCTATGCCGCCCAGGACTTTCTCATGAAGCGTGAGTACTGATGTGGAAAGCAGGGGCCGAATCGACCCCCCCCCCACACACACACACGAGAATACAGTTCATTATGTAATGTTAAAGGGAGTGTGTCTAATCTTGTCGGTTTGCCAAATAGACATTCTAGAGGATATTCGACACTAGCTATGATTTATGACAGTAATGAAAAGAGCATCTGGGGCATTGAATAATGATAATTCACTCATATGATTTTGATTTTTTTCAAATCCGCGATATCTATAGCTGTACGGGTGTAAATACAGCACTAAGGGGCGGTAGCAAGAGCGGACAATTAGCGAACTGGAAACGATCAGTACGTGATGCAAAAAATGGCGCGCTAGAGACAAAACAAGATCACAGAATGCTCACATGTTCATGTAGTCATCTTGGGTTACGAATGGCTACCGGCGGTCTCAGCCAAGGGTAACTTTGTACACCTTTGGTATAGGGCCCTCCATTCTAAAGGAAATTATTGGTATCGGGCCCAATACCAGTATCGTGATCCATTCATGTATTTTCTTGCTCTATAAAATAATGTACTGTAGATACTTTATGCCAAATTTTGGGGCCTGATGAATGAATTTTTCCATACCAAAATTTGTTCCTATGCTACACCCATGGTCTCAGTGGTATTTCTTTGAACAAACTCTGATTCCTTCTCAGTTCTTTGTTCTAGGCGAGACGTAGTTTTGCAAAATATGGGGGGGGGGCTGAGCAAGGAAAATGGCTAATCCTACCCACAAAACAGACAGAATTCTTCCCGGGCTTAACCCACTTTCTTTCCAAAGTTGGGAGGGGCTTGGACCAAACAGGCCTCCACCCCCCAACTGGATAGCAAACTACACCCTTTGCTCCATGCGTTACCTGCGCTTGATATCGTTTGCACTGTGAACTGATTGCAGATGGTAGAACCAGGTTCAAGACGAAATGTGTGACTGCCAACTTGGCTTCAGTTTGGCAGTTCCATTCTTGGGTGAGATTGGTTATTCTTTGCTCTGAGACAGTTCATTCCTTTATTTATGAACATATTTTTGCTTACAGCAGCCAGCAAGGTAGCCATGTATGGATTTTTTACACCAATCTGTAGAATCAAACAACATTTAGTAAAATGACTATCAGTCATTTTCATAGGGCACATCAGAATGCAATTCCCTTACATAATCAAACATTTGAAAATTTGATTCACTTGTGACAATTTTCGTCATTCATCTCAGGGTACATGGTAAACCAGGCAATGCCAGGTGCAGACGAGGCGAAAAAGAACACTAAATAACATGCAAAAAACAATACCTTTTTCAGGTGGGGGTAACTCGGCCGCGGTGTTCGACGATTAGTACCATCTTGCTTTGTGTGGGCCATCCGCCGACGATTCCCAGAACCTAACTATGCGGGGTGCAACGGCTTCCGGAGCGTGCTCCAGGAGCTTTGAGCCACCCACAGCCCCCCCCCCCCAGCGCCAACTGCTCGGCGCGCTGTTGCGGCGCCGGCCGCTCCGGATGCTCAGATTCCTCGGCGGCACCGGCAGCTCCCGATGTGCCGACTCCTCGGCCAGGTTGCCGCCGGCACTGGCGGCGCTGGATGTACCGACTCATTCACGGCGCCGGCCGGTCCGGTCGCGCCGACCCCTCTGCGGCATCCGGCGCCGGCGACGCCGGATGCGCAGTTCTCAGCCAGTACCGCGGTGACGCGGGAAACGTCAACTGCTCGGCGCGTTGCGACGGCACTAGCCACTCCGGATGTACAAACTCCTCGGCGACTCGATGGCGACGGCGGCCGCCTCAGTCATACCGCCGATGGGCTTCACGTTGCTCCCTGAACGAGCTGATGTCCTCCGCCGATGGTCGGGCACCAGGGTTTACATAGGAATGCAGGCGTCGTGGACAATCGGACAACTTCGGACGTGGGCCAGAGATTGAAGCCTCTTTCCTGAAAGCCACCATCAGTCGGAGCATCTCCACAACGTCCGGGTAGCCCTTTGGAGCTCGCTCTTGTCGCAGGGCGACCTTTCCCTTTGCCCGGCTGTGCACAGGAACTAACCTGTAAGCAGTAATTGGTTGTAGGCAAGTGTGATGACTGACCAGCTTATATCTGAACAATGCGCCGCCTGTCAGAATGACAGCCTGCCTGTAAGCGGCCAAGCGTAATCAACTGTTATTTCCAGCAGGCGTTGTTGGCACATGCTCAGCGTGTGGTTGTACAGTGAACGTGATACAACATGTGAGTTATCAGTTGGGTTCTAGATAGCCCTGTTAAAACTACTGTCACTTATTAGTAGGCACCTACAAGCTGATTTCAGACGTGAATTATTCTGATGGCATCGACATAGCCAATAGGCTTATCTGCACCTTGCCGCCAAAAGTAAACTGAAGCATTTTTGCTAATCTCTGAACTGGCATCACACTTGTGCAACACACCCACAAGGTTTGCAGCAGGTTTGCGATAACTACTGATGGCGTCATAAGAGTAATGCTGTGCTAATAATATTATTTTTGATGTTCGCTATATTGAAATATAACTATTATGCATGTGTAACAGCCTCTGATAGGACTACTGGAAACAGTTTATTCTGTTAACGCCTGGGGGCCAGATGTTAGTTGATAAATCCAGTAACTTCTGACTTCATGATGGTGTCATTTAGCCTAAGGACAACATTAGCCATCCCCTCAAGCCGAGTTAATTCTTCTGATGCACACTTTGCCATTTGTGGTTAGATCTGCACATTTATGTGTTTCTTGCAGCAGGGTTAATGATAGGGGTGGCGATGTTCAAATGTTCAACAAGCAAATAGCCACCGTTATTTTGATGATACTAGTGTCCCATGTAAATACCTTTTGTCTGTGCACCATTAACTGGTGGGCATTATTTATATATACACACAACATTAACCCACCAACAATGGTATGTGTGACTGCATCATTGCTGTTTTGTGCTTAAATAGGTTTAATATCAGGTTCTAGGACGAAAAATCAACAAGCAATTCGGTGCATGCCTTTTTGTTAGATGCTGAGTGATGACTAGGAGGTTGATATGCCGGAATGGCAAATGGGCTGTTGTCAATTTTACATTTACCAACCAGCAGTCAACAAAATGGCAGCCACTACACTGCATGTCAACTTTTTGTTCAGACATCCATCAGCCAGGCTTGACTGTTTGCATTGGTTTCAAAACCAGATTCAAATATTCATTATGAAAGAAAAGGACAACAAAGCTAATGCCCAAGTGACATGCAGGAATGAACAAGAAGTAATAGCCTCACTGTTGAGCTACATAAGTGTGCCATGGTAGAGAACACAAACATTAACAGTGCAACCATTCATATTATTTCAAACAACAGTTTGCAGTAGCCAAAGAAAGAAAGAACTTACAACCTATCACGGAATGTTGATGTGCTCTCCGTACCCCAAGAAATCTTAGACGACTTTGCAGTCTTTGTACTTGTACTGTACTGAGAAATCTTTGCAAACTTTTGTACTCACAAGGATTTAATTTTCAACTAGGTTTGTGCTGGCATACAAAACTTTCCATGTGGCCCAGTCACACGCTGAAACACAAAATCCCCTGGAGTACAAGTACACAAACAAACATCAGTTTTTTTCAGATCCTGCATGTGAGTATGCACAGCTGTCCAAGATCCAAGTGTGAGGAAATTGCTACATATTTCTCAGTTTGGGGTGGTGCAAGCTTAGCCAGCCATGGTCCTGAATAACTCTCAAAATGTCACTTGTGTATGTTGCATGGAGCCAAGTTAACATTTAGAATATAAGAAAACATTCAAGTTCACATTTGGCAGTTGACATGGGGTAAGTTTTGTAACTTTTACAGAAAAATACATACTTTATCCAACCAACTTCCAACCTGGAACTTGAAAAATTTTAAAAACCCGAATCTGGATTCCGATAAGATAGCAAATTCCGATGACAAATATAAAAGATAGCAAATTACGATAACTAATTATGACCGCCCTTAGCTATCTGAAGTTCCTGGATATCTATCATGCAGCAAAATACTTACGAGGTTAGATAAACAATTAGGGACATGTACACAGAGGTGGAGAATACCGGCAAAAAATCAATCAATAAAACCTTCGCAATCAGTTGAAACCCCGTTCAATGTACAGATTTCTACCAACATATATTTGTAAGGCCTCGGCGGCCAGGGTGCTGAGCTTGATGTGTTCACAGTCTGCTGTCGTCGCCGATCAGTTCGCAACTCAAAAGATGTCTCGCTGGGCACAATTTGCTGTCCTTGCTGACGAGCTCGCAACTTAAAAAATGATTCGCTGGGGCTAACGATATGTTATCGATGCTATCGGTCCCACTTAGTGGCGAAAAGGAACTGGAGTAAAACCGATAAATCAGTGCTGGCAACACGGTGCTGAAGTAATGGCAGATATCGGTAAATATTCGTCCGTCGTAGGTCAACGAAGGCGATTTGGGGGAAACGAATGATACGTGACGATTCAGGCCAGTGTCCTGTTTGATCGCACGTATACAGCTAAAATTCGGTATTTGACCAGACATACTCCCATTTAAGGGGTCTTGCTCGCGCCTTCGTTATCCATGGATTCTCCAGTGACCTCGAGTGTTGGGTCTTGGGAATTTTTGGACCTTTTTTAGTCTTCCCATGAATAACTATAGTAAACCAATATTTTCTTGTTTGTGCGCCTGAATAAAGACATCATAGTGCGGGTAGTAGGTGAACCGTTGTTGACAGATATTCACGCCAAACATACTAGCGTTCGTCCACACACAGGTGTTACTTCCCTCGCTCAAGCATTGCATTGATGCAGCCAATACATAATATATAGCCAATACAGGACCGATATAGGATGAGAGCATTACCAAACCGATGCATGCTGTGATGAGGCGCTTATAAACGATCCATCGGGGTTATTTGAGCGCTTATAACTTAACGGCCAAATTGGAAAGCTTCACGGTCAGGGAGACCACGGATGTGTCATCATGCTTCAAATTGGGCCAGTAATCAGATCTTCATTTATTTTGCAACGGTTGATTAATCGTTTGTTTTATCGGCCTGTAATGTGGTACATCGCGTGCCCACTGAGCAGGATTAGCGAGAACATTATATCTCAGCTATAGTAACTAGCCATTCTCCATCACTGTCGATTAAATGTCTCAGGTGCCGCACCACAAAATCTTGAGTTGAAAATTTGACAAATCTACCGCCTAAGCATTCCTTGTTCCTTTCATATCATTCATATCTGAGCTAATCTAGGCGTGGTTATTCAGAGCATCACAGTAGCCTGTTGTCCAGAGCGGCGTACCCGCCATACCCGCTGCATGCGTGATCTGACCATCGCATCGTCTTTGAAGTGGCATTCTGTTCATGTTCATTCTGACCTCGTTGTTCCTTTAGGGGTATCTTGACGGCTGCATTTCAGTCATGGGAAGCCTGGCCACTTGATCGCCCCTGCAGGGGCATCTCTGGCCCCTGTATCGCCTTTGTGGGGTTCTCGTCACCTCTGCATGGCCGCTGCAGGAGCGGCTTGATCACCGCGACTCTCAACATCATTTCTTTTCTGCAGGGATATTCTGCATGTTAGAGATTCTGCACGGAGGGTATGCTGGCTGCTGCACGTGCCTGCAGGGCTGTCCTGAACATTATTACATTTTTGCAGGAGGTATCCTGACGAGTCGGGCCACATTCGACAATGCGCCGGGTCAGAGCCACTCGGGCCATAGTCGTCACCCTTCCGAGGACTTTCTGGCGTCCAACAAGACCGTGTGTGAACTGCAGGCTCGGCTGGGCGCCCTGACGGCCTCTGGTCGTGGTACGCCGCCGTCCTCTCCCAGTCACGGTACGTGACGGACGGCCTCTGGTCCAGGTACCTCCCGTCCTTTCCCAGTCATTATACGTATCTGACGGCCTCTGGTCTCTCTCTCTCTCTCTCTCTCTCTCTCTCTCTCTCTCTCTCTCTCTCTCTCTCTCTCTCTCTCTCTCTCTCTCTCTCTCTCTCTCTCTCTCTCTCTCTCTCTCGTTGTATGTATGTGCGCGTGCGCGTGCGTGCGTGCGTGCGTGCGTGCGTGCGTGCGTGCGTGTGTGGGGGGGGGTGCGTGTCGTTAAAAATGGCAGCAGATCTTGGTGAGATGCCTTTTTGATAATGATTTGATACTCCGAATCATTGGTTTTCCATCACTAAAATAATTATTTAGAAGGATGCCTGTATTACTGTGTAACGTTTTGTCGGTCCTGCCAACATCGATGGTCGTGTCGGGTCAAAATTATGTTGCTGCGTTTTCAACTCAATAACCCATTCGATTTCGTGAAAATATCTACAGCCAAGCACAGTACAGATCTGTTGGCACATCTGATAATGACGACCACCAGAATCGTCATTACTCCATACCTTTTCACATACTCCTTTTATCTGATATTCTAGGCGCCAGAAGTTGGGCATCGCACAGACACAGTGTGCCCTGCATGTCCATCTGCCGGTTGATGGTAGGATCTTCATCCCGGATGTAAAGAGCCTCCAATACGTTCAGCTTCCTTTTGTTAGCACACTTGGCCAGCATTTTGGTATTATTCACTAGTTCAGAACGTGTCAGTTGGGATCCGTGAGTGGATTTCACGTGCTGTTGTGGTACACCATCCTGTCGATGCGTCGTCAGACGTCTCGATAGTTGTGGTATGGCCGATGTATGAATACTTTGGTCGGCGCACACAGTCTCCGATAGGGCATTTTGTCTTGGGCATTTGATAGGGCATTTGATAGGGCGTTTGATGTCGTAAACTACTCTACTCGTTTTCTGTAGGAAGTCATTTCTTGAGAGGTTGTTGTTCGTAGTTCATAGTTCATAGCAGGCTCCGATCCTCTGGGACTTTTGTGGTGAATTGTCATCTTGATGCTGTTCTCAGGATTTGATGGGATGCATTTTTTTTTTTTGCTACTATGTCGCGGATAGCTTTCTCTTCAGTTTTGTAGACAGGTGACGTTCTGTTCTGAAAGTTAGTTGTACGTCAGTTCTTGCGTTGGTAGTTCCTACGGTTGGTGAGGGGAGGTGTTTGTGAAGCCGCCGTCGGATCTGTTGATCGATGTCAGTGAGAGGGCAGTTGTTGACGAGGATGTGTTTGATTCTGTCCAATTACTGGTGTATGAGTGGCCATGTCATGCAATGTTTGAGCACTCTGTCTATGAACGGATCACGCTTTCTTTATATCCATGTGGGCTCTTACTAAGACCGTTCAGGCACGCGCCGGTGTCTGCGGGTTTTCCCTGTACGGAAGTCACGTAGTTGCCGCCTGAGGCATCCACAGCTACATCTAGAAATGGAATTTTGCTGGTGATGGGTAACTACCATAAACTGCAGAATTGAGTTCTCTTCAAGTTTAGACTTTAGGTAGAGAAGTTGCTGCTCGCTCAGAACATCGACGAAGATGTCGTCATTGTATCCACAGTATGAACTGGTCTTGGTTCCCTACTGTCGATGGTGACGGACTCAGTGTGTGCCATGAAGTTCCGCAAGTAGCACACCGAGCGACGATCCCATGGCGACCCCATCTGCCTGGTAATGAAGATGGGCGTCGGCAAGGGGTGTCTTTTGTGCAGATCCTGAGTAGTCGTCTGAGCACAGTTTTACGTAACCGTAGCGCCAGAGTTGACCGATGCACATACACGCTCTCAAGGGTTATTTCAGTGGCTGCATCGACTGACACGTTATTGAACAATGACGCAGCGTCAAGTGATTCTAACATACCCTGTCTCTGTTTGGTTCTTAGCACTTCTGTGAATTCGTCTGACAATTTTCGTGAATAACTATTCGGTACGTATGGTGGTATCAGCGAGTTTAACTGCTTATATATCTCATAGGCCGGGGTGGGATCTTCGAGATGGTTGGTGAGATTGGAGCGCCTTCTTTGTGCGTCCCGGAATTTCCTTTAAAATGCCTGTTTTATACTCACCTGTCAGTTTTCGGAGCTCCCCTCCCCTATTTTCCGAGTGAGCAGCATCGATGGGGCTGTTCAGCTCCTTTTGTTTTTCTAGGGGATTTCCGGTAACCATTGCAGACTCGGATGAATCTTGTTATACCACATTAACGTTACTGAAATAGTCATGTCTGTCTAAAAATACAAAAATTGATGGTTACTACTTCCACGAATTACTAAAAAATATAAATTATTAACCACGAATTAATATATTAAAAACAACCTGTAGTTGTTTGTCAGGTGTTGCATAAATAAAGAATGTTTGCCTGGCCACCTTAGAGTGATAGTAATTTCCGCAACACTCTTGTCTTAACTGCTTGCGCTTGCTCATGTGGAAACCCTAGGACGTACAAAGAAGGCGCCCCGATCTGACCAGTCATCTCGCAGATCCCACCCCGGCCTATGCGATATGTAAGCAGTTAAACTCGCTCATATCACCATACATACCGAATAGTTATTCACTAAAATTGTCAGACGAATTCACAGAAGTGCTAAGAACCAAACAGAGACAGGGTATGTTAGAATCACTTGACGCTGCGTCATTGTTCAATAACGTGTCAGTCGATGCAGCCACTGAAATAACCCTTGAGAGCGTGTATGTGCATCGGTCAGTTCTGGCGCTACGGTTACCTAAAACTGTGCTCAGACGACTACTCGGGATCTGCACAAAAGACACCCCTTGCCGACGCCCATCTTCATTACCAGGTAGATGGGGTCGCCATGGGATCGTCGCTCGGTGTGCTATTTGCGGTTCATGGCACACACTGAGTCCGTCACCATCGACAGTAGGGAACCAAGACCAGTTCATACTGTGAATACAATGACGACATCTTCGTCGATGTTCTGAGCGAGCAGCAACTTCTCTACCTAAAGCCACGGTAGTAAGTACACGGGTAGTAAAGACATTGACCTTCTGTGCCCAGTGTGCTAGTGTCCATGCCCTAGTGTATAATTTATATTACAAAGATTTCTGGTTTTAATTATTTGTGCGAATCAGGAAATTCATATCCTTGCTAAACGTGTACTACATATTTATTTTCTTATTTCAAATTTGACAAATGTTGACCCATACTTACCTCTGAAGATTCCTAATGTGTTGGCAAAACGTTAGATCAGTAATAAATATTGTGAGTGTATGACTGGAGATCGTTCGCCATTGCCTCACGTGTTATGACTAAAAGTCACCAACAGATTTGTTTGTGGACTGTGACCTCAGAACTGCAATCTGTCGTCAGCAGGTCATGTGTGGAATCCAGTGGCGAAGCGCACAGATCGCATGAATCCATTTAACCTGTCAGTGGCTTTGGGACTCAATGAATTCCTTTAGACTCAATGAATCCCTAGAGTTGGTCAGCCTACGGCAATCGTTACCCAGATTTCTTACCCTTTTGTGAGGTTTGGGAAATCTCGTTCTCTTACAAAGTCATTCATACAATTCAGCTGAAAAAAAAACGGGAAGCGAGCATGTGTTTCAACATTACAAATGCATACACGAGTCCAGTAACGGCAAAAATTCAACTTACGTCATTCACTCACGCAAAAACGCTCCCTTTACCCATTTATTGCATGTTGAAGTTGATATTGAAAGTGTAGCTAAAGAACTTCTTACCGACGATAGTCCCACGACCGAGGCTGTGCCAGGTCGCCGCGCTGCTGACGGTTAACATCCCGAAGAGGCAATGGGAAAGCGGCAGTGGCAGAACAGAAACCCGGAATCGTCTGAATAGTGAAATAATTGCGTAATTGTTATACTGAGTTGTCATAAATTGTGCTTTCCATTGCCAGGCCTGATTTCTCCATGTGGCGCGTGGAACAGTCATACACTTAATCATTTTGTGGTCTCGCACTACAAAGTTTACTAACTGTGGCCTCGACTTCGTCTCGGCCGTGAAGTCGCTCAGTTGTGTAGCACTTGACCACAGAACTGTATTTTTTCTTGCTCTTTACATTTTAATGAATATTGGCAGCGTTCTTAATGAACACTCACTGCAAACGAAACTGCGTATACGAAGAATGGAAGTCACGTCAAAGAACGTCAGCAAGGCCGATGCCGCTGTAGTTTTTAACAAACCGTATATGTATATAAATACGTACGTATGTATATATTAAAACATGTTTTGGTCAAAAACGAAGGAGCGTTATGTTTTCACCAGTTTCTTCGAACATTGCTCGAGTTCCTGATGACCTTTTTTACCTGATCGGGTGAAGTTTAAGACTTCGGCGACACGACCTCGTGCACAGCACGTCTATTGTAAAACACTACAGAAGACCAAAACTCGGATCTAAACAGACAGCAAAATTATGTGAATGTTTCAAAACTTTTTGCTTCTGTTGATCCGTCGCACCGCAAGGTAGAACTCTTCACTAATCACATGTGTGTGTTGCGTGATATTTTTTTTCCCGTTGGATGCTTGCTTGTTCCTGTGACTTTCTTATTCTGAACACTAATATATGTCTGTAGGCTGACTGATTTACTCTACCAGACCATGTACAGAAGCAATGAAATACTCCTTGGTCATTAACAAAACATATATTAATGAAAAGGTATTGCCATAGTACACTAATATACATATTAATGTATATATTTTAATTTATTTCTTCCCATTTGTACATATATAGGTATGCATAAGAATGTATAAGTGGCTCTTTGGCCATGCCCAAAAAATAGGCTTCTGTGCAGAGAAGTACGCCAAAAGCGGATTTTTAACATGGGACATGAAATTGTCATAAGTGATGTGCGTTTCTGTTTAAAAGCGCATCCTTTCGGCATGGTTTGCGATCTGGAGGGTCCGGACCCCCCCCCCTCCCTACCACTACTCAGGAATCTTAACATTACGGCTTTGGCAATGACAGCAAAGAAACGGGCGCTCCCAGTAACTTTAACAGATCTCCAGCCATGCATTTTTGGCTGCCGTCCAAGGTCGCCTAGAGCACGGTTCTTGCTACGTTCGCGAATATAATAACACTCAATCTGTAAAATGCTGGGGAATAATTTTACTCCTCCCTCTTGTGGTTTTTCAATGCTGACGCGAGAACGAATGAAGCTAGGTGTATGAAATTTGGTCTATCGCCTTATAATTGAATAGCGCGTCGTTTGGTGTCCAGTTTTTTTTAGTCTAGCTCCAAAGGTCATTGAGTTAGGTCAGGTCAAAGCCACGTCGGCGATTCGTGAAAAGACGAAAAATAAGTCAGACTTTTAGCAGCTGCCAAAACTAGTTTCTGAAATAAACCCAAGCAATTGACGTTGAGTATTAAGGCATCTATGAGGAAAGGAATGTAAAAATATTTTGGGCAACGTATCATCAGGCGATGAAGTCAAGGGTAGGTCGAAACTATGAAAATTATTTTAAGCGCTGGAGTTCAAATATGTTTGTTCGAAAGCAAACACCATGGGTTAAATGACTCACCACATTGTATTGTAAACGTCTACAAAGTTTGAAGTCGGTATCAGGTCAGGTTAGGGCAGGAGAACAGAAAATATGACCTTCGGTACACAGATCGCGTGATATGATAGTGGACTCGAATTAGTGTTACCATGAAACGTAACCGAAGATTACCGAAAATAGCCTTGATGTGTCCCAAGGTTAGATGTCAAGTTTTTAACATGTACGTCACCAGTGTAGTCCGTGATAAGAAGGAAGAAATTAGGTTTCATATGTGAGTACAAACACTTCAGATGAGTATTTAATGATATATCTAGGCAAAAGTATATAAATAGTCTGGGGATTATGAGGTCAGGTCATCCGGTCAGGCCAAAGTCAGAACTAAAAAAATAATCTCAGCTCTGGACTTCAAACCGTAAATTGCTGCCATGTCCGCATAAAGTTGCGTGGTGTGAGGGAGGGGATGAAAAGCTTTCTTGGTGTAGCTTTATTGAACCAACGCGCCGCCCCTGTTGTGGCGGCGAGTTGGTTCGTAGCGTTGGCAGTAAATTAGGTCTCATGCTCGCGTTGCCCAGCAGTAAGACCAACCAAATCGTCTAATAGTAGACAGACGGTATCTGCGCCTTTGGTGCAGTAAGTAGCAAAATATCCGACAATCCATAATCAAAACAAGCATCGGCGTCTTCTTGCCGGAGCTTCGATAGGCGAATTCTTGAAATGTTACGGTTTTGGAGGGGATACGAAATTTGTGTTCTTATTCACAAAAGTTATTGATTCTTGTATCCATGGATGCCACAAATGCCACATTTAGAGCATACAAGGACTTGCTTCGCTGCGCAAAGATGGGACGCTGTTGGCGCCGGTGACGTCGTGTCTCGTATTTGCATGCATCTGAAACAGAATTCGTATGAGAGGTCCAGAACTATCGAAAATCCAGGCCGCAACCCATACGTCTCTGGTCCAATTAGTTCCGTTCCGCCAAAACCTGGCATTTTACCATTTTCACCTGGCCCTCGCAAGCATACTTGTAATTTAGGTGCTTTGGACAAACAACGGTTTTCCCCGTGGAAACCGTTCACATTTGCTGTGTGTCGAGGCCAGGAAAGAGCCCGTTGGTCAAACCCATTTAAATGTGTGGGCTGGCCGGGATGACAGTTGGCATCTCTAACTTCCATTCTGTTGGGCGTTTATGCATCATTCGGACGCCGTTCCGTTTTAAGTTCTACCACTGAAATTGTTGGGACTAAATCTTTCATCCGGGTCATTATCGTAAATGATGTGTTACTTTGTTTGTCTTGATTGTGGTTTCCAGTAATCAGATATATGTCTGACAGATCATCGTATTCCGAACAGATGGAAAGCAATTGGAACAGTCACAGTCTAAACCTACTAGCGTAGAAACCCTGCCGAATCCCTCGTTATCCTTTTCCAGTTACATAATCTGGGCAATTTCCTCGCGGTGAAATTCGCGCCGCTTCACTGCAGGCACCACTATTTTGTGCAAGACAGCGTTGCATGATCCATCTCCTGACGTGGAGAATCCTACGTCCATGGCTGCCCGAGCTTTGGTATGGTATGGCTATATGTTTTTTTTCAAGACCTGGCAACGTGCGATAGATTTCTCATTGATGAAAGGTCGAAAACATGCCTTCTCTCCTTCTCGCGTTTGATGTGACGGACACCGGTATCGGAGCGACATTAATATATGCCATGAATCGTCACAGAGGTTGGATCTGTCGTGTGTACAGATTTTACCGTCATCGGCACAGCCGTGCGTGCTGTGCGTGTGGCTAAAAATCTGGACACACGCACGTACAATCGGTCCCAGAAGTATCGCAGCATCAGAGAGCGATTACCGTCACGTGGCAGTGTTGCCGGCGGACAGGTGGCCGGGAATCCCTCTACAAAATTCGCCTCAGCATACCAGCGACCTTGAGTGGACGCCGGGTCGGGCCGGCGGGTTGGCGGTCCCGACCCGGCTACAGCAGGGAGAGCAGGCGCGTTGCCAGGATTTTCCTCAGGGGGAAGGCAAATGTCAAATTTTGTCATATGCCACAGGCATATGACAAAAGGGAAACGAAAAGGTAGCAATTTTAGGCAATTTATATCGTATTCAATGCAAAGAAAAACGTATAATATTTACGTTTGCAACATAAATATGATCACTTTTACGTGTTCATGCGAAATCGCCATGTATGTAGTGCAGACCGCTTGGCTCGTGGGGCCATGGTCCCCTTGCCCCCTTGGCCACGTCCCTGGGGGAGAGTCGTGGTCGTTTTAGGAACTGGAGGAAGACAGGGTAAATACAACTCAGCAGAAACATGCGCCTTTGCTTTGAGTTGATGTCGATGCTTCAGACACGATTCAGTTGTATGTTAGAAAAAGGGAGACATATCGAGTGAAAGGATCTTCTTAACGCGGCCCATCATGGCACTCTTGCCCGCGCACGCCGTCATTGTGGGGGAGGTAAGTTTAACCCCCCCAGCAAAGTAATGATAATTGGGGACTGAAATTGGCACCATTGGGTAGTTCCGTTCTCGGTCGTTCTACCCTCCCCCCCCCCCGATTTGGCCTCTGCGCGTCACATCTTCAGATCCGATCAGATGGAAGCATGCTACGGCTTATGTTATAGCGTTGGTGACCATCACGTTTCTGTGGGTTTGGTCGGTTGCAGTGTCTTAGAAACCCGAATGTGGCTCATCTTTTTTCATATACATGTGATACGATGTCAGTGAAAGGTACCCCAAAGTTACCCGAGGTCTTGTCAGGTCACGGTTGTCGCTGTTTATGCGCCTTTCGATGCGCGACGGGGCGATGGCCACCGAATTTAAACCTTAATGTCTCAGAGAAGCTACGGAGCGATAACAAAAAAACGCAACAGCTTTAGAGTCGCTGATCATTCTTGCAAAGGTACTGTGAGGTTCAGAAATGTGAGCTGAATTGTTCAAAAGGCGTTCAAGAAAAACTAGCTTGGTGTTGGATTGCCCCCCCCCCCCCTCCTCCCCACTCCCTCTGCTGACGAGATGGGTGAAGCGCAGCGTAATCATCGCGTTTTATTCTTGATACAGATATTCTAAAGCGTAGAAGTGGAGTGTTTTTCCAGTAGAAGTGCGCAGTCATAACAAAATAGCAGAGACTGCCTATGTGATTTCAGAACACGTGGTAATGAATGAAGGCATTGCGTAAACGGCGGTGTTTTGGGCGATGTCGCGGCTTCGTGTCCATAACATGGCTTAAATTCTTTCCGTTTGTAACTACGACAGTAGACTGGTGTGCATAGCAACTTCAGGAATATCGTGATGCAAGGTGCTGTTTTCACTGGCACCATCTACTCTCTGTTTTTTGTATGTTTCCCCGATGTGTTGATCGTGATCTCTGCCCGGCATGTGGACTCCCAGTTGCCGTGGACTGCGCTGCTCTTGAGCGTCTTCTCCGTTGACCGCTTTTGTCACCCTGTACCGTGCTGGGTGCGCTGGCCTACCTCTGACGATCGCCGCGGTCTGCAGGCGCCGGCTCCACCAATTCGCTGCCGGCTGCGGCGGTACCGCCGCCTCCGGCGGCGCCCGGCGTCGCGACCGCGGCCGTGACGCGTGACGCGTCACGGCCGAGCTCGGCGCCGGCTCTTAGCGGCGCTCTGGCCTGTCTGGACCCGGCCACCTTCCAGCTGGACCCGCGGCCCGAGCCGGAGCAGGAGCCGGCTCCGGCTCCGGCGCCGGCTCCGCTCGACGACCCTCTCAGCCAGCTGGACCCGCTTTGGTCCCTGAAGAAGTAGCCATCCGGGGTGGCGCGTGTTGACCGTGTTGACCGTGTTGACCGGTGGCCACACCGTTGGACGGGGCCCGTCCTGAGTGGGCCCGCCTGGCCACCGGTTTCGGCGGCGGCGGGCCGGATCGGGCTATGTGCGAAGGCCAGCTTCTGTGCCGGGATCGCCCCGTCGTGGCCATCCGGAGCGTTTCCACTGGACACGGCCGGACCACGGCGAGACGCCCGGTGGCTGCGTTGTGGTGTTACACCGGCGCTAAAATTGCTATCGGGCTTTTGTAGCATTTATCTTGCCTGGTAATTATCCACAGAAGTTGTATGCTATCAACGAAATATATGTATTTGTGCTCGAATTACTTATCGTGGAAATATATGCTTGGTTTCGACGCGAAATCCCCAGTCACAGATCTCAAAAATAATTCCTGCTGACACTTTCATTGCATGAGGCGACATAGAGAATATGGAACTGCGGGTGCGTAGCTTGACTGCATTCCAACTTGAACCGTCACAAAAACGAAATCTGGTGTTGGTAATAAAGACGGTTTAATGGAAACTCGCTTTTAGTTGGCCAGATCCAGAGTGTGCGACCGTTTGTAACTTTATGCGCCTGTCCATGGTTCCTGGATTCAAAAAAAGGTTGAAGAACATGATTAAAACGTTTTCGATGTGACGTTAGGAGCGATGAAATGTATCACAAAAAGGCGAGGATGAAATGTAGCAAGGCATGACAAGAACGATTTCTTTACAATAACCTCTGCTGGTGTTCTAACGCATTTTATGCGCATTTTCATTCCATTCTATTTTGTATTCGATTTCATGATCCCAGTTCGGTTTCGCCATTAACTTCTGTCTCCTTTCGTTCTTTTATCCGTGCACTTTTCTTCCAGTGATTTCATTTGCCATTGTTGTGCCATTCCTTCCGTGTCCTGTTTTTGTACGTTGTCAAACAGGCAACCGCATCTGTGCTTATCTCCAGAAGAACAAAGCTATGTGGGAGGGGAGTGGCACCTGTGTACAAAACAGAAACATCTGCATGCTGCCATAATGGAGGATAGAACAATGATCTCCGGTAAGATGCTCGTCATGTGTAAGGCAACAATAGCAACAAGTGTCAAGTGTTTCACCGATTCTCATAGGTAACACTGGTCCCTCCAAAAGAATGCCGTCTAGCGCATTCGGCACGTTACTGCTATTTTTTGTGCTATGCCTTGCATTTGTATCAGAGCCAGATGCCTTCTTACTGTGCCTGAGAATAGTACGCTGTTGATATCAGGTGCGGGGTATGTGCATTGTGCAAAGAAGCACACGAGGGCGGATACGGACGACCATATTTGGAGGCAGGCACGGACCTAAGGGGGAGGACGAGGGGGCAACCTCCTCCCCCGAGCCCTTACCCCCTAGGCGGGAAAGGGCGCTCAGTGTAGTCGCCGAAGGCGGGTTGAAGCATGGAAGCCATTCACGGACAATGTCCGTGGATACCGACACCCCGTCGTTAAAGAGCGCACATGTGACATCGTACACCCTTGAGGCAGGAGGCACGTGCGTCGTTACATTAAAAAAAGGAACTCCCGCAACGTAGAGGAAGCAGCCGTAGTATAGTTCATGTGCGCCCCGTTCTTAAAAAAACTGCTAGCACAGCGATGTGACAGACGGGATGCGGAGTACACAGTATGCGATGGCCCATAGATCCCTGCAGTGGTGTGTGGGTGCCCTTGCGTTGAAAAGGCGCCGATGGAGTACGGCGCCCTTCCGGCGAGATTTTGACACCCTTTCGGTGCGAATTTGGCGTCCCCACAGTATTTTATTGGCGCCCCAAAAGCCCGAAATGAAAATGGAAAACCCTTTGGAAAAATTTCAGATCCGTCCTTGCGAGGGAGGGCCAAACCACTGGGGGAAGGCCACTTTTGTGGCTTGGGTACCAGTGAGGTTTTAATGTGACATAAACCCTCGCTCGTATAGGGCCTTCTACATAACGCGGACACGGAGGGGAGGTTGGTACGACCCTCCGGCCATTTCCACACCGTGCGTCCTAGAGCGTCGCGGGAAAAAACAGCGTGTTGCGCATGACAAGGTCTCGCGACTGGTAGCAATTTATAAGGTCTCAGGCCAACGGATGTCATTGTAGGTCGGGTCAAAGATAAAAAATTGGCAGAAAGTGGTGTTTTTTCGAGTTTATGTGCAAATGAATGTCAAAGAACAAATGATGATGGAACGGAACAGATATCAGTGTTTGTCAATTAGTTATGAATCTGTCTGCACACCACATGATTGTATTTTGCCCATCGAGTCCGATCTGGGTCATGCTAGGTCAATCTTTGTCATGCAGGGTCGTCGGCTTGAATACTTTCTGAGCTACAGAAGCATTTTTGTATATAATTGATGCTGAAATCAAATGTACCATCTCAACAAGCACTATTGTCGAATAACATACAAAGGTCATCTTAGGTCATCCAAGGTTATCTAAAGTTATTGACCTAGAATGGCCTCGGATTTGCTTAAACAACACAACTTACATGCCCTGAAAGCGTTATCGAGTTGATATCCGACATAAAATCCAATTTTAGGCAGGCCGTGGTATTGCAGACTCATCACTCCGCGGCCGATGCTGCTCCGCCCGTCGGAGCAAGTCAGGCGTTCGCTGCATTGCGCCCTCTTTTGATGAAATAAAAGGTAATTTGCACCAAATTTATATCATTCGATTTCTTACACCTCAAGCGAGCTGAATGAATGTGTTATTCTGCGATATATATTTCCCATCGCATTCCCAAAGACAAAAAGCAACGTGTTTTCCGCCGTAGCCCATGAGCTCAGTTTACACCCTCGATGATCTCCGCATTGGGCATAAACCTGTTATATCTGTGTATAGTGTCATGGAACAAAGAATATGGAGTCGATTGATATATATTTTATTGTATTTGTGCGTTCCAACCGTCTTACTCTGCGACAAAACTGAGACGGTTGTAAACCGTCCGCGTCGGCGCGCGAAAACGGCTGACATGGTCCCCGTTATGACGCCAAAGCTCGTTACCATGGCAACGTAGGAGAAAAATTCTTCCACCATAAGATGTGGAAAGGATGCCCCAGAAAGTGCACGAAGTTTCAGATGGATCAAACTAACCGTTCCGAAGTTTTCCTTGGAAAACCTCAGGGTGGGTTGTATCAATCCTCCCCCCATGTACGGGCGATGGTTAAAATTGTGAAAATACGCATTTAGTTCTTGTAACAACAGCATCGTTGCTTATTTTTCTAAATCGGAAAAATGGCGTTTTTTGCCCAGCCTTCATTCGAAGCCATGATCCACTTCTCCTCACCCTGTATCCTCCCCTGAAGGCTCGACGAATAAACGAGGGTTCATGGTTGCGTTTCATCTGTATTCCTGGGAAGCTGATCAGCAAAGCTTTATCTCACTCGGCCAACGTGAGCTGCGGAGCTTTCTGCAATCCGTCAGGGGCCCTCCATAGGTCAGAAGACCAGTGAGCGTCCTGTAACGGGTTACATTTTGGCTCCTTATGGTAAGCAAAACAAAAGTTCAGAAAGTATTTACATTCCGGCTCCTGAGTCGATGCTGATATCGCATCGGTCCAGTTGCAGCTCGTCTCTAAGGGAGAACATCAACTGGAAGTCTCGCGGGCTGGTTTTGAGCGACTATGAAAACGATGGATTATTATTCCAAAGTTCAGAACGACCGGACACCAAACCCGAGACGCCGACGGGTCAGGTCAGTGGGTCACAAAACCATGGGGCCGCCAGGGTGGTGCTGGGGCACAAATGCCTGACCCAGAAATCCAATCCTTTTTCGGGGGGTCGGCTGGGTACGTCACAGGATGACGTATAGCAAACTGGCCGATCACACTGTGCCATGTCGAAGCCACATGGAGTCTCGGAAACCGGAGTATGGCGGAGTTGGAGAAGGAAAAAGGTTTTGACGCAGAGTTGTTAGCGACAGGTCGGGGGGAGGCAGCAATCGTGGGCGAGAGGTCGGAAAAAGGGGTCTTCAGTCAGAGGTCGTGTGGACAGCCGGGAACCAGAGGAGATCTGAGTCGCAAGCCGGCAGTCGGTGGGAGCGGCCGTATTTCTGCCTTCCCGCACGCTACTCAGTGCGACCTTGCAAGGCCTCTGCGCTGCCCAGACGACGCACTGCGAAGTCAAGCCGTCTCAGAGCATCATGCGTGAAGTGAGTACCATACCGCGATCAAATGTCCCGCACCGCATCATGCTGGTCTTGTGGTACATGAAATTTCAGTCGCAATGGTAGCCGTCCACCCTCTGGGGAGAGGAGAGGGACGAAGGGACACCAGAGGCAAAGTGAGCGTGGAAGCCATCCTGGGATGGAAGACAGAATTTTTGACGTGGAGTGCGATTTTAGCGTATTAGTCATGAATGTTAAAGATGCATGATCGAGAACGATCAAAAAGGGGAACTGGAAGACAGAAGTTACGCGCCATTTTCATTTCTTGTGTGAAACGGACTGGCGTCATGTAAGCGCAGCGGTGACACATTGTGCACATCATTAGGTTTTCGGCGATAAAGGCAACCTTGACTTAAACAAACAATTCGATGAAGTGTACAAGGGATATATTAAATTCGCGCGTGGCTTTCTAAGAGTCTGAGAGAATGAACATTGTCACTGACCTGAAGCCATATAAACCACCGTGCTGTGGTTTATATAACTTGTTTCCCCTCCACATTTGCTAATTATCTGCTCTGTTTGGCTAGCGTACAGATACAGCACGGCCTGAGAATTGACGCTTAAGTGTTTGGCCTCGTAATGATTACAGTCCAGCTATTTTTTCTGCGCAACCGCGCGGCCAACTGGTGGGAATTACTTTTCGATCATATTGTCGCTTTGCATTCAGAAATAAACTAATTAGTAGCAGCTTCATAACTTGCGTGGTATTGATTAGTTTCGGTCACGTTGCTGTTTCGGCCACTTTGTTATTACACTCAGAGTTAAACTCACAGGGTTTCAAAGACCTTAATTGCCTTGCTTTGGCTAGCTTTCGAGCGACTTGGAGCGTGGGGTTAGAACATGAAGGTACAGTTATGCAGTTAAAGGCTTGCAAACGAGTATGACAAATAATTAGCGCACTTGAAGCCAGACACTGTTAGTTATGCCATTTCTTTCCTGCTGTGCTCATGAACGAACGATCCATAACGGCAATCGAATAACCTGAACTGAACTGTGTCCGGCGCCGTCGTCGTACTGTCCAGTCTCAAGCAAAAATTGCAGTTACTACTGCCTATTATTATTACAGTTACATTACAGCTTTCGACGTCACTTGACTACCAAAGCCCACATTGTGATCATTCAGGCCCTTATTTTACTCTCAGATCATCCACCGCTTGCCAGTCTGGGGTGGAGCAGCCGACTGTCAGCTAAATCGCATCCAAAAAGTAATCAGCTTTGCGGCTCGGGTAGTCGTGTCCGGCGCCGCGATCACATCGTAACAACCCGAAACTCGTTTCGCTGGTCAAGGATCGGCGAGCTTGTCGTGAAGCGCGGCTGCCTGAACGTGTACCGCGCTCTCCTCGACGTCACCGTGTACCTTTTTTGCCTTGTGTATTTTAGCGGCGTTTTACTGCACTTGTGTGTGATGTGATGTCCTGAAAGAACTGTGCTCGCGCGGATAGATACTAGATAAATAAAATAAACTAAACGTATCTAAACAGATACAGTATGTGGTTTTGTGAGGTGCAGTCGTTAGCTGCTCGTTATCAGAACTATGCGCAGCTAATAATGTTTCTCTTTAGCAGCATTTGACCAGATAGCGGATATACTTTTGAAAATGTGACCAATAATAGTAGTAAATCTGCAGGTCGAGGCCAGTTCGTAATGCGGCTACGCTGTTGCCCTGCGTTTGAGCTAAACCGAGTGAGAATCCGGCTATTTTTTCATTGTTGTGCATAAGATCGTTCTGAAAAGTATTAAGTGCATCGTGAAATGACGCTGAAATGGAATTCCGAATATCATTTGGGCTAATGAATGAACGAGAAGCTTTCTTGGAATGCACTGGTCGGACGGACTATGTTGGTAAGCCTCGGTTCGGTTTCATTGTCATCTCGGTTCAGTAGCACGGGGTGGCGCTGTTGCAGCAGTGCAGGCATGATTCGGTACATAAATCAGACTGCCATTTTTAAATTGTCTGGTCGTGGTGCTGAACTCCGCTGCGAAGTCGAAATGTCCCGCCGGCCTCGTGGCTGGGTGTCCGAGCGACCGCCGGCGCGCTCCGGCGTGGCAGATCGGTCGCCTCGATAACGGCCGCCCGCCGGAGCCGCCGCGCCGGAGGGTGGGGTGGAGGGAGGCCGTTGCCCGGCCGTTTGCAATAGCCCTCAGCCCTGTCAACGGTCGGCACGGTATGGCCGATCTTCTGAATCGTCAGCGCGGACAGATCACCAGTGAAATAGGTCCGAGGTTCCAGATTTTGGTCGTTTGGACGTCCAGTCGAACTCCGTGAACGGTAAGATTACATTCATGACAATGGTGCGCGAAGCTGTTGCTGCAGAAGATACCTCAAGTGACGGTGAGTGAATAATAAGCGAAATATTTAGGGCACGACGGCTCGCACCGCTGGACGCGAACGCGCGAGGAATAAAAGAGGATAAGCTCCAACGAGATATTCTTGTGACTGTGAAAACAGTAACAGTTGGTAGCTAACGAGTTACATGCTTGATGAATGTTGCAAGGTAAACTTGTACAATGACGGCTAATTACAGGTTTCTGGTTGGACCTGAGTCAGGCAGCTCGTAAGGTAACGAATACACAGTGGCAAAATGGCCTCGTTTCTAAGCAAGTTGTCCGAATAGTCTTCCTGGATAATTTTCGAAGAAATATGACACTGATGGGCTGCATAAATAACTGCGATGAAATGAGTGAGTGAGTGAATATTCATTCACTGAGTGTGTGAGTGAGTGGGGTAGTGCGTATATGTGTGTCTGTGAGAGAGAGAGAGAGCAGAGTTGCTCACTCACATACACAGCCTGTACTCGGCCGGCGGCACACAGGGCCAGCAAGCTGAACGGCACCGCCAGCTGCGCCGGCCGTGCATGGCTTATCGAACCGTCAGGAGGGCCATTGACGGGAGGGAGCCCGAGCTCGATCAGGTACAGTCCGGGATTTTATGGAAAAATGAGCCACGGTGTTCGCTGGCGTCGACCTGACGCTGGTTAGCCGCCAGAGGATTGTTGAAAATGCGAACGGTCGAACAGCGCATCCAGCTTTGCACGGTAAAATGGTCGGACAGGTGGGCACAAAGCGGACTTTTTTACTCGGTATTTCTCCGTTCATGACGCGTTCCGATGCATCGGCCGGGCCGCCATGCAACAAAGATCGGCCAGAGATAGCCGACGGACACGTCACCTGAACGTGGGTGTCGCAGAGGACAGCAGTCCGCTCAGTCGGCCTTGATCTCGGCCAAATGAGGCGACACATTCCCAATATTGAGCGTAACCGATTTCGGAACCTTCATTTCACTGCCAAATCTACCTTTCGGAAATCTTAACGTATCTTGTGGTTGACGTCACTTGTAGTGTCGATGATTTACTATTTACACCTTGTTATGGCCTTCTTTGTCAGCTGTCATTTCTCTGATCAGCCTCTTCGACTTTGGCTTTTTATTAACTTTATCTTCCTTTATCCCTAACAACGTTGCTGTTACACTGCGAAGCTTAACCCATATAACAATATTCAGTAGTGGGAAAACTGTCTAGCTTTTGCCAGATGTTTCAATGGCAGAATTAAGTTATCCCAAATGAAATGCCTCACCGGGGCAAAGGCAGTGATGAGAAAAGTTAAGCATGGTTTTTTTCGGAGTTCAGTATTTTTCTTTTGGTTTCGATGCATTTGAAAACAGCCATGGAGTTCCGCTCCCCCAAATTGATTGAGCTACCTGCTTTTCAGTGCGAAAATTTGCCGATTTTGACCATTTTCGCGTGTTTTGGCGGAAATTAGCGTTTTAATTTGGCTGTAAAGTAATCAAGAATTGAATATTCAACAAAAGTAAGACCTGGTCAAAAAAACATTATCGCGTCTTGAAATATAGTTCTACTTTTACGAAAAGTCAGTATTTTGTATGTGTAAACTCCCACAATGTTCCTACAACTTTTGTACCAACTTCGACGTCTTGGGAAATTAAACTTGCAACGTGAATTGCTTCTCCTCATTGTATTGACCATATTATCATTTTATAGCCTTGTCTTGGTATAGGCCATATTATCATTACATACAGTCTTGAAACAGCTGGGACGTGTATATTCGGCTCAGCACAGAATATCAGTGGGACAGAGTGTCACTCTAGCCGAGGGCAAAGTCGAACAGGGGCATGTAGTCGGCAGTGGTGTTGGGTTTCTTGAGGAGCTCCCGGGAAGCCTCAGCGCACCGGATCCAGTCCTCACTCTTTTCTTCCCCACCACCGTGAGGTTGGCTTAGGACACTTTCCTGATGGCCCTCTTCATGCTCTGGGAATGAGACTACCAGGTAGGGGGCACATTTAGGGGTGTGTCTGGCCAGGGCACTACCTTGTCCGTGGTAAGGGTGGCGGTGAGGAGCGGCTCGGTCAGGGGACTATCTCCCAGCCGATGAGTCAGGTCAGGCTCTCGGCCCTGAAGCTGACAGGTGGCACATCAGATTTCCTGGTAAGGAAGCCGCCAGAATCGGCCCATTCCTGATTTTGTCCACAACCCCCACGGCGAACATCCTCTTCTCCTCCACCTCCGAGGCAAGCGGGATGAGCAGCAGACGCTCGGGGTGGACGAAGTAGCTGTTCTTAATGACGTACTTGCATACAATGCCGTACACAATTGACGTACACACTTGACGTACAATACCCTTCACGATGGGTGGGCAGTACTTCTCTACCAGCTGCTCCTGTAGATTAGGAGAGTGACGTCCAGAGCACAGCATAGTCGACTACAGTGTACAGCCTATTCTTTTCTGCAGTCCAGGGTTTAACAACCGTAGGGGTCTCTGGCATGCGAATGTGATTAATTCGATGATTTGGGAATTGAACTAGAGGAAATCCAACGCCTTACACAGTTGGTTTGGGGTCAAAATCGAAGTTCTGTATCGCATGCAGACCTGGGTACCCGCTGATTGCTTTTGTCCCAGTAAAGATACTTAGGTAGGTGTCACGGACTTCCCGAAAACGGGGAATCCCTAGTTCAACAAGTTGCACGCTCACATGGATGGCGTCTGGCCACTGATGTCCTGCATCTTGCTTGTCCTAAATGGCGTTTGTGACTGTAGCTCACCACAAAATGAAGACGGGCCTTATTCTTGGGTATCCTGCGCTTCAGGTGCAAGCTGCACCCCGTTTTCGGTTCGAATCCATTGAAATTGAACGTCCAGCTGTCGTCCGCCTTTTCAAGCCAGTATCATTGCACCGAACTGCGCCGTTTGCGTCCCGGCCATTGGCCCATAAGAAAGACGGGTGGAAAAGTCGCGCATGTGCGCTGCACGCGACGCTTTGCACCACGCCCATGATGTGGGGTATCGTTGGTTAGCCATAGTGCTGGTCTATCTACTCACCAAATTTCAGCCATCAAGGTCACTGTTGACGGCACTCGAAGGTCCCCGAGTCCAAATCGAAACACGTGCCCGTAGATCGCCACGTAGATCAGGTGCCGACCACAAAAGCGAGTCCCCAAAAGTATGGCGCATATCGTCCCAGTCTTGAGTCAACGGCACCCGCCGTTGGACCTATACCCGGGATTAACTGAAGTCTACCGAGATCTGGCTCGCGCCGCGTGTGACACCACACGTGTCACACGCCACGAATCACTTCGAAACCTACGCCATAATTTGTCTGCCGAGTTGGTGCATCCGATGTTGCCTATTCTGTCGCGATCGGCTGGCGAGTTCGGGCGCCAAACACCTGGAAACTTGGACATACCGGCACACTGACTGACTAACAAACATCTCGATCTGAACCTTTTCGAGCGACCGCCATGTAGGAAATCTCACTCGCTAAAAACGTGCAAAGCACGCTTTCATTTCCTTCTATGTTAAATAAAAATATTCAGGTTGTTGACATCTCTCTGATATGTCTCTTGATATATCCCGAACGGGAAAGTTAAATTAGCACACTATGGTGTAAGAAGTCTGTACGTCAGGACGAACAGTCCGCCGCTTGATGCTTTTCCATCGGGAGGTGATTTTGACGGATCTAAAGCCTCGACTATTATTTGGCATGGCTACGAATATTACGACCCCCCCGAGGAAGAAAGTAATGCTACACCAGTCAGGGTACTTCAAATCAGAAACAAATCCAAGCTACGAGACACATGTGTTCAGGCAAAGGAAGCAGAAGCCCGAGGAATTGATAGAGATCCACGTCGCCCGCCTACGCAATGGGGGCAAAAATTGCGATTTGGGGTAGCCGCGTGCCAGCACTTTGCCATCATGTGATCAGCTGATGCAAATCAGGCATGCCCGGGAAGAAAATTCTGGCTGAGCCGGCCCTGACAGTCCAGAAGATTCTGGAGATTGCGCGCATCCTGGAACTGGTAGTCTAGCGGGCAGAAGACAAGGAGAAGGCCAGATCCGCGTTGACGGCAGAGCAGGGACTTCATATGACGACGTTGTTCACCCGAGATAACCATGCGGTAAAAGGGGGTTTAGTAAGACGGAGGGAGACAAGACGGGAAATTTAACATGTCATAGATGTGGGGAATACGGACACATTTCCCGATGCTGCATTCTCTCTCTTGCATTATCAAAGGTAATCGCTGTGGCAAAATTGGGCATTTTGCCAAGGTATGCTGGAGTAAGCAGAAAGCTGAACACATCGGAGCCGAAAACGACAATGACTCGGAAGATCAGTGGGTTGTAGGAGTGGCCGAAATGAGTGATAAGAGCGACGGATGGATGACAAAATGTCCAGTCAGCTCCACCCCAGTCACGTTTTCCATTGTCACGGGAGCCCATGCGACATGCCTAAATGTGAGGGATTACAAAAGACTACTCCCCTCCAGAAACCCAGAAAAACTCGGAGAGGAGTCTCGGGCGCCCAGCTGCAGGTTCCTGGCGTTCTGCGTGACATACTAAACTGTGGGACGAATAAGACAAAATCAGCGATGTATGCGCTTGACGGCCTACGTCATTCTCTGCTAGGCAGGCCAGCAAGTGAGAATCTCGAGATCCTGGGCGTCGAGACTGTTGAGGGTGGACTACAGGCGTTATCAGATTCCATTTGGACTTGCAGTTTCCGTGATGACTCGTAAACACCATCAATGTAGGGCTAATTATTCACCGAGTCTACAATAGCTTTTAGGGCAAAAGTTGGTATCGCAGAAGTTCGTCGGACAAAAGATCGTCGGACTTAAGTTCGCCGGACAAAAATTCGTCGTGCTGGAGTTCGTCGTGAAAAAGTTCGTCTAGGGCCAAAGTTCGTTTAGGACAAAAGTTCGTCGCGCAAAGATCAGTCGTGAAAAAGTTCGTCTTGGGCAAAAGTTCGTCTGCGGCAAAAGTTCGTCGAGGACAAAATTCTATCCAGGACAAAAGTTCTTCTTGTAGAAGTTGGTCTAGGACAAAAGTTCGTCTAGGGCAAAGGCTCGTCTGGGACAAAAGTTCTCGCAGAAGTTCGTCTGGGACAAGAGTTCGAATCAGGCATAAGCTGATATGGGGAAAAATCTTGTCTAGGACTAAAGTCCGTCATGCAGAAGTTTGTCTAGAACGAGAGTTCGTCAAGGGCACGAGTTCGTCTAGGACAAGTTTGTCTCGCTAATGGAAAATGTTCGTACTGCAAAAGGTTCGTAAAGAAAAGGTTCTAAGGGAAGACGTTCGTTTGGGAAAACGTTCGTCACCAAGGATTTGTACTTAAAGTTCGTATCGGGAAAGACTTGTATCGGAAAAGGAGCGGGCCTGAAATAGTATCCTAGCCTAACCTAACGTAACCTAACTTAACCAAACCTAACCTAACCTAACCTAACCTAACCTAACCTTACCTATACTAACATTTTGTCCCAGACGAACTTCTGTCCTAAACGAATTTCAGCGAGGCGAAATTATGTCCTGGACGAACTCTTGTCCTAGACGAACTTACGTCCTACACCAACTTTTGCTGGACGAACTTTTGTCCTATAGGAACTTTTGCAAGGCAAATTTTTGTCCCAAGTGAACTTTTGTTCTGGACGAACTTTGTGCGTACGAACTTTCGAGGAACGAATTTTTGCCCTACACGAACTGATGTCCGAAAAACTTTTGTCCTTACGACCTATTACCCGGCGAACTATCGCCCTACGAACTTTAGTCCGACGAACTTCTGCCCGAAAACGTACAATAGCATGGACACCTTTCTTAGGATTTGACAGTATTTTGCATCTGAGATATTGCAAGTTTAAACGTTATGCGCCATTGATTTTGTTCGTCAGCGGCTCAAAACATGCATGGCGAAATAGGATAAAAGCATTTTTCCCGGAAAAGTTATGTGGAAGAAAAACCTTGTCTGGTAACACTTTGTAAAAGCAGGTACCTAAAATCCAGAAAACTGAGCAGTTTTCTGGTCGAAATTTCATGATTTTGTGCCCAGTAGCTGCGGGGTTATTGGCTTCTAGAAACCGTCATTGCCGGACCGGAAGGCTCAGTTTCTACTTTTTCCTGTTAGATGAAGTGAGACTTCCTCGGCTTTCGGCCACGCTCGTCATTGCAGCTATATATTTCATGATGTTTTCCGTTCCCGAACGTTGGCGGACAGCCTTGGAGGAGTCCAAATCCACATTGGAGGGGCCGTCGCCCTGCAAGAAAATACAAATTGACACCCATGCCAATACACAAAGAAACACAACAAAACCAGCATGAATTTCCATCTTTAGACTAATCCGACTGATAAGTCATTAAATGATGTCTTTGGGTAATATTTCAAGTCTGTACACGTAAGCTCTTTAGCCGTTTTTCCACGGGCAAGATGTTGGAGCAGAAAAAAGATCGGGCAAAAAGAATGAGGGTGGAAGAACTAGAAAAAAAACGAAAGAGTTGACAAATCGAAACGGTTTTTGTCAGTTAGATGTCCATACATTTCATGACATTTTTTCCTGCGTGATCTGGTTCATCACTGTTGTCAGCGTGGGATGACAATGCCTATATGATCAAAAAGGAAAAATCAGTCAGTCAGTTAAATTGACTGAGGAATTGATGTCATAGTTGTATGATGCAATCTAATTCTGGGATAATCAAAAGGATTAAGTGCGGTTAGCAGAGTTGGCAAAAACCCGGTTGAATCAAATTTGGCCCGTCCACATAGTTTTAACCGGCCGAAATCAGTTAAAACCAGTCAAAATCTGTCATCACTCAGGATATTCCTAGAAATAGCAGTTGTAACATTTTCCATGCAGTGATATCCATTGGAAATTTGATACAAATTGCGCGTATCAGCACCCGAAAATTTCCAAAACGGGCTGCGGGGTTCAAGAAAAGTGGTGATCAAGTCCAGTTTGTCAAATAACAAAGTAAATGCCTTTTTACGTTTGTGGCCATACTCAAAAACCGTTGACAGTTATTACTCCATTTTCTATGGTGTTTATTTGGGAAGAGCGATATTTGGATGATCCAGCCCAAATGCAGTGCGTTAGGTTTCCATTTTGTCGTAAGGTTAGGCACCTATTCGTACGTGTATCGAAAGATCGATTAATAGGCACTGCTGTAACTTTGTGGTCTTCAGTGGGGTTGCACATCTGACATCTGTTGATTATTGCATTTAACCCCCATTTTTTCTCCTCGGAATCGGCTCACGTTATTTTGCCCCTCAGCGAAAACCTCGGCCTTCAGCCTTTATGTATCGACAGGCTGTGCAACGGCGCGAGATCTTGGAATCAAGCTCAGCGCATTCGCACTCCAGGCTGATGCTTTGTATGTACATGAATAAACTGAATGAACAAATACGGCCCATAATGGCTCACTGAAAAAGCGAGATCACAAGCCAGAAAGTTGCGCTGAGCATGCCCACAAACACAAGAAGTGTTGTTAGTGACGTTCCTAACACTTATTTTTTGATCAATAGCTAGAAGCACCTAAAATTATAATCAAAAATTGCTTTCTGGAATGATTCGCTGATGATGCGAAATACAGGCCTTCTAAAGTTCATTGGCCTGAGCCCGCTCAAAAAGGCACACACCAGCTGACAACAGGACACAGTTTAATAGGACAAATGGGGAATCCACTGGAAAACGCTTTGAAACTCCGTGTCTTTAGAGATTTGAAACATAATGTATATGAAAAGTTGAAGTCTAAGACTGCAAGCCACAACTTCGTCAGCTCAGCTCAAAACATGCGTTCGTGGTGAAACATTCCTTTTAAGATGCGGTTTTTAGCTCTCGACCAAGCACCATCGTTATGGTGCACACCATTCTGCAGATATATGGATGAATGAGAAAATGCTTCAAGCGCACGAAGATGAAATCGCTATTCAAAGCGTCCATAAACGCTGAATACTGCTGCTGCAGCTCAAGGTTATGCCAGAACATGCACGCACAAACCTCACTGTCGGCAGTAAGTTATGTGCAGGTCCAGACACCGTTCGGCATTTGCTCTGCAGTAGTTGCACTTGGACACAATGGGGTTGCACTTTGAAAGCCTGGATTTGCAGCTACAATCCCATTCATGTATAGTTACACCACTATTCACAGGTAAAAAGAATGATCGAGTATAGCGCTGAATAGTCCCAAGACTTGCATACAGAAGCATATCACTTTACCCTTTTAACGAAAAACTTTCTGATGTCCATATAAGTCGCTTTGGCCACTCCCCCATTTCAAATAAAGTAAAACCACACCATTACGGCGACTGGTAGGACAGTTGGTAGAGCTCTCTCCCTCCTGGCAAGATGGGTTTGAATCGCCCCAACGTTCGATATTCGGCCCACGGGTCAGCCGGCAACTGTTTGTTGAGGTGGGCGGCCTATATCTGGTTTACAAGACCGGTATTTTAGTTAAATTACGTAGACAGAAGGCAGTTTTAAAAGAGGATGAAGCCGCATGCAAACAAGCGAGCAGGCAAGGAATCATTTGAGCGAAATCTGTGAACAGAGAAATTATGAACGAACGGCGCACCGTGCGCCCTCGTCATTACTGTGCAAGAGGCTGCGAGGCATGGAGCTGTGTCGTCCCTCCCTGCTATGAGTTTGTTTATTTGTTTTCCGACTTTTTTGACGCATCAGTGGGATTGATCATGTCAAGTTGTGTGTCTCGTCAGGCGATAGTCGGTCGTCTCTCCTCTATTATGAATGCTTGGTCGGCCGTCCTGGTGTCGCGGTGTCGTAACCTTGTTGGATCCCCTTGACCAGTGGATGGAGCCGGGGTGCGGCGGGCGTTGCGCGCCCCAGTTGACGGTGGTGCGGTGCGGTGCGGCGCCGGAACGTTTGCGGTCCCGATTGGCGTATCTGTGGAGGTCACATGATGTGCGGCGTCAGGGTAGGGTCGCCGGGCAGCGGTTGGCGGCATTCAGGATTCTGGATTCCGTGTCACGGACGGATTTTTGTGTGTCACGGATTGTCTGTCACGGACGGAGCAGAGCGAGTCAGTGACCGCTGGATCGTCGTGACCTGAAAATAGAGCCTGCTAAGGACCCTATGCGTCGGATGCGGTGACCACGCTTATATAACTATGGAATGTGGGCCGTTGGCTGCCCTCGATTCGCCGCCGAAACGATGGCTAACAGATCAATGCTGCCTGAAAACACGAAAAGGCTATAACACTACGGTGTGATCCAGACGATACCGCAAAACGTCGCCCAAAACAGGAGAAAAACTTCGCGCAGTAGAGACGACTTTTCTTTGCAGACCTTCCCTAGTTCACACGCGAATATATTGGTTTGCGTCGACTGGACGAATCATATTGTGGATGCTTTTCTGTTACTTAGGGTTGGCGAAACCTATATGTGAAAGGCATTTTGAGGGCAGAAAGTATTGGGGGCAAGGACACAACTGGGGGGAGCCGAGTTCAACGTTGGGGCGGATAACAGGCCCAGCCAAAACTACACAAAGCGGCACCTATCTGGCCTAGACCTATGGGAATGGGGGCTTTTGGCGTATAACTTGGCGCATAACACACGAAATGCCGACACAACAACTTGTCTCGTTGTCTGTGCTTTTTTCCTGTGCACTGTGTGGTTGGGTCTTAGGATTAGCCTCTCTTTCCATTCAGTTAAGTATTGTAACGTTCACTGGTTATACATTTGCCTTCTTGCCTTCATTTGTTCCATGCCTGTTCCTTGAACATCTCCGGAATAGAGGAACAATGATCAACTGATCCGGAATTTTCTTGTCTAGACTGACCTTATACCCCTGGGCAAAGACGGTGTCTTAGATTCTGACCTGAAATCTAGGTCAAAACGTTCCCGGGGCGAAATGTAAACCCCACCTGTAAATAAATACACCTGTAAATGTAAACATATGCGACAAGAGCTTGTGTTTCAGTGTTGTTTGATGTCTGTAGGTTGAGTGGTTTTTGACCACGTTTTGACGTTCTCTGTTGTCTCGGATGTCGTCGTAGATGTGTTCGAAGAAGTCACTAACTTTATGGAGAAAACATTGCGCCATTTTGCACGGAAAAAAGCGCCTGAAACGCTGGGCATTCACTATATTACGCTCAAAACTCTTGACCGTTCGTTTCTGAGCCAGGCTATTCTATATCCCCACCAGTGCCACGCATGTAAAGAAGAAATTTATTCTTTCGAAGACGGCCAATAGCCCGAGAAATTTAAAAAGAATGTGCCGTTTTCTAAGCAAACCATCTGCAATAAAAATTGAGATTTCCTTTGTGCCAAAATGCAAATTATGTGCATCTGTTGGAGTATTAACGCATGCTCATGTATCAAAAACACATTTCACAAAAGATGAGAATTACAATTAGCCTACGGAAAATCATAGGCGTTCTTTTCAACGGGCTGCATGTTGAGTGGTGGTGGTACGTTCTCAACCAGTTGGAGCACACTCTCATGTTACTTCTGATGTTGTTTGATGATTGCTGTATCTCCTGGATGAACGCCGGAAGCTGTGCCGGGAAAATCGAACGGAGGCGAAAAAGGCTCAGTAACTAGCGGGCGATTGCCATGCGCTGTGGTCTATACGCGATCCACATATCCATGGGTTGTGCGTTGCAAAATGCATTTTCTTTTCGTACATTTTTTTCCAAGGGAGCCGAACTGGAATGACTTTTTTTTACGGCCACCATCTGCGTGGTTTTGATTTTCACCCGCAACGTGGCCATGGAAGTATGACCAGGCTGCAAGCCTGCCAAAGTGCTTGCAGGTCTCTTACATGATCTCGGACATGATCTCTTATCGGATCCCGCTCTTCGGTACGGTTTCGATCATTCCTGGAGAAATCTGCTGGCGCTGCCGTAAACGCCTGAAGTTGCATTCACATGGACTTCGTCGAGTGCTATTTTCGGGAAGACAAAACGTTCTTCAGTAACAGGGCACAAAAATTAAAAAAAGACACCCAAATATGCTGAATTAGACGGCATTTCACAAAAAATTGAATAGTTCCTGCCACCGTTTCTTCCTCGAACAAATGCCATCAGGAAACAAAACAGATGAAAGGAGGAAACAAAAACGGAAGAACGCACCTCGTATCCTGCAATTCAGAACGGCCATTCAGCAGAAATCGTTGCATATTATCAGGCGGGGTATAGGCCGCGCACATGCAACGAAAGTAGGCCGGCCACGGCGCTCTGGAAGCCGGCGTTGTAGTCGGTGGTGACCTCGTTCTTCACGTAGTCGGAGCGCACGTCGGCGTAGTTGCCGTTGGCGTCGGGGCCACCGACAAGGGCACCGTTTAGCACCTGCGGGTTGGGCGCGGCCGAGTTGTACTCGTTCCAGCCGCAGGCGGCCGGCAGGTCCGGGCACGAGCTGGCCTTGTGGTGCGGCCGCTGCGGCGGGTTCGTGCCAAAGCCGACCACGAAGCTGCGCCCGGCGTCGCCCAGCATCAGGTTGATCTGTTCCTTGGCGAACTGGCGGTTGCGCTCCGGCTGGAGGCCGGCCTCGGCCGCCTGCAGGCAGATGAGCGCCACGTTCGCCGCGTGCCGCAGTGAGCCCCACGGCTGCAGGAAGACTTGACCCTGCGGCGTGCGGGGCGCCGAGTCGGCCAGCCAGTCGCAGAACTGGGTGACCAGCGCGCCGTACTGCGCCTCGCCCGTCAACTGGTAGAGCAGCAGCTGTGCGCCGGCGTGCTTTCCGTCCCAGGAGAACTCACTCGCGCGCTGCCGGAGCGCGTCGAAGTCCTGGAAGTGCTGGCGCGCGTCGGCCAGGTAGTCGGCCTCCTGCGTGGCCTTATGAAGCCAGGCTGCCGCCCAGGTGAGCTCGTCTCCGTAGCCGCTCCAGGATCTGAGGACCGGGACAGACGGCCGTCAGCCGGGGCAGAGGACGGCCGCCGGCAGCGCGGCACGGCCATCACAGGCGCTCAGGCCTCAGACCCAGCAACAAGTAGTTGGCTTTCCATGTGGAATGAACACTGCTTGCATTGGGAAACTAACTGTGATCTGGTCAGTACCAGTTCATTATATTTCAGAGTTACGAAGTCAGCAACTGATATTGTTTACCGCCATAAGTTTGCATTAGAGATCTGTTGCGCGTCATTAAAATGATCCAGACTGTCGGTAAAGTGGGCTGAAAGTCGGCCCATACAGGGCTGTGCTGACCATACAGTGTATTTCTGACGGCACGTTCAAATTTCGCCACAAAGCCGGTCATTATCAGGAACTGCATGATCGAATGTGGGATCATGTGTGTCAGTGCATGGGATCAGTGTCCGTGCAGCACGGGCTCTGGCCCTAAACATCACCACCATAGAAGACAGAATTCTTATGAAAAAGCACGCCGGTCCGACAATTTGTAAATGCAGGGTTGCTTCAGGACTCGCCTGTAGAACTCAGCGGCGTCGGTGATGCTGTTGTGATACTCTCCGCGGTGCGTGTCGGCGAACTCGTACAGCTGGCGGGCGTGGGTGAGCAGGAGGTCGGCGTAGGCGGCGTCCGTGTCGCGGAACACCAGCGAGCCGGCGGCCAGCGCGGCGGCCGTCTCGGCGGCCAGCTCCGAGCCGGGCGCCGACTCGGTGATCTTGTAGGCCGGCCGCTCCATCGGCATCTCCTCCGGCCGGCCCCACCACGCGTGGTCGATGTTTCCGTCCCCCACCTGCGGATGTCTCGACCAGGTCCGTTTAGTGCCAAACGTCCAGCGCCGGCAGCGCAGGCACAAACCATGCCGCTTCCGGAAAGCACCATCGGGATTTCGGAGTGCGCTACGGATCACCACAAAATTTCACATCATGCAGGCTGTGTGCAACCCTCTTTCCGGCGCTCTGTCAATGCAGAGTTTCCTAAGGCAAAAAGGAACTCAGTAGTTTGTCCAGAAGCAGTGCAAAAGTCTATCATGCCGATGTCTCCAAAATAATTAAACTTTTCTTTTACTAAAACTTTTCAGTCCAGAAATGTTCCGTGCAAAGGATGGAACGTAGATCCAGTGGGTTATATCTTCGAGAAAACGCCCTCTCTTTCCGCCTTCCGCATGGCCTCACCTGTCCGTAGAAGACTGTCGGCTCTGGGTGGCACTTCACGAAGTAGTCGGTCGCCCAGCGCACGGCCGCCTTGGCGTACTCGGTCTGCCCGGCCGCCGCGTACCCGTCGGCGAAGTCGACGGCGCCCCACGCCAGCACGGTGGTCATGGACGCCATGGGGAAGCCGAACTTGACGTGGTCGCCGGCGTCATAGTAGCCGCCGGTGAGGTCCTCGCCCTGTTCGCCGCTGTCGCCCAGCGCCGAGTCGCCGCGCCAGGGCACGCGGTTATCGGCCGGCAGCGGTCCGGAGCGCTGCGCCTCGTAAAACAGCAGCGACTTCATCAGCACCTCGTTGTAGTCGTACGGCAGGTCGGCGGGCGAGACGGTGGTGCCGGCGGTGGTAGCTGCGGTGGTGGCAGCGGTAGTGGCGGCGGTGGTGGCTGCGGTGGTTGCGGCGGTGGTGGCTGCGGTGGTGGCGGCGGTGGTTGCTGCGGTGGTGGCCGCCGTGGTGGCCGCCGTGGTTGCGGCGGTGGTGGCTGCGGTGGTGGCCGCCGTGGTTGCGGCGGTGGTGGCTGCGGTGGTGGCCGCCGTGGTTGCGGCGGTGGTGGCTGCGGTGGTGGCTGCGGTGGTGGCAGCGGTGCTGATGCCCGTGGACGTGGTCCCGGCGGTACCAGTGCACACAAAGTCCCCGTTGAGCCGAATGGCGACAACCTCGGCCTTGCTCGTCGAGTACGCGTTAAAGTTGACCGTCAGCTGATTACCCGCCTGCTGCACGCCGTTGTAGTCCTTGTTGACGAGTGTGAAGACGACGTTGTCGGTCGTGACGGCGTCGGCCACCCAGACTTCGAGCCTTTCGAGTGGCCTGTCGAAGGTGATCTCTACCGTCCAGCCGGTGACGTCGCTGTCGAAGGGCAGCACCATGACGACGCTCATTCCCTCGGCCCAGACGGCCGTCTCCTCGAGCACGCCCGAGGTCAGGCAGTTGCCGGTGCCGCCGGTGACGGGGCTGGTCGCAGGCGTGGTGGCCGCCGTGGTCTGTTCAGTCGTCGCAGCGGTCGTGGCCGCCGTCGTGGCGGCCGTCGTGGCTGCAGTAGACGCGGTGGTGGTGCCGTCGCAGAGCTCCACGCCGTTCAGCTTCATGCTGATGATCTCGGGCTTGCTGATGAAGTATGCGTTTAGCGAGATTGTGACTTGCCCGCCGGCCACCTGCTGCGCGTTGTTCGACACGCTGTTGAACGTGTAGACGACGTTGTCGGCCGTGCTGACGGAGGAGGACCACGCCTCCAGGCCGGTGAGGGCGCGGTCGAACGTCACCTCCAGACTCCAGCCGGAGGCACCGGCCGGGAAGCTGAGCAACAGGTCGACGTTCATGCCCGTGTTCCAGACGTTGTTCTCAACCAGTACGCCGGCCGCCTGGCAGAGGCCGGCGTTCGGGTGCTGCGTGGTGGTGGCCACGATCGGCTGGTCCGTGCACAGCTGCACGCCGGAAATGCGCACAGAGGTAATCTGCGGCGCGGCGCCGCCGGCAAAATTCACGTTGAAGTTGATCTCCAGCGTGTTGCCGGCCGCCTGGATCGCGTTGTAATCCACGTTCTTAAGGACGTACTTGGTGGGTTCCTTCTGGACGGCCTTGGCTACCCAGGTCTCCATCGACGTCACGGGAGAATCTAAGACGACGACCACACGCCAGCTCGTCACGTCCTCCGGGAAGGTGACGTGCAGCACACCGCTGGCGCCGGCCGACCAGATGTTGGTCCACCTGACGGCTCCGGTACCGACGCAGTCGGCGGCCGCCACCGGTCCGGCCTGAGCCGCCATGAGGGCCAGCACCAGGCCGGCCGCAGCACTCTTGGCTCCGGCCATACCCGCTGCCGGTGGATGAGACAGGCTGGCGGGATGCAAGGCACAGCTGAGAAACTTCTGTGCGGAGGCGTTAATGCGCCGGGAGAAAGGCGGCCGAGGACAGCGGGAGTGGCGGTTCCGAGCGGGGCGCGGCGGCTCGGCCGGAATTCGTCTGCCTCCCAGTTAGTCGAGAGTGGCGGCCGAACCGATCTCGTGCAGACGAACCGAAGAGACGAAACGCAGTCGCTGCAGCCTGTCACCTCCAGCTGCCGCGTCTTCGGCACAGTTACTGCGGCACTGATTGCTATCACCCATGATGCCAGCTTTTATTCTGCCCGTCGTTCGCAAGTGTTCACACCCCCGTAATGTCTGCGTCGGGAACAGCCTTTTCAGCGAGTTACAGTTCATGCAGACCTCCCTTGTCCGCTACGTTGTCAAAGATATGGAAGTTGCCGACTAACGTTAAGATGCCTTTGCAGTTACGACATTCTGGGAAATGTTGTCTCGTATGCCATTCTACCTCCACCGGGCGTCAAAGGTATATCGACTTGCTGGCTCATTATCCCGGATACGTTTGCTTTATGTGTCGTGCGCCGGTTTACCAACACACATTCTTATCTGCTGACCAGGAATGTAATTTTCCAAAATGGACCAGGGTGCCTACGCACGCATTATATTGGGACCCCCAGGGGGTTCCATGTCAAACCAATTTGGGGTGCCTAGAGGGCATTGTGTGTACCAAAGCATCCACAAAAGAATAGAACACTATATATATGCCGTGACGCCACCAACCATCCTTGAAGAGAATACGGTTTGTCGTCTGGTGGATGGCCCATAATTCAGTGTAAACCACGGCCACTGACGTAATGGCATTATCGACGGCGCGATACCGACACTTGCAATGACAGCAAGAGCTCTGAACATGCCCGCCTCCTGCAGCACATCTGAAAACGATCCTACGTAAATGAAAGTTCAAGCGCGAGCCTTTGCTTTGTGATCTTTTTACCCAGCAGCTCAGGCTGACCAGGGGCGCAGCCAGGATTTTCTTAAAGGGGGGAGCTCTGTATGAACTGAAATACCAAAACCGCCTGTCGGGAAGACGATGTGCGATGTTTTTCGCAAAAACTGCGGGCCTTAGGGGAGGGGTGGACCCCCGGGTCCCCCTTGCCTGCCTGTGAGGTTGACTCTCCCTGCACACCGGCTGATAGCATTGCCGATATCGTACTGTACATGTCGTACTCCATATGTCCACGGCTTTACTTTTGTAGGAAGATTGTTGTGAAAAAGGACTGTTGACGTCTGCCTAGCAACGGCCGACCGGTGGACGGCCGACCACTGGCCGGCCAGGATTAGCACACATTATATGTACTCATATGTATATACATATATCCATATACATACGTATATAAATATGTATATATGTATGTTATTTTTACATTTTACAGCGTTCAAACCGTGTAATGTTGCTTGTTCATGTTCATTATGAACATGAACAGCTTTAGCGCAGACAAAACTTAGTTTGGATAAAAAAACTCCACCCAAGGTCAGTGACCTCGCTTCACTTCATTTGACCCTGTGGAGGTTGAACGCTTGAAGTGATCAAATGTACCAATGTTGGCTACACTTGCTGAAAGTACGCTAAAAGATGCGTGTAGCGCCCTTGGTTACATCCAAGCTATCTTGTGTTGCTTGAACTCTGATCCACAGTATATATATATATATATATATATATATATATATATATATATATATATATATATACTATGGATCAGAGTTCGAACAACACAAGATAGCTTGGTTGTAAATAAGGGCGCTACATGCATCTTTAAGCGTATTTTCAGCAAGGATAGCCAACATTGGTACATTTGATCATTTCAGGTGTTTGATGTATCTTACATACGTTGCGGCAATATACATACTATATATATATATATATATATATATATATATATATATATATATGGAAAAGCTGTTTCAGGGCGTTTTCCAGGATTGAGTGTGATGCTGGCGATCCATAGATCGCAGCGACTCCGAAAAAGCATCACAGTGTAGCTCCGTGTACCGTCTTTCATTCGGAGCGGAAGCCAAAAGGTTTCGACTCATGGTTCGGGTGCCACCCCGCCTGGAAGCAGACGATGCATTCATTCTCAAACCCGTTATCGATCCCGCTGCAATATCGCATCGAGGCTTTCGACTTTTTACAATGAAAATCACATCGGCGTGTAGCCCGTTCTTTGGTTCCACATATCAAGCCTAGAATCATCGCATTTTGTTGTAGTATGTCTGTAAAGGTCATTTGGTAAGGCCCAGCATGTCTTAACGCTGATTTATCGCAAAAAAAGAATTCATGCCGGCTGCAGCCACAAGCTCATGTTAAAACGTAATAAAATGAATAGCGCATGCACTCCTTAACCCTATTCCCGGAGACGGTATGGTCAATTCCCGGTAGGGGACGGATTCGCCCCACCCCTGAGATCTCGAGAACTACATATCTGATTTCATTGCAACAAACGGCAATCGATTTGCCATGACGTACACTACATTTTTATAAAAAGAAATTTTCAAAATTTTGAAAACTGTGGATACAGGGGCAAAAATGTCAAAATGGGGATATTTTTGGACTTCTTATAGCTCCGTTGTTTTCGGATCGATTTCGATGAAACTGGCATGAATGGAGAGATTATGCATAGGACTTTTACCATTGGTACACACATCTTAAATTTTTGAGAAAATTTATGGGCGTTCACAGGGTTTCAAAAAATATGACGATTAGTTTTCTAACAACTGAATGAACAAAAAAGATAAGAGAACTTTTTTGGCTTCTGCTAGTCATGTTATGCTAAAGAAGTACAAATCACATTACAATGTTTGTACAATGTTAGCATAGGCGGTGCCAGGGACATGAAAAAAGGGGAACTGTCATGGTCACACCTTCTTCAGATCAACTTGTGACCTTTAACCTTAAATGACCTCCAGTGACCCTGGAGTCACTTGGAATAATTTGTGCGTGCATTTAATATTATCTGTAAACGTTTTCAATAATTTGAATTCACTCTCTTTCGAAAATTTCATTTTATGGCTATTGCGATACAGGGTATGCGCACAGACATTTTAGGTCATAGCTCCATGACCCGACATGATATCAAGCTGAAACTTTATACACAAGTAGAGGGCATTATTTTACGTCACGGATATTCAGGGTTTGGCATTTGAAAGAACAGCGCAAAAATTATTGCCAAAAAACAAATTTTGACTTCACCTTGACCTGATCTTGTAAAGTAACCTCAGACGAACAAAATTATATTTGCACATTGTCCAACTATTTAGCTATTCATCCATATAAAGTTTTAAGTTTTATGTTAAAAACTCTGTTTTTGGCAGACATTTCCCTTTTCCCCTTAAAATGGCCAAAATGGCCTGAGGTGCCTCCGAAAAACGTTGCCTGGCTCCGCCCCTGAGCAAAATAGAACTTTGGAATTTTGTCACAGCACGTAGACAGAATAGCTAGGAAAAGTCGGCAAGTTTCGTGACGCTGCGTCAAAAAGCCTGGAATTGGCAAGCAAAAAACCCGAGGGGGGCGAATTCAGCCCCCCTGCCGGGAATAGGGTTAAGAAAGAGGACAAGGGAGATGGTACTCTTTTTTTGTAGACATTATGATTCATACGGGTAGCGGCAAGCTATTAAACTCAGTGTACCGTAAGCCCACTTTTACTGCTCTTGGTACCAGATTTTTCCGCTTTACTCTCAGTGACTTAAAAAAAGTGTGTAATCAAGTCGGCTATATTTCGCGCTTTCTACCTTACCTCACCATACCAATTTTTCCGTAATGAGGAAGTTTTCCTGGGGGCCTTCCCCAAAAGCAACGGCTACCCGATCCAATTAGTTAATTCCCTGCTTAAGAGATCCCTGGATCTGAAATACGGTTTGCCTGTTGTGGCTGACACAGCAGCAAAGCTGGACAAATACTTCGTACTTCCCTATTACTGGCCAGTTTCTGAGAAAATAAAGTACTCATTACTGTACAGAAGGTGATGAGTACTCCAAAGAACTCATCACCTTCTACCCTTATCTGAACCCTAAAATTTCTTTGGTCATTTGCTTCACCACATGGTCATTGTTTAAATTTAAGGACAGAATACCCTAATGCTGCCAGTCCTGATAGGTTTTCTGTTTCTGCTGCGCCCTGCGTGGGGTGTCTGACGTTGTTTTCACCCTTCGTAATCCCCATCTCGGGATTCAGCAGCAACTAGGTAGGTCTGACCACACAGGCCTCCCGTACCCCACCCAGATCCCTCACCAATTAAAAATCATCCCGCAGTTTGGGACTCTGGTAAATACTAAAAATTTCATTCTCATTCGCAGATCAACAAAAGCTTTAGATTTAGGTATTCTTGAAACGTTATGCATCAAAAAAGAGCAGCCTGTCTTAAATACTACAGTTTCATCATTTCCACTAGAGGTTGTCTCTTAACCTCTCCTGAATGCGTGTGGTTATCAATATTTGGGTAAATGCCCGACTCGTCTTTTTGTGTTCGCACTGACGCGGCCTTGTACTGTTTTCTGATTCACTGTATAATACGAGTATGTGTAATAATTTGTTGTCCTGAAGATGGCACTATATCATGATGCCGACACGTCGAGATTTGTATATGCATAAGTGGGGAATGTAATAAAGAAAATACGAACTACAGAACACTGTTATTTCGTGTTACGTTTACTTTCTTTCAAGAAAGTCTTAGCCTAGAGCACACTTCAAAACATTTATATGCACATTTAAAAGATTACTTTCAGGATTCGACTGTGGTGTTTAGGACTCGAATATCGATTTTCAAGGCTCGAATCCCCTTTCTCAGGATTCGGGGATCCGCAAAATTTAAATCCATTCGAATCTCTTCGAATCCCAATCCTCAGCTCCAGTAATGATACGAAGGACACCTCCCCAGTCCCATAGAGGTCTTACCGACACACGAAAAACACCGGTCGCAATAAGACGAATGTACATCTCCATTCTGTACGTCAAAAGAGTGAATGAAGTTATGTCCAGACTTCTATGGCCTCATGGCATATGGGTCGCACGCCGTTCGAGCAGTTTGCGCGGTCGGTACGGCAAGCCTGAAAATCTCGCGTCCCGAGGAGAAGTAGGGGGTTTCTGTGTGTACGGTTTTTAGCCATTGCGGCGCCAGGTACGCTGGTAAGGCTGGTCGGCCTCTCAGCGTGCCCCGCAAGACCATCCCGCGGACCTGAAGGTCTGGCGCCTGGACATCTCAGGCCAGCCGTTAATAAGCTCCTTATTGTTTAAGCTTTGTTACAATGGGATGTGTACTGTTGTGCTTTTCAGTGAGATCAATATTCAGAAACTGTCTATAACACATGGATATGTGAATAAAAAGTATGTACTTCGGTCGTTGACATTTCTAATACTTGAACGAAACTGATTCAGCAGTTACTTTCTGGCTGATAACATAAAACTTGTCGGACAAAATTAAGGCCATTAGCAACCACCTCTGTACAATGCAGATGACTTATCAAAGGTAGGCAGAAAAATGCTGTTAATTTCAGGGGAAAAACCAGCTAAGAAGCAAGTATGCGACGCATTGCTGAAATCACAATTTTCAGTGAATGGAACGTCGGGGTCGTACTAAAGTAACGCACTCAGCCCATTTCATACATTTTACAAATGTACGCCGGTCCGTTTCATTCTTTGAGCAAAGCAAATATGCCTGATACTTTTAACGCACATTATTGCTGCGCACTCATCTTATTCACCTATTAATACACCTCAAATTATCCTGACATAGCTGCGCGATGGGTAGATACTGTCGCGTATAAAAAGCCGCTAGCAACTTCAGCTTTATGTCATGCACACTTCTACTGATACATGTGACTTTGTACCTACCATCAGTGTTCATTTTTGTAACTACCGCCTTTTTCTGCTCGTCAGTTGCTGATCCCGTTGACGAAAAATTACCAAGCTGTGCCGAAGTACGTGGTTTTTAACAACATCAAACCCATTAGACTCGCGTCTAATCCGAAAAAGCATGACCAGTCCGCGTTATGCCACTTGCAGCCATCGACCGAACCTTGTCGCAGTCCCAGATTAAGAATCAGGAAATGTCTATCTGACTGAGGTCTTCCCGGTTTTCTTTTTTAATCATGAAAGTCAGCAGGGTCGGCTGATGCTGTTTCGTTTCTCTGTCGACGACGACGCTGCAACCAAACGTGGCAACCGGAACCAAAACGTTTCCTCTTGCCAGTTATGCATATCATAGCATGCAGTTTGTGCTATCCGTTGCGAACAAATGCTTCCTTTACTTCGACTGCTCCGCCTCTGCCTTCAATGCTGGTTCGAGTTTTACGGAGTGATTGAGACGGGTTGTTTACGTATTACGGGTGGGGGCATTTTCTGGATTTTCGTCCTCGTCTTGTCCTTCTGTTCGCTGTTTATTTTGCGTGAAAATGCCCGGTCTTTTATTACCATTTTCATTCTTGTAAATTCCTACAATTCTGTAACAATGACCAAATGACAAACTTATCTATTACATATCTTTAATTGAAAAAAAAAAATCCGGGGAGGGATGCGTTCCTCCAGCCTGAAAGCCAGAGGGGCTGAAGCTCCCCCCTCCATCCCGACCCCATGGTTCCCTCGCCACTGTATGATTTTGCCAATCATATAAGAGCCAGTGTATGGCGAAGAGTTACACACACACTTAGAAGAGTGTCATTGTAAGTGGGTAGTTGATTCTTTAACCCGCGCACGACCATCGGCCAGTTACGATCATGTCCGACTGTGGGGTAGTTGGCCGCCCCCCTCTAACTCACTAACGGTTGATGGCACGATAAAAACAAGTACACCGTTGGAAAGTTTGTGACGAGTAGAGTTCGAAACTGGTCTCATTTTTAGTTTTAGATAATATGTAAGAAATTTACGTCCTATATATATTTTCGCATAGCGAACTGCATGAGACCAAGAAATGACCTGAATCTTAAGGGCTATGACTAATGGCCCTTAAGATTCACTAATAGGTAAAGGCACCAGCGCACAAGTAAAGGTCCTCAAATGCCGATACACATCTAGTTTCTCGGATTTGTTCAATATATACGCCGAAACGTTGAGTTAAAAACACTGCAATTTTCGCGCCGGCTGTCGTCGTGCGCCGCAGCCGTTCGCAATAAGAAATTAACGGGGACTAATTTTAGCGTTCCTTAATTTTCGCGAAAAAAGTCTATCCATGTAAATTTTATTGATCTTAGTGGTTCTTGCGATAGTTTTCCATGCTTAAATTTGAGAAAAATTCATTAGTTACCATTCTATAAAATTGGCGGGGCCTTATTCGCGGGAACCTGTTTATTTATAAAATATGCAGATTTTTCTAACTTTTTGAGGTTCCTTGTATTACTGAAGTCTGTGCAAGCCAGTTCTGCCATTTCCTACCCACCCTGAGCAATTCATTGCAGGTTTTGGTGGTGATACATTTTGGCTCACTTCAATTATTCGTGACCTGACCTCAGGTCAATGGCTGGAAGTCATTGATACTTTCCCCAATGACGGTAACTAAATGTCTGCTTCACTCCACACTAAAAATGTTCTGAAATATTCCGTCAATTTCCGAAAAAACGACGACATGTGTTAAAAATGGGCTTGACCTTAGGTCAGTGGCCCGGAAAATTCCGAAAAATCTGAGATAGCAGATTTGTTGCATTATCAGCCTGACGTATTCCAAAACGTATTATTGTGATATCTTGTTTTGCGAAAAAGCTACAGGGCGCTAAACTTTTTTCGGACATAGGTCTGTTTGACCTGACCTAGGTCAGACATCTGAACTGACCTGCGGTCAAAACCTTGACACAAGGTGTAAAAATGATGAAGAAAAAGGTACACAAAGTTTCGTGGCTCTGTGTTTATTCGTTCTCTCGCAATCCCAGAAAAAACCTCAGGGTCAACTGCCCCTCAGTTGGGGGCGGGTTAACCATAAGCACTTGATTCTCATAATTCGGCATCTGAAGTACCTTGGGCCAGGCCACTGCGATCTGTTAAGGTCAAAAAGCGTCAGAATCGCAGTTTCTTTCACGGTGGTCGTACTTATTGCCCCCGCTTTTGGACCTACGTCTGCCTAGCTTTTGTTCGGATGAAAATTAAAGACATTTATTGTTTTGCAACGAAAAACTGGTTTTATGCATGATAAGTTCCGAAAATGGTGAAACCAACTGGCCAAAACGGAGCAGAAATCAACATTTGGCGGTAGGCTAAGTAGCACGGATGGAGATTTGTCCCCCCCCCACCACGCCCCTTAGCATGTGGTCTGGGTCCTCTCGTGCGCAGTTTCTGGCAAAATGAAACCAGCGAGATCCCCTATATCTTAAGTCAACATTTTCAGCCACGTTATCCATGCTTATACAGGTCATTTAAGGTTTGTTTAATTTTTGTGGCCAAGGAAAATGAATATCGAAAGCTCTTGTAGTCTTCGTTGCATGATTCAGCAGCACCCAAATATTTTCCCTTTTTTGGACATGTTCCCAGACGACTTTCGGCGCTGATCAAAATGCTTCTTAGCTTCCAGAAACTCTGAATTCAGATTTTGGCCCCATGAAAGTATGGTCTGCACCAGTCAACAATCCTTAGAGAACAGCCCCGTACTGTTTGCAGTCACAGGCGGCTACCGGTCACGTGACTAGCTGGCTTCGCTAACGTGGTTGCCTTTAGCTTCAGCAAAACACGATCGTTTGGGTAGTTCTGGACCGAGCCGAACAAGGCCCCAAAATACCGGAAGCTGCGAGGCACTACAGGGGAAGCTAGTTTGATTCTCGATCGACGTAACGGGAGCGTGTAAGAGAACGTCAAGTCCTATCCAGGGATATGTAAGTGATTATGCAGCTGTTGCGCTTTGCGTGTGGTATTTGGGTTTGCAGGAGCCATTACTTTTTTGCCAACCCAGAGATGTTTTTTGTGAATGATGGGGAGAGTGAAGCCGATCTGCCTAACAGAAACTCATCCAGGTCTATTATTTTTAACGGGTTTAGGCCACTGTATATTGACTGACGGGAAGTTTTCCGTGTATATGCATGCACGTATGTATGCATGTATGTATACCTCATAATTGTATTACTGTGGAAAGATATCCTTATGCACAGGGGTGTATATTTGTATTCTTTTGAGAGGGCCCTGGCCCAACCAATGCTTTTGCCCCCCTCCCATCAGCTCAGCCCCCTAATCATTTACAGAAATTAATGCTCCTGTTTATGCAGGTTTAGGTAAAGGTGGTTGTTCACAAAATGAGGATTGGCATTATGGCACTGGTATAGGGCAATCCTTTAGAAGCGCACGCCATAAACCAAGCACACTGGATGACACATATACGGCGCGCGTGGCAAAAGGAGACGTCAGCTGTTGCAAGAAACAACAACATTATGCACTGGAGCTCCAGGGTCGTAGATCACCTACTATTCGTTCTTGTTTTACACAGTAGGTTAGGTTAGGTTAGGTTAGGTTAAGTTAGATTAGGTAAGGCTAGGTTAGGTTAGGTTAGGTTAGGTTAGGTTAGCGAATAGCAGGTGATCCACGACCCTGGAGCTCCAGTGCATAATGTTGTTGTTTCTTGCAACAGCTGACGTCTCCTTTTGCCACGCGCGCCGTATATGTGTCATCCAGTGTGCTTGGTTTATGGCGCGCGCTTCTAAAGGATTACCCTGGTATAGTAGCAAGTCTTTTATCTAGGGGAATAGTGATTTTGTAGACCAGTGTTAGAAACGTGGTTTTTCTGCCTGGTGTTGGAGTGCAGATTTGCTTCTGGAGTATAAAATGTCATGCATTTATGTGAGAAACATGGACTAACTAGGTGCTTTGCAAGCATATGTGGCCAGCAGGGGTGGATCCAGCAGCTCTGTTTGGGGGGGGGGCAAACCAGTTTCTTAGGTCTATATGGTAGGCCAGCCAAGTCATTGACCTGGGGGATGGAAGGCAGCTGTCCTGGGATTCAGAGTGTATTTCAGTGGCTGAGTATGGATGGTAAACCATCAAGTGGGGAGGGGGATGCTGGGCAGTGTCAAACTGGTTGAGTAGCAATATCCATGTGTGTGTGGGGGGGGGGGAAATGACCATTTTGGAGTACAAAATTTTTCTTAGGGTATATATATATTTTTTGGTGCTCCTTGGCATCAGAAAATGACAGTTTTTTCAACACTGCTGTAGACACTCAGAATTTTTGCATGATGGCTATATCATCAGTTATTGCTGGTGACGAAGAATATAGTATAGAAGCAGTAGATAATGATTTGCATTACAGTTTGATATGTTATGCTTTTCCATTTATTTCTAGGTTATTATTGTTTTTTTATTCTTATTTTGTACTTGCTTTCTTCTTTTTGAGTTAGGTTTGTTTTCTTCTTTTTTGAATGTGTTACGTTTCACACATGGTTTTTTATTATTCATATTCATATAATTACTGGTGCATTATTTTTGTTTATTTATAATGCTATTTATTGCTATTATTGCTGTATTGCTGTACTGTACTGTACTGTGATGCTGATGTGTTTCTCAATTGAAACATACATGTTATGTATTGCTGAGTCCCTATTTTTTATTTTCACCATTTATTGCATGTTTAATGTTATATTCAAATTCACTCATTATATGGGTTTCATTACACTAAACATATTTATCTCTTGGCTGTGTATCATGGCACCATATCATAAACAATTACAAGATGGTGACACATCACCGGTGCTGTCAAAAACAGTGTGCGAGAGGATGTTTGAATGGCAGAACAACATACAGTGCCATGGTCAAGGGGAGGGTACCTGCCCTCTCCTGGGGGATGACCAGGGCCCTGATGTCAACAGTGGCACTGAGACATTCACAGGCCCTGGGATGGCCAGAGGTCTTTAAACAGCCAGGGCCATGGGATAGGGTAGGAAAGGAAAATGCAAATATAATTTTGATTTAAAGTGTGTATTCCTTCATACAGGCATGACTTCAGAATGAGTTAGTGATGTCAAGAGTGCAAATAGGCATCCATTCAGTTGGGTCAGAGATGTTTTGGGTTATGTATAATGGTGTTAAGATCACTAATACATGTTTTGAATTTACTCACTATCCAGTGGAGGGACAAATTGAGTGTGTCAGCATTGTGGTTGAATGCAGTAAAACTGAACTATGTTCACTAGTCAGTTAAACTACTAAGTTTATTTGAAAACTATGCTCTGTTCATTTTTTAAAATTATGTTCTGCTCATTGTGCCTGATGGGAATCAGGCTTCAGGATTTCTAGACATTTTTTTTTTTGTTCAGGCAAGTTGCACTAAGAATACATTCAAGGAATGTAACATCCATCACTATCCAAATTCCAGCTGAAAACACATCTGGGATTATTTTTCCTTTGAGCATCACTGGCTACTTTTTGTTCACAGTGGGATATGGAGACTTAAATACATGTCTATAAAGTCAGATAGTATATGAATAATACAATGATAAAACATACTCATTGTGATATAACATAGTTTCTTGCCCCATTCTAATATATTGCTGTCCAGCATGGTTAAAGAGGTTCCAGGACAATGCATTCACTTGCACAAGGAAAAGTGGTTCATTAGCTACCAGTGTCAGCTAGCTAGGCCAATAGTGGCTGGAGGCCACTGGTAGCCTTTTTCAGTATGCCTTGGCCCCAGTAGCCAAAGCAGGATATATAATCCAGGCCAGCTTTTTATAGAAGGCTTGCTTGTCATGGGAAAGAAAGCAGGTTCTCACCAATCACTCCCTAGCATTCTGCCATGGGACCCCTGCAGTGTTCAAGGGGCCCATTCAGTGTTTGGGCCCCCTCATTCTCTACATCTCCCCTTCCAAAAAAATCCTGGTTTCATTATGGTTGTATTACATGGTCAGGAGTGCTGAGACAGTAGTCTCAACACTCCTAACCATTCCAGGGTCCCAGAGTCGAAAGGATGCTGACCGTCTCAGTGTGGCAGGGCCATCATTGTCTGAGGAATCATAACTGCCCCAAGGCCTCTTATCATCTGCAGTTCCCTGGTGGCCATCCCAGGCCCACTGACTGTCTCAGGGCATCTGATCATCTCAGGGCCCCTGCATATTTCTGACCCGTGACTGTCCTGTGGTTCCTGACTGTCCAAGTGTCTCTAATTGTTATAGATTTCTGTCTGTTTCAGGACTTCTGACCCTCCAAGGACCCGAGACTAGCCTTGGGCCCCAGGCTCTTGTGGGGCCCTGGTCATTCCATGACTTTTATAGTTACAGGACTCGTGCCAATTCCAGGGCCTTGGAGCATTCCAGGCTTCTCACTGCATCAGGGCTCGTGACTGCATGAAGACCCTTAACCGTTCCTGGCCCTTGACCATCCCTGGGTCCCTGACCATCCCAGGGCCCTCAACCATTCTGGGGCCCATGACCTTCCCATGATTGCTGACTGTGTCAGGGCTCACAACTGTTCCAGGGCCCCAAACATCCCAGACTCTTGCCTTTCCAGTGGCTTCTACCTGTCCCAGGGCTCCTGGCTGTTTCAGGATTTCTAACTGTATCAGGGCTTTGGACCTTAACATAGTTCAAGGATGTCTCAGGGCCCCAGTCATCCCAGGACCACTTACCATTCAAGGACCCTGGCTACTTCAAACTCATGACAGTTTTGGGGCCCATGGTCATCCCAAGATCCCGGACAGTCTTTGAAGACTCACATCATTCACATGTTCATTTGTGTCTGTTCACATCATTCACATGTTCATTTGTATCTGTTCACTGTGCTGTTTATTCAGCTTGAGCTCGAGTTTCTCTTGCATTTATGAACACAAAAAGGGACGTCACAGAACTTTTACATACATTCATCTGGACCTCCCAAAACAGATCTAAGAAAATGAAATGGGTCCAAAGGCCACTAGCCTTTAGTACCATTTCAGTAAGCCCTAACGCAGTGGCCTTTGGCTTACTGAATAGGTCCAATAATGTCCAAAGGTCACTGGGGTCGAGACCACCACACTTGGCCACTGAGGCCACTGGGGCCTCACTGACAGTGTAATTTTCACTTTTTCTGGATCTGAATGCCCAGCCGGCCTGTCAGGTGCCAGTTGCCTGCCTACATTTTCATTTAATTGCCTTAATGATCGCCTGCCCATGCTACTATGCTGCCTGGGCTGGCATCCAGCAGCCATTCTGGTGCAGAGATACCCTTCCTGCCAAGAACTGCCTTTGCTTAACTGGGTCTCTGACCTCCCCAGGTTATTGGACATTGGGATCCTTGAGGACATGTGAGCAACCCAGCCCAGGGATCTGCTTTGTATGATAAAAATTTCTGGAGTTGGGATAATAAGACTCCGAAGGCCCTTGGCATAGCTTGCATCACTGGGAGTGTGTTCCCAGCATGCCAACACCATGCTATTGCATGGTCCACTACCCTGGCTGGTGGCCTTTGCAGAGGGGCATCGTTTCCGATCCTCGCGTGTGCCTTTTATCAGGTACATGCGAGGAGGCTCCACTTGCCTTTCCTGGTCGGAGGGCATCCTGCTCCCTTCCAAAAGAGTCTTAGGAATATATTCCGTGCTATATGATTGGTCTTTTATGGGATCGCCTTTGATGAAGACTGGTCATTTATGAAGTCCACACTTCTTTTCCTTGTATCGGTGCAAGCCCAAACAGTTACGCGAAATGTCGTCTGCGGTAGAAATGCGAAAGGAGTCTGCAGATGTTAAGTAAACGTCTAACTAAAACTAAACTTAAAGTGAAAACTGAAACTAAAACTAAAACAGAACCCCATGCCTTTGTAGCATGGCCTGTCATAAACATTTTGCTGTGATCGCGATGTTTGGAGTTTATCATTTGATTGCCAGGTTTGGCTGCGGTCGCGTGTACCTCTCGACACCTGTCGACAGGCCGGGATCGATCTGGCTCCACCCGATAGTGGTCGGGCGGCCAGACCTATTGTACCCGATTGGAGCCGACACTGATTAGCATGGTCACCTCATGATTCTATATTTAGTAATACTGGCCGTGTATATTTTGACAAAGCGGGAACAAAAACAATGAAGTCCTAATAGCATAGGCCCAGAAATAATGAGACAGCTTTTTTCAGTCTAGTTTTGTCACCAATGAAAACAGTGATTGAAGAAAATGCATTATTACAGCCACCCAATATGCCAGTTGCAGAGACATCACAACATTCGAAAAAAATTCATGAAGTGCTCTGGTAACTTTGGCCAGCAAAATAATGGTCAAATATTCCTCCAGTATTATTTTAGCTACCTGAAAAAATAGGTCCCCAAAACCAATTTTGGACAAGGTTCTAAAACCATGGTTCTAACTGGTTTGTGCCAGCAGGTGGCCAAAACTAGCCAACCCTGTAACTAAGAGTACCGAGTAAAGGCCGGGAAGCGAACCTGGCGTGCTCCCATGTCTTTCAGGCATCCCACCACTCGTCTATCTTCTCGAGCGCGGGTGCATGTGTAAGACCGCAGGAAAATAACAGTGTTGAGTCATTTATTATACTTTATTAATTTCTAGGAGAGGTAAGAGCCTGGTCCAGGAGCGCAGGAACCCCTCCACAGTTGGAGGGTCGCAGGTTGGGGCGGGCAAAAAGCATTTTGGTCAATTCGGTCCGGTCAGCGCCCACAGAGACGTTGTTAAATTTCGAAAAATTGGGGGGCGGCCACCGCCTATCTCCCATGTCCTTGACTTGGCCATATTTTAGTTTAGGGTCCTTGGAAAATAACGTGAGCAGAATCTGGGAAATTTCCCTAAATTTTGGGTCGGTAGGGGGCCGTAAATGTCACTCTGTCCCTTGGGTGCAAAGCATGTAAGATGGCATGATGTGATTGTTTTTTTTTTTGCTGGTTGGACATTGTGTACACTGCTCGGGAAACACGTAATATGGATGATTCTTTTTAATAGGGCAGTGAAAGAATATGTGATAGCAGTCTTAGGTCATAGAGATTTTGTGATGTTCTCCATCTTCTACAGACAATGGCAGTCAATGTGTACTCCACTGGTGTCACGTCAGACAACCTGAGCCGGCATGATATGCTGGCGTGGGTCAATGACTGTCTGCAGGCATCCTACAGCAAGATTGAGGAGCTGTGCACAGGCGCAGCCTACTGCCAGTTCATGGACATGCTTTTCCCAGGTGAGCGGCAAACCGGACGTCCAGAGTTATACATATCTGCTGTATTTTCCTTGTTGTCACCCACTGACAGGCTGGTTTAGGAAGGCATGTGATCCATGTTGATTGCACATGGGGTTTTGATGGTGAACACAACATTATAACATTTATAGACAACCACTGTGGCAAAAAAATATGTGCAACTGTGTCAGGCAGGTTTCAGGAAATTGTATTTCATCAAGTCTTGACACAATACGGAGAAATGACACACAAATGGTTATTGTGTCGGTAAGTTACAAAATGGTCTTGACCGTTCACTCCATGCATATTCAGCACTGAATGAGTCTGCTAAATCCCACTGGCAAAGAACATTATTTTATTGGAAACAAGTCTTCAGTTCACTGTAAACGAGTTCTGGGCTGGACAGAATCGTCGGTCACTGCGTTTTCATCACCTTACTGTTTCTGCTCATAGTCCTACCCTTTCTGGATCTGCCTTGCTGCTGGATGTGGACCAAGACCTGCTTTTTTCTCGCTGAAATTGTCCATTTGGTGACAGGAATCATTAGTTGCTTTTTTCTCAGCATGGTCATTGCAAGTACTGTTTGCACAATGCAGCGCAGAAAGTTACACACATTGACATAGATTTTATGCCGATGGATCAACGGTATTCCTGAATACGTCATGTGCCAAGTTTTTTGTCATGTGGCAGGCATCAGGGGTACCACAAAAACATCTCTGTGCTGAGCATTTTGTCGGCTTTGCAGCCAGAGACAGCATTGCCAGGGTAGGGTGGGGGATGTGGGGGGGGGGAACGGGGGCCGGAGCAGTTGTCCCCCAGCTTGAGAAAATTAAACATCGTCGCATTGATAACACGTCTAGAGAATGGACTAAAGAATATCGCTTTCCCCCCTTGGCCAGAACACATGCCGCCACCTCTGACAGACATTGTAACCTGTAGTTAAAATGCTGTTTGAAAAGGTCTGAATCCAAATTGCACCAAATGGTCAGTGTTGCACGTAAAAAACGTTTTTGGGCTTTTGGCAGACTTCCCCTCCTACACGTTCCCGACCCACCAACGCCGTGACTGGTACACGTGAGATGTATCGTTAGATTAGCTATTTATATCACTACGAAAAGTACACCATGGTATATGTGAACAGTTGCAAGTATACTATAAATCAGTATAAAAAAGCTGAAATATGTTTACAGCAAGGTGTTACAAAGTCATTAGAACTGGAAAAAAGGATAGGGAAGAACATTTTCGTTCAGACTGAAATGGATTTCGGTTACATGATAGTGATTGTCCTTTTTTCTATTGTGTTTTTTGTTTTGTTTGAAAAAGTAGGATTGTAAGTGTACTGCTGCCTGCTTTGTGTGAAATGGTTAGAGCAGAGACAAATTCACACCTCAAAATAAGGTAGGCTGTTTGGTTCCATGTGTTGCTTTTTGTTCATTGGCCTTCTGTTTTTTTTTTTTTTTTTTGGTCTCACCCAAAGAATGCTTGTCTTGCAGGCTCAGTTGTTCTGAAAAGAGTGAAATTTCAGACAAACCTGGAACATGAATATATACAAAACTTCAAAATTCTTCAGGCATCTTTCAAGAAGATGAGTGTTGACAAGGTGAGCAAAGTACTGAAACACCGCATTTTGCCGTTGGACACAATACAACCATGTGATGTATAAAGCCATTATGTTACGTTTTGCTATGTGGAACCACTGTGATAGTGATTCCTAGTGTCAGGTATTATAGGCAGAGAAGTGAGAGGAGCCAGCCATTTTCCCTCACTTTTCTCTTACGTTGGTATAAACTCTGTGGTATTGCATCAACTGGCGTCGAGTCTGCAAGCGCCCACACCGGCGCGTTTTTCCATGACTCCTATGCTTGTGTCTGATATGAACCTTGAAACTTGCAACTGTATTTTGTTCCTGTTCATGCATTTTGTGCATTATGCATTGCAATTCTTGCATGTGCGGTAGCAGGGCTGTCTTTCGCATGCCATCGCACTCATTGTCTTGTTAAAACGTCTCAGTACAAACTGCAGATTGGTATTGATATGTTGTCATTGTATCTATCATATATATGGTATTCAATATCAGCGTCTGTCGGTATTGATTCTGTCAGTTACCTCTCAGAATCTGTCCCCTTACCCTATGTTTTTTATTTAATCCCATTGATAGCCCGGATTATCTGGGATCACAGCTTGTGCTGGGTGATGTATTGCTGCTTAGACTCGGAATCGCACGCCCAGTTTTCCAGGAACACGCTGGTTTTGTGGCAAAAGTTGAACGTGCTGTGAATGGTGTGGCACGACTACGTGGTGGTCAGTATGATCTGCATTAGCCTAATTCGAGCTACCCGCAAGCCTTTTACAGATTGCTAGTGACTCAGGCTGGCTGTCTCAGGACGGGGGAGCTAATCTCTCTTAGCCGAATTGGTTATCGCGGTCACGGCTCATTGGGACGGCCTTAAACACTGACGTGGACTAGCTCACCAAATGCCGTGGTTTTTCCTTCAGCGATGCGCTTCCCTTATCATTACAGATCATTCCTGTCGACAAGCTGATCAAGGGCAAGTTCCAAGACAACTTCGAGTTCCTGCAGTGGTTCAAACGTTTCTTCGACTCGAACTATGACGGCTCTGAGTACCAGGCACTGGAGGCACGCGGAGGCGAGCCGCTGGGTGGCGCCGCCGCCGGCCGGCTGGGCGGCGGCGGCGGCGGCGCCGGAGGCAGGCGTCTTCAGATGTCCCGGCCGGCGCCGCGCGCCACCCAGAAACCCGGTAATCAGTGTGGCCACGGCCCGCTGCATGTTCCCCCGTTGCCAGGGTGGTGTTTGTCAGCCGCTGCATGTCCTGGTGCCGGGTGGTGTTTGACCGCCGTGTCGTGCCAGCCTGGAGGTGGTAGCCGTGGTACCGTTTGGGACGTGTCCTGAGGCCTGATCCGCCCGCCGCCCGTCCTCAGGTGGCACTGCTCGACGAGCCGGTTCGCGGCGAATTTCAGCACAGCTGAATTTAACCAGTGGTTCTAGCGGTTCATCGCCAGCGGTGCCGCTGCGTTTGCGGCGACCCGAGCGCTGGTGGCGCGGCGGGACGCGGCCCAGTCTGGCGACTCTCCCGTCTCGCTGCCGGGTACTGCGGGCCGTGCCGGCCGCGTGACGCCGGCGCCCGAACTCTGTGCGTCTTCGGCCGGCTTCGGCACGGCCAGCTGTGTGATCTGGCCAGCTGCGTAGGCTGATTGTAGACCAATGTCGGACACTGCAGACGGATGGTTGGGAGCCGCAGAGCGCAGACGGCGTGTGGGAGGGCGTGGGATTGTGGTGGCGTTTTTATCCCGGCGGCCGAAAGGTCGCCGCTTTGAGTGGGGTGGGTAACGCTCGCAGGCGTTCCCGCGTCATTCGGCGTGGCCCGCTCCGACAGATTGATTTACGACGAAAACGTCGATAAACTACCGAATTCGATTGCGTGCAGACCAATCCAGCAAGGAGGCCGTCTGCCGTGAAGCACTACCATGGAATATTCAGTATGGATACCGGACACGTGGCCCGGAGATAGTGTGCTTGTGCGATTTCCCCTTTCCCTCTCTGAGGCCCGCCGATCTACAGGACTCATATAGACGAAACATGGTCTAACGAATGATTGTCATGTTAGCTAACTTTCATATATGCGCGAAAATACGTAAAAGCGCCAACGGCGCGCTCGGGAGCAAAAATAAGTATAAACGGCCGACCTGTGTTCTGGCATATAACGCTGCAGGTATTCACTTTGACATTGATATTAGCTTGTTGGCCTTCAGTTAGTATCTGTGCGTGCTCGGAAGCCGTTTTTTGGAGCAGTGGCGGATTCATGGTCTGAAACATAGGAGAAATCTATTTACAAACTTTTGGTTTCTTAACTCGTTTTCGTCCGATTGCAGAGGTCGATTTTAATGCTTTTATTTCATTTGATGGTTCTAATTTGTTGAAATTTCCAAGACGGGTCCAGAAAACCAAAGTACGGGGCAAAATGGTATTTAAAAACCAAAATAGCAACACTTCCAGCAGTTTTAACCTGCTGGAAGTGTCATGTATGCATATGTATCATGTATCAGTGGTGTATGTATTGCATATATATATGCATGCACGTACACATATGTATGTACACACACACACACACGCATATATATATATATATATATAGATAGATACCTAAATTATGCATAGCCAGCTGATGTATTGCTGAAACGAAGCCTAGGTTCTTAATTTCTCATCTCCTTGCTTTCCCTTTATTTTCCTTGGATTTCCGTGTCAGTGCATTCTCATGTATTTATAGCATATGGATTTTCCATAAGTACCTTTATTGGGTTGAAAGCAGTGATCTGTATCATTGGTTAATGTGGCTCGAGGTCAGAGCTTCCCAAATTTTTGCGCCTGGCTCCGCCCGTGACCCTTATATATGTTCCCACGACAACCGGTATCCTTCGTATCGATGTTAAGGTATCCAAAAGCGTTTACTTATCGAGCCGTATCTTGTTTTCAGCACGTAGAACCCACTTTCATATGGCGTTACATTATTTCCTATGGTGATGCTTATTGGTTGTATTAGTATAAAAATACATTAGTATAATAAAAATAGATAAAGAAAAGTAATATAGTAAATAAAAAATAAGTAAACATGCTAGTGTAATAACTACGCCTGTGGCAGTCTTCAACATGTTTTAGACTGTGTTGACGACCACTTGTCATAAATGCCACCTATGGAAATTTGAGTACTCTTGGCCTACAGCAACGATATCGAAACCAGTGAACACGGTTCTGAAACGACGGCAAAGGGCCCGACATGCCTCCCAGAAATACGTCCTGGAGCCGCTCCTGGTCCATGTACGACGTCCAAATTCACATGTACCGCATAATAAGCATGCGTATGAAAATCATCAGATTTCAGCGCGATGGCGCAAACTGGTTGTGGGAGAAGGAAAGAATGGCCGTCTTGTTATAGCGTTGAGACACGGCCTTCGGGAGGTTTACTCTAGAGCCTTGAGTAATAGATGTTTTGGGAGTCGTAGCGTAGATCGGCGCCTTTTCTGTGGATTGGTCGTCCGTGGACCTAAAGCACGTCAAAGTGCGAAATATGGAATAAATTGCGGGAAACGTGAGTTTAGCCAGATTTCTAGTGACCACACCCGGGATGTATAATATGGAGCTCGTTGAGACCAGGGTAACGATCAGCTACTGCTATAGTGTGATATGGATCGTCGGCCTGGCGGCGTGACTGTGACTGTCCCGGGAGTGGCGGTAATTTGATTCCCGAATTCGTCTGCCAGTGCGCCATGTGCAGGACGGCAGGACGGTGATCGCGTGTCTTGATCTGCCCGCCGGTTGGCAGGAAGAGTCACGCAGCAGCGATTGTCGGCAACACGACGTTGCGGGCGGTGTGTTGGCTCACGCACGGGCGCAGGTGAAGGCTGGCGTCTCGGCTGCACCCGTGGCGGTGGGACCTCGTCACGTTATTGATCGGGCCACAGCTGTCATTGGGACCTGTCGCACGGTGGGGAGTGCGGCGCCGTTGTTGGCCGCTTGCTCGCCGGGTGCGGCGCTGGCGACGTGCTCGCGAGACGGGAACGCCTCACGTGGCGCGGGTCGCGTCACACCGTAGAGACGTGCGTCCTGCGGCTCTACAGCCCACTGTACGGCACTCATATACGCCACGCTGCTCAAGAACTCGCCTCATCTTGTCAGCAATTCCAACTTGTGGACATGTCCCATGGTGCCAGAACGGTGCCATGCGACACTGGGAACAATCTCCCACCGTCCAGCATGGATGATGTATTCATTCAGAAACGGCGTGACACGCTTCCGAGACGTGTCACGCGGCCGAGGACGGGGGGATGGGGTCGGTGTGATCCTGCCACCGCGTCGCGACGACTAGTCACGACTGTGTGCCGGATCGTGGTCTGTCGGGCTCCGAGCGCTGCTCTGGCGACTGGCCACGGCTGGGGCTGCCAGTGATCGAGCGTAGAGGGTATACCCATGACGTTTTGCCGTGATCGTACATCAACTCTGACCGCGGTACGAGGCCAGGCTCGCGCTACTGAAATAAATATGACTGGGTGTACGCCGCCAGCTGGCTGCGGACAGCGACGGCGTTTCGCCCCCAGATGCTGATACGGCGCCAGTTTGGGCTTAGACGTAACCTCAGTCTGCCATTTCAGCACTTTTCGACGTGGTTCGAGAAACTCAGAAGACAAACGTCGGGGTTTCTTTGCAACCAAGCACCCATTATCCTAGATTATAGAACATAACAAAGTTTTGATTTCTTGGTGTTGGAAATATCCCGTTGTAGCATTCGTGAAAGTCATTCAGTGCGACATAGATGTGGAATGGCTGTTGAAAACATGTTGCTTCTGCGTGCATGGAATGCCTACTTCTCTCTTGGTAGATTGATCCCACTGTCTTCCTGGGTAGATGCTATCTAGGGTAGTCTCTTTGGACATTTTTGTCTCGGATCTTTGATTTACGGGCGTCAGTCAACGTGGACGAATGTGGTAAGAATACACCAAACTTGGTTCCAGTTTCAAGGAACCGGGGACCGCGCCACGGCCTTAAAGTTTTCTAAGTCTTCAGCAAGATGAGGAATATTGTTCGCGCTATGAATGGGTAAATGAACGTTAATGTGTGTTATATATGTGCATGCCAGTTTTTGAGTCATTCGGCGCAGTGGTCTGGCCACGTAAAGACAAAAACCGCGACCATTTGGCGCGTAGTTGCGCACTTGACCCGTAGATGGCGGCACCAGCGCCGTAATCAGCTGGCACGGGATTATGGCGGTTTCCTGGTCACGAAGCGATATGCATCGGATGAGGACATTTACCACTGAATTCCTTGATCTATAGACAGCATTGCTGGTCTCATGATGTTATCCACAGTACCAGACACGCATTGATCAACACTGAATTCATCATAACTGAATACCTGGATGGATATGTACCGACTATGCGTGTATGTATTTTGTAATGCATTTCGTATAAAGTATAGGACCGGACAGATACCCGCAATTATCCTGCCCGCATCTTTCGATGTATGTATCTGTTCCCCCTCTCTCTCTCTCTCGCACGAACGCACGCACTTCCTGTCATTTTTCACTTCCCTACCATCTAAAGTGATTCTTCGTCGTGTTTACCAGCATATGTGTGACTTTACACTCTGCAGCGTTTTGTACCGGGCGGCCGTCACGTGTCCCGAGTGACGTTTCCCGACACACACCTTACTGAGCGAATGCCCCTCCTGCCGCCTGTCATCGCAGACCTTGGAGGCCGCTTCGGACGTCAGCTTCACCACCCCCCTCTGTCGCCTGGCTGTCACAGGGCGTCACAGTCCGCAGCGGCGTTTATCTGAAGCTCTCCAGCTAGACGCTGGTCAGTGGCATCGTGAACGGCGGCTCCGTGGTGGCCGTAGAGATGTCCACCAGCTCCCGGTACGACGACGCTTTGTAGTGCAGCTCGACGACCCGGAAGGGCCTGACTTGGCTGGACGATTTCGGTGTCTGTCTGATTAACAAGATCGTGACCTCGGCCCGCGCCCTGACCTGGCATCCTGGTCACCGAGCACGGCCAGCAGAATGATTTCCCGGTGGCCCATGTAGCCGTTACGCTTCACGCAGTCTGTAGCAGGGCCAGATCCTCTGTTCAGCAGGAGCGGGCCTGTCGCTACAGCTCGGGGAAGAGATGAGGTGCCTCGACAGCAACGGACGTGTGTTTTACGCCGAGGACAGTCGGCACACATATTCAGTAGACATACTGAGCCAAAGTCATCAGCTGAACACTCGGCTGCTCCTACGACATGCCCGCGCGGAGCAGACGACTCTGTGCAGTGTGCCAGCGGGCAGCATATAAACTGCCGTGCGCCGCGGTAGGGACAAGCCCAGTGACGCCACCGGTCACTGCTATCTTGGCACACTCATTAAAGGCCTCATGTCTGTACTGATGTCACACTCGACCTCAGCTGGCACGGCAAGGAATTCGTCGCATCCGATGTCTACAAATGGCGTGACGCCACGATCGTGCACACCTGACGTAATCTTTTGGCCAGTAGGACCGGCAAACGTAGATGGGCTGTTGGTATCGCCAGCCAGTTAACGGAACAATGCCCTGAACGGCAGTTCAGCGTGGTAGCACGTGAACACCACCCGCTGTAGTGGCCGCTCGATTGGCCAAGAGGTTGCATCGGCTGAGCACGGTGATTGGGTGTGTGTGTGTCAGGAAGCGTCACCCGGGGCAGGTGACACCCGCTCGGTACACAACTGCAGAGTGTAAAGTCATGCGGCCATCAAAAGATACGAATAACCATGACAAAAAATCGCTTTAGAGGGTAGGAAAGTGAAAAATGACAAAGTGTGGTAGAGAGGGACGACAGAAGGGTACATATAAATATATCGAAAGAGGCGGGCATGGTTGCTGCAGGTATGTTTCGTCCTATACTTTATACGACTCACATTGCAAAATGCATATATGCATTGTGGGTACATATCCAGGTACTGAGCTACACCGATGATGTTCGTGTTATTTATGTCTCCTCTGGATTTCTGCATTGATACTAGAATAGCAGTGCTATGTATAGATCAAGGGTTTTTCAATGGCAAATGCCCTAATCCGATGCGTATCAACTTGCGCCCAGAAAAAAGACTCCATAATCTCGCTCTCCTGTGTGGGCTGAACGCGGCGTTGGTACTGCCGCTTATGGATAAAGTGCGCAACTGCGAGCAAAACGGTCGCGGTTTTCGGCCTTGCGTGATCAAACCACTGCGCCGATAGACTTCCAGGACTTGCATGCTTATATAGCACCCATAGACTTTCATCTACCATGATATGTAGCGCAAACAATGTTCCCCATCCTGCTACAGGGGTCAGTTTGTGTCAGAACGTCAAAACTTGGAAAACTAAGGCCCTGGCGCGTTTTTTTTTAGTAAGAACCAAATATGGTTTACACTTGCTCAACACGCTCGTCTACATTGATTAATGGCCGGAAATCAATGATCCCAGACAAAAGATGGAGTCACGCTTTTGTGCATGGGTATGGGCATGACGCATTGCCAGTGATTAGTCGTTGGCTGTTAACAGTTTAGTCCCGTGCATGTCGCATTAGTAGGGTGTGCTACATTGTTTTGAATCCGATTTACTTGTTTGTACGGGTATCATTGTTAAAGTGAAATTACCATTGCTGTCCTTTTGCCTCCCGTGAATTTCAGATCCACTGTTTGATGTTGCAGCATTGCATACTGTTATCGTCTTTGCGGCTCATTTGCTCCAATGTAACTAAGGATGGTTCTCCAAGATCATTGTGTTCACGGCTATGTTCGTTTCCAGTAACCTCTCGTGCGCCGGCAACGAAGCCAGCGCCACGAGCGGCGGCCGGGGGAAGGCCAGCTGCCGGCGATAACCGCCAGGCGGAGGTAAGGTCCTGTCTACAGCAGCCCTTCGTTGTGAAAACTCCGTTTTGAGTCCTGCATGTCGTTTGTCTGAACAAAATCAATGCTAGACGGTCGCTGGTCACGTATACGACTGATGTTTTGGCCACCTTTCCGAAGCCACGTTGCGTCACCGTATGCGGTGCCCCGGTAAAACGTGTGGGGGTTGTTCGGAAGCAGTCGCTGTCTCAACAGGTCGTGCCGGACGGGATCCTCTGTGGCCGACCGGAGCACTAGTCCTGCCTGGTGTGATCTCACCTGGAGCCAGTGTAGAGCTAGCATAGGAAAAACCGGGACACGCTAAATATCGAGTCGAAATATACCGTGCCGAGGCTGCGGTGTGGAAGTCATATGACCATGGTATTCCTGCGCCATAAAATTTAAACACACGAGCACACAGTTCATATCTGTTTTCTGTTGATTAGGACAAAACATGTTGAAATGAAACATAAGAATGTTTTTCTCAGATTTCGTCAGTAGGTCGTCATTTTCGTTTTCCCAGCCAATCAGAGAGGAGTATTTCGCGAATTTCCATGACATGCGAAGGGGACACTGGATAGCATCAATATTTAGGGATGAGAATACATTTCGGGAAAACATGACTGAAAACGACAAGTCGCGCATTGCATATCGTAGTACCCCATTTTACCTTGTCTTTAGCCTTCGAGTGTTTCACTTGTTTTCTTATTGCATTCTTATTATATAGGAGTGCTTGGATTAGATTGATTTTTGGAATGAGAACATCTATCGTGAGTAGAACATCATTCAGAATAAAGTGCAAAACTGTGACACAATTTTGACCGACTCAGATCTCAAGGGAAATCGTGTATTTCACATATTTTTCTGCCATGCAAGGAATGCCCGGAACGAGCTGACATTTTTTTTATGAGAATACGTATCGTGAGTAGACCATGATTGGAAACGATAAATGTCGCATTTCGTGTCACTTCGCCCAGTTTTGCTCTGCTCTCGTAGTTCACTGCGCGAACGTCGCAGTCTGCTGCGACAATTTATTTGCGTCTCCATGACAACCGCGATGACTTCCGGGCTGAAGCCATCTGGCAAAGGGGGAGGTTCGGCCTCTTGAGATCTTGAAAACTTATCTTACGATTACGTTGGCAAATGGCTCAAACGAATTCCTTTGTTCTAAACTACGTCACTGAATGAAGCACAGAAAAATTCCCATTGTCTCATATAAACGTAAAGGGGAGAGTTTAATGTTTGGAAAATTCGAGATAGTACACTGACTTTTAACAGTAATTTTGGAAATATGTTTGGTCCCATGCGCCTGTGAATGGCTTAGTCGCGGGTGTTGACTCTGAATTTGTGGCTCAAAATTTTGGAATTGGAAAAATTAATAAGTACATTTTTCATTTTACATTGCACAATTGGTATTCTCGAAAAGAGAAGGGTCCCATAATTCCTGCGTGTGGATTACAGGCCAAAATTCATGTAAACAATGGTGTAAGCCGGCGATGAATCATAGAAATGGCGAAGACGCATGGCAGAAAGCACGTAGTTAAACATATTTTCTTTTTTACCTAAACTGATAAGTTTCGTAGAAAAGTAAATTTTTTGTTACTTACGTTGTGTCAGGTTGCATGTACGGATCGACTCCTGGTGTAAACTCAAGGATTTTTTGGCTCGATCAAAATCATACCCAATGAAGCGCACCTCTACATAAAGTCGAAATTAAGGCAGCATTTCAGCTAGTTATAGTTATTTTCTGCCACCTGCCGTTTAAAACCAGGATAAAGTGACAGGAAATGGCTGAAAATTTTTTTTGGTAAACAACACACCAAAATTTTCCCGTGCGCTGACAGTAGTTGTAATTCCGCCTTCTCCCTCAATCCATAAGTTTCACCAAGCTGCACTTAGAAGTGCAGTGTTAGGAGCCATCAGCTCAGCAAGACAAGCCACCGTCCCTAAACATAAGCACCCCTGAAGAAAGACATCTGCGTCTTGGTGGGCCCCGAACTGTCAGGGCGATCGCGAACGGACGCCGAGCACACAACTGATGCAAGATAGTGATGTGCGAAACGCATCTTGTCGAGTACCGTCGAGCAAAAGCATTCTGCCGCTCTACCTTACGTACAGCGTGGAAAGCGTCTTCGCAGGAACGCGCACCCAAATTCAACCGGTACACACCCACAAACGCCATTTGGGCACTGATGCCTCCATCTGGAGTGCCCACCACCTGGCTCTTTTTATACCTGGCCGTCAACAATTGCAGCACATCACGGAGCCTGACGAGGTCGTAGAACATTTTAAAACACTACGCCAGCGCAGCAGTCAGTCAGCAGTCACACTAATGTCATGTACGTACTGACGCATAGCGCTGTCAAACAGGCTACAGACATCCCTAGATTTTGATATAAACTTGCCAATTGGATTATTTGGTACCCCGAATCGATCGGTGCAATTATCATCATGATCCGACGTACAGTTTCCGAGATACAGCCTCGGGTATTTTTTTAGAAATCACGGTAGATGGTTATCTCTAATGGCCTATATCTCCTGTAATGTTACAACGAATGTATCATGACCCTGGCAGTGGTGCAAGGACTTTTCCGCATCATTTTTTTTTAATCTTGACCCCTTGATCTCATGAGCTTAGATCACGTGACGTAACTTCACACTGGGGCAGAGAAAGTTTTCTTTTTATGCAGATAAAACTTCAAGGATTTTTATTACATTTGCATTGTTTCGTGGGTCAGCGCGCAAAACGACGTCTTTGGGAAAGAAGCTGTGTTTTGGCGCAGTGTTACGTTTCAGGTCGTGCAGGGCTTTGGTGGCATAAAGACTTTGCAGCTTGGTATTATGGCGCACTCGTCATGCGTAGGTTTATTGCTGATACTGCGCTTCATCTCGAGACGGTTATTATTGGAAGTATCGTCATGCATTGTGCTCGTTCCGGTCGAATGATGGCCCCTTTACATATCGGTGGTATAAGTCAATATTTGGCAGTAATGCGATGTTAGTGCAAGGCATTTGTAGTAACTAATCATCCACGTCGTTAGTAAAATGCTTGTAGACTGCGAGGGACGGGTGCAAATGATATCATGAACAGGTAATGCAAGGTCATGTGTGAGTGGATTTTTGGTGCTGTAAGCAGGGAATGGCGTCATACGCAAACATTTTTACATGTCATAGCATTGATGTGAAGGACACATTGTGTAGTGAAAGCATAAATAAGGATTAAGGACGGACCAGGTGCAGAAATTTTAGGGACTCAGACTGCGATCCATTTGTACCAGTGGTTTGCATCACTAATTTCAACCTCCTAATGGCATGCATTGAAAACGTATGTACGAAACATGCCTGGATTGGCAAGGTTGGAGTCAGGGAAAAGATGAACAAAGACAGGAAAATATGAAAGACAGTTTTCTTTTATTATCAACACGTCATTGACACACTTCACTACGATCATCCCGTTTTCGGTCCTGGACTCGCCATTGTTTTTTATTGCTTGCAGTCATTGTGTGTAGTAAGGGGATTTAACTTGGGTTCTTCAGCAAACTTAGTGAGTGAAGAAATAATACAAACGTTTGTCGATACCTAACCCCCCCCCCCCCGCATGTTCATGATTGTTAATCGGCCACTGCTTCCAAAAAGTTTCCAATCCTGTCTTGGGGCTACCAAGCCTAAAAGCAACAAAGTTAACGTTGGAGTCACAGTAAGTGCTTGGAACACTGGACGCCAGACGATGAAAATAAACAATTTTCCTCTTATTTTGCTCTTCTGAAGGCGCCACTGTCGTCGTTCTTGGCAACTTTGTATACATGCAAAGTTAGCTCAGACGACAATTCTTTGTTTGTTTCCTGTTTCTTCGAAATCTGCGCAGTAGATCGATAGATTGTCGCGAAGTGTCTAAAACTAAAAAACTCACATCTGATACTAGCTACCTGGTATAGGTTTGAGGAAGAAGCTTTAGTGTCTAAAATATGTTCCCCATTCAAGACTTAATAAGTAAATGCCAAAGTAAAAATTTCACTTGTTTTGAACAAGCAATGTCTGTTTTACGATTTTGCACTCAGAATATCGAGATTCTTGGCGCTTTTTTAAATGGGTGATATGTAAAATGATTGTAAAGATTATCTCTCTGATCATGCGTTGTGTTTTGTTTATTAATTGGCATGTACTGTACAAAAACCCCAGTACGGAAACAATTTCCCCATTTTGCTGGACGTTTGGTTGAACCGCAGTGGGTACCTAATCAGTTTATGTGTGACAAGTACTAAAATTGATGCGCATAGGGTTTTGCATCCAGTGCTTGATTTGTCACAGTGCTGATATGCTTGATGTACATGATAACTATTATTTCATCCCGATAAACACACAGGCCAGCTTACCTAGATACCTAGGTACCAAGGTACCGTTTCCACAAAAGAAAAATCGGCATTACACCATTGAATTACATCTAGTCTTCCATGTGGGCAGCCGCAACAAATAAAAGAGTTGTACTTAAAATTGTCATCTTGACCAGAAAATCATTCAAGGTAGAAATCATTTTCCGCTCAGATGAAATAGCTCCTGACTGACTGGTCTCAACACATCTTCCTGTTGCGCACGTCAAAGTCGACGAAAGAAGCAAATAGGGAATGGGCAGCAGTCGTACCTGTCTGTCTAGGTGTCTAGGTCAATCTGTCTAGGTCTTGGTTTTATACAAGACAAAGGAAAAATATATGGTAAGACGTATTGGTAGACCCTGTGTATGTCTGTTGGCTTGCGTTCCCAGTAGATGGATCAGCGACGCGGGAAGTCGAAAGGATTGGCGTTAGGAGGTGGGGAGAATACATGCCTTGCAACCCAAGAGTTACGGGTCCGTACTGAGGTTGCCCTTCTTTCGTGCCCGCTGAAGTCTGGCGTCCGATAGAATGTAACCTCAGTATTAGGGTTCGTCAGTAACCAAAACAATTGAGAAGGCAGGAGAGGCAACCCAGGCCGGTGCGAGACCGCCAAAAGCATATTGTTTTTTCTTCAACAAAATTTTGGCCTCAGGAATTTTTGAATATCTACAGATTCATATTTGACAGCTGGTTTTCAGTTTCAGACTCTGATTTTAAGGTTTCTGATTCTTGGTTTCAGGATTTGAAGATGCACAGAATTCGAATGCAATGAATCCGGGTCCTCAGGTTCACACCAGTTTGCTGGTTTTGTGCATGAGCACTTTTAAATGCAATTTAAATCGTTGGTTGTTCCAGTATTCCGCGTTTTTGGGCTTGTGGACCAAATTTGCCCTGCTGGATTGAACTTGCATTGCTGTTTTAGGGAAAATAGGAGCTCTGATATGTACATTTAAACATACATCATGCAACTACGTATGTTACAGTCAGGACAAAATGCATGCATATACATTTTTTTGCGTGTTAACACTTTCAGGGGCGTAAAAACGGTGGTTTTAGTTTTAACCAGCAAAGGATGTGGTTTTAACCGGCTAAAACAGTTTTTGTCAGTGGCCTGGACAATACTAGTTTTAGCCGGCGTTTTGCCAACACAGATTGTCTTATCCCGTTGACTTAGGGTGGGCACTGAAATTTGGGATACAGAGCACTGCATTATGAGGGTTACATTGAGACAGAACACAAAGATTCACACTCACTGTAATACCCAAACACGGCATGGCGTAAAATGAACGTTGCACTCAGCCAAAACAGAGCCGAGGCGACTCTTCCCAAAGTGGTCGTTTTCGTGGCAGACCCTTGTGATAATCCAGGTTTAATTTAAATATTTATAGAAATCCCCATCTCCGATAGCATTGCAGATTGGAGGTGTCAAGAGGACTTATAACGCAGTCACGCGGTACGGTGATACGCGGAAGAGAGCGATCGTCCGGTCCCGTCATGCGGCATAGGTGTCGGTCACATGATGGTTTGGAGCTAAAGCGTCAAAAGTAACAACATAGGCTGGTCACCACCGCTGTATTATTAACCGAGATGAGAAAATCTCCCACGTTTTTCAGGCAAATAAACAATTACGTCCTCGTGTAACAGAAAATAGAGTACGACACGCATAACAGAAGCGGCGCTGGCACTGCCTACCTATACGTTAGTTGTACCGGCGCGCGTGGTCGCGACACAAGAAATCGTCATATGACCATCACAGGTGGTTTTGCGACGTAAATTGACATTACATTTGAAAAATTGATCTCTGATCACCTTGTTTGAGGTCAGGGGATTTATCATGGTCTTGGATGTCGTGTCAGCTTATGCACACAGTCGGCCCTCTGGCACGACAAATATATCGACACAGGTCGAGCACGGTTCTACCACTGCTGGCAGCTAGTCAGACCGCTCTTTTTCCATCTGTCGATGTCACCTGATGTGGTTTAATTTAACCCCGGTTGAGTTGAGCTGATCTGACGGGAGCCGGTGCTTTTGCCGGGCAGGTGGACGAACTGACGCTTCAGCTGCAGGATCTCCGCCTCAACGTCGAAGGGTTGGAGAAGGAGCGCGATTTCTACTTCGGCAAGCTGCGCGATATCGAAGTCATTTGCCAGGAGGAGGAGGGAGCATCCAGCGACCTCATCCAGAGGATCCTCTCCATTCTGTACGCTACGGAGGTAAGCGCACAATCGCAGTCCAAACCTTTATAGTTTGCGATCACATTTCTGGTGCTTTCTGATATTTGTTAGAATGACCAGGCGTAATCAGCGGCACTTTATTCACCCACGGAATCAATTCATGAACAGACAGCCGAGGAAAACCATTTTCCTTGATTCTTTGCGATAGTAGAGTGAATTCATAGAAATGAGCAAAACGGAAAAAAACTTCGTCTCCATGTTGTTACGCGCTGTCTTGCCGGCGCTGTACGGGTCCAGTGTATTCCCAAGCCTGCCGCCGTGCTCGGAGCGGACCAGGGTAGCCAGCGCTCACTGCTGACGTTGTCTGCAGGATGGCTTCGCAGTGCCAGACGACGAGGACGGCGTGCCTCCGCCGCCGGAGGAAGAGGAGTACTAGACTCGCCCCATTCCAATTGGTCTGCCGTTAGACGCACATCCGCAGGGGCGCCGTCCCTCTTCACACTCACACCTCAGCCCGAGTGGGCCGTTACGCCGCCGCCGCCGCCGCCGCCGCCGCCGCCGTCGCGCCCGGCTAAACCGCTAACGTCTAACCCGCTGACCGGCAGCAGGGATCGGGACCTGCCTGGCGCCGGCCGCCGCCGGCCGGCGCCCCACGTCCGTATTGGCTTTACTTTGCACAGGCGAGTGCGGCCGGCCAGTGTCAGCGTTCATGTTATATAGCCGCCTCCGGCCGGGGCGGCGGGATCCCTGTGTCGGCCGCCATTCGGGTGAAGAGACGCTTTGAGCCTTCTAATTTGATTGTAGAAATAAAGAACTTTATGTACATGGGTGTTTGCTTCCGGATATCGAGTCGTCTAGGAGGGGGGCGGAAACTAATCCTGGTAATGTTTGAACGTTATCGAGACCATCCTTACATGTCACATCTAGTTGTAAAGGATGGCGGTTACCGTATTCCTGTAGCCAAAATTTTCAAACGCATTCCCGTACGGGGAAGGAGTGCTTGTTCGCCCCTCCCCTCCCCCGAAATCTCGAGAATTGCCCGTCCAAACGGCAGTCGATTCGCCATGAAGTCAATTCCATTTTTACTATTACAAGTCTTCGGAATCTTGTTAAGGGGTGGGTACAAGAAAGAAAAAGCCGGAAAGGGGTTATTTTTGAATCGTTAAAGCTTCGATGTTCATTGGCCGACTATAACGTAATTGACTGTCATCGAGAGCTGCTCGATGGGACTTTGGGGGACGATGGGACGCCGAAAGATACATGTTGCGCCCTCATTTACTCTCAAACTGTTCCGTGTTGTTCCAAATCTGGTCTGCAAAAGATGAAAAATGGCGCCAAAGGTCAATGACCTGACATGACCTCGACCCAAAATCCTCAGTCAAGACGCCATATCAATGGGAGTTGTATTCCACTTTTTAAATGCCAAACGTCCTTTTCCCGTTTCGTTCGGAAAGTTGTACGGAATGGCCTGTACGGACCGAGAAAGTGTCCAAAGTTGACCTTTTCCACCCTATCTGGCTTTGAAGAGATCGACCTAGGGTCATGAAAATTGCACACAATGTAAATCGTCATAGCCCCACCCTGTCCATAAAATTTCATGTCTCTAGCTCCTTCCGTTGCCGAGATCGGAGGGGGCACTTTTAGACCCTTCCAGTGCTCGTTTGTGCGAAATTCTGAGCGTTCTTCTTCTTCGTTCCTGAACTTTGTTTTCAAGATGTTGATAATGAAGTCTCCCAACGCGAAAATCGGCTCTGCCGTTGCGACGGCGGCCTCCGTTTGAGTCCGGATGCTCTCCAGTCCAATGTTGACTGATTCTCCAGGAGGCTGGTAGATGGCGCCAACCACCACGCCACGTATGCCTTCGCCGCTGATAGAGAATCGCAAGGATTTCACCGCAGGGACCGCTACTCCTTACGTTGATCGCCACCATGCGTAGTCCGTCGGCAATGAGTATGGAGACTCCGTCCCCAACGTGTCGGACTGTTTCGTGTCTGTGTTCCGTTGGTAAAGATGATCACACCGGATCATGAGGCAGCCGGGAATATTTGTACAGGTTCTGGTCATAAATCAGAGTCAGATTAGGCCAATATCCTTCAGTGCGTTTGCTAGGAATTACGGTACTGATTTGATTTATCTGAACGTCATTCAGCAACTCCGTACGATACAATCGGGGAAATGCGTGCTTTGTGAAGAATCAAGTCGCATGTGAGGGTTAAACCTAATATGAGGTCAAGGGTGTTAAAAATTGACCTCTCATGATATACTGGTAGCCATCGCAGCATACTTGCACCTTACAGCTCATTTGTGTACGAAGGCAACATGCAAATTCGAACAAGATTGAAATAATCGCAAGCATGGTCGTGTTTATGGCGTCATTTTGGCATGACCTTGCATGTCGGTTGATATACGGTAAGGCGCAGATCTGATATAAGAAAAGGCATCCAAATGTTCTAATCGATTCCAATGCTCATTTTTTGACTCACCACTATAATAAAGGGAAGGTGGGGGAGGGGAATGTATTTCCTCAGTCAATGGCGGCTTATATATATAGCGTCCTGTATGTAGAGAAAAGCCTGACTCATACAGAATTTACGTAACACAGACACAGAGACACAGAGACACAGAGCCGTTAGTCATAACATGTCTCGCTCAACATGGATTTGGTCTTTGAAAAAGTGCTACCAGTGTACTATAGACCGTGTTGGCCAAGGCGCACGAACAAGCCATTGATTGTGTACGTGCCACCTCTCCGTGCTGCCGGCGGCGGTCGTTTTTCTGCCGGGGCACCTTTATTCGGTCGCGCCAGTCGCGTTATTTACACGGCCGTTAGTGGCGCACGCGGGGCGCGCCGCGGGAACCGAACTGGTTCGGCGACCAAGGGCCGGCTGCGCACGTCGCAGCAGCCGCCGCTGGCCCGTTATCAGGCCGTCCGGCCCGGCGACACAGTAATTATGCCGGGGAGCGCTGGTCGGTGGGCGCTTATCGGAGATGAGACCCGCCGCCGGCGTCTTGCTCCGGTGAGTGGAGGGCGGCTGTGGCGATGATCCACGATGGTAGCCGGTCATCGGCCAGTCGGGGGACCGACTATTGGCTGGCCAACCGCTGACGAGGCGCACTCGTCCCCATGACACCAACAAACGCCCGTCCAGGCCGACAGCGACAACCGGCCTGCCCAGCCTCGGAGAGCCACTTACAGCCATCGCACCCCTGCACAGCTCACGCTCGGCTCGCCACAGTGTTCAGTCAGTCGCCTGTCAAATGTTTAGCGATATATCGTAGACTGGGGGGAGCGCGATCGATTTGTGTGTGCGACTGAGGGTATGCCACCTTTTTGTTTTGGAAGGCAGAACAGCAGCACATATATTGATATATTAACTTTTGTTTACCCTGGCGTTTTTAACTGACCGTGACTGGGACTTTAACTTACTGTGACGGACTTGTACGTATCAAACATCCTTTCGTCTTGCGCTCCAGAGGACTTTGTGTAAGCAAAGGGCGGCAGCAAATGAAGTAGCATCGTTGGTTTTGGATTTTGGAGTTGGATCATAAATTATATTTGGATCAAGAACGTTTCTGAGGCCTACAAACGAAAAACACATCTGCAGCGGCATTGCTACGTACGTTTCGGGATTCTTGACACATATAAAAACACCAGAACGTAGCTGAATGTTGACCAATAATCTTAATAGTTTCTGTGCTTCTGCGATGAAATATACCCGTACGAAAATCTAATGCGGTAATCAGATGCATTCAGTGATACGAATAAAGGCACGATTTCATTAGAATGACGTATGCCGGCACGGTTTCGTACGCTCAGTTCCGTGTTAGCTGTAGTGCAGTAGTGTTGCAGTGCGCAACAGCGGTCATCGAACGGGCTTTTGTGACATGGTGCAATCGAATCAAACCTTTCCCCTCGACGGAGGAAGTTGTGTCTACCTGCTTGAGCCGAGCTGAAGACAGTCGAGACGCAACTGGAACGCTCTGTCCACGGTTTTTTTCACTTTGTAGCCGCTTTCCAGTGACCTAAGTGGGCGATAGTGTTAACCAGGACCTCAGAATATCCGCAGCCAACTACCGCTTCATTTGAATGTTCAACGTGATGTTGGATACTGCTTGGAAACATACCTCTTGGTGCGCGCCGTCCTGTTTCGCCTCGTGCTCTGTCGGGACTGATTCGGACGGATACAGACAGGCGGCGCCCCTGGCCGCTGTCCGGAGGCCCTTGACGCCTCTGGCCGCCCCCGGGGACACCTCGACACCGACGCGCCGGTACTGGCTGACTCGATCGGCAGCCGTCAGGGAGTCGTCGCCGAGATCGGACGTCAGATCGTCGTCGCCGAGAGATCGGGCGTCAGACCGTCGTCTTCGACGGCCAGATCGATGGCGCGCGGCGCCGGCGGCGGCCAGCCTCGAGCGGCACCAGACGAGAGTCGGCCGCCGGTCTGTTGGCTCGCTGGGTGCTGCCGTCCGGCCGTGCTGTGCTCGGGACGCGGGCGGTCGTGCCCAGCTAACGTGACGCCCGGTGGCGACGTGCGGACGTCGCTGCGCGGAGCCCTGCTGATGGCTGGTCGGCCCGTTCCCCGTGACGCGGTCCTCAGTGAGACCTGACCCGGCGTGGGGCGCCTGCGACGCGTGACGGCCTTGGCGAGTGACTCTGGAGGTGTCACGAGTGCGCGCTGTTCAGCTGCAACGGCTGGAGGTCACAGTGGAGAGCTTGGCGGCGAGCGGTCGCCTTGCGCAGTCAGGATACAGGATACAGCGCAGACAGATACAGACCTCGGCCCGACGGTGGGTCGGGACGGCTCGGACTGCACGGTCACGGGTACGTGAGGCCTAACCGTCCGCCCGAGTCTTCGCTAGAGCCAGCGGAAGCGAACATTCAGCGTTGTTGATAGGAATGCCGGGTTGCGTTAAAATGAATTTACACAACAAATGGATACGACGTTAGCTTGCAGACGAACTTTGTCAGACATAGGGAGTGATTGTAGCTTCTCGGCCACATCGCGAGCTTCGAAGTTCGAACATTTTTTTACGTTTACAGTCGTCATCTGTGTCTGTGGTCCTTTCTTCTTCGTTGACCCTCATAGTGATGGAACGCTCAAGACTGATGACTTCCAATTCAGCTCAGCTACGATTTACGAAACATCCTAATAGGATTTCCATTTTAACGCAAGGCAGTGGCAGAATCGTTATAACGAATTCAGCGTATCAGCCATCTAAAACTTCGAGTTCTTCAAAAACCGACAGCATTCGAAAAGAAATGATTATTTTCTGAAGCTTCCGCGGAAAATTTCAGCTGGAAATGACGGAAGTTTTGGTAAGGTGAAATGGACGTTACGAAATTAAGCTCGCATCCGAATGCTGTATGTTTATTATGACATCCAAATGTTATATTTTATGATTTCTGGAAACACTTATGTTATGGTTTGTTATGTTATGCTCAGGAAGTCATTAGACATGTCTGACGGATGGAGTTGGACGTATGGCTGGACTTTCAGACGTTGGCGGAGGAGCGCGTTGGACGCCTCCTCCGAGTTTTGATTTGAATTTGCCTGTTGGACATCGAGACGAAGAGGGCAGCTGAACGTAGTTGGGTACTCTGAACTGCCTAGCCACTTCCTTGTGTTGCGTGAATGATCTTCATGGCATTAGAGCTGGCATGTGCGAAACATCTGTGTCGGTGTCTTTATTTGTTTGGAACACGTAACGTCGGTGATTCTAAAGTTCAGTTAATGGGTAGGCAGGAATGCTCTGCCATGCCTGTACGGCCCCATTACGTGATAAACCGGGTGGAAAGAAAAAGTGTCCTACATTATCTCCGTAGACAGAGGTCCTGTTGGCTGAACTATAACGTATTCCTTTTCCATAATCACGTGCATGTACAAAGAAAAACTGTTTCATAACCAGGACCACGCAGGACCGGTAAAACAATTTTCCGGGACCGAGGCCGTTGTTGAAATTTCTGTCCGAGACCGAATGTCGAGGGCAGAAATTCAACAGCGACCAAAGTCCCGGGAATTTATTCCGGCCGAAGTGTGGCATGCAAGGCTCCAGAAATCCAGGTAAAACCGGCCAAAGTAGCGTCTGGCGTGACGTCACAGGCGACATGCCGCTGTTCACCCAACATGCAGACAGTGTTAAATCGAACATTTTTACGTTATTTCGACATTAACCATGATAAATACAAGAGAAACCAAATACATCAAACAACAGCATAGTCTAAAACTCATAGCTACTTACGGTCTACCCCAAAACTAATCCTGCCCAGGGCCCATTATAGGATCCTGCCAAGGCTCGTTCGCCTGGCAAGGCCCCCAGTCCTGCAACATGCCTGCAACTGTCCCAGCCCTCAAAGCTCTGGCAATTTTTAACCCCACGCCTAAGCCAGCCGAAAAAGATCCACGAAAGTATAAAACTATCTACTGATAAAATCAGATACGAAATGTAAGCAATTAATACCAGACACCTGTCCCGTCAAAGTTCGTCGTAAGCAAACAAAGCCGGCAAAACAGGCCAGACAGCTGACGGCTGACCCACGCCGGCCTCCCATTGGTCGACGACCGTGGCGTCACTGGCGACACCCGAATACATTATTTTGGTGGGGACAGTTACGGACTGTGTGGCATGGTTTTTACTACGGTTGTTCTCGATAGTTTTTACCAAACGCCACTGCGTTCCAGAACATGGCTAGAAGATTGCCCCTGAACAGGCCAATGGGGCATCCCGTCGTCCCATACAGCCGACAGCTGTATGGCCGAACATTAGAGGTCAGGAAGGGACAAGCTATCACGAACCCTTTATAGGCCAACGGTCCTCGACTGGTTCCTATTTCTAATTGATGCTGATATGTTCTGGTTGTTATTTTCGACTTCTGCTAATTCCTTCCTGTTCATTGTTCCATATTCTTAAACTTTTTTCCATTCGTTGAGGTGTTCTGGAGAACATGGCCGTCACTGCGCCAACCGAGCTCACCTACATTAACTAGCACGAGTCACCGGAAACTGAAAGGGATTTAGTAATGAAACATATATCGAGCCATAAAATCATGCCTTCGAAAACGTTCAGAGAAATAACACCCAATCCATAACCAGACTTGTGCTCGACATCTTTTGGGTGATTCAGACCACGATCCGAACCAAATGCCATTCACGCGAGCTGTTTCAAAAGCGACCCGAATCAAATGTCAAAAGTTATTTTTCGAAAAATTGATCGGTATCGAACTTTGAATATCGAGTTCTTCGTCGATTTGGATCAGCCGTGGATTCAAAATATAATTTTTTTTACCAGCGTAGTCGCATGTACCATACAATGCATATATATTTATGATGTAATCAAATGACTCACAATAATTTTTGAGAAATATGTAGCGAATACGGCACCGAAGATGCGTGTCTGTCCGGGCGGGGATGGCTCCGATGACTCCGCACATCGGTGACGCGCGGCGAACACAGATGCTATTAGTGATGAGCGCGGTCGGGCCGCGCCGCAGCGCCGACCAGTACGGCTTCTGGTGCGCGGCCGGCGGCGGCTGACGTGCTCCGCCTGCTGGCGGCAGGGTGCGCGGCTCCGCGGCTGCTGGCGTCGGCGCCGTGGCTGCCGTCTCGGAGAGTCCGCCCTGCGGCGGCTTCGACCAGCCAGAGTGGAGTCGGCCCGCCTCGGCCATGCTCAGCCACAGCCACAGCGATGGCGAGCTGCTGTTCGCCAGCCAGTGTAAGTGCGCCGCCGGCGGCCGAGCCGTGCTGCCTGGCAGCTGAGCGACGCCCGGCCGCGTTTCTCCTGCCCTCTCTGCTCGTCTGGACGTAGGGCTGTCAGCGGGCGGCCCTGTGTTCGGACTGGACAGGTCGGGTCACGTCTCTGCTCTATTTTGGACAACATGCCGCTTCTGCTCATAAATCTGCAGGCCTCTGGTGGCCGGTGCAGGCTTTCGACAGCCGATGCCGGGTCTCAGGCGCCGGACGGCCGTGAGAGGACCGGCGGCGGTCTGGGCTGCCGCGCCAAGGCTCACGGGCCGGTCCGCCGAGCCTCGCCGTCCCGATGCGGCCAGACCTTCCCAACTCGCGGCCAGTGCGCAGTGTACAGACGGGATCGGTCTCAAATGCGGCTGAGTCGGAGGGGCGGCGTCGGCCGGCCGGCCGGGCGCGTGGTGCGCGTAATCCGACCTTGGTGCACCTGTCCGCTGTGGTCAGCTGTTGGCGTTGCCGACTCGCAATCGTTACGTTCCACTTCGGCAGAGGGCTTTTTCGCGTGAATTGGCTCGGAGCGGGTCAGTCTGGTGCAAATGAGTGTCGTCGCGATAATAGCCGCCAGATGTATGTGGGCAGTTGGTGGATTTGCCGACGATGTGATTCCTAGTGCATGCCTCATGTTACCTCCAGTCGTATATAAGATTCTCATGCGCTCTGGTTCCTTTCTAGTCGTGAATTTATATTAGGAGAGCTAAAATAGCGTGGTCGGTAGCATGAAAATGACCATCGGAAATCAATGAACACGTTTTTGGAGGTCCTCACGGCCCGTGAATCGCTGAACGCAGCTGTTGATCGCTCACCCTGCTTGCGTGGACAGCATTTGCATGGACAAAGAGCATAGCGCTTTGCTTGACGGCTGCAAACTGTAACTGTGTTTCTGTGTCGAAGCATGTAATGAACGGGTCTCAGGAACAAAGAAGCCTGAAACAGTTGGCACCAATAAACATGTAGAAAGTGCAGATGTAGGTGCGTGTTGTCGCGTTTGAAGCACGCACATCCTCGTCGTTTTGAGAGTATAACTTTCCCCTCAAGGATAACGTTCTTGGAATGCCTCAACCTGACTTGTGCTCGACTCCATGGAATCAAATTCGACTCCGGGGACGATTCCGTTCCAGTCATATTCGGAATCGGAATCGCACTGATAAATGCGAGAATCAGAGTCGGGGATGAATCATGCGGTTGCCTGCGGATTCAGAACTGGAATCGATTCTTATGGAGAAGTAGGCTTCCAAAGTTGCAATGTTTTGAGCATGAAGATGGTGTAGGATTTTGTTTTGTCAAAAATGGTATCAAAGCCTCTTTACAACTTTGCAAGCACGACGTTTAGGTACGTCAGATTTCTTTGCATGAAGATGAATATAAAAAGGCCCACGTAACGTGCATTGACATTGTGTTGACTTTTGCCATTTTTTTACTTGCTATTAATGGCGTGAAGGAAAGTAAGACATACGCAGATACTTTTTAACATTCTGCCTGTGGGCAATGCATCAGAAAATGGACCTAAAAACTCATTTAATGTGTGGAGTTGAATAGGGTATACAAGGTGCAGAAGCTAGCCAACTATGGTGATGAGTTACTATCAGAATGATAGTTTTGTGCCATGCTTGGAGTTAAGTTTATAGCTGGAATCTGAAGCATTAGTTGGTTTGGCAGTTGGTTTACAATACGCTGTCCAACTTTTCTGATAGTAAGTGTTCTGTCCAACCAATTTCCGATTCGGAAATCGGAAAATCTTGGAAAAGTCTGAACTTGACTCCGATAATCAACTGTAATACGTCGAAAATCCTGCACGCTGAAGGAGATCTGCAGAGTGGTGCATGACACCGACTGATAGGGAGGCGGTCATGTACTTCGGAATGTCAAGCGGAGCGCCGAACGGCCACGCTTTTGAGCGTGGCCGTTCGGCGACGTTTCGACCGGCGTAGACCGTGACCATGAAGGGGCAGCACGCCTCGACCCGCCGTTCTGATCGTTCAGCTGACTCCGCGGGCCGTGACGCCGCGGCGCCTGGTGTCTGCCGGCGAGCCTCGGTGATCGGCAGGGCTAGCACGTCTGGAAGCTGGCCCGGTAGGCCTCAGCGCACGGCTTCCCTGCGACCTTGGAGGGGCTTCGTAGCGTACGTTGCGCGCTGGGTCGCTCCCCGATTAGCGGATGGCCTTGTCGAGGTCAGGGGGGCTCGTAGTGTCAAAGTTGAGGACTCGTGATCGCCGACCCATGCCTTAGCCAGGCGAAGGCGGACCGACATTTCTCCGCCGTCTTGTCTAAGTTGTTGCCGATGGTCCAGCGGTCCGCAGGTCGCCCGGCTTCCCTGAGGCGCGTCACCTCCGACCCTGCAGCGAGGTGGCACCGTTTCCACGAGCTTGTCGCGGCTGCTGCTGCGACCCGATGCGGTCGACGGCCGACGCTTATCCGTCCACAGTAACGCCGCGCACCGTCCTCCAGCTGTGGGTCGACCGCGTTTGCGGGCCGCCGCCGCCGCCGCCGCCATCCGTCTCCGGTGACGGCGGCCACTCGGAGTTCTCAGAGGCCATTATGGTCAGTGGCGGCGGGACCGGGCCGGTCGCACTGGTGCCCGTTTTATCGTGGCCGCGGACCGCACTAGCCGCCGACAGCCACGCCCAGTCCAGTGCAGCCGTGCCGCCGCCGGCGGTCGTCCGCCGACCTAGGATGGCATCAGGACGGCGCGGAGCGCGTCGGCCTCCCATTGTCGGCCACTCTCGACACGGCTGGCCAATGCCGGCACGGTCGACTCGGCCCGACCATTCCCAGCACGGCCGACGCGGCCCGTCCGCGCTCCGTGACTACACGCGCCGCGTGTCGTCGCCGCCCGGCCGGCCGCGGCCGCGCCTCGGACGGCTGGCTGCCGGAGCATTCCTAGCGGCGCCGGCGTCCTCCGTACTACGGCGGCCAGTTGCGGCGCCAGTCAGGCTCGGCCGGCCGGGGGACACGTCGCGACAGCGCGAGTCGGCCACCCAGCCGCCGCGTTGCGCGCCTCTAGATGTCGCCGAGTGTGCGTGGCCGGTCGGGCAGCGGCCTGCCGCCGTGCTGGTGGGCGAGTGACGCCATGGCGGTGCGGGTACACGGTCTGTATTGTCGGGCGGCGGGCGGTGCGCCGCGCCACGCCGTCACCGTTGACCGGCTAGTTTCAGCAACGGTGCGATCTGGTCGCCTCGTCGCTGTCGTTCTCGGACTTGTTCAGCGGACATGAGTTGCGAGTCGCGGCTGCGGCGCGCATGGCCGACACCGGCGATTTTGCGCGGTCCTCCGCGGCGAGAGACGGGAGGGGGACGGGGAGAGTGTCAGCAGTGCGTGCTGCAGGACGATTCCACGGAGACCGAGCGCTCCAGAGACGGCCGACAGAGACCGTGAAGTCGGGAGCGGGCCGACGACTGTCGCGCCTGCAACCGTCTCCCGGCTCCCCTGGCAGACATCTGAACAGCTGCCTGCTGCCGGCCGGCCTGACGGACTGTCTCACTCAGCGTCCTGAGGGAAGGCGGCGAACGCTGTAGAATCGTGCGAGCTCTTTGTGTCGTCAACTAATCTATAACCTCCGCCGTGATCGGAAGTGTCATAACTTTTTTTAGCCTTTGAGAGCAGTCTGCGGACTCTTTCACACTTGTTGTCAGGACGAAAACGCGCTGAAATCAGCTAAGACGAATCAGGACCAAGGACGTAACATTTCATACCTTTGGTATGGGGCCTTCCGTACCAAAAGGAATTATTGGCACGAAATTTTATACCAATATTTTGGCCCGTTTATTTTTCTTCTTGCTTAATGAAATAAAGTTCTCAAAATGTGTTATCAGTGTCACATTTTAGGGTTCAATGGAGTTATTTTTTCGCACCAAAATTTGCCCCAGTTCTACACCAGTGGTCAGGACATTACTGTCCTGCGGCGAAGTGATGATGGTCGGCGGCGACGATGGCCTGTGGTTTTCTTCTAACTTACACTCCTAATTGGTGAAACCTACTAATCTAATACTAAATGCTCTTTATTACTATTGTATGTTATTGTATTGTATTTATTACTATATTTATATTATCTTTATTACTATAACTATATGCAATACTGTAACTAGATGTAAGTAATATAACCAAAAACTATGATAACTGTACTAAGAACAGTATAAAATAACTGATATAAATAAATAACTGTATGCAACTAATAACTAAATAATAAATAATGATTTTATTACGATTACTCGTTATTACGACTACTAAAATTCCCCTGATTATAAACACTGTTTCCCGTATGGCGATACATGTGATATGATCGTATTTCGTGTGCCTGTTATTGTGGTGCTGAAACGTACCTCTGGTGGAAACCGCGGAGAACGAGAAAAAATGAAAACATATGAGTACTCGTAGTCGAAGAAATAACCACCCATAGTCGGGACAGAAACTCTCTGAAGACGACTCATCTTACAGTGGCCGGAAACTTGTATTTTGAGGACATGTCGCATGTGTATTTGGCGGTACTTTGATAGGCGTGGGCAGTGCTATTTCTTTGGAGCTCATCTGATGATCGCTCTGCGTCCGATCCGTGAACTGGACCAGATTTGTTTTTAAGGATGTTATGGAAATGTCTTCGTCAAGCTCAGTTAACCCGCTGTCGTTGCTTGCTGGGATCCAGTTTTCTCTCTCGTGGACGGTACGGGAGATGCGCCGACGTTTCTGCCTTGCTGTAAAGACGTATGTAAAAAATCGTGTGTGTAAATGTAGAAAATGTATGTACAAGAACGTATGTAAGACAGTCGCACATGTTGTAAAAACAGCATGTGCGATTGTATCTGGTCACGTCCGACTGGCCTCGGGCCGTCGCAACCAATGCTGAGCTGTTCTCCGGTGGCGCAGCGTTGCTGCCTGGTCGGATCTGACCAGGTCGTGGCCGGATTCTTTGCCTGTCTGCGACGGTCAAACTCTGGTTGGGTGGACTCGGCGATAGTCGGACTCTGCAGAGGTCAGATTCGGCGGTAGTGGGACTCTGCAGAGATCGGGTTCAGCAGTGGTGGGACTGCAGATCGGTGGTTTTCGATTACTTAATTTCGACGTGGCCGTATTTCACACCTTTTACACTGGAGCACACAAAAAAACCAAGACCTCATTTCCAGGAACCTTTCATCATCGAACCCCCGGCGGTCTCATCCTCTTTCCGATGGTACCTTTCCACGTGTGTTTCATTCTGATTGTGATTCATTCCGATTTGATCACTATGAAATTCTGTATAGCCCAGCATTGAGCCTTGTTACGTATTGCGTAGGAATTTGAGGTCAACATCTGTACGTGCCACTGACCTATGGCCTTCTTCTTGAGGGCATGCTATGGCGAAATAGCGTTACGGCAGCGCTCTTGATCGGATAGCAAACGTTTTAAGTATTTTACGTTACTCAGTGGTCCTCAGTCTTCAACATGAGTTACTCGAGGTGTCAGGGACCTTTTTGGCTGTCTCATGGGACCATCTGGCGTACAGAGGCCCACCTTGCCGTCTCAGGACTTATTTTACCTTCCTGGGGCCCCCTGTACCTTTTGCCGTGTTTGGGCCCCTCTTGCATTCTCAGGGACCCTTGAAGAGCTTCGCGAACCCTTCTGTCCATCTAAGGGGCCATATTGCCGTCTCAGGGTCTCATTAACCTTCCCGGAGGCCCTCTGACTGCATCAGGAAATTTCAACTTTTCACACATCCGTGAAACTCATTCGGGGCCCCTTCGCCATTCCAGGAGTCCTTATGTTGTCCTCGAAACTTAGTTTCCATCTTGCCCGTCTCCGGGGCCCTGTGACCCTTCGAACGGTCTCAGGGGCAGTCTGCCCCGCTTGGACCCTTTGGGAGCTTCAAGGGCCCTTCTGTGTATCTCAGGGGTCATCTAACCCTTCCAGAGGTCCCCCTGATTGTATCAAGAACCTGTCACGTTTTCACAGAGATCCCATGAAGCCCACACGGGGGCCTCTTTTGAGTTTGACAGGGTTCCCTCCTCAGGCTTCTGGGAGGCGATCGCCTCCATCGCTCTCGCCTGGATTCGCGTCTGGATCCAGATACCAGTTCAGTGTTTTCTCTGATGGGGTCGCACTTCAATCCAATGGGGTTGCGCTTGAGAACCTAGGGTTGTATCTACAACTCCTTTTAAGTATAAAGTTACACCATTGGGGAGATGGGACAAAGTAAAAGTTAAGTTTAATATTGGAATAAGCAGGTTTTAAAACCGCAGGAAACTCTGTCACCACAGAGAGAAATGATGAACTTTGTTATTTAGAAAATTGTATGTCAGTTAGAAATGTTTTACTTGATGAATGTTAGCATTAATTGTAGGGTTTCCCAGGATGTCTGAGCGTTGGCTGTGAGATAGGTCAAAACAGTACCGACAACTCTGGAAAAATTGTGCATTACATCAATTTTTTAGCATTTTTGGCAAGCTACGTTTTTTGGCAGTCTGAACGTAATGTGGTGAAAAATTCAACCTTCTAGGCTCCTTTAATATTCTGTAAGACACTAAGATTCCCCGTTAGCCAAAGTCCCAATTCAGTGCCGTATGAAAGCCAATGAAATACACAATGGAACCCAGTTGAATGGTGGTGAATGAGTTCAGTCTGAAATATAATAAAAAGATATCAAGCTTCTTTAAACTGCTCCTTCTTTAATGTCAAACAGCCTGTTTTTTCTGCCGATCATTTGAAATACAGCAGTTAACGTAGACTGGCCGGGGCGTTTCCAGGATGTCAATTTATCTTGTTTCTACCTTCCGATTTCCAAGGCTTCTTCTTAAAAAAGTCTTCTTAAAAAAAAACTGAAAAAGTGTGATCGTAACGAATTTGTACGCAAATGTTGTGGCAATAGTTGATAAGAATATTATTATTTCTTTTCTTCACATGATCTTTGTTCTTTTCTGTAATGTAACTCCCTCTTATATCAATGAAATCACACGTATGTCATTAAAACGGCTCACAATGTATTATGTCGCTTCTAGGCATCACCTTTTACCTGGGATAAAAAGTCAACAAACGGGATATTTCACAAGGCGAAAAAAAGATACTTGAGGCGTCACTTACCATCCAAATGGCATTTTGCAGAACACTGCTCACCACGAACCAGAGGACACTGTTCACCACAGACAGAGGGCGCTGTTCACCACAGACCAGAGAACATTGTTAGCCACAGACCGGAGGACAATGTTTACCACAAATGTTTACCACAAACCAGAGGACACTGTTCACTACAGACCAAAGGACACTGCTCACCACAGATCAGAGGACGGTGTTCACCACAGATCAGAGGACAGTGTTCACCACAGACCGGAAGACACTGTTTACCACAAACCAGAGGACACTGTTCACCACAGACCAGAGGACAGTGTTCGCCACAGACCAGAGGACACTGTTCACCACAGGCGAGAGGACGTCGGCTGCCGGTCCGGTTGTCCCAGGCGATTCCCGCCCACGGCAGCTCGGCCCGGCCGAACGGCGCCGCCGCTCCGCCCGTCGGCATGTCCAGTCCGCTTTATCGGCCGGAACGGCGGCAGAGGCTGGCGACGTTTCAGGACGAATCGGCCAAAACAATGAACGCGAGAGCCACAGAGAAGCGCAGCGTGACAGGACCCGGACGGCCGACCGGGCGCTTAACCCGTCCCCGACTGGGGGGAGGCAGTCAACTGCCCCTCTGAGGTTTTTCTGGGATTGCGAGAGAACCAACAAACACAGAGTCACGAAACTTCGTTACCTTTTGTTGCTTCATCAATTTTATATCTCGTCCAAAATTTTGACCTCAGTTCAAGTCAGGTGCCTGACCTAGGTCAGGTCAAACAGACCTATGTCCAAAAAAAGTTCGGCATCCTGTAACTTTTTTGCAAAACAAGATATTTCAATATTACTTTCAGGGATTAGTGATCGTAATAGATGAAACAAATCTGCAATCTCAGATTATTCGGAATTTTCCGGGTCATTGACCTAAGGTCAAGCCCATTTTTAAGACATATCGTCGTTTTTTTTCGGAAATTGACGGAATATTTCGTAACATTTTTAGTGTGGAGTGAGGCAGACATCAAGTTGCAGTCATTGGGCAAAGCATCAATGACTTCCAGCCATTGACCTGAGGTCAGGTCACGAATAACTGTAGTGAGCCAAAATGTACCACCGTCAAAATCGACGATGAATTACTCAGAATGGGTAGAAAATGGCAGTACTAGCTTGCACAGACATAAGTAATACCAGGAACCTCAAAAAATTCGAAAAAATTGCATATTTTGGAAATAAACAGGCTCTCGCGAATAAAGCTCCGCCAATTGTGTCGATTTGTAACTCATTAATTTTTCTAAAATATGAGCATGAAAAACCATCACAAGAATCACTAAGATCAATAAAATTTACATAGGTAGGCTTTTTCGCGAAAACAAAGGAACGCTACAATTAGTTCCCGTCAATTTGGTACCGCATACGGCAGCCGCGCACACCGACAGCTGGCGGGAGAATTGCCGTGTGTTTAATTCAACGTTTCGGCGTATATATTGAACAAATCTTGGGAAATTAGACGTGTATCGGCATCCGCGGACCTTTACTTGTGCGCTGGTACCTTTACCTAGGCGTTATTAGTCACAGCCCTTGAGATTCAGGCCATTTCTCGGTCTCATGCAATCGGCTATGAGAAAACATATATAGGATGTAAATTACTTACATATTATCTAAAACTAAAAATGAGACCAGTTTCGAGCTCTACTCGTCACAAGGTTTCCAACGGTATGCTTATTTTTATCGTGTGACCAATCGTTCGTGAGTTGGGGGCGGCCAACTGCCCCCCCCCCCCCCAGTCGCCGATGTTCGAAACGGACCGACGGTCGTGCGCGGGTTAACGACCCTCCGGAGCGACTGTTTCGGTCAACGTTAACAGTGGCCGATTTACCGAGGCGAGCTGCCGAGTCGACGTCAGCGGCGCCTCGGTCGGCCGCCAGCAGACGCACCATATGACGCGGCTAGATTGGACTACATTGATTGGCAAGACTAGACCGAGAAATCGCGTCTCAGCTGTCTGATTATCAGCTTGCTAGGACAGTATCTTAGCTAGTTTCAACAAACTCCATCATGCCTAATGGAACTTGAATGCTGTGCACCATTTCCCGTACCACGTCATTTGTGTATAACCCACAGTTGTTTTTTTCTTGACTTACGATATGAACGCACAGTCCACACATCACAACGCCCTGTAGTGCTTTCCCCTGAAGCGTTGCACTCCCCTGCAGCGTTTCCGTTCACAGCGACCATGGCCGTCGGAAGATCGATGCACCTGTCGCCCGCTGCGCCGCCCCGGCGTATCAAGTCTCTCTGGGACACCGACCCTGTTTTTCCGTAACACTGCACCTTCGTCCGCTGCAATACAGCCAGGTCGGCCGCGCAGATCCATAGACGCGCCCCGCACAGAGCGCATAAATCAATGTGCAACGCTGCCGCTGATACCCGGGGCACAGCGGGCGGCCCAGCGTCGGGTTCAGCGCCCAGTCCAACGGGACCGGTCTGACCGCGGGTCGTCACCCACGACGGGACCGGTCTGACCGAGAGTCGTCACCCACGACGGGACCGGTCTGACCGCGGGTCGTCACCCACGACGGGACCGCTCTGGGGTGGCCTTTGAAAAATTGGGGACATGCGAGATAAATCAGGGGAGATTCTAGCCTCAGTGGCTAGTAGTAGTTCATGTGTGTTATGTCTTTGTGTCTTTGTCTTTTCTAAAGACATGACAGTATGTCATGTCTTTAGAAGTTAAAGTGAGATTATGAGACATTATTTACCAATCAGAATGACAGGCTCTCCCTTGATCTGATCCTTGCAGACTGTCTTTATGTGTCGAGCAATACTATATCGTATCGTATACAATATACGTATCGGCGAATATTTCCGACGCGTGTAAATATATCGACTTATTTCAACAACACCTAATCACAGTCGTTTTTTAATATCACTCAAGGGTCTGATAAGGCAGAAACCGTAGACACTAACGAAAAACCGTATTACTGCATTGTGCTAGTTCTCATTTCATCCACATCAAACGTATGTAGTCACTTCCCGCCATATTAGCGTACCTTTACTTTCTTCTTTTGGACCGTATTTAGAGATAAATTTGATCTTTGTGTTTGGAGAACAAGGCACTGGGATCGTCCATACATATAATATAACTAATACAGCAGTATGACGCGCAATCCCTGCTAAGCACTCTGTACCAAAATCTGGCGAAATTTTCCCTGTCACAGCACCAGGTCGTGCAGAGGAGCACTTGATCACTGGGACCGCGATGGCTAATGAGTAGCCAAGTTTACACCATTTAAGATAAGCTATACATTATAGACTGCTCATTTTACAGTCGTCAGAATCAGTCATGTACTGCAGAAGATCAACGCGGCCATCCTCCAACTGTAAAGATCACGGACCAGGGACTTCAGCTGGATGCTAGGTAGCCCAGTTGGTAGAGCGCTGGTCTCCCCGTCCTGGCCAGACGGATTCGAGTCGACCCGGTGCTCGACATCCGACCCGCAGGTCAGCTGGTAACAGGCCGCACGGCACGTTAATCGTCACAAAATCCGCCGCTCCCTGGAACTGCGCGATCGGGTGTACGGATCGGAGTCTATGTAACAAGCTTTGCTTAGCACGAGCAGCGATCCTTAACCGACTTCCCGGCAGGGGGGGCTGAATCCGCCCCCCTCGGGTTTTTTGCTTGCCAATTCCAGGCTTTTTAACGCAGCTTCACGAAACTTGGTCATTTTTCCTAGCTATTCTTTCTACGTGTCGTGACGAAATTTCAGAATTCTATTTTGCTCAGGGGTGGAGTCAGGCAACGTTTTTTGGAGGCACCTCAGGCCATTTTTGGCCATGTTGAGGATAAAAGGAAAATGTCTTCCAAAAACAGAGTTTTTAAGATAGAACTTAAAACTTTACATGGATGTATAGCCAACTAGTTGGGCAATGTGCAGATACGATTTTGTTCATCTGAGGTAACTTTACAAGGCCAGGTCAAGGTCAAAAGTCAAATTTTTTGCAGTAATTTCGGCCCCATTTTTTCAAATGCCAAACCCGGATGATTATGACGTAGAATAGTGCCCTCTACTTGTGTATCAAGTTTCAGCCTGATATCAGGTCAGGTGACGGAGCTATGACCTAAAACGTCAGTGCGCGTACCCTATATCGCAAAAGCCATAAAATGAAGTTTTTGAAATAGAGTGAATTCAAATGATTGAAAATGTTTACAGATAATATTTAATGCACACGAGATCATTCCAAATGACCCCAAGATTACTGGAGGTCATTTAAGGTCAAAGGTCACAAGTTGATATGAGGAACGTATGACCATGACAGTTCCCCTTTTTCATGTCCCTGGCACCGCCTATGCTAACATTATACAAACACTGTGATGCGATTTGTATTTCTTTAGCATAACATGACTAGCAGAAGCCAAAAAAGTGTTTTTGCCTCTTTTGTTCATTCGCTTGTTCGAAAACTAATCCTCCTATTTTTGAAACCCTGTGAGCGCCCATGAATTTTCCCAAAATTTCAGATTTGTGTACCCATGGTGAAAGCCCTATCCATAATCTCTCGATTCATGCCAGTTTCATTGAAATCGGTCTATAAACAACGGAGTTATAAGAAGTCCAAAAAATACCCCTGATTTTGACATTTTTGCCCCCCCCCGTATCCACACATTTCAAAATTTTGAAAATTTGTGTTATAAAAATTTAGTTCACGTCATGGCAAATCGATTGCCGTTTGCTGCGATGAAATCGGACGGGTAGTTCTCGAGATCTCGGGGGGGGGGCCGAATCCGCCCCCCTGCCGGGAATCGACCATACCGACTAGCCCTCCGGGAATAGGGTTAAGATCGCAGCCGGCAGCCCCACTAAACTACAACAACAAATTACATGAGTTGTTCAATGTCTGCTGCAAGGAACCATTTCGTTACTTCTCTAGCACAAAGCTGGATACACTTTGGTCGACCAAAACGTCACGAACTGTCACTGAAAGCCTCGTCTGGTGCATATTACGTTTCTTCTCTCCAGAGATAGAGCAATGTGTCGACAACGGACAACAATGGCAATCGAGAGTGACGTCAACGTCATGTTCACCAGTCGAGTGCGAGTTTCCGATGCCGGAGAACCGTTCGCGAAATCCGGACACGTCGACCCGACCAGTTCCGACTATCCATCGCCACCCGAGAATTTGTGCAGCAGCCCTCAATTTAGCCCGGGGCGGGCCCGCCACGACGGCCGCGGTGGCGGGCGCAGCCGGCCGCTTGGAGTCACAGCGCCCATACCCTCCGACTGACCCAACATGCCACCTCCTCCCAGCCTCGTTCCGATACGTCACATCCCCTCACCCTCATTCCCGCACGCTGCTTCCCCTCAGCCTCAACGCTACACTTCAACTGCCCATGGGGGGCTATGCTCCCCACGCATGGTCGAAATTATACACGAATGGCATGTACATTATGATGCTGCATCTACGGCCTGAGGTGGGTTGCATGTCTAGTCTTGGAAACAGTATTACCCTTTGGGTTTTCTAAGGTGACAGAAACTCCTGGTTCATTAGTAAATGCACTGTTTACCGGGGCATGCAGTTGAAATCGTCATCTATGACAAGGGTCCGGCCTGTTTTTGACCGTAACCCACACACTTTGTACTCCTTGGCCTTAAACTGGGTTTCACGGAATGCATTTCAGCGAGACGTTCGATTGGTGTCTACCACACAGTGTGACTAAATTCAGTCAGACGTCAAGGATGTAGATTGAAATTCATGCTGTCAGACTTGTTCCTGCCATGGCTCTGAATCGCCGCCGCTGGTTATTGGCCGCCTCTCCGCTGACATTTGCACCCTCGCCCATCCTGACCTGCCCGTCCGACTTGTATTGCCTGCGGCGGTTAGAAACAGTCCGGCAACGTCCTCCGGTGAGTGCTCATTGGTTGGTCTCAGATAAAGGGAGGAGCAATATAACTGCCAGAAAACCAACAGCAGAGTGCTCCAGTAGCATGTATTAATACCAACATCCTTGACACCCAACTGGCTGAATTTAGCCACCCTCCTACAACAGCATTGGCAAGTATCGCTGTAGCAAAATATTGCCATAAACCACTTTTTGATGCTCCATGGCGGGGAGGCGTACTGAAAACCTGGTATCGTCTCTGCAAATACGGCCCTCTCCAGGAGGGGAGGAATCAGTTGTTTTATCCGGGTGCACGCGGCACTAATGCCCCGAGTTAATAACCAGGCAGGCATAAGCGCTGAGAAAGTTTGACCACGAAATTATCACCCACAAATTCAATATTTTTGTTTCAGCTTCATTGTTTAAAAGCCAGTGCTGGACGTAAATGACTTAGCATTTGAACAGGACCCCTCCCGCCACTTTTTCTGAGCTTCTTACGTCTCTGCAGGTCGATGACTTGGGAATGAAGAAGCCTCTATAGAGGAATATATAGAAGAAGTGTCTATACCCATGATGAGCAAACACGGACCACGAGGCTGGATTCAGTAGAGTTACAATCTCCTTAGCGACTCTGAGTTCTGACAGAAATGTGTCTGTGTAGGCTTTACTGTTCGATTCAAAAACTGACGAAACAGCAGTCTGAGTAGGTTCGTCCAGTGAGCGATTGATTGCATTCGTACCCGAAACTTGACCACCTCTACTTTCTTATAAAGACTGCTAAAGCAGCGATGTCGATCCCTAGGCCCATAACGAGCATATCCAACTACCAGGGTTTATTTCAATAAACAAACATCGGGTTGGTAAATTATGTTCGATACATATATGTAACATTGGCCGTTTTCAGTAACATGTGGCGAGACAAATACTGTGTTTGTGTAGACCCAATGGAACTTTTCCGGATACTGGAATAAAACATTCTGAACCAGGTTCGTTCAATGAGTGAACAATCGCAATCATATTCAGAACTTGTCCATTTCTACGTTTGCATAAAGAATGGCAAAGGAATTATGCCGATCTCAACAACTAGTGGCCCACGAAAAGTAAATGCAGCTTTCAAAACTAGATTCGGTAAACAAACATGGTCTTTCTAGAAGTTTCGAATGCAGCAGTGAGGGCTAAAACACTGTGTCTGAGGAGGTCTTACCACACGACCAAAAAACAAAACTTGCTTGAGAGGACGTTTAATCCTCTTCCTGACCGGGAGGTGGCTGAATCTGTGCGCTGTTTTTTTTTTTTTGCTCGCCAGTTCCAGGGTTTTTTTAACTTGGCCACTTTTCCAACGTATTCTTGCTTCGTGCCGTCCCAAAATTTCGTAATTTTATTTTTCTCAGGGGCGGAGGCAGGCTACGTTTTGGGAGGCCACTCGGGCCATTCTGGCCCTGTTGAAGGTAAACGAAAAAATGGGTGCCAAAAATAGGGTGCAAAAAACGGGTGCCAAGAATAGAATTTACAACTGTTTGTGTGTAGGTAAATAACTGGACAAGTATATACCAACAATTTTGTTAATCTCAGTTTAGTTCAAAGAGTCAGCTTAAGGCCAAAAGTCAAGACTTTGCTTTATGTTATTAATTTTGGCGCTAGCTTCCAGTTTCCAAACCAGGAATAAATGTGACTTATTCGAATGCTCTCTAACTGTTCATCAAGTTTCAGATTAATATCAGGTCGGGTCATGGAGCTACGGTGTGACATTACATTTATTACCTAACGCCATAATTCGTTAATTTTTCAATCAAGTGGTTGAAAAGTAAAAAAGCCATGAGCCGTCCCATTTAACGGTGTATAAGACTGCGAAGGTTGTTTTTTTTTTAATTTAACCAGACTGGTTTCATTTTATCTCAGTGTCTTTCCTAGTTCATGTACGAAACAGGCATCAGCAGGAAGGAATTCAAACTAAACTTTGCAGTTTTACGAACTATTTATGTTTAGTCTATCGCCGATTATTACATAAAATGTGAGTGCGCGTACCCTATATCACGACAGCCAAAAACTGAGATTTTACCAAGTTAACTGACACGACTGGAAACGTTTTCAGACAATGACATGCATTCGGGGTCACTGCATGTGACTGTGGGGTCACTCGAGGTTATTTGAGATTTAAGGTCATGAGGTGACCTGCTGAACATGTGAACATGACAGTCCCCCCTTTTTCATGTCCCTGGCGCCGCCTGTGCTAGCGTTATTCTAGCACTGCAATACGATTTGTACTTCTTTATGATAGCATGACTTGTAAAAGCTACAAAGATGCAACTCTTTATTCATCCAGTCTCTGAAAAAAACAGCCCTCCCATTTCCCGAAATCCCGTGAACACCGAATCTTCTCCAAGCTCTTCTCCAACTTTTCGAAAATTTCAAACTTATGGGCCAATGTTAAACGTTCCGTTCGTACGCTCTCGATTCATGCACATTGCATCAAAATCGGTCCTCAAACATCACAGTTATAACAAATCAAAAACACTCCCCATACCATCTAACATTTTTACATCTTTACCACTTGTCTTCACATATTTCAAGACTTCGAAAACTTCGTTTGGTAAAAATGTAGATTACGTCGTGGTGAATTGCTTGATGTTCGTTGCGATGAAATAGTAATGAGATAGAAATGTAATGAAATAGAAATGAGTAGCTGTCGGGAACTGGCTATACCGTTATGCCCTCCGGAAAAAGGGTTAAACCATCTTCCTTTATTATGGGGCTGACGGAAACTGGGGCCAGATATTGTTCAATCATAAAACTGGCTATACACGCAAAAGGCTATACGTCTGTTGGTGATTGCGAAACTATTGCCTAGGTGTTATCTGAATTATACTTTCTTGTTTTGTTTTGGGCAATATTCAAAACGTAATGGTTCGTCAGTAAAACTGCCCGTGATGGTAATAATCAGCGATAGACTAATAATTAACAGTTTGTAAAACTGCAAAGTTTAGTTTGACTTCGTTCTTGCCGTTGCCTGTTTCGTACATGAACTAGGAAAGACACTGAAATAAAAATGAAACCAGTCTGGTTGAATCAAAAACAACCTTTGCAGTCTCATACACCGTAAAATGCGACGGCTCATGGTTCTTTGACTTTTCAACCACTTGACTGAAAAATCAATGAATTATGGCGTTAGGTAATAACTGCAATATCACTGTCGTTATGCCTACAATCCAGCGACAATTGTGAATATCAATTTGGCCGCGAACTGTGGCTTTCATAGCCATATCAAAAATTTGAAAACTCTGTACAATCATATAGTCCAAAGCGATGTATCGCCTACTTTTAATTCCGGCAGAAAAGCACATATCTTTTCATGCATTCCCTGGTGGCATTTCAAAGCCCGATAAAGCACTTAACCCTATTCCCGGCAGGGGGGGGGCTGAATCAACCACCCTCTGGTTCTTTCCTTGCCAATCCCGGGGTTTTTGACGCAGCTCCACGAAACTTGGTGAGTTTTCCTCGCCATTCGTTTTACGTACTGTGACAAAATTTCAAAATTCCGTTTTGCTCAGGGGCGGAGCCAGGTAACGTTTTTGTGAGGCACCTCAGGTCATTTTTGGCCCGGTTGAGGGTAAAAGGAAAGTGACTGGAAAAATAGCGTTTTAAGATAGAACTTAAAACTTTATATGGATGTATAGCTGAATAGTTGGGCAACGCGCAGATACAATTTTGTTTATCTCTGGTCACTTAACAAGGTCAAGTCAAGGTCAAAAGTCAACATTTGGTTTAACAGTTATGATCTCGGCGCTACTTTTTGAAATGCCAAACCCGGAACAGATATGACATAGAAGGATACCCTCTTGTGCATCGAGTTTCAGCTTGATATCAGGTCGGGTCACGGAGTTATGATCTAAAATGTTAGTCACCCTTCATCACAAGAGCCATAAAAGGAATTTTTGAAATAGATTAAATTCAAATGATTGGAAACGTTTACAGATAATACTAAATGCATATGAGATCATTCCAAACGACTCCAAGGCCATTTGAGGTCATTTAAGGTCATAGGTCACAAGTTGGTCTGAAGAGCATGTGACCAAAAACCAAAACAGTCCCCTTTTTCATGTCCCTGGCACCGCCTGTGCTAACATTAAACAAACATTGTAATACGATTTGTATTTCTATAGCATAACACGACTAGCAGAAGCCAAAAGTGCTTTTACCTTTTTTGTTCATTCAGCTGTTGAAAAACTAATTCTCCTTTTTTGAAACTCTGTAAACGCCTATGAGTTTTCCCAAAATTTGAAATGTATGTATCAATGGAAAAATGTCCATTTATAATCTTTCAATTAATGTCAATATCATCGAAATCGGTCCACAAAGAACGGAGTTATAAGAAGTCGAAAAGTACCCCCCATTTTGATGTTTTCGCCCCGTATCCATCCCTTTCAAAATTTTGAAAACATCTTTCTTAAAAATGTAGCTCACGTCATGGCAAATCGATTGCCCTTTGTTGCGATGAAATCGGAAGTGTAGTTCTTGAGATCTCGGGGGGGGGGGCGAATCCGCCCCCCCCTCCTGCCGGGAATCGGAGCCCTCCGGGAATAGGGTTAGTCCAGGATGAACTAATAATAAGGAAGGACAAGGCTCTTTTCACCTTTTCACAAGGCTCCGGAAAACTAAGCATTGCTTGAGAAAACGGGCCTCCTTGTTTGAGCTATAAACAAGCATACACACGGCGACAAATAAAACCGGCGCCAAAGCTAAACAGGACGATAATGAATTCTGAAACTGCGTTTCATTTCAGCATCAAAGACGTAATGCCTCATAATACAGATAAGGTTCATTCAATAATTTGCGTTATATCAGCTTAGATAAAGCAAAGCCATGATAATTTATGACACCCAACAATTCTGTCGTCCGGAAATGTGTATAAATGTATATGTCTGCGGAAAGTTCAGCGTGTGCACCAGCCGGATCAACTGTTTGCATTTTTGCGCCAATGCCAACAATTTGGGTCTACTTCCGCTCCTATGAAATTGGAATAAAGGAATTCATACCTAAGTATGTATAGACAACATGCCGTCAAAGATGCTACTTGAAAGGGAATCAGGTGACACCTTACTTGAGGTTTTATTTTATCTCTCGGGTGACTGATGACGACAGCGTTACGTTTAGCTGCAGCGTTATTGGCTTTGAACAGAATAAGACCCAGTTTGGTCTACCTCCCCTACGTCAGTCTTACGTTATTTGGCCTAGGATGGCATTGCTTGGCTGTTGCGCAGCATGCACGTTTCTGTTTCACCTAGAAATCATGCCTGGACACCTGTAACAAGAAAATATCTTGCTTTATCTCACCATAGCGTTGCTTTAAAATCTTTGGGACTGACTACTATCGACCTGATCTGACGTTTGAGCATCCCATTGCAATAAATTGCATTACTGACTTGTCTAACATGACTCTAAAGCGCTTGTATGTGCAGTGGATCGTTTTATGTGTTGCAAAACAACGGTGTTTTGGCCTAAGCCTTCCTTTGCTAGCGGAACTGCTGACCCCACTGACTCCTTGTATTAAGCCTTTTCTTGTAAAACGATTTTTATCTGACCTAGCAAGACCTCATTTAACCTGATCTCACCATATTCAGTCTTATTGTCATTTTAAACAATTACCCTCATAGGTTAGAGAGAGATTCCAGCATCCTAAATCCCTTGCACATAGACATACGTCTGATATCGGTTAACCATGCATGACTTGACTATGGCCAAAGCACGCATAGTCAGCTCAAAAGCTTGTCTGCTGAAGCCTGAATACATTTTGAAATGTTCGGAAAACACGGGTCTTGCTGGTGTAAAAATGATGTTTACTTGCCTTTATCTTTGGCCTGCTACCACACACCACGATCACAAGTGACCCTTTCCGATGCTATGCTACGTTTTGTTGATGTCCGTTTCGGAGACACATGAGAGGATTTCTTACTAATGTTTTCAATCAAACGTATCTGCGTCCGATTTGGAGTTGAATTTCATTTTCATCGCCTTTTCAGTACCATCATTTTATCTTGAAACGTACGGGCTTTTACAACACAAAACGACTATTTTATTCACGTTTACTCCTGACAGACTTAATCATTTAGCAACCGGGTAAAAGATCATTACGGAGCTGCACAGTTTCTGATAATGTCTGGCGACTAAGCAACGTAATGGAAGACGGAAATCAAAGTTGGCCATCTGAGCTCTGCGTGCGCGAAAACGGAAATGTATTAGATGTTCTTTTCTTGCTCTACTTGTGGCCCTTTTAATGTTATGGCAAGATTTGGTTCAGCTAAACGAAAGTGCATCGTGAGATTGTCATTTCAGTACCGCCAAGGAAACAGAACGTAAGTTATGCACCAAAACACATCTGACCCTAGTCATGACCATTCCAGCTGCATGCCTCTGTGCATGCACATTGTACTGGGGCCAATTATCTGAAAGGGCATACATATCAGCGAGAAAAGTGCCAACGATTTTTATGTACGGGTATGATGAATCATAATCAAGTTTTGATGACCAGACCAGGTGCAAAACGGAACGCTAGACATTTGATGATTCATGAACAGATACTTGGATGCTTTGTTTTATTCCCGTTGCTGCCCAGGAAAGCAGGCAATGTAGTCATTGACCACTTTTGATTCTGGGAACCTTTTTCATCTCTCGTAACATCTAGTTATCACCTCTTAACCCTATTCCCGGCAGGGGGGGGGGGCGGAATCCGCCCCCCCTCGGGTTTTTTGCTTGCCAATTCCAGGCTTTTTAACGCAGCTTCACGAAACCTGGTCACTTTTCCTAGCTATTCCTTCTACGCGCTGTGACAAAATTTCGAAATTCTATTTTGCTCAGGGGCGGAGCCAGGCAACGTTTTTGGGAAGCACCTCAGGTTATTTTTGGCCATGTTGAGGGTAAAAGGAAAATGTCTGCCAAAAACAGAGTTTTTAAGATAGAACTTGAAACTTTACATGAATGTATAGCTAAATAGTTGGGCAATGTGCATATGTAATTTTGTTTATCTGAGGTCACTTTACAAGGTCAGGTCAAGGTCAAACGTCAAAATTTGTTTTTTCGCAATACTTTCGGCGCCGCTTTTTCAAATGCCAAACCCGGAATACATATGACGTAAAAAGGCGCCCTCTACTTGTGTACCAAGTTTCAGCTTGATATCAGGTCGGGTCACGGAGCTATGACCTAAAATGTCAGTGCGCGTACCCTATATCGCAAAAGCCAAAAAATGATTTTTTTGGAATAGAGTGAATTCAATCGATTAAAAACGTTTACAGATAATATTGAATGCACACGACATCATTCCAGGTGACCCCAAGGTCACTGGAGGTCATTTAAGGTCAAAGGTCACAAGTTGATCTGAAGAACGTGTGACCATGACAGTTCCCCTTTTTTATGTCCCTGGCACCGCCTATGCTAACATTATACAAACATTGTAATGCGATTTGTACTTCTTTAGCATAACATGACTAGCAGAAGCTAAAAAAGTGTTTTGGCCTCTTTTGTTCATTCCGTTATTAGAAAACTAATCGCCCTATTTTTAAAACCCTGTGAACGCCCATGAATTTTCTCAAAATTTCAAATTTGCATACCCATGGTAAAAGCCCTATCCATAATCTCTCGATTCATGCCAGTTTCATCGAAATCGGTCCATAAACAACTGAGTTATAAGAAGTCCAAAAGTACCCCCCATTTTGACATTTTTGCCGCCCTGTATCCACAAATTTCAAAATTTTGAAAATTTGTTTTTATAAAAATCTAGTTCACGTCACGTCAAATCGATTGCCGTTTGTTGTGATGAAATCGGATAAGTAGTTCTCGAGATCTCAGGGGGGGGGCCGAATCCGCCCCCCCTGCCGGGAATCGGCCATACCGTCTAGCCCTCCGGGAATAGGGTTAACGTCATGCAAAATAACAGTTTCAGAGCACTGGCGGCGAGCGCTCTGCGGCGGCCTGTGTGTATTCCTGCGTGTATTCTGTGTATTCCTGTGGGCGGACGGTCAGAGGGGCGGTGTGAGTGTAGTGCGTCCAGAGGCTGCTTCTGTCGGCGGGGACGCGCGGGACTGGTGCCGGCGGACATTGGCCGGGCGGAACAGGACCGCCGAAACCATTCAGATGAGTGGCCGGCCGCGCGGTCAGCCGCCGACGCCGCTGCTGATGAAGAGCGGGCCGAAATTACCCGGGCCGACGCAGCCCGTGATGGATGACGTCGGACTCGACGGCGCCGACAGTCCTCACGTGCGCTCGGCGACTGTGGCGGCTGTGGCGGTGTCCGTGACTGTCCGGCCGGCCGGCCGCCGCCCGTTGGCTAAACGTAAGCATACTAAACATAGGCAGTCAGACGACGGCCACTCGATGTTGTTAGCGGAGACAAACTACTCTGCGTCACGATATAACAAGCGGCACCTTCTTGGATGCATAACGCTAAATGTGCCCCAAGCGCCGTGAGATGCCGAGCGCTTGTTTACACGTTCATTTCCCTTCCCTCATTTCTGACTTTCCCATGCAACGTCGATGGTGATACGTTGATGCGTTTTATTCACTTTCCTTCGTGAGCGGTGTCCGCCGACCCTGTGACGCCATCCGCCCTCCTTGGCAGTCGCGTCTGTGGTGGACATTCGCAGCACCGGAGCTGCGACCGCCGCCGTCTGTCCTGAGCGGAGTTGCGGCCGCCGCCGTCTGTCCTGAGCGGAGCTGTGGCCGCCGACGTCTGTCCTGAGCGGAGCTGTGGCCACCGCCGCCACCACCGCCGCCATCCCCGGCCCGGTCGATACCCGCACGCCGCCGGCAGGCGTGTTTTATCCACAGATTTCAGCGGCGTCAGTGACTCCGGTAGCGCCTCTATGTGCTGCTGCATTCATTCAGTTGCGTCGACGACGCCCGCTTCTGCGTGGGTAATTTTCGATGCTGGGCAGGCGAGGCCGCCACCTCGCGGGACAGAGATGCAGGAGCGGGCGCCGCAAGACGAACAGTGGCGGTTCTTTCACTGAGGCACATATGGCACTGCCTCACTTGTAGTGCTGGATTCTACCAATACTTTGTGCGTTTGGCTACTCTTATCAAAGTTTCTTATCAAAATGAATACAGCTCTTCAGAAAGCAAAACTCCGATGGCAGCTGAACCCAGGAGCGGTCCCAAGATTTCGCCAGGGGGAATGGTCGGCGCGGTGCCCCCTCCCGGTTGCCCCCATTTTTTTCTTCTCAGACATGATAAAACGTAAATCTGCTTTGGTTCAGGGAGAAATATTTGACGCAATGCTGCTTTTTCCGGTCGAAAATAACCAAAAAAATTGAAACATGTCGCCTTATTTCAGAAAATTCTGCACTTCGTTCCCACATGGAATGGCCGAAATATGAAGGCAACGGCGGGATTTTAGGGCAGCTGCATTTCTCAATCTATTTTATCCTATTTCCAGAGGACTAGACGGTACAGCCAATTCCCGACGGGGGGGTCCGGTCCCCCCTGAGATCTCCAAAACAGCATGTACGATTTCATCGCAACGAACAGCAATCAATTTTCCATGATGTAAGCTACATCTTTATAGAAAGAAGTATTCAAAATTTCGAAAGTATGGATGCAGAGGGACAAAAAAGGCAAAAGAGGGATATTTTTGGGCTCGTGATAACTCTGTTGTTTATGGACCAGTTTTCATGAAATTGGCATGAATCGACAGATTATGGATGGGATTTTTATCATTAGTCCATATATTTCAAATTTCGAGAGAATTCATAGGCGTTCACAGGGTTTCAAAAATAGTAGCGTTAGTTCTTTCAGCAACTCAAGTAACAGAAAAGACGAAGAAAAACTAGCTTTTACTAGCCATGCTGTGCTGAAAAAGTACAAATCGTATTACACTGTTTGTATAATGTTACGGTATGGTTAATGGTACAACGTTAGCATAGTCGGTGCCAAGGACATAAAAAGGGAGGAAATGTTATGGTTGCATGTTCATCAGGTCAGCTTACTTTTGATCGTAAATGACCTCTAGTGACCCTAGAGTCACACTAAATGACCTCGGGTGCATTTAATATTGTTTGAAAACGTTTCTAATCATCTGAATTCACCTTATTTCTAAAATTCCGTTTTATGGCTGTTTTCATAAAGGGTACGCAAACTCACATTTTAGGTGACAGCTCAGTCACCCGACTCCATATCGACCGGAAACTTAGTACACAAGTAGAGGGCCTAATTCTACGCCATATATGTTATGGGTTTGGTATTTGGAAAAATAGTGCCAAAATTATTACTATGAAACCAAATTTTGACTTTTGACCTCGACCTGACCTTGTGAAATGTCCTCAGGTAAAAAAATATTTGTATCCTTGCCCAGTTTTTACTTAAACACCCATATAAAGTTTTAAGTTCCGTCTTAAAAACACTGTTTTGGCAGCCATTTTCCTTTTACTCTCAACAGGGCAAAAATGGTCTCAGGCCTCTCCCAAACACGCCGCCTGGCACCGCCCCTGAGCAAAATAGAGCTGCAGAGTTTTGTGGCAGTACGTAAAAAGAACAGCTGGGAAAAGTGACCATGTTTCGTGAAGCTGCGTCAAAAATCCTGGAACTAACAAGCAAAACACCCAATTGGGGTGGATTCAGCCTCCTCCCTGCCGGGAATACGGTTACATGTCGTCTGTATCTGGTCCAGGAGCCCCTCTGTCCCGTCATAGTTTCTGGGGACGTTTTTGGTAGCTCAGGTTGGGTTCCTTCTTGCATTCACAAGGACACTTTTGGTGGTCTCGGACCGTCTGGCTGTCAAGGCCTTCTAGTGGCCTCAAGCTCTTTTTACAGTATGACGTATCCCCCGGGATGTGTCAGGCGCTCCTCTGGCAGTTTCTGCAACACCTCTGGCGGTTTCATGGACCCGTCTGGCAGTTTCGGAGACATTTTGATAGATATGTTAGTCATTTCGGATTCTCTCCTGTCGCTCATGGGGAGTTTTTGCTGTCTAAGGAGCCCCTCAGGCAATAACGACGGCCCTCTGTAAGTCTCCTTCTGCCGTGACAGAAGCGCCTCTGGCCATGCTGCAAGTCCTCTGGCCGTTTCAGGAGCTGTCTGGACATCTCAAGGTTTAGTTGTTTCAGGGGTCCCTCTGGTCGTTTCATGGGCCCTACTGTTAGAGACTGTTAGTTAGCGGTCTCAAAGTTTCCCTCTCTAGCAATCTCAGTGGACCCTCTGTTGTCTCAGATACCCCTCGAAAACCTTTTCGCAATTTCAGGGCCCTCTGTGCAGTGTCATGGACCCTCTGAACGTCTCCGGTGGTCCCAATCACTGTATCAGGGGTCTTCCTCTGTTACATGGGGTATATCTGGCAGTTTAGGGCCCCTCTAGCCGTATCATAAGTCTGTGTTGGCGCTCTAGGGGCTTCACTGTCAGTCTAAGGAGGACTTTTCCCGTGCTAGGGACTAAACACACTGGGGGCCTCCTGGCCTGTCCTGGCCTTCCATGGTCCCATACCGTCTCAGAGGTCCTCTTGTTGTCTGCAACGCAGGTCTAGTATTTGGAACTTTTTTGGCGGTCCTAGGGACCATCTGCCATGTAGGGGCCCATCTTGCCGTCTCAGGATCCACCTGACCTTCCCGAGTCCCCCGTCTGCATCACTGTAGCCCATTTGGGGCATCTCGAGGTTGAGAAGGTCACTAATAATCCCTGTTTAGGGAGCCCTCGGGCTGGCCAGGGTCTCCTTATGCCGTGCTATACGCACCTTCTCACGGTCTTAACGTCTCAGGAGCTTCTCTGACCCTTTTTGCGGGTTCATGGACCCTTTACCATGTTGGGGCCTCTCTGCGACCCCGGGACCCTTGGAGGGTTTTAGGGGTCCTTCTGTCCATGTTAGAGTCCATCGTGTCGTCTCAGGGCCCCATAAATCCTCCCGGAAGCCCTCTGACTGCACTGACTGCATCAGGAACCTTCGGCTTTTCACAAACATCCGTGGAACTCATTCGGGGTCCCCATGACATTCCAGGGGCCCTTACGCCGTCCTACGAACTCAGTCCTCATATTAGGAGCCCTCTGACCCTTCTTCAGGTCTCAGGGGCAGTCTGCCGTCTTGAGGTCCTGTTGTGGTCTTGGGAGCCGTTTGGGAGCTTCAGGGGTCTTTCTGTGCGTCTCAGGGTCATCTGACCCTCCCGGAGGTCCCCTGAATGTATTAGGAACTCGCCTCGTTTTCACAGAGACCCCGTTAAAGCTCATACGGGGTTCCTTCGGGCTCTTTTTGAGTCTGATACGGGTCCCTTCGGGGCCCCTCTCGTGGAGCCCACGAGACTTAGGCCTCTCACTCAGGCCTCGGGGAGATCGCCCCCCATCCATGCCTCTCGGATCCGCGCATGGCTTCAACCTGTCCATTATTTTGAGACAATTAAAGGACATTCCTTTGGCAAACAGCACTAGTTCTTATTCGAAGCCCGCTGGGAAAACTCTGAATGAGGCAACCCTCACACAACTACGATACCAAATTGGCCGCGTGCTATTTGTCGCTGATTTTGGCTTGTCAAACAAATTCATTACTGAGTGCCATTTCAGTGCATGAACTGGGCGTGGGCGCGACTGTCTGCGAGCGGTGTCAACTCAGCTGTTCCAGATGGATCCGAACCGTGACCTTGTCACAAATAGTGCTTAGTTCCATTTCTTTGTCCGCAGTAGCCGTAGTAAGTAGAAGCCACGCGTCACCCAACCTGATAGTGAGAGCTGGAGTACGTAAGAGCTATGACTAAGCCAGCTATGGCAATGGATCAGGCATATCATGTTTACCAGTCACACCATACCATGGCTGTGCCCAGTAAGGTTGCTTGGATTTTGGTTAGAGGGGGTCAGAGGAAACACAAAAAGACTTGATAATACTCATAATAATGAAGATGTGAGTTGAGGCCATGTTGTGACCCGCTATGCGTAACAAATGTTTTATGACTGGAAGAAGAGACTGCACTTTTGTTTCCGATTGCCATCCAACGTATGCATAGGCTAACAAATGCAGGGGGGTAACTCATAAGAGTCCCATGTTAAAACCCTGATTTTCGGAAGTGATGCGTGCCTTAGATGATATTGCCCTCTGCCCAAACTGATACAGACACTTTCGGACTACGGACGTAAACAAAATGTTCACGCATCAACGATAACAGTAAGGAGATCAAAGCATCCTCCAGACATACGCTAGGTACGGGGGCATTCGTAAATTACGTAACGTACCATGTGGGAATTGTGGTGAGCTTCATGCCAATGGCTCATATCAGGAACTCAGCCTATCAGGCGTTACGAGCCAGAAAAATGTATCCAGTCGTGTAGGATTTTTGATGCATGCTGCTGAATTAGTGCTGAAATGCTGAGTCAAGCCATAACTAAAACGAAGCAGCCATGTGATGTTATTTTTCTGGTGCCCTGATAATAGTGGGAACAAAACAACAAAAAAGAACGAAAAGAAAGTATCTTACAATACTATGGCTGTTGTTACTGTTGTACTGTGTATCTTACAATAGTATGCTGTTGTGTTTATTTGTTACATACAATAGTACGTTACAAAGTAATACAATAGTACCGAGCAATAGTATGCCCGGTACTATTGCACCGGGCACATTCACAGCCAAAAAATTTGGGAGGCCCCTTTTACCCAAACTGAAAGTTTTGCAGTTACACATATCTTATCAAAATTTAGATCAAGGTCTCTCATACCTCAGCTAGGCAGTCATTTATCTGATTTATGAGGCCTTTTTCTGCACCGAGGCCCCTTTTCTTGATCAAGAGGCTCCCTTTATGAAGTAGGCGGCTCCTACTCGGGGTCAAGAGGCCCTGTTTTGTATTAAATAGACCCTTTTGTTGGCTCGGGCTGCCCCTTTTATGAATCAGGAAGCTCCTGTTTTGGATTAGGAGGTACCCTTTATAAATCAGGAGGCCCCTTTTATGTATCAGGAGGCCCCTCTTCCGTATCAGAAGGCCCTGTTTTGGAATAAAGATGCCTTTTGCTGGATTGGGGGACCCCTTCATGAATCAGGAGGCCCTGTTCTGGATTAGGACGTCCCCCCTGTTCTGGATTAGGACGTCCCCTCTTTGTATCCCGAGGTCCCTGTTCTGGAACAGGTTTGTTTGGGATAAGGAGCCCATTTCTGGGTCGGGAAGCCCCCTGTATGAATCAGGAGAGTCCCTGTGCGGGGTCCCATCTGGTCTAGGAGGCCCCTGGAAAATCCTGCCCCCCCTCCCCAGTTCAAAATCCGTGGCGCCGTCGCTGGCCGCGGTAGGCGGGCGTCGCCGCCAGCGATCGGCTGAGGCCGGCTGGGCGCGGTGCTGCATGGTGAGCGGCGCCAGGCGGCGTGTGGGAGCGTCGCCGGCCGCCCAGAAACCGCCGGCTGCCGTTCGGCCGGTCGTATGTGGGTTACACGTCCCGTAGCTGACCAGATTGTGGCACCGCCTGGCGTAGGTGGCAAGACTCCGGCCGTGGACGGCACGGTGCCGTGCGGGCCGCCCCTCATCCGCAGATAACTGGACCGCATCCCGCTCAGACGCCAGCGGGGGACAGCGGCTTAAATTGAGTTATTAGTCACCTCTCGAGCGAATTACCTTCGTCTGGGTGAACCAGTGCCATGCCAATGCGGTTGCACAGTGGTGCACGCCGCCTGATCGTTAGAGTGGCCGGCTTTATCTTGCGCCCACCGTTGCAGCTGGAGCTCGGCCACCGCTGGTGCGGGGCCGGCGACGCTCCCACACGTCGCCTGGCGCCGCTCACCATGCAGCACCGCGCCCAGCCGGTGGCCAGGGACGGCGCCACGGATTTTGAACTGGGGGGGGGGGGGGCAGGATTTTCCAGGGGGCCTCCTAGACAAGCTGGTGCGGCGCGGCGGCCGGTGTGGTGGCCGGCGCGCTCGGCTGCCGCCGCAGTCGACCACCAGGTGCTCGCCTCTATGTTTAGGGTGGAGCGGCTCGGTGAAGGCTGTCTGACGCGTCTGTGGGGGCCGAGTCTGGCCCTGAGCAGACAGCAGAGACCGGTCGCGTTCGTCAGGCCCAGTGTCAGCCCCGGCGATCTGGACGGTAGCCGACAACTGTCGTTGGAAGCGGCAGCGATTTCAGCCGGTACGATGCGACTCAGCCGGCCCATCTCAGAAACAGCGTGATCTTGAAGGCGCGCTCTATGTTGCCATCCGCGACGCAGCCGTCCAACCTATGCTCCGGCTGACTGGGAATGAAGGGCGCCATTCGCCCAACTCATGTTCCAGCTTGACGTCCAACTATCTCATTCTGGGGCTGGCTAGTTGGAAGCGCCCGCCGCGCCTCACGGCCTTGTAGGCACGCCGTCGGCGCTTGGGTCGGGCTTGCCGCACGGTCAGATGGTTGCCGTAGGCGGCAGGACCGTCACCGGAGCAAACAGGAGGCGTTCGTGCTCCGGTGTCCGCCGACCCGTCTGCGCGGCGCGCCTCGGGTCGCGGCAGTCGGACAGCGGCCGCCGCCGCCTCGTGACACCGGAGACAGGCGGGTCCGGCCGCGCCGCTCTCCGCCGCAGCCCGATCGCATTACATTGACATTCCCGTCCGGAGTGGCGTCAGGAGGCCCCCTCCCCCCGCTCACTGGCGGTCAGGTTTGGCTGCGACGTGGTCCGGGCTGGTCGCAGCTCCGCGGGCTCCGGGCAGGCGGTGAGCGTGGCGGCTTATCGAAGCTCGGCTCGGCAACTGATTCGATTCGATGGGGCGCCGGCTGGCAGCCCGGCAGCGGAGCCAGTCGAGGGGAAGACCGTGCTCGGCAGCGGCGGCACCACCTCCGAGGCCCAGTCGGCCTATTCTGGCTCAGAGCGGCCCACCGGCCTTCATCGGAGAACAGCAGTGTCGCTCCAAGAGGTGCACGAGGTATTATGGCTGCATACAAACGAAATATGTGCATAACATCGGAATTGTGATAGTCCACGTAGAAAGTTATACCTATATGATGCAAACGTAGGTACAGAATCAGATATTTCGAAGCCAACTGCGCATGCAAGACATCACCGAGTCTGTCAATAACTGACACCGGATAACGAGCATCGTGAATCAGGTGTGAATCACTTACGAACCTGCTGCATTTCACGAGTTCGGATAGACAAAGAGCTCAGAACTCACATTGTTCAAATGCAATTACTGGCTGCCGGGCGACATAATATTATAATCTATGTCCCCCTTAGTTCCCGTTTTCCGTGGCAGGTGCCTTCAGACATTGGCGACGTGGCATTCTAGGCATAGGCTTCCCACTTCTCATAACTAAAATATTCCGCGTACTTACCAAGCCATATGGGTATCAATAGATGCTCAGTTAAAAAATAGGCCAATCGCAGGCATTACGTGCCTTGTCACCATCCCCACTTCCTCAAAATAATCTCTTGAAGCGATTCACCCACCCATCGCCTCAATAGCAAGCACGAGTTCGAAACACGGAGTACCTGCGCGAAACAGATCAACACCAACTGCTAAAGCGTTCAAGGTTGACAAACGTGCCGTGAAATATGACGTAGCTGAAAGACCTACCAAAACATAGCCGTCTCGAAACTCGAAATGAGCTGAGACGGTTTAAGTACAGGGCAGGGAGGTGAACTGAGACTGAACAAGGATAGACATGGATGCTTGGGAGGGAACAAGGACAGACAAGGAAACTGCGACAGTACAGAGATATGGAGTACCTGGATGAGGTTAGGAGAAAGATGAGGGCCAGCGGAACGGGCATGGATGAGTATTATGACAGAGGAGTGAAAAGGGACGGCTTGGAAAGGTACAAGCTAGGGAATGGGGACGGGACAGAGGGGTAAAGAGCTTTCTTTGTTGAGTGTGTTCAACAATGAATGTGTTTGGTGGTGTGTGTTCATTCGAATGGTGTTTGAATGAGCCGGATCGCGCGGTTGTTTCTCGAGATAAACAGGGCCGGGGTATTAAAGGACCCCCCCCCTAGTCGGTACTACAGCACAATGGCAAATGCGAAAATGGCGAATGCCTTTTTGGCGAATGCTAGACGGCGAATGCTAAAACGGCGACATGTGAAAATGGCAACATGTTAAAATGAGGAACAGCCAAATGGCGAATGGCCAAATGGCGACATGCCGAAATGGCGAACGGCTAAAGGACGAATGGCTAAATGGCGACGTGCAAAAAAGGACACATACCAAAATGGCTGATGGCTAAATGGCTAACGGCCGAATGGCAACGTGTAACGTCAGCATTTAAAAATGCCGAACGGATGTATGACGAAACGGTCGGTAAACGGGTAAACAGACCGGGCCACGTCGTGCCAGGACGGCCCGCTAGTGAACTGCCAGCTGGCCACCATATAATAATGAGCCTCCTCCGGGATTCGAACCCGGTGCCACGGGACCCAGGTGCTTGATCTTACCCCAGGACATGAAGTAGTTAGTTTGAAGTTACTTACGGCATCCTCCACGTCATCTCAGTATCTAGCAATGCGGCCGCAAACAGAATCGAAAGGCAATCGAAAGCCTTCGTCACTGTCCTTCCTTCTCTCCCGAGAGAGTATCATGGATGTTGGCGTGTGTCACGTGACAGATTCGTAGCGAGGCATGAAAGAGTCCTGTGCAATGTCTGTCCGCCTCCACCCCTCTCGCTCTTGCCCGTCACGCCAGGGGACTAAGGAGCTGGGGCACTTAATTTGGTCGGGAGTGTCGAGATTGCTTCAGTGCATCCTTACGCATTGCCAATACCTACTAACAGCCCTTCCAGGCAGGGGCGTCGATTTCTGTAAATGATTGGAGGGGCAGAGCCGGGAGCCCGACAGCCTAACCTCACCCAAATATGGGTTTTTCAACGGATTTAGCCCACTTTACTTCAACGTCCGGATATCCGCAATTTTTTATTATTATTTATCAAATAAACAATTACATTTATCCCCATGTATATAGGTGTATATACAGATGTAGCATAGAAAGACAGAGCGATACATCGCTTTAGACTTTATTCTCTGTCTTCTATCTGTTATCTATTGCGGCCGTTACCTTCGTTATGATCACTCATTTCCCCTTTTAGCCGACAGAAAATATTGGGAGGGGCTCAAACCAACATTGGGTGGGCCCAAATCAACCTTGTGTGGGCCATGACCCTCTCAAAAAAATACAAATCGACATCCCTGACTCCAGGCTTTCCACAACAAAGACTGTCCCTCAGTGAGTTGCACCACTGGACGATGGGTTTAAGGTACAGGCTACAAGGTCTGATTGACATTAATATGAGCCCAAACCCATCCAGGTAAGCCATTCGGGTATAACTTATACTAAGCAATATCGTCATTTTGTCATTCGCATTTATCCTTTCGCCATTTTGTCATGTCGTCTTTTTACATGTAATCATTTTGCCGTTTGCCATTTCACCACTCGCCATCTTATCCGCCACCTTGGCATGTCTTTTTACGTGTCGCCATTTTGCCGCTCGTCATTTTGGCATGCCGCATTTTCTACTTGTCGCCATATGGCCGTTCGCCATTTGGTCATTCGCCATTTTGGCATGTCGCCATTTTAACTTGTTGCCATTTTGCCGTTCGCTGTTTCTCCAGTCGCCATTTTAGCATGCCGCCATTTTTACATGTCGCCGTTTTGCCGTTCGCCATTTGGCCAGTCGCCATTTTAACGTGTCGCCCTTTTCCATGTCGCCATTCAGCATTCGCCATCCTGCATTCGCCAAAAAGGCATTCGCCATTTTTGCATTTCGTCATTTTGTCCGAACAAAGTCTGTGGAAGGTGATGATATCCCAGTCAGTGCGGGATCACGGTCACGTCCAATATCCCATCATAGCGCCAGTCCCGTTTCAGTCCGTATTTGGTTCTATCCCATGATCCTTGCTCCCCCTTTCTGCCTCTTCTTCTCCCGGTCCCATCCCGCAGGGAAACGATATGGAATAGGACCGAGGAAGAGGGACTGTAACCTGACAGGGACAAGGAGTAAATTGGGATGGGACTGGAAGGGGACGGGGCAGAAAGGGTCGGAACAAGGACCATGGGATAGAAGCAAATACGGACTGAAACGGGACTGGCGCAATGATGTGATATTGAACGGGGTCATTATCCCGGCACTGACTAGGGTATTTCATCACCTTCCACACACTGCGGGGCCTTTAACTCCCCGGTCGTGTTTATCTTGAGAACCAACCGCACGATTCGGCTCATTCAAACACCACTTGATAGCCCCATCCCCATCAATTGTCCCTGTCCCGTCCCATTTCCTTGCTTGTCCCATTCCAAGCCCAGTCCCTTTTCACCTTTTTGTCCCAATACCCTTCCATGGCCGTTCCGCTAGTCCTCATCTCTCTCCTAACCTCATCCAGGCACTCCATACCTCTGTACTATCGCAGTTTCCTTGTCTGCCCGTTCCCTCCCAAGCACTCATGTCTATCCTTGTTCAGTCCCAGCCCACCTCCCTGTCCTGTTCTTATACCGTCTCAGTTCATTTCGAGTTTCGAGACGGCCACGTTTTGATACGTCTTATAGTGACACCATATTTTACGGCACGTTTGTCAACCTTCAGCGCTTTGAAGTTGGTGCTGATTTGTCTAGCGGAGGTGCTCCGTGTTTCGAACTTGTGCTTCTTGTTGAGGCGGTAGGTGGATGAATCGCTTCAGATTGTTTTGAGGAAGTGGTGATGGTGACAAGACACTTAATGCCTGCGATTGGCCTATTTTTTAACTGAGCATCTTTTGGTACCCATATGGCTTGGTAACTACGCGGATTTTTTTAGTTATGAGAAGTGGGATGCCTGTGCCTAAAATACCGGCAACGACACCTTCACAATACCCAGTTGACCCATAAGTCACCGCCACTTCCCGATCGGCACGATTATTTAATAGCCTCGGTCCGCTCGTACTCTGCATCTTCTGTAACCATAGGAACTGGGCGTAACCTGTTTGTAAATGAACCCGTTGCTTTTTTCTGTCTAACTTTGTCTAAATTGTCTAAATTTCTGTCTAACTCTGACCAAGTGACGGAAAAATATTTTGCGCGTCCAATACATTACATACATACATTACATACATACATCCGATACTTTACATCACGTAGAATCTTTGTCGTCCGGGTCGCTGCGAACATCAAAACGTGCAGAATCTTCGGGGTATGATGTCACGGATGACGCCGACTACATAGATGCTGCGTCGTCCGGGTCGCTGTGAATACACCCTTAGTCTTTTTATTGTTTTGTGTTGTGTTCAACTGGGTTGAGTGGGCTGGGCATGACCATCAGATTATGGTTCAGTTAACTGACCCGAAGTGAAAAATTTATACAAAATTAGCCGTTAGGGAAATAGGTAGTTCAACTGTTTAGGTACGGATAGCAGGTGACGTTGGCATGGCCCCATTCCTCTTTATATGCTAAGCTGCTCCTACAAAATACGGATTTGATAAGAAGGGAATATCTGAACCATGTTCCACTCCATCAAACATTTCACAAGTATTTCCTCAGAATATCATCCCAAAAATGCGGACCAAACAGCACGCCGAGCAAGTACGGCTGTTGACAACTAGTGACCGAGCACACATTTCTTTATCTGATATCAAATATGTGACACCATGCAAAGTTCATTCAAGCTAATAATAGTAATACGCATGCATGCGTATTATAATATAACGCAATATGTAACATAACAATGTTGTAATATAACGCAAATATGTACAACTCCTCAAACCTGGCCCTTCTGTAATGACGAGCCATCTTTTTTTCTGCCGATCATTTGAAATAGTTCAGTGAATGTAGATTGGTCAGGGTGTCTTAAGGATGTCCATTTACCTCGTTTCTACCTTCCGATTTCCAATGCTACTAATTGAAAAATCGTGACAGTAACGAACATATATGCAAATACTGCGACCATAATTATTAGTAATATGATTACTTCTTTTCGACATACATACACTATAAATTTTCTCTAACGTAACTTCTTTCCAGGATATCAATGAAATCACCCATATGTCGTGATAGGGTTGTCAGTTTCTGTAAATGATTGACGGGCCGGGCCGAGGGCCCGACAACCTAATCTCCTGCCAAATGTGGGTTTCTCAACAGATTTACCCCACTATATTTTGACCAACAAAATTTTTTAAGTTTCTGTTACAGTTAATCGAATAAAAACTGCATATACCCCAATATATACATACACACACACACACATATATATATATATATATATATATATACATATATAAATGTTATATGCAAGGGCATACGTGCAGTTCATTAACTTCTGATGAGTTTGTTCGATTGTGCGTATGATCTCTTTCGTCGCTTTGGATAGTCGAAAAATAAGTTCACCAATCACCATTATATTCGTATGGTTAACGTTTCAAGGAATACATTCCCCATTTTCAAAGCGACTGATATCCAGTTTAAAGCGCGTCAAATTGCATGTTACATAAAAACAAGATAGCACATCACGAGAAATAGTTTTATACGCACGGTCAGTTTCTGGATACCATATGCCAACAACAACATGTCAAAAGATGATACGCTACATTACTCACTTCATCGCTAACTCTATCGCTTGCACTGCTCATCTTCGCCTATTTGGTCACCCTGCAACTGGATGACTAAATAACTCTAGTGATGCAGGATTTGAACTGTTTGTTCAACTCAGGCATCTGCTGCCTAATAATGATTGCCGCGAGTACTTGGAGTCGGAGTTTGTCAGAGCAGTATTTTAATATCTGGGTGTTCTCGGTTAAGTCAGATCTTAGGCTTGTTTGGTGCATTTGGCGTAAATGCTGGTTTGGCGCTCCCTGCTGTAGGTGCATGGCCATTCGTCGTGATAGTGCTGTGGTCATGCCAATGTAATTGGAGCTACGGAGCCAGCAGTCTCCGTGTGAGTAATTCAACTCGTAAACGTGGACTCCATAGCTCCAATTACATTGGCATGACCACAACACTATCACGACGAATGAGCATGCAACCATAGGAAGAAGCGCTAAACCAGCACATGCGCCAAGTACACCATACAAACCTCCTACGATGTGACTTAACCCGCGCACAACCGTCTGTCGGTTACGATCATGCCCGACTGGGGAGGGGGGGGGGCAGTTGGCCGCCCCCTCTCTAACTCACCAACGGTTGGTCGCACGATAAAAATAAGCACACCGTTCGAAAGCTTGTGACGAGTGGAGCTCAAAACTGGTCTCATTTTTAGTTTTAGATAATATGCAAGTAATTTACGTCCTATATATATTTTCTCATAGCCGACTGCATGAGAACGAGAAATGGCCTGAATCTCAAAGGCTGTGACTAATAACGCATAGGTAAAGGCACCCGCGCACAAGCAAAGGTTCGCAAATTCCGATACACATCTAATTTATCAGATTTGTTCAACATATACGCCGAAACGTTGAGTTGAAGACACGGCAATTTTCCGGCGTACGCCGGCTGTCGGCGTGCGCCGCAGCCGTACGCAGTAAGAAGTTCACGAAAACTAATTTTAGCGTTCCTTTATTTTCGCGAAAAAAGCCTATCCATGTAAATTTTATTGATCTTAGTGGTTCTTGTGACGGTTTTTCATGCTTAAATTGTGGGAAGATTCATTAGTTACCGATCTAGACAACTGGCGGAGCTTTATTCGCGAGAGACTGTTTATTTCCAAAATATCCAGTTTTTTCACTCTTTGAGGTTGCTGGTATTACTGACGTCTGTGCAAGCCAGTTCTGCCATTTTCTACCCATTCTGAGTAATTCATCGCTGATTTTGACGGTGGTGCATTTTGGCCCACTAGTTACTCGTGACCTGACCTCAGGTCAATGGCTGGAAGTCGTTGATACTTTGCTCAATGACGGTGACTAGACAACTGCTTCACTCCAACACTAAAAATGTTATGAAATATTCCGTCAGTTTCCAAAAAAACGACGACGTGTCTTAAAAATGGGGTTGACTTTAGGCCAATGACCCGGAAAATTCCGAAAAATCTGAGACAGCAGATCTGTTGTATCTATCAGGATCACTAATCTCTGAAAGTATTGCTGTGATATCTTCTTTTCTGAAAGAAGTTACAGGCCGCTAAACTTTTTTGGACATTGGTTGGTTTGACCTAACCTAAGTCAGACACCTGACCTGACCTGAGGTGAAAACTTTGACACAAGGTGTAAAAATGATAAAGCAAAAGGTGCACAAAGTTTCGTGGCTCTGTGTTTGTTCATTCTCCCGCAATCCCAGAAAAACCTCAGGGGGGGCAGTCCGCTGCCCCCTCCCCCCAGTCGGGGGCGGGTTAACCGAGAACATTCGGATATTAACCCGTCCCCGGCTGGGGTGCGGCAGTTGACCACCCCATCCCATGAGGTTTTTCTGGGACTGCGAGAGAACAAACAAACACAGAGCCACAAAACTTCGTGTACCTTTTGCATCATCAATTTTACATCTCGTGTCAAAATTCTGACCTCAGGTCAGGTCCGGTGCCCGACCTAGGTGGGGTCAAACAGACCTATGTCCAAAAACGTTAAGCGCCCTCTAACTTTTTCGCAAAACTAGATATCTCAATAATATTTTCAGGGACTAGTGATCGTGATAGACGCAACAAATCTGCTATCTCGTATTTTCCGTAATTTTCCGGGTCACTGACCTAAGGTCAAGCCCATTTTTAAGACATGTCGTTTTTCCGGAAATTGACGGAATATTTCATAACATTTTTAGTGTGGAGTGAAGCAGACATCTAGTTGCCGTCATTGGGCAAAGTATCAATGACTTTCAGCCATTGACCTGAGGTCATTTCACGAATAACTGTAGTGAACCAAAATGTACCAGCGTCAAAATCGACGATGAATTACTTAGAATGGGTAGCAAATGGCAGAACTGGCTTGCACAGACGTCAGTAATACCAGCAACCTCGAAAAGTTTGAAAAAAAACCAGCATATTTTGGAAATAAACAGGCTCTCGCGAATTAAGCTCTGCCAATTGTGTCGACTGGTAACTAATGATTTTTTCCAAAATTTAAGCATGAAAAACCATCACAAGAACCACTAAGATCAATAGAATTTTCATGGACAGGCTTCTTCCGAGAAAAAAAAGGAACGCTAAAATTAGTTACCGTCAATTTGTTACTGCATACGGCTGCGGCGCACACCGACAGCCGGCGCGAGAATTGCCGTGTCTTTAACTCAACGATTCGGCGTAGATATTGAACAAATCTGATAAATTAGATGTGCATCGGCATTTGCGGACCTTTGCTTGTGCGCGGGTGCCTTTACCTATGCGTTATTAGTCACAGCCTTTGAGATTCAGGCCATGTCTCGTTCTCATGCAGTCGGCTATGGGAAAACATATACAGGGCGTAAATTGCTTACATATATTATCTAAAACTAAAAGTGAGACCAGTTTTGAGCTCTACTCGTCACAAACTTTCGAACGGTGTGCTTATTTGTATCGTGTGACCAACCGTTGGTGAGTTAGAGGGGGGGCCAACCGCCCCCCTCCCAGTCGCGCATGATCGTAACCGACAGACGGTCGTGCCAGGGTTAAAATACTGCTCTGACAACGTCGGACTCCAGGTACTCGAGGCAGTCATTATTACGGAGAAGATGCTTGAGTTGAACAAACAGTTCAAGTCCTGCATCACTTTAGAGCTATTTGGTCATCCAGTGGCAGGGTAACCAAACAGGCGAAGATGAGCAGTGCAAGCGATAGAGTTGGCGATGAAGTGAGAAATGAAGTGCATCATGTTGTAACATGTTGTGTTCATGTTGTTGTTGTTACATGGTAACCAATTCTCGCAATGTGCTGCCTTATTTCTATGTGACATGCGATTCGGCGCGCTTTAAACTCGACACCAGTCGCTTTGAAAATGGGAAATGTAGTCCTTGAAACGTTAGCTATACGAATCTAATGACGATTGGCGAACTTATTTTTGGACTATCGAAACCGACGAAAGAGATCAAACGCACAACTGAAAAAACTCATGAGAAGTAAATTAAGTGTACTGTGGTCTTGCATATAACAAAACATGCTTGAATGAAAACATACTGTCCAAGTACACCAAGATACATACACACACACACACACACACACACACACATATATATAGATATATTCATTTATATATATACACGTGTATATATATATATATATATGTAAATATACATACATATAAGATGGATAAATACATCACTTTATGTTTTATCCTATGCTTTCTGCCCATCGTGATGTGCTGTGGCCGTTCATTTTCGTTATTACTGCCCATTTTACTTAAAAACAAGCAGAAAATATCGGGGGATGTCAAACCAACATTGCAGGGACCCAGATCAATGATGGAGGCGCCGGGCCCTCTCAAAAGAATACAATCACCACCCCTGCGTCGTGAAAACAGCTCACAATGCACCGTGTCCCTCATCAGCGTTGCCCTACTCCCGAGGCAAAAGCTCAATAATCGGTATATTCCGTGAGATGAAAAAAAGACGCATGAGGTGTCAGTTTTTACCTAAATAACAAGGAGATTGCACTCAATGGCGGCGCGGCTTCAGTGCTGGTGGCGGCGGCCCAGATCGACACAGTGACGGCCGCCTGTGCTTGGCCAGCGGCTGCAGAAGGCCGGAGCCGGCCGACGACGGTTCCAGCGCGACCCGGGCAACAGCTGGCCGCCCCGTCCCAACAGTTCAGCAGCGACTCTTGGCTTGTTGCAACACCGCTCTAAACTGGTCGCCTCGTGCGGAGGGTTGGCAAGTCAAGTGGCTCCTGACGCATAGCCGTGATGGCGGGCAGGTGGAGATACAAACAAACGTGTATCCGAGCTCGCAACGGCTTGATTCAGGAAGAAGAAATACGTTAAATGAGTTTTATTCCGGGCCTGAGTTAGACCAGGTTGTCGGCTGTAGAACGAACTTTTCACATCGACTGCAATTTGTTCTCGAATAAGATTATTGGCAGACAGCCTTTACATTCCGCGAACCTAAGCAGAATCGCATATAATCCAAAAGCTATTGTATGTAGCCTGAACATTTTTGCATTAGCTCCGAGTCGCAAGGGACTGGCTCATTTGTTCCATGGTCTGAAAATTCGTCCCATCAGCGCTGGGACCTGTCCATGAGCGCATGGTAAAGGCGTCAGAAAATGCACGGTTGGTCCGACGTTCTTTGGAAGCATTGATCCGCTGGGAGATGAACGCGTTAGCGTAAGCACGAGGCCGCAGAGGACGTCCCTTTCGGCGAGGGTTGGGCCTTTCACAATGAGTCACTTGAAAGATACCACGGAGGTATGGTGGAGCCGCGCGAACCATAGTGCGTTTGTCTCTTCAAATAAACTGGTTCTTAAATTAAGCCCGGCAAAGCCCAGGGAGCTAACAAACCTTTACATTGTGTGCTTTGCTGGTGCTTAGATGTCCAATTTGGTTTCTCAGCCGGAACAGTTTCAGCCAAAGCTTTTAACATCTCAGTCCAAAAGCTCTGCTTCTAAAAAGTCCTCATCTTATGAGCTTTCGCTGTTTGTCGTCTTTGATCGAGAAGAGACTATTGCGGTAACGCACTATCTAGCCTCAGGCTATCAGCACGGCGGCACAATTCGGACAAAATGAAGGGCCAGATCTGTCCTTTGTGGCAAGGCTCACATAAGCTGCACCATTTCTACACCCTTTTGTACTGTCATAGCCAGAAGGCCGTGGAAAGCTGTCGCCGACTTGGACATGGTACGTTGTCGAACCAACATGGTACATTGTTTTGGTACAACATGGTACATGGTACGTTGTTATGCAACGAATGGTGCATGGCAGACGCATCCCTGGCTCGGAGAGCCATTGTCGCCGCCCGTGACTGTCCTGCCGGCACCATGACTGTCCCCTCCCCCTCCCCTGTCGGCTGAGCTGGCTGTACCCCAAGCTGTACCCCAAGCTGAGGTGCATGTTGTCACGTTTGCAGCCCGGAAGCAGAATGGCACGATGGCGCGTGACGGCGGCGGCTCCGGCTCCCGAACGCCACCTGTTGAACGCCGCCATAAGCTGTCCTCATTGGGCCGCCTCTTCAAGCCCTGGAAGTGGAAGTGTAAGAAAAAATCTGACAAGTTTGCTGAAACACAGCTATGTAAGTGGCAACGGTGGGTAAGGGACTTCCCGTGAGTCGGCCTTATATGATATCCCGTTTTTCAATGCATAAGTTTTAGTGCAAAACCCCCGGAAGTACAGGACTTCAGTGTTATTCTTGTGCGGCTACTTCGCATATTTGTTTGAATTCATTTTCAGTTTCCGTTATTAGCGAATCACTCATGAAAGCGAATTCATGTGCTATTTAATTCAATACACATACAGACAAAAACGACGTGGTGACGAAAGGAATATCATGTCAGAAGCAAACCTGCGCTGACCATCACCGTTAAAAGTGAAGTGTGCATTCTCCCCCGCCCTCCCCCGTGGCTGTTCGCTAGTTGCCCCAGAACAACTATTCCGACCACCTTGAAATTTTGCAAAGCTGAGTTTTGATCTTTTTACCTTTTTTTCGTCAATTCGAGATAAATCCCGTGACACAGCACTGTCGTATGACCTATATCTCAAGGGAGACACCGTGCCCCGATTTCTGGGGAAATCGGGGCACGGTGACGGTTATCCTCGGACTGTATAAGAGGTGTACGGTCACACTAAATATCTCGGTCTCAGTCATACTAAATATTATGCGCGGAGGAAACCTATTGTGCGAATGACCTCCTCACTCACATCCTTACTTGGGTCAAGTTCATCTTAGATCAGTCATGAGTTGATGTTACTGACCTTCGTGATCTTATACCTCGGAAGGGTCAATATGAAATAGGAAATGCCGATTTGCGTAGCCACGGCAGTTTATTTCCTTTTCTATTGCGAGAAGTTGTTTTAGGGCTGTCAAAAGGACCTTGTTGACTAAGCCCCATAGTTTCGGATCAAAACCAGAATCCACTGACACGGCATCCTTTGAAGTTGCCCATAAAGTTATTCTGTGACAACCTTATTCCGCGCCACTGCCCGTAATCGGTACGTGCGATTCCGTGCTGGGGGAGGGGGGGGGCTTACTTATACTTAAGTACTTACTGACGGCAGATCCCTTTTTTTGGCTTAGGATTCTCGAAAATTATTAGTCCGTTTTCCGAGGGGGATGGGAGTCAAATTTGGTGTATCATTAGGTGTTTACTTGTAGGAGCTTTCCGACCACATAGTAAGACTGATTTTGTTCTTGTTTGTGTCATTCTACCGGCAATCATAAGCTTTCTCACGTATGTTAGGAATACGTCGATTTTAAAGGTTGATAGGCGTATCCAGGACACAAAAAGGACACACGTTTTTGGGAAATGCCAATTTATTCTACAGCATATTTTGAGCCTGGAGAGCTTATTTGTGTTCGGGAAAAATTTGCATATGTGTGATATGCCATATTATATACTACGGCAAATGCCTATAGGCGGATCCAGTCAGCAGAGAAAGCGGGATACCTTTCTACATAGTTAAATATTGGTAACTGGCTATCATATGCAGACACACTGGGAGTGAGAATTGGAGTTGTGATTAAGGTTTGCATTTTGAGATGTTAAGTTCATCAAGGTTTGAAGAAATGCAGTCACATGCGTAACCAAAGCAATTAATTTTTTTTCGGAAAATGTGAAAGCTTTTGCCAGATATTCAAAATCTGGTGAGATTATGTCACGAAAACGTTTTATATGTATCACATACCATACTATGTACTCACTGTAAATGCCCATCAGCGAGTGTAGACACCATTGGTCAATAACCACGTAGTGATAACTGTTTTATTCCGTACATCGAATCACAATTTTTCAGGAATAAGAAGTGCAATACCCTCTTTTCAGTTACCTTGGAGCCGCCTCTGATTTTTATTTTTACTGAAGTACATGGCATTTGATCGTAATATATATGGGATTGGCAAAACCAGTCACACAGATCCAGATGTTTGTTGGGCTCACTGACCATGTTATTGGACGAAATTATCGCCCGAAAACCGATGTCTGGCCCCTGGCAGTATATTTAGGTGAATTTTTGCGTAAGTTAGGCTAAGGATGTTTAAATCATACCCAAGCTTTGTTTTATTCATACAGTGAGCCGTAAACTTCAAAGAATAAGAAAATATGGAACACCTGAAGATGTACAGGCTACAAATATTTCGATTACTTGAAATGCCCGTGACATTAATCCTGTTCCTGGCGAGGGGCTGAATCCACCCCTCTCGGGTTTTTTGCTTGCCAATTCCAGAGTTTTTTGACACAGCTTGACCAAACGTGTTCACTTTTCCTAGTTATTTTTTCTTTGCCCTGCAACAAAATTTCGTAATTCTTTTTTACTCAGGGGCGGAGCCAGGCAACGTTTTGGGAGGTATCTCAGGCCATTTTGGCCCGTTGAGGGTAAAAGGAAAACGGCTGCCAAAAATAGTGCTTTTAAGATGAAACTTAAAACTTTATATCGATGTACAGGTAAACAGTTGGGGAACATGCCATTTTGTTCATCTGAGGTCACTTTGCAAGGTCACGTCAAGGTCAAAAGTCAAAATCTGGTTTCATAGGAAACATTTTGGCTTTTTTTCAAGTGCCAAACCCGGAATTTTTGCACGTCGCAAGGTACCCTCTACTGTACCAAGTTTCAGCTTGATATCAGGTCGGGACACGGAGCTATGAACTAAAATGTCAGGTTACGCACCCTATATTACAACAACCGTAAAATGGGATTTTATAAAAAGTGAATTTAAATGACTGGAAACATTTCCGAATAGTATTAAATGGACACAAGATAATTCCAAGTGACTCTGAGGCCACTGGGTCATTTAAGGTGAAAGGTCGTAAGTTCATCTGAAGAACATGTGACCTTGACAGTTCCCCTTTTCGTGTCCCTGGCGCCTATGCTAACGTACAAACATTGTAATACAATTTGTGCCTTTTCAGCATAACATGGCTAGTAGAAGCCAAAACGGTGTTTTTTAAATTCTTGTTAATGCAGTTTCTGAAAAATCAATCCTATTTTCAAAACCCTCTGGGCGCCTACGTTTTCTCAAAATTTCAAATGTATGGACCAATTGTAAAAGTCCCATCTATGGTCTTTCGATCCATGCCAGTTTCATGAAATCGGCCCATAAACAACTAGTTATAGGAAGTTCAAAAATATCCCCCATTTTAACTGTATTGCCTTCCTGTATCTACCGCTTTTAAAATTTTGAAAACTTCTTTTTTACAAAAATGTAGTTTACATCATGGCAAATCGGTTGCCTTTTGTTGTGATGAAATCGGTTGTGTAGTTCTCGGGATCTGGGGGAGCCAATCCGCTCCCCCCCGACGGAAATCGTTCATACCGTCTAGCCCTCCGGGAATAGGGTTAGAAAAGATATCAGAATGGCACAAACGAGACACTGCATCAATCATCGATATGCAAAACAAGCCACTTACACACTGTTGACGACAGTTAGCTAGGCAGGATCGCGGCTGATAACGAATGAGTAAGGTGGCTCTGGAGGTTCCGCAGTCACGAAAATGTGGACGAAGATGTGTCACGTATCATGCATTGTGATTTTATTGTTTTCTTGTGAACGAAATGCGCTAATCTTGACTACTGTTGTGCACTTTGCATGTAACCACGACTACTGAAGCCAAAAGGTTAAGGCATATAGAAGCTAGTGACGTAGGACGGTTCAAAGAAAATGTTCCGATCTCTTTGCTGAATACTACCATATCTACCACGGTATTCAGAAATGTCGCATTTTCGCACCTTTCAATACCATAATATGATTTTTTCATTTTTACCATGCGTTTTTTACCATTTATGTATACGATAATATACAAAATTGAACATCGTAAATATACAAAATTTAACAGGGAAAGTCTTACAACTACTTCGTGACAATGTCTGATGTAGTCTTTTAATCTTTTCTAGCATAAGGTAAGTTCTGATTCGAGTTTGCTTTGACGTCTGCAAACTTCCTGGACCTTGCATGCGATAGACTCCTTCAGACTTGTATGTCACAACCACTAAAACATTAACGTTATTCCTGTGAACAGATGAGGCTTCCGGAGAAAAATGCCATGGTTACAGTAGAGTCGGGTGCAGTCCTGCCTACAGCGTTCAAGTCGTAATGGTTGTGTAACATCGATACTGAAGCTGATAGTTATGTCAAGTTTTTTTTATCCATATTTCAGCCGACGGGTAAACCCTTATACCTGGCCATACCCCAATTAAGACGGGAAACCATCTATCGTTTGGACTCTTCTTCCTAGATGCCGCTACCAGCATCGAAATCTCGTCAGGTAAAATGGTTCAGTATAAGATTTAACAATGAATCGAGAAGAGGAAACCTGGTTTCATGTAGCAAAGCCCTGTAAAACCACTGTTAAAAATCGGAGGCGGCCTTCAAAGCTGTGTGAAATGGACCTTTACACCATTAACATAACATGCAGCAAAGCCCAAATCATGTTTTGATATCGCCATAATTTCTCTGCGCAGTATCTTTATTGGTGGCCCTACATACCAGATCATAACATATACGCATATATATATATATATATATATATATATATATATATATACATATATTTATGACATAGTGGAAACAATGCGATCGTAGTGATCTGTTCTGTTAGTAGTGCAACTGTTGAAATATTTGCTGAATGATAGTGTTTTAATTGTGACTGCATGCGATACTTTGATTTTTGTATTTTAATTCAGACGAAGACAAGCGTTGCACATAAGATTACCCTTTGAGCATTATCAGCCGACATCGATCAGGGATAATTAAGAATGACAGATGTACGAAGACCAAAGCCAGGGTTAATAAAGTAAAGGTCAAGGTCATGAAACGTCAAGGTTAACCAACTTGTGACTTTCATTTGACTTTGCAACATTCCGATTTGCATGACATGTATTCAGAGAACTTAACAGAAACATGTTTGCGCACACTGATACGCTTTGGTGTATATATATATATATATATATATATATATATATATATATATAAAACATTAAAATAAAAAAACCAAAAAAAAAACCCCGAAAGGAGGAAAAAAAAAAAAAAAAAAAAAAAAAAAAAAAAAAAAAAAAAAAAAAAAAAAAAAAAAAAAAAAAAAAAAAAAAAAAAAAAAAAAAAAAAAAAAAAAAAAAAAAAAAAAAAAAAAAAAAAAAATATATTGTCTATGTAACATATATATATATATATATATATATATATATATATATATATATATATGTATATATATGACCACGTTTTACAACAATCAAGTCATGTAATTGGGTTTAATATAACGAAACGACTTCAGTGAAAACAGTCGACATGGAACTTTCCTTGGGTCAAAAATAACCCAAGGTGAAGGACTTCGCTTCATTTGATTTGACCTTTCGGAGGTCCGTGAAAGCCGAAAGCGACCAAATGTACCAATGTTGGCTACTTTCACTGAAAGTACACGAAATGATACGTTTAGCGCCCTTCTTTACATTCAGGCTACGCCAGTATATATTACATTCAGTATACGCCAGTATTCAGCCGTCAGGCTACGCCAGACGATGACACGTTTTGCTCGAAATCTGACTTGCAAATATAAGAAATGACGCCATAGGCCGATGACCTCGACCCGACATCTTCATTAAAGATGTTGGCTACTTTCACTGAAAGTACACGAAATGATACGTTTAGCGCCCTTCTTGACATTCGGGCTACGCCAGTATTCCGTTTTGCTCGAAATCTGACTTGCAAGTATAAAAAAATGACGCCATAGGCCGATGACCTCGACCCGACATCTTCACTAACGATGTCAGATGAATGGAAATTGTGGTACTCCACGTTTTAGCGTTCTAACACGCGCCCTTTTTCCCGTTTCGTCCGAAAAGCCGTACGAAAGGGCCTGTATGGGCCCACAAAGTGTCCAAAGTGTACTTTTCGACCTCGTTCGACGTTGGAAATATTGATCTAGGGTCATGAAAAATGCACAAGATATAACCCCTTATGACCCTCCCTACCCTTAAAATTTGAGTACCAGATTTTTCTGTATCCGAGATCGGAGGTGGTGCACAAAAACTCCCCTTCCAGTGTGCGTTAGCGCGAAACCCCCTTACACGGTGCGTGCTAAACGATAGAACCTGACACTTTTCTAGCGCGTTTTCTCCTTGTTTTGGAGGACAAACGTTCTTCTAGCCGATAAATGGGCTTTATGAATAGACCATTCCTGACATCGTAGCCCTGCGAATTCCCTTTTGGTATTTTCTGTTCCATTCGCGGATGTTTCTGAGTTACAAACCCTATGTGCTCTGAGAAATAGTTCCGAAACCACTGTCCTTTTATCGTGAAAAAATAATACTGCAAGACTATGAGCGAGTCGGCTTTCTGCACATCTAAAACTGTAGGTGTGTGGGTCCTTTGTGCATCATCATATACAAAAATGAAATCGGGTTCTTCATTTGCCACTCAGCTTTGAAACTGATGCATGAATGACGATGATCCAGCCGAGTGACAAACTATCAAAGTTGTTGTCTTCAGGCCAAATTGAAAATATATCATCTACGTACTTAAACCAAACCACTTTCTTTAAAAAGCTTATTTTCAAAATGTTTCATGAAAAGGCCAGACAAAATAGATGAGAGAGGATTTCCCATGACTTATCCCTTCTCTCTTTAAATCCCGTCGCTGGCTGGAAATACATTGTCGTCTATGGCAAGTTCAGTTAGATCTGCAAATTTATTGTTTGTTATCGATATATCTAAGCAAGAATTTCATCTACATACCTAATCTTTTTTTGCGGTTAGCATTGTAAATAGCGATTCTACATCAGAACTGACTAAGCAGGTACCCGGTGGTAATGCCAGTCCCTTGACTTTCTCGCACAAATCCTGATAATTTTTACATGGGAATCAGAGTTTTGGCCTACAGCGAGAGCGAGATGATTGTCAAGCCATTCTGACAGTTTATGTGTCACTGAACCGACGCTTGATATGATGGGACCAAAGGGGATGCCTGCCTTCTGAGTGCGTCAAAAACGCCGCGCGATACATTAATCTGAGATGATCCACAGTTGTATTTGATCCAGTGACCATGAAATCTTAAGCATAATACAATTTTATGTATACACTTCTCACAGTACACCCGAAAAAACATTACAAAATGTACCTAACAGTTACCACCTCCGCAGGGGCATCAATTTCTGTAAATGATTGGGTGGGCTGAGCCGTGAGCCTGACAACCTAACCTCCCTAAATGTGGGTTTTTCAACGGATTTAGCCTACTTTATTTCGATGAATGGAAATTTTCGAGTTTTTTGTTATTATTTTCCAAACAAAAAACTGCGTACGTCCCATGTCTACAGGTATATATCTAAATATGTATATGGAAGATAGAAAGATAGATAGACACATCACTTTATGCCTTATTCTGCACTTTCTGCCTATCTTTAACCCGCGCACGAGCGTCCGTCAGTTACGATTATTCCTGACGGGGGGGGGCAGTTGACGGCCCCCCTCTAACTCACGAGCGGTTGGTCGCACGATAAAAATAAGCACACCGTTGGAAAGCTTGTGACGAGTAGAGCTCGAAACTGGTCTCATTTTCAGTTTTAGATAATATGTAAGCAATTTACGTCCTATACATGTTTTCTCATAGCCGACTGCATGGGACCGAGAAACGGCCTGATTCTCAAGGGCCGTGACTAATAACGCAAAGTTAAAGGCACCAAGGCACAAGCAAAGGTCCGCAAATGCCGACACACATCTAATTTCTCGGATTTGTTCAATATATACGCCGAAACGTTGAGTTAAAGACACGGCAATTTTCGCGCTGGCTGTCGGCGTGCAGCGCACCCGTACGCAGTAACAAATCGACGGGAACTAATTGTAGTGTTCCTTTATTTTCGCGAAAAAAGCCTATCCATGTAAATTTTATTGATCTTAGTGGTTCTTGTGATGGTTTGTCATGCTTAAGTTTTGGAAAAATTCATCAATTATCAATTTACAAAATTGGCGGAGCTTTATTCGCGAGAGCCTGTTTATTTCCAAAACATGCTATTTTTCACAATTGTTTTAGGTTCCTGGTATTACTGACGTCTCTGCAAGCCAATTCTGCCAATCTGTACCTATTCTGAGTAATTCATCGCTGATTTTGACGGTGGTACATTTTGGCTCACTACAGTTATTCGTAACATGACCTCAGGTCAATGGCTGGAAGTCATTGATACTTTGCCCAATGATGGTAACTAGATGTCTGCTTTACTGTACACTCAAAATGTTATGAAATATTCCGTCAATTTCCGAAAAAAACGACATGTCTTAAAAATGGAACTGACCTTAGGTCAATGACCCGGAAAATTCCGAAAAATCTGCGATAGTAGGTTTGTTGCATCTATCAAGATCCTTAATCCCTGAAAGTATTATTGTGATATCTTGTTTTGCGAAAAAGTTACAGTGCGTTAAACTTTTTTGGACATAGGTCTGTTTTGCCTGACCCAGGTCACGCACCTGATTTGACCTGAGGTCAAAACTTTGACACAAGGTGTAAAAATGATGCAGCAAAAGGTACACAAGGTTTCGTGACTCTATGTGTGTTCGCTCTCTTGCAATCCCAGAGAAACCTCAGGGGGGGCAGTCAAATGCACCCCTCAGTCGGGGGGGGGTTAATATATTGCGGCCGTTTCTTTCGTTATTTTTGCCCAGTTCCCTTTAAAACTGGCAAAAAATATTGGAGGGGCCCAAACCAACATCGGAGGGACCCAAATCAACATTGGGCCCGCCAGAGCTCTCTTGAAAAAATACAAACTGACACCCCTGCACCTTCCAACAATGACAGCGCACCGGAAACACTGCACGTCTGCTTGTTTGTAAAATGGCGTCTTCAAAAACCGCGTTTGAATTCTGGCGGGAAGCTATAAACGCTGCTCAGACTTGTCCTTCTCCTGAATACCATGCGAAATCCACGTGGACATTGCTTTCGTCACCTGTCAACGAGCCCACGTAATTGATGTTATTGAAGAGCACCCAGACGTCCCTTAAGCGCCAACAAATGTTTAGCTCGTTTTACACTTAAGATGAATATCCTTGTTATTTTTACGATGGACCCCCTATTCATTTGTCACCTTACTTACACAAAACAAGACGATGATGATGACGGCAAGTATATGAGTTGTTTCTTTACTAGTTACTCGTGTGCTGATAACCCATTTGTTTGTATTTCTAACCATGACTCGTGATTAGAAAACTTAGCATCGTCGAAATGAGTTTGCAGTGTAAGGATAAGGCCACTTATGACGTACATCCCATACATGTAAATGGTTACAAGGCACAACATTCATGTGTGCTACGGAGGTCTCCTTTGTATGGTAGCTATTTACAGCTGTAGTGGTTTTCAGCAGTCTGCTGCTTCATGCGTTCAGAAACACGCCAAAAACGGTGAAAAGTATGATCTTCATAGTCGACATACTATCGCACATAAACACTCCGTGGACAGTTTTTTTATTAACTGTTTTTTTATAACAGAATTCACGGCACGGTCTCCATTATATTTGACTGCTGAACGAACGAACATTGGTCGGACGCCTCATGTCGACCACCATGAACGATTTGTTTGAAAAAATGAAGCGTGTAGCATAGCTCACGGTCCCCCATATATTTCGTTCGACCGCAACAAGGTCGCCAGTGGTCAGTGATAGCTCTGCTTCATCCAGGACTTTGTCGTCACCGACAAAATGCCCTTGATCCAGGGCTCATCCCAGTTGTTTCGAACTATTTGCGCCGAAATTACCAACAGGGTTAAACTGCTGCCGTACAAGCTGTTTGGTCTTCGCTAAGTATTCAGTCAATGGGAGACCACTGAACTGTGGGAGTCTGCCACAGAGGTCTCAGTCTTAGAGAATTTCCGGGACCGATGCGAACCGGGGACCAACCATTCCACGACAAGGTCCGGTTGGGGCCCATCTTTTTGAGGGGCGCCAGTGGGAAAATGAAGCGCTATGGGCAAATTTCCCACAAGCTGCCCGGTTTGGGGCCGGTAGGACTCGAACTGGGCTTTTGGTTGGGCCTGCCGGGCCATTGTTTTGATACTACTGTCTTTCAACCATACACAGAATAAGGAATGGTACGTAGTCACTCACCTGAGTCAAGTGGTCTATAGTCTAGCATAGTAGTGCCAAAACCCGGGCCGGGCAGACCTAGCCATAAGCCCGGTTTGGCCCTGTCCGGGACCAAATCAGGCGCTTGTAGGAAATTTGCCCATGGGTAAATTTCTTAAAAGCGCCTGGAAAATTCAACGAATATGCATATTCCTTCAATTTTCCATTGTCAGCCCATCAAAAAAAAATCAGCCTAGACCAGGCACGGTATGGTTGGTCCCGGTCCCGGGCATTGTCCAAGACTGACACCTATATATAAATAATATACATGCCTATATATTTGGCAATTTGGGGAAAAGCACGGGATGGGACAGCTTATGGAAAACATGGCCTCATTCGAGGAAAATCTGGCGGTTATTTTGTACGTAAATGAAGCACTGAAATGTGAATAGTTGTTTGATTCTGTCTTTCAGTTTTTCTCAAAATTGGTTGCAATACAGGGGTGTCGATCTGTATTCTTTTCAGAGGGCACTGGCCCACCCATTGTTGATTTAGGCCCACCCAGTGCTGGTTTGGCCCTCCCCCCGACCAAATTTTCTGCCACTTCTAAAAGGAAATGAGTAACAATAACGGAAAGAATGGATGGCTTTTAGTAACAAAAGTAACTTTAGTAACTTCAAGTAACAAAAAAAGAATGGCCGCAATGGACAATGGATAGCAATGGACAAGAGATAGTCAAAAAGTAAAAGTCTAACGCGAGGTATCTATCTTTCTCTCATATAGATATATGTATATATACATATATACACATACATGGCATTGAAAGCAATTTTTACTTGATAAATATGAACAAAAAACCTGCAAATTTCCGTTGGTCAAAATAAAGTGAGCTAAATCCGTTAAGAAACCAACATTTTGGGGGTGGTTAGGTTATCGGGCCCGCGGCTCGACCCCGCAAACATTTACAGAAATCGACACCCCTGTTGCAATATATGTACATATATGTATATATATATATATATATATATATATATATATATACGGGAGAGAGAGAGAGAGAGAGAGAGAGAGAGAGAGAGAGAGAGAGAGAGAGAGAGAGAGAGAGAGAGAGAGAGAGAGAGAGAGAGAGAGAGAGAGACGAACAAGGAGAAATTAGTGTGTGTGTATTCTGCCGTTTCTAACTTCCTGGCAAAACGACTAAAATTTCTGAATTCAAGCGTCTTTCAGAATGAGACATGCGTTTGACTTTAAGAGTGGTAATATGGGGATGGCAGTGGTTTGGACTTGATTTGATTTATTGCGCTCGATAGCGGCGCAAGTGAGACAAAATTGAATTCTGTGTGATGCTGTGTGTTGTTTTGCTGTTCCTTTTTCCTTCCCTTTTTTGCTTTTAAATGCGTGGAAAGTTGTGCAGAACGTTAATATGGCGCGGTTATTACTGCATTAGCTGCCTGGCATAGCCAGTATCTATACTGCCGGGTGGCAACTTACCTAATACCAGTCTGCAAAGAATGGTTCAGGTATGACAGGCATCCTAGGTAGCAACCAAATCAGAATCTGTTCTCAAAACTTGAGCAAGGTACATCCCATTGTGCAGCAGCAGGTCTGGCACATATGCAGTCCCAGGAGACCTTTACTTTCACACAACTTTCCCAAAGTTCTAGAATGCACCCCAAAGTTCTTAGAGCCACCCAAAAATGTGCAAAACCAACTCAAATTTCAGTCCACTATAAGATTGTTGCCTAGTACTTATATTGTGGGAAAATCATAATAATAGTGGTTTTTATTATTTTTATGGTTATGATTTCCATTTTTATGATCCTGGAATGCAATCTTGACACGTAATACGTACTCTTTTAGCTCAAAAGATGGGCAAATACATGATTTGTGCGGCCAATAAAAAAGTAGACTACTTTTCTCACCCAATTACAATGTGTCATGTATGTGGCACATGCTGCGTTTTCTAGGTAGTGCTATTTTTTGCTAGGTGTTGCTGTTTATTTAGTGATGTTGGAGCACCACCTAAGAGATATAAAATTCAACATGCATAACTAATCGAGATTAAATTCATAGTATTGGCATGAATTGTACATTGCACTGAATTTTTCAGTCCATTTTGTATCCTGCAACCCACCTGCCAAAAATCGCTTTATTAAGAGAAGTTTTCATATATGGAATCTGATTATATAAAATCCCTGACATATGGGAATAAATTTGGGAGTCCCGAGAACTCAAGATATGTATTAAGTTCGGATACATGGAATTTTGACTATATGAAAGGAATTTTGCACCCCAGAAGTCCAGTAGAAGCAGAATTACCTACAGCAAAATATGTCAGATATTACATGACAAACGTGCCATAATTGCAGCGCACCATCAAATGTAACAATTGGGACCAAAATTTCAGGCAGTCCTGGCATGATTTGGGTATACATTCCAACCAGCGCTGTTTGGTTGCGAAATGCAGAATGCTTCATGCAGCAAAAGACGGAGAATCTGGACAATTTTAATTAGTTTTGTCTTTGGTTGTCCCGCAAAAAAAAAACAGTGTGGTAGGGCCTGCCATAGGTTTCTTATGGTGGGTGCTGGCCTGCAGGATACCAGTGGTCAGCTTTGTTTCCCAGCCAAAAAGCACATGGAGGCAGAACAGTCCCTCTGCAGCACATCATCTCCATATCCCAGAGTTGGGTAAGGCTGGGTTAGGTAAGATTTTACAAGTATCTCCAAAGAATTGACACTAGTCAGTAAACCATTATTAAGATGCATTCAAGGGTGAGCGCATACAGCGTACTGGACAAAGGTTTTCCCCAATGACCTTCGTCTGTTTACCTATGGCAAACAGAATAGGTAATTTATGAATATACAAATTACCTGCTCCATATCTCATACCGATATGCAGTCCTTGGGTAAGAAACCCATAATTGTCCCCGTGCATCATGTCTGTTACACGGAAAATTATCCAACTTTCTGTGAATTTCCACTCACTTGTTCTTGCCTTATTGGGTAGCAACGGTTAAGTGCGTCAAAAACGCCGCACAAAACATTGATCTGACATGTTGCATTTCATTCCCAACGACCATCAAATCTTAGCCATAATACAATCTGACGTTGGTTACGCCGATCAAAATATGTACATGCATCTCACAGTACACCCGGACACAAAAACATCACAAAATATACCGAACAATTGCCATCTCTGAACGCTGGCAACGCACTGGAAACACTGCACTTCTGATTGTTTGTAAAATGATGTCGTAAAAAATCGCGTTTGAATTCTGGCGGGAAGCTATAAACGCTGCTCAGACTTGTCCTTGTCAGGATTAACATGCGAACTCCACGTGGACACTGCTTTCGCCACCTGTCAATGGCCTCACGTCGTTCGTGTTAATGACCCACCCACCCAGGCGTCCTTTGTACGCCAACAAATGTTTAGCTCGTTGTACACTTACAGTGAGGACCCTTGCTATTTTTACGATGGACTCCTTATTCCTTGTTCATTTCACGTACACAAAACATGGCAATGGCGATGATGGCAAGTGTTTGAGTTGCGTGACGGGTCGTACGCAACGCTCAGCGGACCATTTTCGCAAGTGCCGGTCAAACTTTCCGCTCATTGTTTGGTTAGATATGGAATGGTACTCTGTTTTTCAGTACCTCATAGATTGTAAATATATTTGACGGGACTTAACAGAAGAAGTTAAAAATTATTTTTTTCAAGACAGTTGTCCTGTTTGTGGGATCTAAAGCCATATCAACGGACATTATTCGCATTTGCATCCGTGTCAGTCCGGCTCTATTTACGGTGCCGCCATTTTCATTTGCTCCTTGACTTAATGGCGCGGTGTGTGGTAGCCGCTACGCGCCGGTGCTGGCGAGAACCGCAGTTGTTTGGTCATTTTTGTTCATTTTACTATCCGCATAACGTTTTTTGGGTTGGTTTGTTTCTTAATACCTCTTGCATCTGCCAGAAGACGGCATCTTATGCAAACCTGGATAATTAGCGACATGACCGGTGAGTAACAGCATATGCCACACATCAGTCGTGCGGCAGTCCTCGTAGGGGTCGGACACAGCTCGCTCCGCTCTTAGGTCGATAGGGTCGATACAAACACTTAGTCTTTTGCCCAAACTTCGACTTTGCGCTTCCTGATAGTTTTTTTTCTGCACTTCCACGTTTATTTCTGCGATCCACACACTTCTAAGGTAGGCCTACTCTCCACTTCCAGTTTTCTTTTCCGAGCTGTTTCCTGACTTCTGTCATGGGCAAGCGAGGTAAACGAAAGAAAAACGACACTGACTCTATAGGCTCGAACTCGGACTCTGATGCCAGCCCCTCTGCAGACATAGACATTGGTGTTTGCAGAGGTGTAACGGACGATTCACAAACAGAAAGATGACTATGGCTTGAACCCGGAACAGATCTCGACACACGAACACACTTCGTCTGACACGATATCGGATACTGACCTTCGCACGAACTCTGACACTGCTCAGGACCGCACCATTTTCAAACACGTTGACTTAACGTTCTCGTGACCTTGACCTGCCCCTGACTGCGCCCGGGCCCCACGGCCCCCGGCCCGGCCGGAAGGGTCGAAGGGCTTATCCGGACTTGCACCAGCAACCAGGGCAAACGACAGGTGCGCTGTGGCAGAGGATACCGTCGGGGCAACACGCGGTCAGATGCACGGGACGCCATGCCCGGTTCGAGAGCCCTACCTGGACCCACTTGGGTCATACGTAGTAGTGAAACCTACCGACTCGAATACAAACTTCCACAAAATCAACGTCTGGGCACCTCCAAAACAGATAGAAGCAATCTGCGGTCCAAACATTCGGCTCCACATTCAAGCGCCTTGCGATGGCTCTCATCATCAAAACAAACAACCGCCACCAAACATAAATGCTTCTCAAACAGACAACTTTCTGTACTAAGGCAGTGACGGTCACCCTTCACCCGACTCGAAACTCGTGCAAGGGAACTGTGTTCGCACCTGAACTCCGCTTTGTGTCTGAAGCGGAGATTCAACACGAACTGAGGGGCGAGCTGGTCAGCCACGTCCGTCGACTAACCACCTTCAGGGACGGACAGCGTCAGGACACCAGTCTTCTTGTCCTCACGTTCGAAACTCCCAGTCTCCCTCCCAAGCTCCACGCCGGCTACCTCTGCTTCGAAGTGCGCCCATTTATCCCCAACCCTGTGCGCTGTTTCAACTGCCAGAGATTTGGTCATTGCTCCCGGAACTGCAGACAAGCTGTTCGTTGCGCTCGCTGCGGTGATGCTGCGCATGAGGGCTCCCTGTGCTCCTAACCTCGTAGATGCGTCTCTTGCGAGTCTTCCGATCACACCACAAATTCGAAGAACTGTCCCTTCTGGCTGACAGAAAAGCGCATTTGTGAGCTTAAGGCAAAAATGAACATTTCATATCCTGAAGCACAACGTCAGGTACAATCACAGAAAAACCAACCTCAAAAGACCTATGCTCAAGTCACATCAAAAAGCACCACCTCTTCGTCTTACCAGACTGATGACATCCCACAGCTTCCTCCACTTCAGCTCTTAAAGCCTCTTTGTCACGAACCTTGTTCTGTCCGTTCTCAGTCCAGTGAGAAGCACACAGTGACTGAACCACAAGTCAGGGGCAAAACAACCTGTGAGAGGGGCATCGGCAACTGCCCCCGCAACTCCTGGGCAGTCTGTCCCCAGGAGAGCACCGCAGCCTACACTCCGGTCATATTCACCCGCACACCACCCTGGTGCTAAGGCTCCACCGTGTACTCCGCATAAGGACAACCAACCTCGATCGCCCAGACCCGGTCCCAGTCGACCCCGGGGCCGCTCATCCAGCCATGGTAGGACTCAACAGGGATCACAGGCCCTTTCAGGGATTCAAAGCATCTTTAGCTAAATCACACTCCATGCCACTGCTTTCCCAGAGCCAAGGTTTCTGCCTTAGGCTCTACGCAACATTATTAATGACTATTCTTCAGTGGAACTGTCGTGGTTTGATTAGCAAATGGGCCGAAATCAAACCTTTTTTGACCTTTTGTTCCTCTAATATTATATGTTTACAGAAGACACATTTCCTCACAGACGACCCGTACGACTTCAGTGTACCCGGATACTCTATGTTCATAAAATGTGACGACGTTCACAGACGCCATGGTGGAGTTGCCATATACATTTGTAACAAAACTCCTCACCGACAGCTCTTGGTTCAAACAGACCTACAAGCGGTCGCCTGCACGGCTCTCATTTCAAACCGCCGTATCAGTGTATGTTCACTATATCTCCCTCCAGGCGTACCCATTTCTCTTCAAGATCTACAAAACCTCACTGATCAGCTCCCACCGCCATTCATACTATGTTCGGATGCCAACAGCAAACATTTTTTATGGGATTCTGACCGATGCGACAGAGGACTAGTCTTCGAACAACGCATTAGAATCAACGCTTTACATGTCTTGAACAACGGCTCCCCGACAAGGCTGGATGAATTCTCTGGACTCTTATCACACATTGATGTTTCATTATGTTCTAGTGGATTAGCTCCTTTCCTTTCATGGGAAACTGACAACGACCCTCTTGCTAGTGACCACTTTCCGATAATAATTCAATACGTAGACGGTTCAACTCAAACAACACATTCCCAATACGATGCTCCAGCAGGGTGGAGCATTAAAAAAGCTGACTGGGACTCCTTCCGAGCCCAGTGTCACATCGTCACCGAATTCACCGATGTTGACTCTGCCTGCGTAAAAGTCACGCAATCGATTATTTCCGCTGCGCGAGCCCACATCCCGACGACCAAGCCACAAGGGAAATACAGATGTCCTTGGTGGACTGACGCCTGTGAAAAGGCAATAGCAGCGCGCAAAAGAGCATTAAATCGTTTCCGTCGAAACAGAGAAAACCCAAGCCTTCTCCTTGACTACAAAAAGGAAAAAGCCAAAGCTAGACGAACTATTCGAGCAGCTAAGCGATCCAGTTGGCTACAGCTCCTGAATAAATTCTCCACCTCCACACCCGTGCACACGCTATGGGATACTGTTCGCAGTTTCATACACAAAAAAAGCTTCCAGCGTCTTCTTCCGGTTCTCAAAATCCAAGGAATCCAGGTAGATAGCCCAAAAGACGTGGCCAATCACCTCGGTCAATTTTACTCCCAACTGTCGTCCTCCACAAACTTTGACCCAGGCTTTCGTATCCAAGACGGCCTTATGACACACAACATGCCGGACTTCGATCTCGATTCAAACAACTCAGAGCCGTACAACAATCCTTTCTCTTTGCACGAACTGAACTCATCCATAAATTCATCCGGTTCAACATCGGTTGGTCCGGATCTCATTCACTATGAATTTCTCAAACAGCTCGACGACACCCAAAGAAGCAGCCTCCTTGCTTTCTTCAATTATGTGTGGACACAGAAAAGAATCCCCACGACTTGGAAGCACGCTCTTGTGGTTCCTCTTTTAAAACCAGGAAAGCCTACAGACGCACCTGAATCCTACCGATCAATTCACCTTACTTCTTGTTTATGCAAAATCACGGAAAGAATGGTGAACTCCAGGATGTTGTGGCACGCCGAAAAATTCCAAATTCTGTCGAAATACCAATGTGCTTTTCGCCCTGGGCGAGCCACAGTTGACCATGTACTTCGCCTCGAATCTGACTTACGCGGCGGCTTCTTCGTAAGAAAGTTTACCGTGGCAATTTTCCTCGACGTTCAGTACGCCTATAATTTGGTGTCCCAAGCAGGTCTTCTTACAAACTTCATCACATAGGTTTCCGTGAACACTTCATGCATTTTATAAATTCTTATCTCAGCGGCCGGCCACTACACGTTAAAAGCAGAACCCTTTCGGACTCCTTCCCCCTGGACAATGGAGTGGTCCAGGGAGGGGTCATTTCTCCTCTGCTTTTTCTTTTCATGATTAATGATTTCTTCGACGATTGTCCGACTGGTGTGTCTCACGCATTACGCAGATGACTGTGCTCTGTGGGCCACTGGAAAAAACCTGCGGTTGATTTTTCAGACTCTCCAACTTGCTCTTTCCCCAATTGAAGACTGGGCCAACAAATGGGGTTTCTCATTCTCCGCACCAAAATCGAAAGCAATCATTTTCAAAAAATACATGAGACATGAGCAATGCAGACCTCCGATAGATCTCCTTCTCAATGGGCAGCCCATCGAATTCGTGGAAAACGTCAAATTTCTAGGAGTACACCTGGACACCAAGTTAAATTTCACCACTCATATACAATATCTTAAGGCAAGAGCGATGAAAAGAATTCCCTTCCTTAAATGCATAGCTGGTTCGGGCCTCGGGGCGGATAGAAAAACTACTCTTCGTATGTACTTCGTACTGGTCAGACCAATTCTGGAATATGGCGCACAAGTCTTCGACCACTCGTCAAGTGTCCTTCAGTCTTTAGAGACGATACAAAACGTTTGTCTAAGAATCGCACTGGACGCTCTGCGAACCTCACCGGTTGAGAGTCTCAGAATTGAGGCTAACGTGCCACCACTGTCCCTGCGGAGGTAGGAGATGACCACACGGTATTTCTTACGGATTCTAAGCGACCGGGAACACCCTTGCTACCATCTGAAACACTATGGAATACCTCAGACACATGAACGAACAAAGAATTTATCGACTCTGTGGTTTTCCTCTGTCACAACGTTTTCACAAAGTCTGCAGAGATATAGACTTCTTGGTGCCGACCAACGTGAGCAAAATTCACAGTAGCCACCCTCCTTGGACCACCTCGCAGATCAGTTTCCAAACGCTCACCTCACAAAACAAGAACACCCTAGACCATGATAAGGTCCAGGAGATGTTCTTGCAGTTTGTTGCAAATCATTCGGACTACCACCTCTTTTTTACCGATGGCTCCAAAGAACACGACACAGTAGGGTGCGCTGTTGTGTACAGACAAATCACCGGGCGACACAGATTACCAGACAAAATTTCCGTTTTCACCGTGGAACCTAGCGCAGTTCATCAAAGTCTAAAATTTATTCAGGCTCAAGGCATCCGGAAATCGGTTATCTGCTCCGACTCACTCTCTGCTCTCCAGGCCCTACAGTCATTGCGCAAACCTGCCCCCCTCTCTGTCCTTATATTCGACTTGTATTGCGACATCACAGAGAAGGGCATGACCGTTAAATTTTTATGGATTCCCGGTCACCAAGGCATACGCGGTAACGAAAGAGCAGATATGCGAGCAAAGGAAGCCTTACGAATAACCACAGTCACCCCGGTCCCAGCTGGTCACAGAGAATTTTTTCTGGAAATAAGGAAACTGATATATCAGTACTTTGATGGATATTGGCGCAGCCACCCTCGTCCAACACTTTTAAAACACATAAAAAATTCGGTTGCTGATTGGGATACCAGCTACCGCCAAAACCGCCGGGAAGAAACGGTTTTGGCACGTTTACGACTGGGACACACAAGACTGACTCATTCACACATAATAAAGCACTCAGACAGACCTCTATGTGTCCCATGTCACTCATACCTTTCCGTATGGCACGTACTCTGACTGCCAGATGTACCAGAGAGAAAGAGAAAAACTACGACTGACGTGCCGAAGCTTAAACGTACCATTCTCATTACACGGTATACTAGGAAACAACGAGCCGGTTTTAAAAGCCCTGATGTGTTTTCTCAAACAAATCCACTTGTTCTCTCACCTCTGATGAGACATTTTCCCACATGCTTCTGTCCTCCAGTTTTTAGTTTAACCATGCACTATTTAGCACCCAAGATTCCTGTTAAATAACTTCTACCACCAGGCCTTTCAGACAAGATTCGACGCGGACGCTTGAGCCCGAGCGGCTGTGCGTCCTAACTCCACAAGAACAAGAACAAGATATGCCACACATCATCGAAACGTTTGCAGTTGAACACCGATATTCACCCCCCTAAAACTGACAAATTGAATACCTAACAGAATAAGATCGTATGATCCCTCATGATCAAGTATTTGACAATACAACCACTTGATTTGGGTTAAGCTGCCACGTAGGAAATGTGAAAAAGAAAAGAAGTTGCCAAAGGTATATACCCATGATGTGAAACCCAGCTGACCATATGTGGCGAAACATTTTGAGGGCTAGTGTGGCAGCTTCATTAAAATTGAGTCTCAGCCCGAGGGAGGTTGACCAAACTAAAATCTGAGGGCTCTGGATTTTCACACTCTGTCTTGCAATGTGGGATATTCAGCTGTCTCTGAAATCTCCTCAAAAGTGTACTGACTGATCTCAAAATCTTGTGTGGCTGTACCGGATCAGCTTTCAAACTGGTGTAGCCACTATTATACCAGTGATATCACGTTATTACTGGTAATGGAACCTAGTCTGCAAAGCATGTCAGGGCTGTGAGCAAGATGTTTAGGACAGTGTGAATCGGAATGCTGCTCCATTGATATTATCAATATCTTTTATATCAACATATCTATACCAATATATTGGTGTTCATATCCTTATACTGTACGTAATGATGCATGCAATAGTATTTTTCATGACATAATTTCTGACACTGTTGGTAAATAATTTGGGGTAAGTTAAATATATTTGTAGTAGCAGTCTCAATAAATTGTGATTTGTTTCGGGGCAGGATTTAAGTGGCTCCATTCATCTTCACATTGTGGCCATGGGTTGCGGTCCTGGGAATTCCAGTTAAAGTTGGACAAACTGGGATATTTGCTGACTCTGCCCCTATGATACATCTGTCATTAATTCTTACTGCGTCATACTGCTCTTTTGTTCAACATCATCACATTGATCACAAGGCTTCACACTCCTCATAACTCCAGAAATCCGCGTAGTTGTTGGGCCATATTGGCACCAAAAGACGCGCAATGTAAAAATAGCCGCTCCAAGGCGTTTCGTACTTTTGAAACATTACAACTTCCCCAAAATAATCGTATGAAGCCATTGAGTTACCCACCGCCTGCACAACTAGCACGATGTCGGGGCACGGAGCATCTTCACGAGACAGATCAACGTCAGCCTCTAAGCATCGACGGTTCAGAACGCCTCGTGAAATATGACGTCACTGAAAGATTAACTAAAACGTAACAATCTCCACACTAGAAATAGGTCAACAATGACAATGAAACGGAACAGGGAGGTGGACTAGGACCGGACAAGGACAGGCATGAGTATCTGTAAGTGGCAAGGGCGGATGCTGGATTTCGCCAGGGGGAGGGGAATGGTATGCGCGGGGCTGCCCTTCCGGCCTTGGCCCGCATTTTTTGGCTCGTCAGATATGGAAAAACCTTGATCTGCTCGGGTCTTGGCTGGAATATCCGATATAATTCTGCGCTTTCTTTGGTGTAAAGGAAGTGACAAATGTCAAGCATGTCAACTCATTTGAAAAAAATGTTGCGTTTTGTTCCCCTACAAAGTGGCCGAAATATGACAACACCGGTGGGATTTTAGACGGTTGCGTCCCTGTCTCTACTTGAAATGTCGTTTTTGTTGTCCAGGAGCCCCTCTGCCGCATCGTAGCTTCTGGAGACTTTGTCAGCTTCTTGGTGGTTTCGGATCGTCTGCCGAGTCGGGGCCCTTTAGTGGTTTCATTCATTTTACAGACACTTAGAGCGGGACCCATCTGGTAGCTTCACGGACACTTAAGCCATCTTGGGTTTCCTCCTATCGTCCCCTGGGGAATTTTCGCCGCCCAGCAAGTCCCTCAGACAGTAACAAGGGCCCTCCGTAAGTCTCTCTCTGCCGTGACAGAGGCGCCTCTGGCAATGCTTCAGGTCCTTTGGCCGTTTCAGGAGCTGTCTGGACGTCTCAAGGCTAATTGGTTTCAGGGGCCTCACTGGCCATCTCATTGGCCCCTGCTAGAGACTGCTAGTGAGCGGTCTCAGAGGCCCCAAAGGCCCCTCTGTAGTAGTCTCAGTGGATCCCCTGTTCTCCTACGTGCTCCTCTTGTCGTCTCTGGATACCAGTATTGCCGTTTCATGGGTCCTCTGGCATTTACAAAAGGTCTTTTGGCGATTTCAAATCCTCTATGCAGTGTCATGCGCCCCCTGCACACCTCCGGTAGTTCCCATGGCAGTATCAAGGATCTTCCTCTGGTACATGGGATATATCTGGCAGTCGGGGCCTCACTAGCAGTCTCAGGCGGACCTTTTCTATGCCAAGAGCCCGCCTAGCACACTCGGAGTCTCTGGCCGTTCAAAGACCTCATACCGCCCAAGAGGTCCTCTCATCGTCTTTGCCTCGAAGGGCATCTCAGACCTCTTTGGCGGTCTCAGGGGCCATCTGCCGTGTAGGGGCCATTTTGCCGCCTCATGACCCACCTGACTTTCCGAGTCCTCCGGACTGCATCAAGAACCCCCCAGGTTTTCAAAAAATGAGGAAACAGTGTAGCCCATTTGCGCCCCTCTCGAGGTTGACAAGACCAGTGACGAATCCCTGTTCAGTGGGCCCCTCTGGCTATTGAGATGCCTCAAAGGTCTCCTTATGCCGTGCTAGGCACCCTCTCAATTCTTGCGTCTCATGGGCCTCTCTGGCACTTTCAATGGTCTCATGGACCCGTTGTCGTGTTGGGGTCCCTCTTGCTCCCCGGGGACCCTGAGAGAGTTTCAGGGGCCTTTGCATCCATCTAAGGGGCCGTCTAACCGTCTCAGGGCCTCATAAACCCTCACATAGGCCCTCTTATGGCATCAGGAACCTTCAGCTTTTCATACAGGTCCGTGAAACCGAATCAGGGCCCGTATGGCATTCCAGAGTCCCCTATGCCGTCCTAAGGACTCATTCTTCATCTAAGCCGTCTCAGGGGCACTGTGACCCTTCTGGCAGAATCAAGGGAATGAGTCCTTGCCGTGTTGAAGCCCTGTCGTGATCTCAGGGGCCCTTTGCAAGCTTCAGGGGCCCTTCCAGGGGCGCAGCCAGGCAAAAATTTTGGGGTCCTCGTCCAGCGGTGGGCCCCTCATGTGGACCCCCTAGACAGCAGGGGCTCTTCGAAGGCTGCCAGGGCCCACTGACGGGCCCTGACGGCCTGGCCTGCGAAGGGGCAGTCTGATAGCTGTGGAGGCCTCCGGTAAAAAAGTGTTTTTGGCGCGATCATCGACAATCAGAGAAGAGCCAGATGGTTGTAAGTCATGACGTTTAGGAACGGCAAGCGTCCAATATCGTAAAATTTTCATTGGCTGTTTTTATTCAGGGGGCGCAATCATAGCATACGGGCTCACCATTGGTCATGAAACCCCCAAAATTTTGGGTCGGCTGTACCCAGGGTCGTCGATTTCTGTAAATGATTGGGTGGGCCGAGCCGAGGGCCCGATAGCCTAACTTGCCCCAAGTGTGGGTTTCTCGACGGATTTAGTCTACTTTATTTTGAGCAACGGGAATTTATGAGTTTTTTGTTACTGTCGATCAAATAAAAACTGCACTTATCCTCATGCATATTGATATATATACTCATTTCCCTTTAAAAGCGGCAGAAAATGTTGGGTGGGCCCAAACCAACACTGGGTAGGCCCAAATCAACATTGGGTTGGTTAGGGCCCTCTCAAAAGAATACAGTCGACACCCCCGGCTGTACCCCTCTGCGAGCCTCTTGTGAAACCTTATGTTTAAATATTTTTGTCCAGGTGGCCCACATGAAGTGAGGTGGCCCGCCACTGGGCGAGAGCCCTCCGAAATTCTAGGCTGGCTGCGACCCTGCCCCCAAGTGTGTTAGGCGGGCTTCTGACACAGAAAAGATCCCCTGAGACTGCCAGTGAGGCACCTGAAGCGCCAACAAACGCCCCTGATACGGCTTGAGAGACTTAAGACTGCTAGATATATCCAATGTAACAGAGTAAGACCCCTGATACAGCCTTCGATGCTACGGAAGACGTTCAGGGGGTCCATGATACTGCACAGGGGCCCTAACATCGCCAAAAGGTTTTTTGTAACTTGTAAGAGGCCCCTGAGACGGCATGTTCCCCAGAGACCAATGTTCCACGAAAAACCTAGCAAAAAAGTCTCAATAAGCTACGAGGGGACAGAGGGGCTCCTGGACAACAGAAACGACATTTCAAGTAGAGACAGGGACGCAACCGTCTAAAATCCCACCGCTGTTGTCACATTTCGGCCACTTTGTACAGGAACAAAACGCAACATTTTTTCAAATGAGTTGACATGCTTGACATTTGTCGCTTACTTTATACCACAGAAAGCGCAGAATTATATCGGATATTCCAGCCAAGATCCGAGCAGATCAAGGTTTTTCCATATCTGACGAGCCAAAAAATGCGGGCCAAGGCCGGAAGGGCAGCCCCGCGCATACCATTCCCCTCCCCTGGCGAAATCCTGCATCCGCCCTTGCCACTTACAGATACTCATGCCTGTCCTTGTCCGGTCCCAGTCCACCTCCATGTTCCGTTTCATTGTCATTGTTGACCTATTTCGAGTGTGGAGATTGTTGCGTTTTAGTTAATCTTTCAGTGACGTCGTATTTCACGAGGCGTTCTGAACCGTCGATGCTTAGAGGCTGACGTTGATCTGTCTCGTGAAGATGCTCCGTGCTTCGAGATCGTGTTAGTTGTGCAGGCGGTGGATAACGCAATAGCTTCATACGATTATTTTGGGGAAGTTGTAATGTTTCAAAGGTACGAAACGCCTTGGATCGGGCTATTTTTACATTGCGCGTCTTTTGGTGCCAATATGGCCCGACAACTACGCGGATTTCTGGAGTTATGAGAAGTGTGAAGCCTGCGCCTAGAATACCGAAAAATCACCAACTACAGCAGCATGGGTTTGACTTGAATGTGTTGTACCCTGATGTGATTTGTACCTATGGCATCACTTGGTTTCTGGATTTTAGCTTGAACTGTTGTGAATTGAATGCGAAAAATTGACATGCTGTTAAGCCATAAACAAGTATGTGCTAGCAATATGTAGCCAGAGCACACTTGCAGCCCACATTTCACTTGGAATGCTTGGAATTTGCTTTAATGAATATACGTGTGTAATATGAACTGTTTCGTTTGCTTGCATTATACACAAAGCCAAGGTTAGATCTGCGGCTTTCGCTGGTACTAATTTTTCTCCTAATTTGTGGTCATAATGAACGCAGGTCTGGGAAATTTATCGCTGAAGGTGAACTGAAAAAAGCGATTAAGCAATCGGGTATTGCTGTAATATTTCAACTGGAGGAAACAGCATGGTGCCTGCACCTCAACGCTTATATTTTCGCTTATCTCCATTTTTCAACATACAACCGGGCTGACTGAGGTGATACCGTGATTGATGCACTGGGGCAGGAATGGCTGTTCTTCATCCACGAGGCTGATGGTGCAGTTTGTGAACGTCTTGTGTTCTCCAATGAGAGCTTCGTCAGCTGAAAGACACTGAAATCAGTCCAAAGTGCAGAAACGAGAAAGTAAGGGAGTAGGAAAAGTGCAATAATGCATTAAGCAGTTTTGTGCGAGTGGCGAAGGACAAAGCACGATTTGGCGGTGGCTTCCAACAGCAAAGCAATGCACGAATTCGTGAGAATTGTGACTAACTCCGTTAGACCTGCAGCCATACCATAAACTCCCAAATGTACCTCTTGGTGAATCGACCGACAATAAGCGGTTCCGTTCATCATTGATTGATTTTTCCGTTCAGCATCACTGATGTCTGGAAGCCATGTAAGGATGCAATGTAATCTTTTAAACAGACTTGGGTTGAGTCCAAAAACCTGAGCCTGAGTCCGAGTCCGACACATGGTGTCATGAAACTTAGTCACATCAGGGTCTACCTTCTTTTTTAGTGGTGAGTCTGAGTCAGTCAGATTCCACTGGACACGGTGTGAGCAGATGTCACAAAGCGACATTCCTTTTAGCAGCAGCGCAAGCACTTTCGCTGACGGTTCCCCACCTTAAATAACTGGCAATAACGCACGGATTCGCGCCGCCCTCGTCGGGCATGCAGCCAACTCCGCGACGTCGCCCACCCCGGGCAACGACCTCACCGGTCCCCTTGGTCGCCCTCACTCCCCCCCCCGCCCAGGACCAGTCAGTGCCCTCTGGGAGGCCGGGCTCGGACCGCGCCCGACACTCCCATTCCGCCAGCGGCGGGCCCGGGGTGAATGCGTTCCGCCACCGCTCTGGCCGGCCACAAGACTATCTAACTCTATGCCAGCCTGTGGAGGTTCGCCCGCCTTCGCCGCCCTGGCTGTCATCGCGCGTGATCTGCGCCAGCTCCAGAAGCTTGACCTGCTACCTGGTGCACCACGAAGCCAGGCACCAGTGAAGCGAGGCAATGCGGACCGCGTAGCGGGAGGATTCAGCAGGCACACGCCTGCCGGAGCCCTTATCACTTACAAACTGCACGATCGTCTGAGTGCGCGCCGCACGCCAAATCACAAGCGAAGCGAGGTAATGTGGACCCCGAATAATATTTTACCTGAGAACTTCACAATAAGCGGCTGGTCTTTGTACGGGTACTGACGAAAGACCACTGCGCGCAGCACACAAGCAATCGACTGGCGGGCTCCAGCATCGTCCTTTTTGACATGTTGGTTGACGGCTGCATTTAGTCTGCGGGTACGTAAATTGCGCGCATTTTCGGATTTGCACAGCATCATACAAATCCCAAGATACTGGATGATGCAATGATTTTGCCAATTAGTGACCTAGGTATTGAGCTGTTTGTCAATGTTACAGCACCAAGATGACAATATTTCAAAGTAGACCTACCTCTGAAATTTAAATCTTGTCTATTCGCCTACTTGTCAATGAAAATCACGTTAAGAGAAACAGCGACAGAAGTTAAGAAATTACAGATTCTGATATCATTCGACTCGGTAGAACAGTCTGAAAAAACTACTAACCTTCGCCGTTCCTTTTTGGCAGCATGTAGCTTTGGTGTTTGCGGGATAAACTTGGTCACTTGCTGGTACTGGCGCAACGACATGTTCGTAATGTCCACCATGACTGCACTTTAGGTAGGATTCACAGAAGTCCCCTTCGATTCGGTTGGCCAGTCCAGCCCATACCTCACAGCAGCATCGTTTAGCTGTCTCTTGAGACGGTTTTGATGGGTTCTTGAGTAGGAAGACTGTTTTACATCTTTTGACACGGCATACTTCTTTTTTCGCCGTTTCAAATGCTCGTACTGGACTTTCAACCTAACATTTTCCAAATCTGCATCTCTTAGTGATTGCGCAAGCTGGCAGTTCTCTTGCATGGCATGGTCCCGCTCCTGTGCAACGGAACCGAGCTCGTCCTGGACTGCTTTCAGCCCACCCTGCACATATACAGCCTTATCCACAGCCCAGTCATAATATTGCTCAAGGTACTTTTCCCGCTTCCTCCCAGATGGCAATCGCATACGCGTCGTTCGGAGGCAGGATAGCATGCATTGCCTTTGATAATCATTGCACTGCACATGAACACCAACAGTTCTGGCATGGGCCAGAACACTCGATTTCACTTGATCTATCAGTGCCGACGAACCTCAATAGCACCTGCCGTCTAACGCTAGAAATGTTTTCATTCTTGATTATGATATCACATGGTGTCATATGTACAATCATGTGGCAAAGTCTTTCCACTGTCGTTTGCTTACTCTCCAGCCAACTTTTTTTCCCTCTTCAGGACAACTACGACTTCATAACCACGGAATGGCTTCACAGGTGTGAGGTCACTTGCCCGGTATTGTGTATGACGCCTCCTTTTAAGAACCACTACCCTTACTTCCAGCCATTCGGAGATGGTGGTCTTGTCACCATGGGGTGACGTGATGAGGGTGTACCACGTGGGACTGAAGAAGTTGATGCTGAGAGGACCCCGCTGAGGAGCTTGTTTTCAAGTCTCCTCTTGTCTGGCATCAGGATGGGAGACGTAATCCTGACATTTGGCTTGGCTCACTTGGGGAAGCGGAGTAAACAGTTCTTGGTCAACAAACTCATCACCGTCCCTGTGCCTCATGTCTGTCACCTGCAAAGTACCCAACCTTCGGTGAGTTTGCACTCACCTGTGCATGCCTTATTCGGGAGCAACGGTTAAGTGCGTCAAAAACGCCGCGCGATACGTTAACCCTATTCCCGGCAGGGGGGGCAGAATCCGCCCCCCCTCGGGTTTTTTGCTTGCCAATTCGAGGCTTTTTGATGCAGCTTCACGAAACTTGGTGACTTTTCCTAGCTATCCTTTCTACGCGCTGTGACAAAATTTCACAATTGTACTTTGCTCAGGAGCGGAGCCAGGCAACGTTTTTGGGAGGAACCTCAGGTCATTTTTGGCCATGTTGAGGGTAAAAGGAAAATGCCTGCCAAAAACAGAGTTTTTAAGATAGAACTTAAAACTTGATATGGATGTATAGTTAAATAGTTAGGAAATGTGCACACAAAATTTTGTTTATCTGAGGTACCCTTACAAGGTCAGGTCAAGGTCAAAAGTCAAAATTTATTTTTTTTTCAATAATTTCGGCGACGTTTTTTCAAATGCCAAACCCGGAATATATATGACGTAGAAAGGTACCCTCTACTTGTGTACTAAGTTTCAGTTTGATATCAGGTCGGGTCACGGAGCTATGACCTAAAATGTCAGTGCGCGTACTTTATATTGCAATAGCCATAAAATGAAATTTTTGGAATAGAGTGAATTCAGATGATTGAAAACGTTTACAGATAGTATCAAATGCACACGAGATCATTCCAAGTGACCCCAAGGTCACTGGAGGTCATTTAAGGTCAAAGGTCACAAGTTGATCTGAAGAACGTGTGACCATGACAGTTCCCCCTTTTTCATGTCCCTGGCACCGCCTATGCTAACATTATACCAACATTGCAATACGATTTGTACTTCTTTAGCATAGCATGACTAGCAGAAGCCAAAAAAGTGTTTTTGCGTTTTTTGTTGATTCAGTTTTTGGAAAATTAATCCTCCTATTTTTGAAACCCTGTGAACGCCCATGAATTTTCTCAAAATTTCAGATTTGCGGACCCATGGTAAAAGCCCTATTCATAATCTCTCGATTCATGCCAGTTTCATTGAAATCGGTCCATAAACGAAGGAGTTATAAGAAGTCCAAAAGTCCCCCCTATTTTGACGTTTTTGCCCCCCTGTATCCACAAATTTCGAAATTTTGCAAATTTCTTTTTATAAAAATGTAGTTCACGTCACGGCAAATCGATTGCCGTTTGTTGCGACGAAATCGGACGAGTAGTTCTCGAGATCTCAGGGGGGGGGCCGAATCCCCCCCCCCTGCCGGGAATCGGCCATACCGTCTAGCCCTCGGGGAATAGGGTTAATCTGAGATGTTTTACTGTTCTATTTGACCCAGTAACCATGGAATCTTAGCCATAATACAATTTTATCTATATGTTTCTCACAGTACATCTGAACAACAAAAAACGTCGCAAAATGTACCGAACAGTTACCAACACTGACAGCGCACCGGAAACACTGCACGTCTGCTTGTTTTTAAAATGGCGTCTTCGAAAATCGCGTTTGAATTCTGGCGGGAAGCTATAAGCGCTGCTCAGACTTGTCCTTGTCATGAATACCACGCGAAATCCACGTAGACATTGCTTTCGTCACCGGTCAACGAGCCCACGTAATTGATGTTATTGATGAGCACCCAGACGTTCCTTATGCACCAACAAATGTTTAGCTCGTTTTACATTTACGATGAAGATCCTTGTTATTTTTACGATGGACTCATTATTCATTGTTCACGTTACTTATACCAAATAAGACAATGATGATTATGGCAAGCATTTGAGTTGTTTCTGTACTAGTTACTCGTGTGCTGACAATCCATATGTTTATATTTCTAACAATAGTTCGTGGTTAAAAAACTTAGCATCGTGAAATGAGTTTACAGTGTAATAGCAATAATATACACGGCTTCCTTACTGGCATTATCTTCGTGCGATGGAATCATAACACCGTCTGGTGTCATCTGAAATGCAGAGACGAGGGGTAATGAACAAGACTTACCAAAGAGATACATTTGATGTAATAATTTATGGAAATAATGGGCCATAGTTTATGAATGATTCAGTATGGGTAAATGGAATAATGATCGCATTGTCAGAGGCACATGGAATGCAAAAAGGCAACTGTTTGCGGCAGAATTGGGAACAATATGTCAAAAACGTAGTAGTATTTAATATTTCTGACAGATACTGCAACATGTGGCGCATTTATTTGTGGTGATTGTCGAGCTATACGCTCATCTTGCACATTTTTCGCAAACCTTTTTAACGCCTAAACCTGAGACGAAACATCGTGCACTGTATAGTTGAAGATAATGGACGGGCCAGTGGTCAACGGATCACTGTCTTAGTTCCACGATCATAACTTCAAAACCGGAAGATTTTGGATTTTATTCTCGTAAAACAGTCTGAAACTGCGACCAGCCTGAGTGAAAGGTTGATAGCACAGACCGTTTCAGTAGTTGCAAACATCGATAATGGAAGTAAATAATAAAATGGTACGTGTCTCAACTGAATTGTTAGTTCAGTGGTGCAAGCGGGAGTGTCATCCTCTCACTCCCCTTGAAATGTCGGTGATTTTCCGAGCGAACCCGAAGACTGTTTATTCTATTTCGGCCCAGGGGTCTGGGCTTAACAGTGGATGGAGCGGTAACGTGGCAAAATCCCCAAACTGACAGTACCACGAAAAGGTTTCTGCCTTTTGTAGCTGCTATGCCTACATATGTCATACATGGTATAACCTGACGCCAAATTCACTTCTCATCGATTTTGAACCGTTTTCCTGACCGCTGTGCTGTGCTGTGCTGTCAAAACATGTGCTGAACGGCCGATCGGGTGGTATTCGCGCTTGACTTCAAAGGCCCATGTTGCTCAAATTTCCCTGCCGACGTTCACTTTGTGTGGCTGTAAACAACGCGCTAGGTATTCCTTTGAAGATCTGCCAAAAACCAAACTTTTGCAAGTTTCCGTGTTGTGACGGTGAGACGTCGGCGGGCCCGCCAGATGGTTGGTTCGACATTTTCGAAAACAAATATGGCTGGTTTTTAACTTTTTATGGTTCTCCTCATCTAAGGACTAATTTATTACTACATTGACACACATCAGCAAACGTAAAAACGCATCTCGCCGTCATCTGCAACATCACTGACAACCAGGATCTGCACGTCAAATAAACAGACATAAGAACTGGAACGGCATAACTGGCAACGAAAAAAGGAGCTCAGTATGCTCAACAGACGAAATTCCCTCCGTTTTTGCTCCAAGCGAGTCATATCACCAGAAATTCGAGCTGCTGTGTATTCAGTTGCCCTGTCTTTCTCGATAACACTTGGAACCGTATTAACACGGAGGTTTGCACCCATTCTTATAACATGTTTTGATGCGATAATGCCGTGAATGATCAAAGGTCTTCTGTGGCTTCCAAAGAGCACTGCTTTGTCGTTACGAATTTCGTGTCTCCTTGATGCACCGCTCACAACCATCCACGGAGGCACGTGCTCCCAAAACCTTACATGTAGACAAGTCGAAAATCCGTCATAAATTGTTTCTTAAAAAACTGCTACATCTGAAACATATCGGCGTACGTCTGGTTTCAGTGCCGTGAACCAAAATATTTATTTCTATGGTTTGAATAATTACTTTGTAGCGCAAACTTCTATATCCACAGGGTTGATTTCGTAGAGCTGAATATGTTTACTTACGCGTCGGACCAACAGTTGTGATGAAGCTTTATGTCCCCACTCTGTCCGCCTACCTTGGTATGCTCTACGTAATATTTTTGTAGCAGTGTCTGGTAGAGGGATTTTTCCCCTTTGCTATTTGACAGGATAAATGCAAGAGACGGATGTATTAGTGGGCCAGCTTGCTTTTGATTTGCGCCTCGCCTCCATTGCCTTGATATGCTGCAGATTAATCCGTCATAATCGAGCCGATAACCTTGCTTCCAATACCTTTCCTTCAAATCTTCAAAGCTGAGAGTGCTTCCATCCGCAGGAACAACGTCATTTAAATTTAGTGAACCTTTTTGCGACCAGATCCCAATCTATCCAAATGAAACATTGTCAGATCAGTGTATTGTAAGTTGTGCGATTTTAAATCGCTGTAAATTCCTTATTTGTAGCCAAGGCGTTAGTAACGTCCTTCCAAAACATGTACTTAATTGCTCTTGCAAGTTTTTAAAGACAGCGAATTTCCATCCGAAATGGACCGTTTAAGAGCATTCATCTCATTAAATAGTTTGGCCCGTTCACCTTCCATGTGATTTCTCGTCTCACCCAATGATTTTTTATAGCCGCCGTGAAAGCTCTTACGCGTACCATTCCCATTCCGCCTTTATACTGAAATGCTTTTCCTTCCGATTTTATCTGTTTTGCTATTCCAAAAAAGCTTAAATAACGCATTGTTAAGGCGCTTAACAAAATTTTTGGATGGACTTGGAAGAGCAGTGAATACGTGCAACGATGTTGACAAAAGTAAAACTTTGATAAGCAATGCCCTGCCGTATACAGTCAGGTGACCACAGCACCATCTTATTATAATGGTCTGAATTCCTGAAACTTTCTTTATATTTTATTGTTACCATTCCCTTTTCATTGTTTTCAAGTATTGTTCCAAGCATTTTCATTTCCGTTTCCGTCTGCATGTTTCAGTCATTGTAGATGTTTTGTTTGCATTGAAAATTACGACCTGTCCACATTAACCCTCGTACGACCGTCCGTCCGTTACGATCATGCGCGACTGGGGGGGGGGGGGCTGTTGGCAGCCCCCCTCCAACTCGCGAACGGTTGGTCGCACAGTAAAAATAAGCACACCTTTGGAAATCTTGTGACGAGTAGAGCTCGAAACTGGTCTCACTTTTAGTTTTACATAATATGTAAGCAATTCACGCCCTATATATGTTTTCTCATAGCCGAGTGCATGAGACCGAGAAATGGCCTGAATCTCAAGGGCTGTGACTAATAACGCATAAATCAAGGCACCAGGGCACAAGTAAAGGTCCGCAAATGCCGACACACATCTTATTTCGCAGATTTGTTAAATATATACGCCGAAACGTCGAGTTAAAGACACGGCAATTCTCCCGCCGGCTGTCGGCGTGCGCCGCAGCCGTATGCAGTAGGAAATTGACGGGAACTAATTTTAACGTTCCTTCATTTTCGCGAAAAAAGCCCATCCATGTAAATTTTATTGATCTTACTGGTTCTTGTCATGGTTTTCCATGCTTAAATTTTGGGAAAATTCATTAGTTACCAGTCTACGCAATTGGCGGAGCTTTATTCGCGAGAGCCTGTTTCTTTTCAAAATTTACAATTTTTCAAACTTTTTGGGGTTTCTGGTATTACTGTCGTCTGTGCAAGCCAATTCTGCCATTTTCTACCCATTCTGAGTCATTCATCGCCGATTTTGACGGTGGTGCATTTTGGCTCACTACAGTTATTTGTGACCTGACCTCAGGTCAATGGCTGCAAGTCATTGATACTTTGCCCAATGACGGTAACTAGATGTCTGCTTCACTTCACACTAAAAATGTTATGAAATATTCCGTCAGTTTCCGAAAAAAACGACGACGTATCTTAAAAATGGGCTTGACCTTAGGTCAGTGACTCGGAAAATCCCGAAAAACCTGAGATAGGAGATTTGTTGCATGTATCAAGATTACTTTATTTCCAAAATATGCAATTGTTTCAAATTTTTTGAGGTTCCTGGTATTACTTACGTCTGTGCAAGCTAGTTCTGCCATTTTCTACCCATTCTGAGTAATGCATCGCTGATTTTGACGGTGTTACATTTTGGCTCACTGCAGTTATTCGTGACCTGACCTCAGGTCAATGGCTGGATGTCATTGGTACTTTGCCCAATGACGGCAACTAGATGTCTGCTTCACTCCACACTAAAAATGTTATGAAGTATTCCGTCCATTTCCGAAAAACGACGATATGTCTTAAAAATGGGCTTGACCTTAGGTCAATGACCCGGAAAATTCCGAAAAGTATGAGATAGCAGATTTGTTACATCTACTACGATGACTAATCCCCGAAAGTATTATTGAGATATCTTGTTTTGCGAAAAAGTTAGAGGGCGCTAAACTTTTTTTGCGATAGGTCTGTTCGAGCTGACCTAGGTCATGTATATGTATGTATATGTATACACATGTATCAATGTGTCAAGCGTGTTTTAGTAGGTTCTTTGAATGCATATTTCATACAAATCGACATATTGCAAAGCAAGTCTGGACCAGGTCACAAAACAGTTGCCTTTGACCTTTGATGACCTTGACCTGAAATGACTGGTATATATCTATGTGTATCCATGTGCGCACACGTGTTTTTATTAGGGTCTTTCAATGCATATTTCATACAAATCGACATGTCGCAGAACAAATCTGGGACAGGTCTCAAGATATGTGACCTTGACCTTAAATGACCTTGACCCTCATTGACCTTGGTACATGTAAGCGTATCAGTGTGCGCAAACAAGTTTCTTTAGGGTCTTTCAAGGCATGTTTCATACAAACTGACATGTTGCAAAGCAAATGTGGATCAGGTCACAAGCTGTTTGACTTTGACCTTTGATGACCTTGGCCCTTATTGACCCTGGTTGTGGTCTTGGTACATCCATCACTTATGCCCGAAGTCGCGTGATTGTGTTCAAACGGTAATCTTAGGTAGAACGCTAGTTCCTTTACAAAGTTTCCATTTGACAGCGACAACCGTCGTTTTCGGTATGTTTGTCTGACTTCAAATGCTGGAAACTTGAAAAAAAAATTCCGGCGGATTTCCGATTTTTCTGCGTCATTCGACGAGTTATTCAATTGCCATAAATGTCACAAAGTAGCAGCAACCAGCTCCGATTTGTTCTCGAGATTTTGAAGAAAAACAGATGGGGGGCCACAAAAAGACCCCCTTTCCAGTGCGCGTGTTAAAGGGTTGAGGGAACACTGACGCGCCGACGTAGGTGCTGACATCTCTCGGGGAAACTTATCTTTTGAAGGAGATCGATAGGTCATGGTCACGTGACGCAAAATGCACCACGGTGGTAAATTTGGGCGGTATTTAGCGGTTTTTAGATCCTAATTGATTTACCAGTTTTAGACGTTTTGGTCCTTTGTTCATTTTAGAAGTTATGAACTGTGGAAGTTATGAAATATAGAAGTTTTGATCTGTACAAGCTGTGATCGTTAGAAGTTTTGATCTGTGTAAGTTCTGGTAGTTGAAGTTACGACTGTAAAAGTTGTGATCGGTAGAACTTTTGAACTGTAAAAGTTGTGTTCGGTAGAACTTTTGAACTGTAAAAGTTATGATTGTTTATCCGGTTTTAGAAGCAATGATCGTTAGAAATTGTGAACTGTGGAAGTTGTGACCGTTAGAAGTTTTAAATTGTAGAAGATATGAATGCTTCCCATTACGCCACACAGACTTCCTTCTTTATGCTGTTAGTCCTGTTTTATTCCATAGTCCAGGAAGATGCGCCGCATTTGTTGACATATGGCTGCCCGTTAACCTGAAGGGCTGCCAAATTGTAAAAAATCGCCGCCAGTGACCAATTTTTTATGAATAGTATTTCACACAAATGTAATGTTGGGAAGATTGTGCAGGATGCACCACTTATGTAAAAAATACCCATTTTGTTTTAGAAACGACGGCATGGAAGGGGTAGGAGGATATGTTTACTGGATGTCATTCGTAGTACCCATGCATTCCGCCTCATGACCAGCGCTGCAGGCCCAAAAATTGGAAGACATGTTCATTTCATCCCTCCTGCTTTTAGCAACCAAGTCATCTTTATCTTAAATGATCAATCCACACCGGTGCAACCAAAATAGGTCCGCCCTGCCCTCTCCTTAGTCCAGCATTTTTTTATGAAAACCAATGCATATATCGTCTTTCCAGCAGGCGGTTTTGTATGATTTAAGTTCACACTGGACTAAAATCTAAAATCACACTGAACTGAAATAAAAATCGCCCCTCTTAAGAAAGTCCTGCAACCCTGACAATATACATAGCTCTGGCGGTTTGCAAACCGGAAGCAGGAGTTAAAATGAAATAAATGGAATTTTCTTTGACATCCTTGGATCTTGGACAATCTTGGACACTTCCATGGCTTCCTTCTCGGAACTTAGTCGGAAACTGTTTGAATTTTCCTAAGAATAACAACACTAATACGTATGGCGCATATCTTTTATATCTAGGCAGAAAGAAACTCCATAGGGAATCCGTCGCTTCCGGGGATTTGCTGTTTTTCATATAACAGAAGGACTGGCGTATCTCTTGAATGCCTGCTTTCATCATTAAAAATTCCGTTTCATTAAGCGGCGGAAGCTGCAAGTGGCTCGGAAGTTCCTCTGTGTCGCATTCCTCTGTGCCATGATTTCTAAATACATCCTCAGAGGTTGCAGTGATTTGGGTCATTGTTTCCTTTGCTCACGAATCGCTTCTGAAGGTTTTCTAAGGCTTAGAGTAAGCGTATTGATATAGTTTTGTCGCTCAAGTTGAAAAGGCAGGGGATAGATTGCTCCGGAAACTTATACCAGTTGACTCGTGACCGTGTAATTAACCCGCCGACAAGAGGCTTGCGTACCTCCTTGTGGGTAGCTTTGTGGCGTTCTAGTTAATCCACGGCAATCCTGGAACAATGGTTGCCTTTAGAACCGTGGAGCTCAGAACCAGATGTTGTCAAGAAGAACTATTATCTTGCTTGTTTGATATTGGGTTTCCTAGTTCCCCATCTGAGCCTCCTGGCATGGCTATATCTTTCGCTATATATATGTATATATATATATATATATATAGCGAAAGATAGCCGATATATAACGAAAGACATATATATATATATATATATATATATATATATATATATATATATATAGCGAAAGATAGCCGATATATAACGAAAGGCATATATATATATATATATAGAGAGAGAGAGAGAGAGAGAGAGAGAGAGAGAGAGAGAGAGAGAGAGGGAGAGAGAGAGAGAGAGACAGAGAGACAGAGAGATACATATATTTGTGTGTGTGTTTGTATTTAGACATTTATGTTGTGGAGCTAGAGATGGAGCTCTACAACACATACTTTAGGAGCACAGGACACATGGCACCAGAAAGGACCTTACATCTAATACCGTCATCTTAAAGTCATCAGCGAATCGTCGGAAACTCGTGATGTATGAAGCTCTCTTCAACCACTGTGACCGTCGAGAACCGAACCCGTAGATCAACTCCTGCGTCACCTTCGAGTTAATGGGCAATTCGTGTACATAATGCTCATCTCTGTCAAAAATGGTTTACATCTCTTGTATATTTTTCCATGCTCTTGTAGTTTCTGCACTCTTTCGTAATTCATAACTGAATTGGCTTATTTCGATTTCATTTGCATCCTTGTCATGTCAAAGTGCCTTTTATTTAATTACTCAAGCTTGAACCACGTATAATGTTAGATATTCCCAATCAGCGCTCAACCTATTTTACGTACTCTGAAGGTGGTAAATGTCACCGAAACGTCAGTGAAAATATAACTTAACTATGACATGAATATGGCGGCTTAATTTAAAATTTGCCGAGGAATACGGAAACCTTAACCCTATTCCCAGAGGGCTAGACGGTATGGCCGATTCGTGGCCGGGTGGCGGATTCGGCTCCCCCCGAGATCTCGAGAACTACACGTTCAGCTTCATCGCAACAAACGGTTATCGATTTGCCGTGATGTTAACCTTATTGTTATAAGGAAAAGCTTTCAAAACTTTGAAAGGGGTGGACACATGTAACAAAAAAGTTAACAGGGAGATGTTTTTGGACTTATTATAACTCTGTTGTTTATGGGCCGATTTTGATGACATTGGCATGAATCGAGAGATTATGGATAGGACTTTTATAATTGGTGTATACACTTCAAATTTTGAGAAAACTCATGGGCGTTCACGGGGTTTTAAAAATGGCAGGATTAGTTTCTTCAAAACCTCAAGCAACAAAAAAGCCAAAAACACTTTGGCGTTTAGTCGTCATGTTATGCTGAAGAAGTACAAATCGTATTGCATTGTTTGTACAATGCTAGTATAGGCGTTGCCAGGGACATGAAAAAGGGGGAAATGCCATGGTCATATGTTCGTCAGGTCAACTTGCGACCTTTTACCTTAAATGACCTCTAGTGACCGTAGAGTTACAATGGAATGGTCTTAGGTGCATTTCAGATTGTTTGAAAACGTTTCCAATCATCTGAATGCATTCCGTTTCTAAAATTCCATTTTACCGCTGTTGTGCTATAGGGAACGCGCACTGACATTTTACGTCATAGTCCCTTGACCCAACCTGATGCCGACTTAAGACTTGGTACACAGGTCTTACCATTCCATTGGCATAGAGGACACCATTCTACGTCATATGTGTTCCGGGTTTGGCATTTGAAAAAATAGTGCTGAAATTATTACTAACAAACCGGATTTTGACCTTTGGCCTTGACCTGACATTGTTAAGTGTCCTCAGATGAATAAAATTGCATTTGCACATTACTCAGCTATTAACTATACATCCATGTAACGGTTTAAATTTTACCTTGAAAACGCTTTTTTGGCAGTCATTTTCCTTTTACCCACAGGAGGGCCAAAAATAGCGTGAGGTTCCTCCCAAAAACGTTGCTTGGCTCCGCCCCTGAGCAAAATAGAATTTCGAAACTTTGTCACAGTACGCAGAAAGAATAGTTCGGAAAAGTCAGTAAATTTCGTGAAGCTGCATCAAAAACCCTGGAATTGGCAAGCAAAAAACACGAGGGGGGCCGATTCACCCACTTGCCGGGAATAGGATTCAATGCACACTTTAACCCTATTCCCGGAGGGCTAGACGGTATGGTCGATCCCCGGCAGGAGGGGGGGGGGACGGACTCGGCCCCCCCTGAGATCTCGAGAACTACTCGTCCGATTTCATCGCAACAAACGGCAATCGATTTGCGGTGACGTGAACTACATTTCTATAAAAAGAAATTTTCAAAATTTTGAAAGTTGTGGACACAGGGGGGCAAAAATGTTAAAATCGGGGGCACTTTTGGACTTCTTATAACTCCGTTGTTTATGGACCGATTTCGATGAAATTGGCATGAATCGAGAGATTATGGATAGGGCTTTTATCATGGGTCCGCAAATCTGAAATTTTGAGAAAATTCATGGGCGTTCACAGGGTTTCAAAAATAGGAGGATTAGTTTCCTAACAACTCAATGAACAAAAGAGGCAAACACCCTTTTTTGGCTTTTGCTAGTCATGTTATACTAAAGAAGTACAAATCGCATTACAATGTTTGTATAATGTTAGCATAGGCGGTGCCAGGGACATGAAAAAGGGGGAACTGTCGCGGTCACACGTTTCTCAGATCAACTTGTGACCTTTGACCTTAAATGACCTCCAGTGACCTTGGGGTCACTTGGAATGATCTCGTGTGTATTTAATATCTGTAAACGTTTTCAATCATTTTAATTCACTCTATTTCAAAAATTTCATTTTATGGCTATTGCGATATAGGGTACGCGCACTGGCATTTTAGGCCATAGCTCCGTGACCCGACTTGACATCAAGCTGAAACTTCGTATACAAGTAGAGGGCAGCCTTCTACGTGATATGTATGCCGGGTTTGATATTTGAAAAAACGGCGCCGAAATTAAAGCGAAGAAACTAATTTTGACTTTTGATCTTGACCTGACCTTGTAAAATGACCTCAGTTAAACAAAATTACATCTGCACATTGCCCAACTATTTAGCTATACATCCATATAAAGTTTTAAGTTGTAGCTTTAAAACTCTGTTTTTGGCAGACATTTTCTTTTTACCCTCAACATAACCAAAAATGGCATGAGGTGCCACCCAAAAACGTTGCCTGGCTCTGTCCCTGAGCAAAATAGAATTTTGAAATTTTGTCACAGCACGTAGAAAAAATAGCTAGGAAATGTCACTAAGTTTCGTGAGGCTCCGTTAAAAATCCTTGAATTGACAAGCAAAAAACCGAGGGGGCGGATTCCGCCCCCCCCCCCTGCCGGGAATGGGGTTAAACACAGTACGAAGTTTCATCCACAATATGTTTGAATACGATACCCGATTACCAATAGCTCGCCATATAGAAATCGAACGGAATTTTTCTGGTAACTGGATCAGCCTATGGGGATTTATGATATATATATATATATATATATATATATATATATACTTATATATTTATTTATTTGTATATGTGGCATGACATATGGCATACATTGAATTTTTTCCGAGCACAAATAAGCTCGCCAGACACAAAGGATGTTGTAGAATAGATAAGGATTTCCCACAAACGTGTACCCATTTTTATATGCCATGGATATGCATATGAATTTTGAAAATCGTTCCCTTCCTAATATGTGTGAAAAACTTAACGATTGTCAGTAGAACGAAATCAAATAGGACAAAATCGGCCTTACAGTGTGGTCAGAAAGCTCGTACAAGTAAACCCCTATTGTATCCCTTGGGACCTCGTCCCCTTTTTCAACATTTTCAACATTTCTTTCTTAAAATTGTGGGTTTTGTACAGGATATCTAGCGGCGTTTTTTCCTAGGAAATCGGACCGATAGTTTTCGAGAAGGCTGGGGGTGGGGCAGAATCCGCTCCCCCCACAAGAAATCGCACATACCCGGTAGGAGCACGGAAAAGGGTACAAACATGTGGTACAAAGTCCCACCACATTTCCTCAGATAAAAAAAAAACAAAACAAAAACAAAATGGCATAATTCAACGTCACTGAAGCGGAGCAACGTCATATACCACCACAAATGCTGCAAGGGACTTCGCGCTTCTACCAAATAGTGGGTGCATGGGCCACAGTATCACAATCCTATCGAGACGCCTCACAATGCACTTACAATCTGGCGGCCCCAGCACACACTCAGAAACACTACACAAAACCTGCCTGACCCGCCAAATGCTCAAACAAAATGCAAAAGTCGTTCCACGATTCACTAACATACGTAGACGTATGGCACGTGAAGCCATCATTATCCACGACATGGGCCCCACGATCAACAAACAAATGAACGCATGTGGAGCCCTTCAGTTGCATGGAGGGCAGCCATTGCGACGAAGGGATGCAACCTCGTAAGCGTCATACATGTAAATGCATCTCCGAAAGTGCGAGTGTTTTGTGTTTAATGTTAATGCATGCTTGGTGTATGCCTTTGTGTGGTAGTGTATGCCTAGTGTACGCTTTGTGCTGAGTGTTACATCGTATTTTAGAACCATCGTTAACTATGGTGACTGTGCAAAACTTTCCACGAGACTTTGCCGTGCTTGAGAAACTTTGCAGTTCCAGTCCATGTTAAGTCTTAGGTTTCGGAGGAACTGAGCCTGGAATCATGGAGACAGGCAACAGCAATGCGGTGTGAAGAAATGTGCAATGTGGCCGACTTCTTAGCGATCAGGATGCTCGGAAAGAAACAGTTTTTAGCGCACGGATAGTCGAGTCAAACTTTTCGTCCGCACTGACCGCATGTCTTGTCTCACATCAGCGACGCGAGGAAAGGTCTGTCGCCAGACGCTGATTCAGGTTTTTAGGAAAGCGAGAGTTGCAGTTTTAGATAATGGATACAATGACTAGATCCCGAAATCCCCAGTAAAATTACAGTGTATATGGACAACCGTCTGAACATGTCGAAAAAGGGAGCACGCTTTAACCCTATTCTCGCAGGGGAGGGGGAACCGCCTCCCCTCGGGTTTTTTGCTTGTCAATTCCGGGCCAGTAAACTTGGTCACTTTTCCTACCTGTTTTTTTTCTACGTACTAAAGGAAAATTTGGTAATTCTATTAAGCTCAGGGTCGGAACCATGCAAAGGTTTTGGGAGGCACCTTAGACTATTTGTGGCGTTGTTGAAGGTAAAAGAAAAATGGCTGCCAAAAGTAGCGTTTTTAAGACAGAAACTAAGGCTTTGTATGGGATAAAAGTAATTAGTTGGGCAAGTATGCAAATCTAATTTTGTTAACCTGAAGTCACTTTACAAGTGACTTCAGACAAGGTCAGGTCAGGGTCAAAGTCAGAATTTGGTTTTATAGTAACAGTTTTGGCGCTATTTCTCCAAATGCCAAACCCAGAAGTATATATCATGTGGAATGGTGCCCTCTACTTTTGTACCAAGTTTCAAGTTTATATCAGGTCGGGTCACAGGGCTATGACCGAAAATGTCAGTGCGCGTTCCCTGTATCACAACAGCCGTAAAATGGAATTTTAGAAACAGAGTGAATTCAAATGCTGGGAAACCTTTTCAAACAATCTGAAATGCACCTAAGACCATTCCATTGTGACCCTAAGGTCACTGGAGGTAATTTAAGGTCAAACGTCGTAAGCTGACCTGATGAGTAGTGACCATGACAATTCCCCATTTTTTCATGCCTCTGGCACCGCGTATGCCAACATTGTACAAACGATGTAATACGACTTGTACTTCTTCAGCATAACATGAAAAACATAGTAAACAAAAAGAAAACATAGTAGAAGCTAAAAAAGTGTTTTGACTTCTCCGTTAATTCTGTTTTTGAAAACTAATCTCCCCGTTTTTGAAACCCTACTAATGCCTGTGGATTTTCTCAAAGTTTCAAATGTATCGACTAATGGAAAAAGTCTCATCTATAATCTGTTTTTAATTCATGTCAATGTCATCAAAATCGGTCTATAAATAGCAGAGTTATAAGAAGTCCAAACACATCCCGTATTTTAGCTTTTTGCCCCCGGTATCCACACCGTTCAAGATTTTGAAAACTTTTGTTATGAAAATGTGATTTGCGTCATGGCAAAATACTGATGTTTGTTGCGATGAAATCGGATGCATAGTTCTCGAGATCTCAGGGGAGACCGAATCGCCCCCCCCCCCCTCTCGTGCCGGGAATCGGCCATACCGTCTAACCCTCTGGGAATAGGGTTAATGATATGCGCGCGTACGTACTTCTGTACAAGTGTATTTGCGCCTATGTACATTTTTCATCCCTACATATGCGCTTACGTGCGTTTTCCGTGCATGCTTTTGTTTACATGCCTGTAACAGCGGTTCTGCACATTGCCGCGTACATGGTACCTTTATGAAGATTGTTTTGTGGACTCTTGTTTCTTGTATACCCCACGGGCACCATTACCAGCACACTTTCAGACTTTGCAACGGTTTGTTGTGTTGTGTGTGTTCTTAAATTTGATTAGCGTTTTGCACTGTACTTTAAACTTCAATAGTATTTTCGCTGTTTTTTTTTCCGTTTTGCCATGTGCGGCCTCAACGTCCTCGTGAGCTCTTCAGTAACCGGGCGCGGCAGTGGTGTTTACCTTGAAACATCACGTGACATTGACTGCCTGGCATTCACCTTGAGCGCACTGAGGTGCGACAAGTGGCCGCGCTGGTTTCGGCCAGTTTGCTTCATCGGACAGCGTTTGTGACGCTAATTTCAGAGTGCCGTCTTCATGCAAGGTCTCCACGGGAGAGCAAGGAAACTATCGCGGAAGGACTCCACCTTCCCGAACCTCCCGAAACCAGCTAAGACAATAGGTGGCGTAGTGATTCGTGTCAGTTCTGCTCGGGAAAAAGGCGTACTAAAGTCGAGGATTCTTGCGATGTTTTTCCATGGCGGTGGTGATTCAGTTGCCAGGTTTGGTAGGACTACAACCCTAGGTGCCCTCTGACTGGTTGTTAGACCCCGCTCTGTCATGAGACAAGTTCCTTGCGTTGCTCCTGCATCATTGGCCCCGGAAATGGATTAACGCTTCTTCAAGCAATGTGCAACACCTAAGATAGTTCTCGTTACTCTTAAGCAAGCCTTTAGGGGACACATTGTTGTCTGTTTTCTTGGTTAGTGTTTTCGTCCTGTGACAGGCATTGCTACATGCGATCCTTGGATCTGGACGCCTGCAGACACTGGCCGCCGTTCGGTCTCGTGTGTTCTCTGCGTCCCGTCGCCAAAACGGCCAGCTCGTGGGCCCTCTCCGGTACCAGTCCCAGACAAATGATAGAGATCGTCAGCCCATCAGCTCCGAGCACTTCATCATGAAACTCGTCTGCCGTCCCGGGACAGGCTAACGGGCGGATGGCTGGTTAATGGATGGCGGTGCACCTCCGGACGACTGGACAGACGGCTGGAACGTCGCTGGCGGGAGGGTCCATCACCGCACCGCCGGCCGTCCAGGGCCGTCCAGCCTCACCGCCGGCCGCCCGGAACCATCCAACCTCACCGCCGGCCACCCGGAGCCGTCCAGCCTCACCGCCGGCCGCCCAGGGCCGTCCAGCCTCACCGCCGGCCACCCGGAGCCGTCCAGCCTCACCGCCGGCCGCCCAGGGCCGTCCAGCCTCACCGCCGGCCGTCCAGGGCCGTCCAGCCTCACCGCTGGCCGCCCGGGGCCATTTTGGAGCGTCCGGACCCACGGGGGCCGGACGCTGCTCGGCTGCCTCACTGACATTCACTTATCCGAGCCCCCCCCCCCTCCGCCTGCCGTCCCCGCCGCCTGCTGCCGCCTGCCGTACCCGCCGTGGGCTGACATCTGCCACCACCACCATTCACCGCCGCATTCTGCCGTCAGCCGTATTTTACCAGTTCACTTGAGTCTGCTCCAACTGACCGGGCCGGGAGCTGGGCCCGCCTTGACCGCCAATGGCGTGTCATCGTCTGTGCGTACCGGGGGCGTCCGCGCGCCTCTGCGGGCCAGGCAAGGCAGCGGCATCGGCTGTGTCATGTTCATCCAGCGGAGGGAACTGAGCCATGCAATACAGCCTCGCTGTGCTTCGCTTTCTGCATGACTATGGGGAAAGATGACTCCAAATAGCTGCCGTATGTTTCGAAATATATTAGTGTCGTCGCCGTCGGCCGTTGTCGTGCGGCGCTGAGGACGTTTTTCGATGCCTGTTTCCCTCTCGTCTCCGCAAGTGTGGTCGACGTAATTCATCGTTGGTAAGGATTGGCAATGAATAAGCCTACGGACTGACAAAGTATTATTTTGTCTCATTTTCTGCTCATAGCAATCTCACACGAGGGTGCGGAGATGAACTGCTTTGGGTACCTCATGACTGGCACGGAATCCCCAGAGATTTACGGACTCATTTGCCTCCTGTGATAAACCCGTATTTGGCCTGAGTGGGAGGCGGCCCGACCTCGGTCGATCCCGTCCGGCTGCGGTCGGCCCAGGAGCGGGGCTGTATATGCAGCGCCCAGCGCGGGGACGGCGCTCCTGCGTCGTGGCTTCGGACAGACGCGGCGGCTGGGCCGGACGCCGCTCGGGCCAGCTGATTAGCGGCGGCGTCTCGGCTGTTGGTGGGTGCTGTTGGTGATAAGGTCCGGCGGCCGGTAGCGCTGGCACGACGATCACGGGCATGAACAGTTCCACTGTTATCTCTGGCTGCACTCGCCGTGTCCTCTGTGCGTCGCCGGTAGGTTTTGTGGGTTACACGGGTGTTTGTTGTCCCGTGCGGTTTCCGCCGTCGGTGCAGCGGATTTATTTTCTGTTTGAATGTCGCCAAGGATCTTCGTGGGTCGCTTTCCACCGGAATTCTCTTCATATAACCATAGGTGGGCATCATTACTAAAAAATGTAACTTCGTTACTCGTTACTCCGTTACTCAAAAAAAGCCAGTCCGTTACTCGTTACTCCGTTACTCTGCCTTAAAAAGTAACGGAAGTTACCGTTACTCCGTTATTCCGTTACTTTTGAAATGCAGTGAAAACCAAGCGAACGCGTGTTTTAAGTCTTTTATTCTGCTTTGTGGTTGTAAAACGCATTCCATATACAAAGGAAAGAAACAAAAAGCGCTTACCCCAAACACTCCGCTAGCTGCCCATTGCCCTCACCAGCCGTTGTAGAGTCGGCGGCGCCGGGACAACAGCCGCGGCGGGTATTCTACCACTGTGTTAGCCACAATGTTCAAACCAACGAATTCCTGTTCATTGCCCGCGGCGCCGACGGAGCGGGAACAACCGGCGCTGGAGCGGACGCATGCAGAATGCGACAAACAGCGGACGTCTATCGACTGGGTTTGATCAACAATGCCTCTCGAAGTATCCGCCCTGAACATAATGGTCTCCGTTCAGAGCTCGTTTCGGTCTCGCAAACTTCTTGTTTTGTTTTGAAATTATGTGTGTGTATTAATTTGTGTACGTACGTGTGCGTTGAGGTAAGATTCCTGATACCCCTGACGTTTTTTTAATACCAAACGACGAAGGACTCAAAAAAAACATGACTGATATGGATTTTATTGTTGTGAAATAAAATACTAAAAAAAGGTGCTTTAGTAGCTCTTCAGCACCCTTGAAAAGACAAATTAGCTATAAAAACATGGTCATAAGTAAGATGCAACAAAGGATGCTAGCCGCTCACAAGTGGAACATTTTGGAACGATGACGTGACCTGACCTGACCCCTGTGAAAAGCCAAAATTGATATCAATGAACTCGCTATTGTCTTACGGTTCAGTATATGTCGCTCAAGTTCAGCTTTTCAGGGACACGGTATTGTGTCTATTTACCTAATTCCAAGGACGCGTTTTGACCTTTCATGGCGTCTGGTGGCCTCAAAATTGACCTGAGGTCAAAGCTCTTGAATGTTTTCGTCTCGGTTTGACAAAACCTTTCCGCCGGTGTTTTCCTTTCTTCCGTGCGATATATCGGAGCCGAGATCCTGGGAGGTGCGGAAATCCGCCCCCCCCCCCCTCCGGCCGGGCAAAGGGCATTCTGAGCCCGGCCGGAGACGGGTTAAAAACACTTCATTTAACCCTATTCCCTGGGGGGGGGGCAGATTCTGCTACCCGTGTCTTTTTGCTTGTCGCTCCCACACTGTTTGCCGCAGCGCCACAAGATTTTCTGGCATTTCATGGAATTGATAAACACGTGTTTTGTCAACATTTAAAAAAAAATCGGTCCCGAAGAGGCGGTTCCAAGCCCCCGTTCTCGGCCGTAATGTGCTGTACGTGAAGCTGCTAAGTTGTGCGGTTCACTGTCGTGACATTTTGAGTAGAAATAAAGATCACTGACTCATTTATATAGTCATACACATCCTAAACAATGCGTATACACACACATTTTCAGGCGAACGCACACCCAGGTACTGAAAAAATGGGGGAGCACACTGTTGTGCTTATGGTGCCCTCCCAATTTTGTTTACCTGGATCCACCTCTGCGCTACATATAAACTTAAACTGGCTTGCTAGTTGTACATCTGATGTTTATATCACCCAAAACAAACAAAAACAAAGGAAATTTCTTATTTCAAAAATCACCCTTCTTGACCTCCCTGGAACTGCGTATGGTTTTCTATTTTAAATTTCAGCTTTCGGTATATAAAAGACTTGGACATTCCAAGCTGAACCGTGTTATTCTCATGAAAATTAGTTGGTAAACACGGCCGCAGTGACCTTTCAAAAATCCCCAAATTTTGGAGTTTGTTTGCCCCACGCCCTATTTTCGCGATTTTTGAATTTCTGGGGTCCGGAATTGGAGATCTCGTTGAAACATATTAAATGGCATTCATCCCATCAACATTGGACGAATGAATCTCGAGATCTCTGGGAGGGCGGGGAGGGGGTAGAATTGGTAATCTTCACCTTTCGGCCAATGCATATTTTTCGAAGGTGCAAAAGTGGCAACGGCTCATATCATGTTTGAGTTTGGGTCCTCACTTCTGCGTCTACAAAAAATAATGTGTCAGCCGAAAGGTGTTTCGGCCAGTTGATATTTTCTTCGGGAACGCAGGAGTGGTAACTCGAATCGCATGGACAATGTAGCCTGTCCTCCAAGTTAAAAATGATTTAACCTAACCTAACCAAAACCTACTGTATGGTTGCAGGAATTGCCCTAGATGGGCATGTAAAACTAATTTTTTGTTAGGTTCAATTTGCCTGTTTTTTGGTTTGGTTAGCTCGTATCGGCTGAAGGGAAACATGTGTCAACTGAATCAGAATTCAAGAGTTACCTAACCAAGTCAGTTTACACACCCAGTAGGGGCCAGTGCTTAGAAAAATACCTGAATGGGCTAAATTGTTCACACAACTTGTGTTGCCACTTCCGCGTCCCCAAAAATTACGCGTAAGCGTCGGCCGAAAGGTAGATTACCGCAGATCTGCCCCCCAGGGTAATGTGAATCTCACTGCCTGCAGAGAATATGGTTAAGGCAAATAGTCCAAGCAATAGTCGACAAGCTTCATAATTATACTTCACTACTGACAACTTATTGTGGAATTTATAATCACCTGGAAATACCGTAAATAATGTTTCCTCTTGATATGTGCCATTAGCTTGAAAGGCTACTCTTGTGACCCTTAATTATAACCTCTTTCGGTCGGCACAGAACATACGTAAAAATGGCGTTTTTCCCCTCCTCCTTAAACTCAAAGCACGTTTCTGGATATGGCCATGGGTGACCCAGACCGGGCTCGTCCTCTGCCTCCGAAGCTGAGGCACCGTCGGACTCGGAGTCAAGGTTTTCGACCTCCAGTGGCGGCGTAAAGACGCCTTGATGGGACATTTTAGTGTCAGGTAGTTAAAATTTCAGGCCAGTCAAGAATCAATCACCACTCCATCGCCCCATGGACATCACAGATCCAAGGCCATGGCGGCCGTAATCATGTGCTCAACAGCCTTTAGTGATCTTGGCGGGGAACCGTGTGGCGGTGGTAAGCAATCCGTGACGGACTTGAGACAACATTGAAAACTGCTGTCAGCTGGCTGTTCCAGTATAAATGACAATAACTTTGATATCTTTTAGCCTGAAAAATGACGACTGGTTAATTTATCATTTTAAGTCATATCAAACTTACGCATAATTCAGTACTTTTGTCCCAAAAGAGACCAAAGTCAGCTGGCCTTTATACTGAACCATTGCTGCCAGCTTGCCGTCAACGTTTATCAGCTGACGAATATTGTCAACAAGTCTACGCCGCGATTGTCAGCTGAGTGCGCGCCCAGCCGCGCTTGTATCGCCGCACGCTATTGGGTGTTGGCTATTCAAGTAGCCAATGGGTGTGCCGATGCAAATAAAGCCGGGCGGTGTCTGTAAGGAGTTTAAAAAGTAACGGAGTAACGGAGTAACGGACCAAAAAGTAACGGAGTAACGGACCACAAAAGTAACTTCCGTTACTCAGTCCGTTACAGTAAAATAAAAGTAACGGGTCCGTTACTCCGTTACTCAAAAAAGTAACTTCGTTAGTAACGGAGTAACGGAGTAACGGACCAGTGCCCACCTATGCATATAACAACCGTCCTGGGTGGGTCTATGTGGTCTTTGTAGTCACGGCGTCGTGGGGAATTATGCCAGACTCCCTTATACACGTAGCCAGTATTTGCCTCTGAGGGGAGGCAAATATCAAATTCTGTCTTATGCCATTGTCAAATGACAAAATGTGGAGGAAAAGTAGCAGTTTTATGCAGTTCACCTCATATTCAACGCACAGGAAAAACACGTATTTGATTTTGCAGCATATACATCATCACTGTTCCGTATTCCTGCGAAATATGTAAATATCTTGCGTAGACCGCTTGGCTAAGTGGCATGGCCCCCATGCCCCTCCCCTCCCCCTCATTTGGTTACGTCCTTGGGCTGGAGTGATCATTCCCCCTGTCACTTCATCCGCATAATTCTTCCAAAGCTTCGTGACGTGTTCCGTACTTGTTTTAGGCTGCATTGGACCGCGTCCGCGTGATTTTCTGTTCTAACCGGCTTGCCCTCAGCTCTAGCTCTAGTTCTGCTGAGAATTCGCATTCTGCAATGCTGCATAAGCCATAAGCGGAGCATTTGGCCGCGACGCATCAGCCGAACCCTTTTGCCGGATGTTAGTTCGATTCAGTGTTGGATTGGTTTTTGGCAATTTTAGCGCCAATAACTAAGCCAGGATGTCAGTGCGCTTTGCCTCAGCGGGAGCCCACGTAATTTAAACGTGGAGCTTATAGCCGAGTTCGTTTGTCTCTGCCGAGGCTCTAGCTTTCAGACGAAGAAAGCGGGGTGGTCACCAGTGAGAAGGAAATATGTGCGGTACTAACCGGCCCCGAAATGGCAACTACTAGCTATAAATGGCGCGAATAAGAAGAGAGCTTGATAGTATTGGCGAATGGCGGTTTGGCGCTATGTTCTGTTGTCAGAGGTGTAGCTTTTCTTTGTGCGTATCTCTTTGTGGATGCGCGTGGAACCAGAAACCAGATGCATGCGCCGTCAGGACATGTTCGTGGGCGCGTAATTTTTCTTTCTTTCTTTTCTTTCTTTGCATAACTTTCATCACACTAAAAGGACCGTATATTTACAAAGAAAGCAGATATGCACATATATATATATACATATATATATATGTATATATATATATGTATACATATATATATATATGTATGTATGTGTGCGTGTGTACGTGCGTGGGCGCGTGCGTGCGTGCGTGCGTGTGTGTGTGTGTGCGTGTGTGTGTCCACTAGATGACCAAGAAAACGCTGCACATAGTCGCACCCATGTGTGCACCCATGGACCACTAATCGTTGTTATCTTTTCGAATTTTGCGGTTTTCTATTCCCCCCCGAAATAAAAAATCACTGATTCTCAGTATCTAAAAAAGCGGCCGAAATCCGGGGAGTTTTTTTTGGTTATCAGCGGAGTTATGGTTGCCAGGGCCCCTGCCGTGCAACAACCGAGGCGCCCGAGTGCACCCGCAAAGAATTTTGGAAAATCACTCGTCTGTTGTAAATGCTCCTCACTCGCCTTGGTAATCGTGGAAGGCAGTTACGTAGTGTCAGAATGCTGAGGGAGGAAATTAAGTGGTGGAACACATGAGACGCCGGCCATGTGTTGTGCCAGTGTTACCGGAAGTGGATATCGCGACACGTGCGCTAGGGATCCGGGCACGAAACGTTGAAGTAGCTGCATTAGCCGCTGACTGGTGCTGGGGACTGCTGTACAGTTTGAAATACTGCCGCGCAGTCTGAAATCCTACTGTGTCATCAGTGGAAGATGTTTGTGATTTGCAGAGACCATTAACTCTTGTAGTGAGCCCACAGCTGTGGTCGTTGGACTTGATTTCGCCGACGTGGAATACGCTGGCCGAGCGTCATCTCAGGTATTATCATGATTTTGTTTGTCACGTTTGTCACAGGTTTGCGCAGTAAAGTTCTGGAGACGGATCACTGCGTGATGTACTATGATCCTGAACCCCATATCGCGGGGACTGTGGAATGCCCCATTCATCATAGTGAGATGTTAGACTTGTTTCCTGGAATAAAATGATAACGCATCTGCACAGTAGTTGTGGAACTGGGAACAAGTTGCATTAGCTATCTGGCCAGGTCTGCAATGAAACAATCTTGTCTTCTTCCGATGGACGTGGATAGACGTCCTTCATGTCTTTTTTATGCCAGGTCGAGATTAGGTTCTAGCTGTAAACGTATGCGGCACCTGAGCCCAGCTTCATAAATGTAAAAAAGTTGGTAACCTAATATATAGGTTATGCTATATAATATAGTTTATTTCATATCTTATGACATTAAACATGTACCCAGTTTCATGAATACCCCGCACTTGTTTGAATACCCCGCGTTTGGTACTTGTGAAATTACCCCAGTAAAACGTTACTTTTGCTGTGCAATGTACGGAAGGACACATTTCTAGTTTCCTGACAGATAAACAGTACTCAGTCACGCTGGTCAAAAGTATCCATTTCAAGGCTGGAAACTATGCGACTAGAAGTTATGTAGTTTAAGCGCTGTAGCTTGAAGAACTTGATTTTATCATGACACACTGCGGTACCTAGAGACTACTGAAGCTTTGTATTTTCCCAGTTTGTTCACCATTTCTACTGGTTTAGCAGATCCATATTTTGTTATGCAACAATGCTAGTGGAAGCAAGGCCGAAGGAAAAACAAAGGATGGCGAGGGAAAGGCGCCTTTTTCTTCCCCAAATAGATCTGACCTTTGCTCTGCAGTGGATGTGGAGTTTAGTATTACGTGAAGGAGGAATAGACGTCGGCGTTTTTTTGTGTTGGGAAATGAAACCTGTTAAATCTGAGAGTGTGAATACTTCCAGTAACGTTATCTTTTGACCGCCATCTAAAGTTTACATGCACCCTGGCTCCATGGTCGTTTCAGTCCCGGAACAGGAGACCATTGTCTGACGGCGCCGCGGCTGTTTCAGCTCTGGAGCGGAAGATCTCGGTGCGTGCTGATCGTGAGGAACTAGTGAAGAAGGGTATACTGATGCCGGAGACCCCCACCACGCCCATGGGGCCGATTGGGGACGCCCCAGGTTGGTATAGTGGCGCCACCGTCGGAGGGTGCCGGACAAAGCGACTGGCGTGGCTCATGTCACTGCCTGTTGGGACTTAGGTCAAAGTTTGCGGGATGCTGGGATCATATATTGAAGTCTTTATTATTTCTGGTGGGCTGCTGTGAAACGTCATCATTCCCTTGGCATGGACCAGGAGAAGAGCTTAAGCAACCCATCTGGTGCTTTCTGTATTCACTGATGAAGCTCTGGTTCATAGTTCAAGACCTAGATGGCGGTCTAACTTTTTCTCTAGAAGTATGTTTCCCCGTGATTCTGGATGAGCAATTTGTTTAGTGAGGTCACGGGTAATGGGAAAAAGACAAAGTTTCTGGAAAAAAGGATTTGTAGCCATAAAATACCGGGCCGCATGGACATTATCTGCACATCTCTGGTGGCTCACTGGACGAATTTAGCCGCCATATGTGCTATTCACGACGAGCTCGTTGTTTGTTAGGCACCTTCTTCCCGCAGTGTATGCGAGTCGTTCGCCTCGACTAAAACGTGCAACACTTGAGAACACTGTCCTGCGCCAGTTGGTCGGCGTCGTTGCAAAGGAGCCGTCCCAACAACAAAGGGGCGTGTCTCCCCTCTCCCCCCCCCCCCGCCGCCGGGCTGGTGACGGGAGTACCTCGACCAGTATTGATCCGACCGTGGTGTGGCCGCTGCCGCCCCGGCCGACGGCCCAGGCCGAACGTTTTTCGCTCGGCTCGATACAGCAACAGCAGTCGGCGGGGGACTGACGCCGCACCCAGCGAGATGAAGAAGCCGGACCCGGCTGGATACAGAGGCCAGGCCCGAGGCGATTCAGAGCCAGGATCAGGGGAGATACAGAGTCAGGACCCGGGGCGATGCAGAGTCGGGACTCGGGGAGATGTACTGCCAGGACCCGAGAAAATGCGGAGCCAGCAGGCGAGAGATACCCGGGAGATATAGAAGAAGGACCTTGGAAAATGCAGAATCAGGACCCGGGAGATTCATGGCCAGGACTCGGGGAGATACAGCAGAGTCGCTAGCGGTTGCTGCCCGTAGGAGGACGGACGGACCTCTGGATGCAGGCAGACTCGTCTCGTCACAGAAGCCTGTGAGGTCTCAGCTTGGTCGTGCTTTGTCCGATCGCCGGGCAGTCTGTGCTGTTCGTCCGGTGTCAGGGCGGTTCGTGCTGCCTGTCCCAGCTAACGGACCCGGCGGCTGGCCCGTCCCCGGTATGTCCCATCAAATCACACGAGTTCCCCGAAGTACCATCGTCCCATCACGTCGGCCGGTGTAAGAGCGCTCTCTGGCGATCGTGATGCATTCGCTCAGGGTCAACCCATGTCTGTCTTCTCCGCTGAGGGAGCTCTGTCCGGCTGCTCTGCTGAGGGAGCTCTGTCCGGCTGTTCTGCTGAGGGAGCTCTGTCCGGCTGCTCTGCTGAGGGAGCTCTGTCCGGCTGTTCTGCTGAGGGAGCTCTGTCCGGCTGCTCTTCTGAGGGAGCTCTGTCCGGCTGCTCTGCTGAGGAAGCTCTGTCCGGCTGTTCTGCTGAGGGAGTTCTGTCCGGCTGCCCTACTGAGGGAGCTCTGCCCGACTGCTGTACTGAGGGAGCTCTGTCCGGCTGCTCTGCTGAGGGAGCTCTGCCCGGCTGCTCTTCTGAGGGAGACAGAACGACGCTGGCTATGGGTGTGTGACCTCGGGTCGGGCGTCATGTGGCCCGTGTCTGTTCGCTGTTGTGCCGACATTTACCGCTGAATTCAACTGCAGCAGAGACTAGAGCCGGTCGAAAATTCTTCTGAGTCAAAGATTCCTGCCTGGCGGCTGTTCTGTCGTGCCACGTGGTGTTTGCAGGCGGTTCTGTCCGTGGCGGTGGATGCAGGCAGTTCTGCAGTGTTGGAGATGAGTCTGTCGTCTGCTCCGCCATGTCAGATACGAGGATCTGTATCAGTTCCGTTGTATCCGAAATGAAAGGTTGTCGCCGGTTCCGCTGTGTCAAGGACAGGATTAGAATAACCGGCAGTTTTTCTGTGTCGGAGATGAGAGTTTGCTGAAGTTGCTGCCGGGTCGGAAACAGTTACTTGTAAGTCGAACCGGTGACCAGTGTGGTGTGCAGTGGAGCTGGACCAGCGACCAGTGTGCTGTGCAGTTATATTGGAGTGAGCAGCATGCCATGGGGTTAGGCCGGACCAGGAAGTTTTGAGCTACACTGTGCCATTACAGTGGCTCTGTGAGCTGTGAGGTGTGTTGAGCCGTTCGATCGAGTCAGCAAGCTATGTACTGTGCTGTGACGTTCGGTCGAGTCAGCAAGCTATGAAATGTGCTGTGCCATTAGGCCGCACTGGTAAGCTGTGAGCCGTACTATGCCACTAGGCCGCACCGTTAAGCTGTGAACCTTACTGTGTACGGTACCAGTAGGCTTGACCAGTAAGCTGTGAGGTGTGCTTTGCCATGAGGTCGGACCAGCAGGCTATGAGTTTGCTGAGCCATTAGGCCGAACAAATAGGCTGTGAGCTGTACTGTGGCATTTGGCCAGCTGTGAGTCGTGCTGTACGGTTATGCCTCATTGGTAAGCTGTGGGCCGTCGTCCGCACCAGCTGCGCGCCTGCACGGTCTCCAGGAGCGTCCGACTCGGCGTGACGGTGGTCTTGCGATATTGGCTGGTCGGCTGGTCGCGCGGCGATGGTGCGGCCTTCGGAGTGCCCAGAAACGGCCGCCGGAACTGGCGGGCCGACGGACCGGCCGAGCACCAGCCTATCCAGCTTCCATGTGTCCAACATCCAGCGTAGCCCTACCTACCGACCGGCCCCGACTGGTGGCCGTCTGCCTGAAGGCCGTCCGGAGTACAGAGTCTGCTGCCAGCATTCCGACGAGACTGAAACGCCCTGTCTCAGCTGGTCGCTGTGACCGGCGGCACTCCTATCCGACCAGCGGAACGTCGGCACTGTGCTTTATTCAGGATCACATGGTCCCACATTTACGGACCGGCAACATCAGGCAGTCTCCTGTGACGAGTTTCGGACAGCCCAGCATGTTCTCGCACAGTGAACTGTCAGAGGCAGTGTCCGTTGGTTCTCTGTCGGAGACAGTGTCCGGCGGTTCTCTGTCGGAGACGGTATCCGGCGGTTCTCCGTCAGAGGCGGTATCCGGTGGTGCTCTGCGGAGACTGACATGGTTCTCTGTCAGGCGGTATCCGGCGGTGCTCTGCGGAGACGTTGTCCGATGGTCTGTCAGAGGCGGTATCCGGTGGTGCTGTGCGGAGACGGTGTCCGGCGGTTCTCTGTCAGAGGCGGTATCCGGCGGTGCTCTGCGGAGACGTTGTCCGATGGTTCTCTGTCGGATTACAGAGCGGACGGCTGCCGACCCAGGGGAGCCGGGTGCCTCTGCCAACTCATGTCTGGCGAGGATGGGTCACGACGCAGCCGTTTGGTCCGCCTCCGACCGGGGTCGCTGAGTCCGCTGACTTGGGCTCGACCGACGCTTGATCGCCCGGTGGTCCAGCCCGTGCCAGGCCGACCGCAGTCTGAGGCTCTCCGCTTACCTGTGCCAGCGCTGACCGGAAATGGGGTCGTTACGGTTTTGGCTGGCCAAAGGAAGCGTCCCAGTACGACCGAGTGGACTGGGCCTGGCTGACGCGGCGCGCTGGTGCCGAAGGTCCGAAGAAAACGCCGCTCGTTGTGGTGGCTGGCAGAGATCAACGGCGTAAGTGATCGCGGCGTGTGCTCAGGCCCCTGTCGGGCTGTTGCATATCTAAGCTCGGCCCGAGCAATGTCCTCTGCTGTGTCGGTGTGTCTGGTCTGTGTCGTCCCTCAGTCGACCGCTGTGCCAGTGTGTCCGGTCTGTGCTAGTGTATTCGGTCTCTGGTCCAGTGTGTCCGGTCTGTGCTAGTGTATTCGGTCTTTGGTCCAGTGTGTCCGGTCTGTTCTAGTGTATTCGGTCTCTGATCTGGTCTGTGTCGTCCCTCAGTCGACCGCTGTGCCAGTGTGTCCGGTCTGTGCTAGTGTGTTCGGTCTGTGCTGGTGTGTCCGATCTATGCCATTATGTCTGGTCTGTGCCGGTATGTCCGGTCTGTGCCAGTGTGCCCGGTCTGTGTTGGTGTGTGCTGTACCAGTGTGTACGGCCGATATCGCCCTGCAACCGACTTCGGTTGATCGGTGGCTGTGGCTTCGCGCTGTATTGACATTCAGCCTGCCTCGGTCGGTCGGTGGCTGTGGCTCGGCGCTGTTTTGACATTCAGCCTGCCTCGGTTGGTCGGTGGCTGTGGCTCGGCACTGTATTGACATTCAGCCGGCTTCGGTCGGTGGGTGGCTGTGGCTCGACGCCGTATTGACATTCAGCCGGCTTCGGTCGGTCGGTGGCTGTGGCTCGGCGCTGTATTGACATTCAGCCGACCGTGGCTCGGCCGACGTTCGGCGGCGGCGTCGGCAGCGCCGGCCCTGCGGAGATGGCTCCCCGGGGACGGCGGCCGCTGCCCGGCCGGCCGCGGCTGGGAACGGCCACGCCACGCTGGCCGCCCGGCCGTCCGCGTGGCTCGCGACTGGTGGCCGCTCTGGGCGCCGTCCGGCCACGGGTACGTCCACTGCCGCGATGGAAGGTGACGTCACCAGGCGTCCGGAGGGTGAAGCACTTACGGCAGAGACTACGGGACCGGCTAGTCGCGGTGGCGTTTGGAGCAGTCTGAACGGTTACTGGGCAGTATTGCGAGTGGTAACGATACCTGACGTCCTGTTCCTTTTCGTTCCATTCGCAGTTTCTCTCGGCAGTCTGGATGTGTTTGTATACAGACATACAGGTGTAACCTCAGCTGAGAATGTCCGAGCATTGCAAGTTGTACTGCTCACCTGGGTCGAGGCAATACCAGAGGTGTTCAAAAACCCCATTCATTTGCCCTTATTATCACCAGGTCGGAGGCGTAGCAACAATACAATCCACATAGTACCATTAAACATTGCTAAATCTGCCGAGACATTCAGTGTGGGAGGGCTTACTGTGTCCAAGATGCTTACGGGGAATCCTGAGACAGTAACGAGCAGTTTCGAGGGCTATCTCACGTCTTCTCTGGGAGCTGCCTAATTCCTGTCGTAAAAGAGGGCCTAATTCAGACGCCATCGCGCCAGAATCGATCAGCATCAAGTCACTGCTGAACCCCTGTCAGTCGATTCGGAGGCTTTTCATGCCTTTTGTTTTCACATGCACCCGAAAGTTTTCTCCCGTGGTCTTAAAAAGTCAACTCCTGATCTGTTGGTGGCTGGTTGTCCAGGAACGTCCGGTAAAGAAAGCTTCCTCCGAGACGACTAGCGGGGGTTCAGAAGAAATCCGATGTTGATCGACCCTGACGCGGTGGGTTCTGAATTAGGCCCTACAATTTACGATAGGAATTAGACAGCTCCCAGTGAAGATGTGAGATAGCCCCTGAACCTGTTCGTCGCTATCTGAGGATCCTCCGTAAGCATTTTGGACACTGTAAGCCCTCCCACACCGAATATGTCGGCAGATTCAGCTGAGGGTTTAGTGGTACTAAGTGGATTGCGTTGATTTAGCGGTTATCATGACAGGGGAATTGGGTTTTTAGTGTGTGATATCGCCTTGATCCAGGTGAGCGGTACGACTTGCAATGTTCAGACATTTCAGCTGAGATCTATTTGCCTGCGAGGCGACCGGTCCGGCCCCCGTGGCCAGTGCTCTGGTGGACCGTCCTCTGGTGGACGGCGCGCCAGCACACCTGACGCGGATCAGCCGAGCATGCCGTCGCCGCCACCGCCAGCCAGGAGACGGCGAACGACCCAAAACGGCCGTATGGCGGCGGCTGCCTCTTTCATCGGGGAGAACGGATCGCGAGGTGTGTCGGTGCCAGGCGGCTGACGGCTGGCCGCTGTCTGCCGGTGCCCTGTGACGGGCTACCCGGCCGCGGCAGGACGGCGCGGCGTCAGACGTCCTGTCAGGTGGCCAAGACGGCGGAGAGGTCTCTCAGGCGGCGGCGTGGTCTGGACGGAGACGGCGGAGTGGTCTGGACGGAGACGGCGGGGTGGTCTGGACGGAGACGGCGGGGTGGTCTGGATGGAGACGGCGGAGTGGTCCATACGGAGACGGCGGGGTGGTCCATGGACGGAGACGGCGGGGTGGTCTGGACGGAGACGACGGAGTGGTCTGGACGGAGACGGCGGAGTGGTCTGGACGGAGGCGGCGGGGTGGTCTGGACAGAGACGGCGGGGTGGTCTGGACGGAGACGGCGGAGTGGTCTGGACGGAGACGGCGGAGTGGTCTGGACGGAGGCGGCGGGATGGTGCGGAGGGAGACGGCGGGGTGGTCCAGACGGAGACGGTGAGCCTCCGTTGCGCCATCTGTTTTGCACTGGTACGCGTACTCGTCGCCACGCATTGAACGGTGCGCGAGCTCGTTCCCCGGTCTGGGCGACGTGTTTGGATACCGCTGGCGCTGCTTTGGACCGTGTGTAAGCGCGGCCCGCGGAGCCTGTTGTAACGCTGCTCGTCGAGACGGCGGCGGTCCGGGACGGTGGGAGCCCGCAGCACTGTTCCAGTATCGCACATGGTCTTTGTTGCACCGCCGCAGCATCGGAATGCACGTTTCATGCTCTGGGAATCAGGCGCAGAGTGACCTGCTGGCCGCCTTTGGTGGGGAGTCTTGGACGGCGTCCCGGCTGGGCGGCCGCAGTACAGCCGGCGTGCGCCCCGCTAAACGGCCCTGTGGTCCCGTGGTGCCGGCCGGCAGTCGAACGCCGCCGTTCCACAGGCCACAGAACTCCATAGAAGCAAAAACTCGACACCATGGCCGCCACCGACGTCGGAAACTCCTAGCGTCGGCGTCAGCGTCGTGCAGGGACGCCAGCCTCTGCCAGACGTCAGGATCCGTGCTGGATGGCGGGATGGCTCATGACTGTAGCTGTCTGCGAGAGTAGGACCGGTTTGTTACACTACTTTGTCCAGGCCCAGGCAGTTGTTCGGCCTTCTCGACCGATAACAGATGCCTGAGCGCGGATGGTCGTAGGACAAGCATGGCAACATCGCAACAAAATATAAACAATGAGAAGTGAATTATTAGGACAGGGTTGAAATACTGGTCATCTGCAGAGAACGGAATGGCTGCATATTACCCGGAAACTGGATGTTAAACTCTGGTAGCAGTGCTTACCAAGATTAATCGAGGTATTGAGGTGGCGGCGTATCATCGTGAAACATGCAGAGTCGCTTTATGGTTGCAGTTCATGAATTTCCATTTAATTTCTACGGAATTCTTGGGACCCTAACTTCCATAATACTCAGTATGATGGACGAGCAGGGATTGGTCATGGCATAACGCCATGAGCTACACGTTTGCCAAATTGTGCGTGATTTATGCGGGACGTTCCGTGAAAATGTCGTCAATATTCTGCGAGAGAAGACCCAGCAGGCTAGACAGTCCAGCCCTTCGGTGCATAATATTGTGTGCTGCGTCGTCAACGAATATTCAACTTGCGCCCAACTGCCAGTCGGCGCATGCACACCAGACTGGGAGGGGAGAGGAGAGGGCGGTTGACCGTCCCCCTGTAACTCACGAACAGTTGGTTGCACGACAAAAATAAGCGTTGGAAATTTCGTCCTTATGTTTGGATACTACGTAAGCCACTTACGCCGTATGTGTTGTCTCAGCCGACTTCATGAAACGGAAGACTTCATGAAACCGAGATGGGCGCCGAATGACCCTGCAGTCGGTGCGCCCCGAAGCCCCAATAACCAACCAACCAATGAAACCGAGAAACCGCCTAGATCTCAGGGACTGCGATCAATAAAGCTTAGGTAAAGACATCAAAGAAGAGGCAAAGTCCGCAGATGCCGATACACATATGATTTCTCTGATTTGTTTAATATGTACGTGGGAACACTGAGTTACACACAGTGATATTCGCGCTGCTGTACGGCGGGCGCAGATGCCGAACGCGGGACGACATTAACGGGAACTAATTTTATCGTTCCTTAATTTTGGCAACAGAAGCCTTACGGCGTAGTACGTATGGATCCTAGTGGTTCGTGTTATGGTTTCCCGTACTTAAATTTTGAAACGATTAAGTGGTTATTAATCTGCACAACTGACTGAGTTTATTCGCGAAGGCTTGTTTATAACTAAAATACTCATTTTGTCCGAACCTTTTGAACTTTTTGGTATCATTGGCAACTGTGAGGGCCAATTCTGTCTTTATCTATTCGTTCCAGGTCGTTTTGGTTGTTGTGTATTCGTTCCAAGTCATTCATTGCCGATTTTGACTGCGATGTATTTTGGCTCATAACAGTTATTTGTGACCTGACGTCATGTCAATGTTTGGAGGTCATTGATACCTTCCCAATGACGGCCATTGGAAGTCTGCATCACATTACGCCCAGAATGTTGTAAAAAATCCGCCATTTTTTCAGTCAGAGTCAAACAGCAGAAAGTCCGACAAAACGACGACATGCGAAAATAGGGTTAACCGTACGTCAATGACCCGAAAGTTTTCGGAAAATATGAGAGAGAAGTTTGTTGCATTTTTCAAGATCTCTGATCCCTGCAACTTAAATCGCGATATCATAGTTCCTGAAGGCGTTACATGGCGCTAAACGTTTTTGGACATATGTCCACTTGACCTGACCTAGGTCAGATACCTGACTTAACCTGAGAGCAAATTTTCGACGCAGTATATAAAAATGATGAAGCAAAAGGTACACAATGTGTCGTGGCGCTGCGTTCGTTCATTCTCTCGCAGTCTTGGAAAAACCTTAGGGAGTTCAACCCCCCTCCCTGGGGGCCGGGTTAAGCCTGTACCGACGGATTTTTGCCGTGATGATTTTTTCCGTGATTTGTTTTCTGTGGCGCTGTAATGAGCACCACACCCTCTGACGGCATCGCAACACATCACGATGCCACACCACAGTGGTGTATGTCCCGTCACCGGCTCGTGTTGAGCGCCACGCTCTCTGAGCAGTGGTGTCGGCCTGGAACAGCGGACGCGCCGGCCGTGGTGAGCTGTAATTGGGACAACGAGTGGCGTGCGGAGGCCTGGAAGCCATCGGGAGGGTCCTCGCCGGGTGTCTGTCGGGTGAAAGGGTGGAGCCGGAGTCCGGAATGGATCCGCATCTTCAGAGTCGCAACGGAACGTGTTCTTCATGCGTGAAGAACCAGGTATAGTTCAAGTGCACATTGGACGGGGGGGATTACTGATATGTGAAGGGCTCAAAAAAAGTTATCGATTGTCGCCGACCGGATAAAAATTTTGTAAGTTGGTCGCCAACCGGAGGGGAGTGATGGACTCTCGTTATTTTTAAAGGGGCATGACCGTGCTAAATGTAACACCCAAGGAAACAAAAACTCTTCATAGTTTGAGGAATCTTATACACATATTACGACGTCTGGTTACAAAACGTTTTCATGCCTTTGAAAACTACCGCGCATAATTTGTATTATTTTTATACGTCTATCAATTTCCGACGTCCGATCTTGTCTGCCGATATGGAGATCAAACATGGTAAACCTGTCAGCTTTACCACCCGCATACTGTCACCCTTATACATTTCCGACGGAAGAAATCACACCCAGAAGTATCGTGAACATTCATAATTCTACGGTGCGTTCCATGCTTCTGCACGACCCGATACATTGCTTTCCAAGCAGTACGCAATGCCGTCATGCTGCCGGCTCCAGGCCTCCTGTCTCTGAACCTTTCTCTGAAAGGACTGTGTTAAATGCGTGGGGGCTGGTCGCAGGGAAAGCTTCTGTTTATGGCGTGTTTAAATAAGTGACTCGTTTGTGACCTCGTTTGTTTCGCAACGGCCAGCCGGATATGCCTCCGAAGATTTTGAACCTGATTTTGTGCCGTCCGCTTTGACGCGGGACCACACGTTGTAATTGCTGGAGGTAAACACCCAAGGGATGTCAAAAAGGTCCATTCTGACCTACTCGGCGGCCTGCAGATTACCAATGATTTGTATGCAGCTGTGACCTGCTCTTATCCATCCGGCCGGCCGCTCGCAGCGCTAGCGACTCGGGCTGTGATGTTAGCCCTATATGGGCGCGTTTGTCAGTCATGCAAATATCACGTTCTCTGCGGTCCTGTTTATTTATCTTTAAATGTTTTCTTTTGCCTATGCCCTCAGCCCCCCTCCTCCTGTTGCATGGCTCATTATCTTTAAGTTTGATCAAAAATCGTCATTCGTATGATGCATCCTGAGGATTTCGCGATTTATGAGCTGTGAACAAGGTATTTTCCTATATCTTCAGTATGGGGGAATTTCTTCTTCGTCCTTCAGGTTGTCTGACGCAGGACATATCCATCAGAAGCCTTTACCCATGGGTGGAACTTGCAACCCGGTAATTTTTCTAGCAGACAGGCGGAATTTATCTTTGATTTGACTTCGGCATCCCGGTGGGAATAAGCAAAATGCATTGCCACACACAGCATTGTGTCCGGAGAGGTTCGTCGTTCCTTTACTAGATGTTGCTTGTCTGTCTGTCGTGCCCAAGTTATGTCACGTGGCCATGGGCGCGTCCAGGGAATATCATGTGCTGCGGAATGCGTCCGTTATCGCATTCTGAGCCCATTATCAGATGTGCTGTGTCTCAATCTCCCCATCGCAACGACGGGCTTCGCCAATGGGAGGTGAGGACCAGGAGACCACGATCCTTTCGCCCCCCCCCCCACTCTTGGCGGCAGTTGGCGGCTGGCGACGTTGAGAAAGTCACATTTTGGGGATGTTAGGCTGTCGGGCCCAGTAGGGCCCTCGGTTCGCTCCCCCCCCCCATCATTTACACAAAAAATCACCCTTGGCCTCAGGTCACGCAACGCAGTCATATTTGGATGCATGATGAGAGCAGATGCGCCGGGCAAAACTGGCCGTTTCAGTAAATATAGCATTAGACAAAGCTAAAATGTGGCTTTCTCTGCGTACTTGCGAAGACACGAGGTACTGAGGAAGGGAATCGGGTGCGTCCCGACTGTGTCGGTCACATGCACGCACCTATTTGTTGCGGGAAAATCGCGCCAGAGTGCGTTAATCAAGCAGTGCGCCAGCGTTCATCAAACAACTCGCCAGCGTCGTCCAAGTTCGGACCGGCCCCCGTGGTGCGGAGAAGGGGACGGAGAGACAGGTGGCTGGGTGGGCCAGCCGGCGACTCCACGCTGTCTACGGAGACCGCGCTGCACGTGAACAGCTTCCGGTGGAACACGTCGTCGTCCACGAGCTCATTGAACACGGTCATGCAGCGCTCCAACTCATTCCGTCGGTTATCTAGAAATCATTCGGGAAGGGTAATGCTTCGCGAAGATGTAGACGATATCTTATATATGACACGATATCATATTCTGTGTGCTTTACATTGGAATGCAGGACAACATTTCAGGTGCCAAGCCTGCCCATTAAGACCTGGCCTTCTGACTCATTACCTGAAAGCACTCGGTACCCCAAGTACAATTGTGGAAAGAAGTCATCCATCTTGTCTAGGGGGAAAGCTACAGACGGTCGAAACAAATGTTGTCTGTGGGGTGTTTCCCGCGATTTGCTCTGAAATTGGCACAACAAACATCGACCCATGCCCATCAATCTGGCAGAAGAAACCCTGAGGGTCACTGACTTCTAGGGGTCAAAACCTTCTACGAATGATCCAAAACGGGTTGTGCAGCTCAAACGACATGCATAGGCCGAACCTATTGGGCGGTCCCTATGGTTTTCTTCAAAGTTGGTACATCGAACCATCGACCCATGCCCATCAATCTCGCTGAAGAACCCTGCGGTCCATTGAGTTTTACGGGGCCAGAACCCCCAATGAAACATCTAAAATGTTTTTTTGTAGCTCAAATAACCATACACATAGGCCGAGTTGCATAGCAAATGAAAGCACTTGTTAACACGAATACAACAGTGTAAGGAAAACCCACCTTGCTTGTCAATGGGAAAGTTATATACAGTCGAAAAAATACGTTTGTTGGACGGCCCCTACGATTTTCTTCAAAACTGGCACAAAGAACCATTGACCTATGCCCATCATTCTGATTCTGAAGAAACCCTGTGGGCCTATGAGTTGGCCTATGCGTGCCGTTAGCTGAGGTACAAACCCCGTTTGGTATGCTCCTCAAGGGTTTTTTGACTCCCTGGATTTCAATGGCCCATAGTGTTTCTTTAACCATATTGACGGACATGAATCGATAACTCGACGATCCTATTTTAAAGAAAGTTGTGGGGGTCGCCCAATCGACGTGGCTTTTTCGATCGTCTGTAACTGTCCCGACAGACAAAAAAGATGGCTTTCTCTGCGCGGTTGTATATGGGTTAACAAATGCTTTCATTTGATATCCAGCTCATGCTAGCCGTGTGGTTATTTGAGGTACGAAACCCGTTTTGGGTGTTTCGCGGGGTTATTATCCCCCGTGAACTCAATGGCCCATAGGGGTTTTCCAGCCAGATTGATGGCCATGGGTTGGTGGTTCGAAGTGCTAGTTTTGACGAAAATCGTAGGGTGCACCCCGTGGGCATGATTTTTTTGATTGTCTATAACTTTTCCCGTGGAGAAAGTAAATCGGTTTTCCTTGCACGATTATATATGGGTTAACAAGTGTTTTCATTTGGTTTGCGACTCGGCCTATGCGTATGGTTATTTGGTCCACAAAACCCGTTTTGGATGGGGCTTTTTTACCGAGGGGTTTTGCCCCCCCCCCCCTAGAATGCAATGGCCCATAGGATTTCTTCAGTCAGATTGACGGACATGGGTCGAAGGTTCGATGTGCCAGTTTTGAAGAAAATCGTACGGGCCGCCCCAGAGACTTGATTTTTTATTGTCTACCACTTTACACCTAGACAAGCAAGGGGTTTTTCTTTCTACAGTAGTTGCATTTGAGTTAACGAGTACTTTCATTTGATATGCAGCGCGGCTTGTGCGTTTCGTTATTTGAGCTACAAACCCGTTTTAGATGTTTCCTAGGAGGTTTTAGCCACCTTGGACCAGGCACGTAGCCAGAATTTTCCTCGGGGAGGGCAAATGCCAAATTTTGTCATATGCCACAGGCATATGACTCAACTTATACGAAAAGGCAGTAATTTTAGGCAACGTATATCATATTTAGTGCACAGGAAAACATATAATGTTTGTTTTTGCAATATATGTATATAATCACTATTACGTATTCTTGCGAAATCGCCATGTATCTAGTGTAGACCGCTTATAGGCCATGGCCCCCATGCCCCCCCCGGCTACGTCCCCGTCTTGGACCCATACGGTTTTTTCAGCCAGATTAATAACCAATGGTTGATGACTCGATAAGCCAGTTTTGAAGAAAATCGCAGGGGCCGTCCCATAGGCATGGTTTTTTTTCGATCGTCTTTTACTTTTTGCACAGACAAGATAGGCGGTTTTTCTTTCTACGGTTGAATTTGGGTTAACTGGTGCTTTCATTTGATATGCAACAGGGCGTATGCGTGTCGTTATTTGAGCTACAAAACCCGTTTTACATGTTTTCTAGGGGGTTGTGGCCCCTCGCAATTAAATGGCTCATTGGTGTTCTTGAGCCAGATTGATGCGCATGGTTCGATGGTTCGGTGTGCCAGTTTTGAAGAAAATCATAGGGAACGCCCAACTGACATTTTTTTTCGATCGTCTATGACTTTTCCCCCAGACAAGATAAATGGCTTTTCTTTTCACGGTTGCATTTGGGATAACGAGTGCTTTCAGGTGATGTGTCGCATTGCCAGAGTTCTCATGTCCTAGGGGAGATATCGAACCGTAAAGCGAATTCCTACCGAATCTGGGCCGAATATGAGCTGTCTTCCACTACATGCGATTCAGTTTGGTGCATCGGCAGACGACCGACTGACGCCTGACGGGACACATGACTTGACACCAGACTGGTGGGCTTCCAGCTACGAAACTAATGGGCAAGCCTGAATGATGCGTCGAAAAAGAAGCCAGAAAACAGATTTCGGTGCCGTCGACAGCGGTTACCATTCGTGGAGATAATGGCGGCGTGAAAGCAGAGCCATGCGGTAGAAATGGTGCGTGTATGGTGCCGCGTGGACTGTTTTTTTTTCGTGAGTGTTGGTCATTGTTGGGGGGAGGCGGTTGACCGGATAATATGCAAGCCATTTACGCCCTTTATATGTTTTCTCATAGCCGACTATATGAGACCGGGGAACGGCCTGAATCTCAAGGGCTGTGATTAATCAAGTCTTAAGTGATTAATCAAGTAAAGGCGCCAACGAATACGTAAAAGGCCGCAGATGCCGAGACATGTCATTTCTCGAATTTGTTTAGTATTTACGTGGAAGCGTTAAGTTAAAGACACAGATTTTCGCGCCACTGCACTGCGGGCTCCGGTGCCGAACACGGGATGGGATTAACGGGAACTAATCTTAGTGTCCCGCGGTTTCGGTAACATACGTGTTTTCATGTCGTTTCTTGGTGCTACTGGTTCTTGCAATTGTTTCCCGTGCTTATTTTTTCAATTTAGCTGTTATCAGTCTACACGATTGGCTGAACTTTACTCGCAAAAGCCTGCTTATTTCTAACACGTGCAGTATTTTTTAAACGTTTTGAATTTCTTGGTATCATTGACAGGTATGCCGTTTTCTATGCCATTTTTTGGCAACATCCCGAACGCGGTCGGCTGCTTGGAATGGCCAGTGGCCGATTTCGGTGTCGGACCTGTGCGGGCGTGCGTGAGAACATCTGGGGAATATGCACCGGGATATGCAAACGATATCAAAACACAAAACTAGTTATGCCCTGAGACTTATCTCCTCAGATCCCCACTCTACCTCGCGCCTTGCAAAACGATTAAGCGAGTTGCAATATGCATTGTAGTATAGTTATTTGCTCGCCATATGTCTCTAACGAATATTGCATCAGATCCATAGATTACTTCATGGACATCATAAGATCTGGAAAGCCTGAAGGTTTTCTAGCGTCCTGTGCTGGGGAACGTCTGTTTTCAGATGTCCGGCTAGACGCGACTTTATCCTTGATAATAACCAGAGTTTATAGGCATCTTCCTTTGCCTCCCCTCGGACTTTTTCCGTCTGTTCTCCAAAAATCGTTATTGTCTTGCAGTATAGAGGCCACGTTTCATGGTTGTGAAGGACTTGTACAGCCATGGGTTCCCCTGGGACCCCTTCGGAGGTTCTGGACGATTTTGACAATTGACGACCAGCACTCACTGTCGATACGTACACAGCTTTGTTGGCATAAGGGATGAAGACGACTTAGAAATTTTGCGGAAATCTTTTGAAGAGAAGTCTGCTCTAAAATTTGCCAATGAATTGCGTTATTTAAAAAAAAATGAATTGGTGTTAATATCACTTAATTCATCAAATCGGGGATATTACTGATTGGGTGACATATGATTGATATGAGGTAACATATGACAAGGAATTTATGTCATGGTCTCAGGCTTGTTCCTGATTCATCTGGAGTGAATCGAATCATTATGTTATTTCCAAAGCGGAGAATTTATTCTGATCCGGATTCAGTGCATGTCTAAAAAAGTGAATCGATTCCATTCAGGTCCAGAATCTTAATCGTAAGTAAATCGGACCAGTTTCATTGAAGACAAATAACTCATTGATGTTAAAAACGTAAAGAAATGCAACTCGTGTAATTTGTCATTGTGCTCTGTGAACTTTGGGTGAACCACTTCACGGTTCATTCTTCGGACAAGTATGCGATTCAGTTCTGATTCTGATTCGCTGGGGATTTTAACTGAGTCGATTCAGATTCTCATTTGCGACAGAAGTGCTAAATTCCCGGATCGATTCAGTATTGATTCGACTCGATTCAGAGTCAGTCATATGGACGTTTAATTTGATACGGAATTTTCAGGACATCTGTCTATAGAAAGACAACGTGCCAAAGGTTACCCTCGAAGACCGACAGTAAATGTCCTGATCGTCATAGGGTCTCATTAGGGCACTCATTGGATGTGCATTTACCCATTCCCATGACTGGACAACACTTGAAACAGGACTGAAAAGGGCCAGACATTTTAGTGAACAATGGTTAGTCATGGATAACATACATCTGGACAGGAAACTTACGGACTTCGTCATTGCTGTCAGCGACCGTACCGGCCACCTAGCGGTAAGAACATGAACCATTTGTCGCACGGATCATTTGTCTCAGACGTTTGTCTTATAACTATTGGCCCCACGGTCTGCAGTAACCGTGGAAACATCATGCGTAGGGATTCTCTAAATAAACTTCGGGAGGTACCTTCAAGCTTTCACACGTTACCATGATGACAGGAAGTTTCCTAGGAACATTTGTTGACTTGAGTTAGACTGGGGATTATTAACATTCCCATAAAAATCCATGTTTTACTAATTTTCGTTAACCCGCCCCGGACTGGGAAGGGGCGGTTGGCCGCCCCCCCCCCCCCCCCACCCCGAGGTCTTCCCAAGATTGCGAGAGAACGAATGGATGCAGCGCTACAAAAATTTGTGTATATTTTGCTTGGTCATTTTTACACCTTGTGTTAAAGTTTTGATCTCAGGTCAGGCCAGGTGTCTGACTTAGGTCAGGTCAAGTGGACGTATGTCTAAAAAAGTTCAGCAACTTTTTCGGAAAACATGATATTGCGAAAAACTTTCGGGGATTAGATATCTTGGTAGATACAAGAAATATCCTTCCTCGGATTTTTTGGAATTTTCCTGGTCATCGACCTAAGGTCAGCCCCATTTTTGAGACATGTCGTCGTTTCGTTCGGAATTTGAGATGATTTTTTGTAACATTTTTAGTGTGGGGTGATGCAGACGCCCGTTTATTGTAAATGGACGAAGAATCAATGATTCTCAGCCATTAGCGTGAGGTCAGGTCACGAATAGTTGTTATGAGCCAAAATGCACCGCCGTCAAAATCGGCGATAAGTTACTCAAAACGCACTGAAAATGGCAGAACTGGCTCACACAGTTTTAGGTATTACCAAGAAGTTCAAAACGTTTCGAAAAATTGCATATTTTAGAAATAGACAGACATTCGCGAATAAAGCTCCGTAAATTGTGTGAACTGATAAATACTGAATATTTCCAAAATTTAAGCATGACAAACCATCACAAGAACCGTTAAGATAAATAAATATTGCATTAAAGAGCCTGTGTCGCTAAAATGGAGAAACGCTAAAATTAGTTTCCATTATACCGCGTTCGGCTACGGCGCCCGCCTGCGTTCGGCGTGGGAATTCCCGTGCCTTCAACTCAACGTTTCCGCACATATTTTAAAAAAGTCTAAGTAGGCACATATCGGCACCTCCGGACTTTTATTGGTGCTGTTCATTGGTACCTTTACCTTGATTTTATAAATCACAGTCTTTGATGATATCCAGGCCGCTTCTCGGTTCCATGCAGTAAGCTGTGAGGAAACATTTATAGGGCGTAAATGGCTTACATATTACCCAAAACTAATACAAAATAAAGTACAAAATGAGACCAGTGTCGAGCTCTACTAGTCACGAACCTTCCAACGGTGCGCTTATTTTTATCGTGCGACCAGCTGTTCGTGAGTTAAAGGGGAGCGGTCACCCCCCTCCCCCCAGTCGGACGTGATCGGCGCGGACCGCCAGTCGGGCGCGGGTAAATATGGCAGTTGGTGCCAAGGTTGTTGATCACGGAGACGTAATTCAAGAGGTACCTGCAAACAAAACATTCAAACAAGCGGCCAGTCATGCAAGTAAGGAAACATTCGTGATCATACGCGCCGGAGCCATGGGCCAGCGGGGCTTCAGCCCCCAACGTTTTTGAAATTTGACATTGACCCTATGGGCGTTGACTGGAGAGAATTGGCCCAAAACGCTCCTCCCCCTCCCCCTCCCAAGGAAGAGGACCTCCCTTGCCCCTCTTCATAACTTTGATTTCCATCGATTGTATCTGCTGGCTCATGTCGTCTTAACGATTTTCTCCTTTTTCGGAGGGAAATCACATTGAAAATAACACGCCGCTATCACCTATGGCTCGCTCACAAAGACTTCTGTGTTCCAACAGGGACGTTCTTGCCGTCGCTTCGGTCGCCGATTGGCAGGAAGTTTCCAGTCCAGGACCCATGTATTTATCTTTCATTGTTATGTCAACTTCCAAACTGACACGGGAATTTAACAGCACATGGAAGGGGCAAGCGACAGAGATCAAGACAGAAGAAAGAAGACGGTCGTTGGGCGTTTCTTAACCCTGTTCCCGGAGGGCTAGACGGTATGGTCGATTCCCGGCAGGGGGGGGGCGGATTCGGCCCCCCCCTGAGATCTCGAGAACTACTCGTCCGATTTCATCGCAACAAACCGCAATCGATTTGCCGTGACGTGAACTACACTTCTATAAAAAGAAATTTTCAAAATTTTGAAATTTGTGGATACAGGGGGTAAAAATGTCAAAATAGGGGGTACTTTTGGACTTCTTATAACTCCGTTGTTTCTCGACCGATTTTGATGAAACTGGCATGAATCGAGAGATTATCGAGGGTAGGGCTTTCACCATGGGTTTGCAAATCTGAAAATTTGGGAAAATTCATAGGCGTTCACAGGGTTTCAAAAATAGGAGGATTAGTTTTCTAACAACTCAATGAACAAAAGAGGCAAACACCCTTTTTTGTCTTCTGCTAGTCATGTTATACTAAAGGAGTACAAATCGCATTACAATGTTTGTATAATGTTAGCATAGGCGGTGCCAGGGACATGAAAAAGGGGGAACTGTCAGTCACACGTTTCCCAGATCAACTTGTGACCTTTGACCTTAAATGACCTCCAGTGACCTTGGGGTTACTTGGAACGATGTCGTGTGCATTTAATATTATCTGTAAACGTTTTCAATCATTTGAATTCACTCTATTTAAAAAAAATTCATTTTATGGCTATTGCGATATAGGGTACGCGCACTAACATTTTAGGTCATAGCTCCGTGACCCGACCTGATATCAAGCTGAAACTTGGTATACAAGTAGAAGGCACGTCTCTACGTCATATATATTCCGGGTTTGGCATTTGAAAAAACGACGCCGAAATTATAGCTAAGAAACAAATTTTGACCTTTGACCTTGACCTGACCTTGTAAAGTGACCTCAGATAAACAAAATTATGTCTGCACATTGCCCAACTATTTAGGTATACATCCATATAAAGTTTTAAGTTGTAGCTTTAAAACTCTGTTTTTGGCGGACATTTTCATTTTACCCTCAACATGGCCAAAAATGGCATGAGGTGCCTCCCAAAAACGTTGCCTGGCTCCGCCCCTGAGCAAAAACAGAATTTTGAAATTTTGTCACAGCACGTAGAAAGAATAGCTAGGAAAAGTCACCAAGCTTCGTGAAGCTGCGTTAAAAAGCCTGGAATTGGCAAGCAAAAAACCCGAGGGGGGCGGATTCCGCCCCCCCCCCTGCCGGGAATAGGGTTAACAGAAAAAAAACAACAACAGCACCGTCGATAATGAAACAGATAAAGCCGTGATGCAAGCTGATCAGAGAGACGATAAAGGACATTGTCCAGAAATACGAACTCAGACTAACGAAGACATTCAGTTGACCATATAGTGCAAAACAGAAAGGAACTTGAAACTTCGGGTGAAAACAACCATTCTGGCCAATATAGCAAACTGAATGTGGCGTACCAGTGTACATATACATACGAAGGTTGCAGATTTTGTCCTAAGCGCTACATTAGTGTCATTACGACCCTTTCTCGACGTCTTACGATGCACCTGCGTGACGGAACGCCCCCCCCCCCCCAACTTTGAGTACACAAGGAAGTGTTACATAACTCTGGAACTTTGGGACAGGAGTGGCTAATAGTGTAATGATGAAAATGAGGTGTACACGTTACGATCAAATATCGAAATCGGTCCATTGGTCGTTTCAGTCGGACCGCGTTCTGCGTATGACTAACTGTCAAACATCGAAACTAGAAGAATGGTCGATCTTTGGTCAAGCAAGCGACCACGACACGTTCCGGCAATTCCTCCATTCCCGAACTTCGATAAAGATACCACTTCGCATTCTGGCGCCTAGAAAAACGCTGGGTTTGGCTCCCACCACGTCAGGCGTGGAAATGCCCACGGAAATGGCGGCCTACCAGTTTCCCCGTACTGTTGAAGGCGGCCAAGTGACGAACACTGGCGAGAGCTTAGTAGCACCTGGCTGGGAGGATCTCCACAGCTTGTCCTCAGGTTTCTTTGGGCTAGTGGGAAAGCGAAGAAACTCAGGTGAATTTCGGTACAACGCACCTCATGACCGTTCTGTAACATAGAAATTCATGCCCAGTAGGCCCAACTGAACTTTACCAGGTCACCTCCCAAAATTTCGAGGTGGCGCCACCTGAAATGTGCTCGACCGACCTATATCTCACGCACGTCATGGTAGCACGCCATCAGGTGCAGCAATTCTGTAATTTCGGAATTTTGACGTTGGTAGCCTGAGATCAGCAACTTTGCATTTACCCACCAACACGATACTGAATGGAGTACTTCGCCAACCACCATTTACTGGGGAGGGGGGGCACTTTTTGCCCCTGCATCTCGAGAACCTGGGCTGACAGTGGTACCAATTGGTTTTCGGTCACGCGCCACAGAAAACGTGTGAGTACACAACTCCTGTCAAGACGAAGACACGTCAGTCTACGCCAGATTATTTCACCGGCAAAAAGGCAAGGGACTCAGGGGGTATGCAGTCTCCATTTTAAGCTTTGGGAATATCGTATTAACGCCAACTATGTCGAGTGCGTAATGCATCTCTGATGACACCGATTATAACCAAATATTTGGCGTTCCCATGCTTGTAATTCCTCAACCAAAACAGATAGCATGGTAGCTTAAGTCAGTTTTCGCATGTCGAATTTAATGGTCAATGATCTCTTCCTTGCAACGCCGGCATGGCACTTACAGCCTCCATCTCATTTAACCTCTTAGAGAACTTTTTCATTGGGAAGTGCATATTGCATAGTCAGTCGCTTCAGACCCCTTTTCAGAAATTTATGACTCCCGGTGAAGAAAATGGAACCCAGTCACGTAAATCTGGATACACAGCCGCGATTCCTTAAAAAGGGCCCTGGCTTTCGCTCTTGGTGCAATACCAACTGTCTGTTTACCCTGTTTGTACGTCTGGTTAGGATGATTATGTGTCACTGAGATGCAAGTTTTAACTCGCACCAGTGCAGTCTGATGTAGTATAGAAATGACTGTGATATTTCCTTACTTCCGTCTTGTACTAAATTGTATTAGATTACTGAGTGAGTAATCTCGGATGATGCAGCCGAGGTCAAACGGTTGCAGGGGTTCTGGTACTGCACACAAAGTAAAGCATCTTTGCGTAAAAAGGACTTTCTACTGCTCCTATTCCCCCTGGGGCAAAAACAAGAATATCGCCCGATCTCCGAGGGTTGAACCAACAAAATAAAATGTCTCTCAAGACTGGCCACGCTCAGCCCACGTTCAGCCAACGGTCAGCCCAAACTCGAGAGTCTCGAGTTCGTTTTTTTTTCTAGAATTCTCGACTTTGGGCTGACCGAGGTCAAATCAAATTCAAAATCGCTCAAAACCCGTCAGTAGGTGGGTATTGACCAACTGAACTCATTGGCACCATCAGACCTCCGTCGCATCTGTCACTGCGTTAGAAGACAAAACAAAAACGCCTAAAAATACGGCGAAATCATGTGTACCTTAAACCCTAACAAACAAGTATTCGAAACGTTTATCTTTTGCCAAAATGGCCCATCTATGCCGCTTTTATTGCGACATTCCGAGTTATGGCGAATGAAGACAGTTTTCCTATCTGGTGCTTTATTTCCCATCGGATTAAACATAGGACCTTCTGGAGGTTACCTCTGCGGACCCCTTCGGCCCAGCTGGAGGCAATGATCATGCGCCAAGGGCATCGGGAACTCATTTCATCCAATGAAGATGTGATGGACCACTTCTCTCTGTCGGGGGCGCGCCAGCTTGGCTTCCAGCTGCCTCTGTAGTATCACGTTAACAATGAGTCGTGTACCACCAAATCCTGGCATTTTCCAAAAATCACCACGAGAGAGAGAGAGAGAGAGAGAGAGAGAGAGAGAGAGAGAGAGAGAGAGAGAGAGAGAGAGAGAGGTCGTCGTATGCAGATATCATGATAGATTCTAGATAGATAGATAGATATACAGATAAAGATAGACAGACAGACAGACTCATGCGGATACCCAAGATCTCAGAGTTGTGCTCCATCAGAGCCCCGGGACTTGCGAGAAAGAGAAATTTGATTCACAGCTCACCCATCACGTACTGTAGTGCAGTTTGCAAGTTGTGGTCTTTGCAATAGAACTGAGGCCAAGGATACCTACGTCGCCCTATTCGCTCATCATTAAAGTTGGTTTTTGCTGTTTTTAGTAAATTGCAAACGGTCCGTATGCTTGAACCGGTATGAAACACTGATGAGTAGCTATCAGAACGGCTGTTGGCTGCTCAGGTGTAAAGAGACGTCGCTATCCGCTGTGTTTATCTTTCAACCGGGGATTTTTGCGCTGTTTGTTTATTGTTAGCGAGACTGAATGCATTCAATAGGCATGTGAAAACGATCATGATAACCCCGGACCCAGGGACGGCGCCTGCAGCCTCCCCCCCCTCGGTCGGTGGCTTTCCATGGCCGGCAAATTTTGGTTTGCCCCCCTTCCCCAAACCGAGGCATCGGTGAGGCCATGTCTCTTGCGCTAGGAAGTGACGCAGGGACTCGTTTGGCCTCAGGCATGGAATGTATGCCGTCTGGAAGCCCGGTGACCGTTTTTCTCTACGTGGTCGCCGCGTTTTCGCCCAGCTGACGGTCTGTGTGATGGGTCTGGGCCGGAGTGCTCTGTGACACAGTCGGCTCGGTCGTCTCAGCTCGACGTGCCGTCCGAGGGATGGGGACCGATGTGAACTGCAGCGGTGGCATTGAACCAGCGCGCTATCCGGCGAACATGCCGAACACCAGCTGCCGTATTGCTCCCACCACTTGATCGTGTCTGAAGCCGGTACTGGCTGCTGGGCTCCGCCGGCTGTAGTTCAGAGCGGATTTCTCCGGGACCGACTGTCGGTGCTGGCCGATCACGGTCGTGGTGTGGTCGGCCGAGCCGGGCGTGCTGGGCGCGGCTGGTCCGCGCCGGCCCGGTCAGTTGGTTCGTGGCCAGCCGGCGAGGCCTCCGTCTCCTCGCCTGCTGCGATCGATGCCGGCCCACGCGGCCCGATCTCGTGACTGAGCGCCATTGCCATGGCCCGGCCGGCCGGCAGGCGGCCTCGGCCCCAGCACGCGCCCGCCGGCCGCCGAGACGGCCGACGGCTGCTGTTCCCGTCTCTATGTTCACTGACCCTCACGGCTCGGACATTAGCCAGGCGGTGTGTCCACCCGGCCGAACACATTGTAGCCAGGCCGTGTGTCCACTCAGCCGGACGTTGTAGCCAGGCGGTGTGTCCACTCAGCCGGACATTGTAGCCAGGCCGTGTGTCCACCCGGCCGGCCATTGTGGCCAGGCCGTGTGTCCACCCGGCCGGATACTGTAGCCAGGACTGGAGTGTGGCGGCAACGTTGGTACGATCGGGTCGATTTCCGGCTGTGCTGTAACGAGGTCGACGCCGTGGTCGGGCCAAGCGCCTGCGCCGCGCCATGCCGGCCACCGGGCCGCCAGTACCGACGGCAACCCGGCGCCGAACGCGGCCGCCGCCGTTGCTGCCGCTGCGGCCGCTGCGGCCGGCCCGGGAGCCGGCAGCTGACGCGGTGGTCACACTCTCAGCAGTCTGTGGCGTGCTGTCGACGGATCAGGCCGCCGCGCCGGCCGGGCTGCCGTCAGTGCCACGCCCGGTGCCATTGATTTTGCGGTGTGCGGTTGTGCGAATGGCCTCCGGCGCCGGCCGCCTGTGACGCCCTCCGGCCAACATGTGCGACCGCGTGAGCAAGGCCGGCCTGATCTCGGCGGTGAAGACGCTGACGCGCCGTCCCGGCTCCAGAAAGCGGGACGGCGGCTCCAGGGACAGCTCCTTGGAGAAGCAGCAGGAGCCGGAGGAGCGGCCAGGTACACGTCCTCTGGCGGTGTGCGCCGGCCCACCCACCGCGCTACCAGTCTCCGTGAAGCCCCTCCATGATGCCGTGCAAGAAGCCATGAAAGTGCTGCCTCTTCTATGTTTGCATGGTTGCTCTTCGCTTTGACCACCCTCGGGAGCGCAGTTAGGAGCTGTGTTGGTCGACGGTTGGTCGTCCATTGTATGCTGAGTGCCCATCTGCTCATTGGAAGTCCACCGTGGCAGACCGGTAGGCCATCACGCCGATCGGTATTTCTGCGCCATCTGGTGCTGTGGACGGCAGAGGTCTTTTGTCGATATCTCTCGACTGTCTAGTGCTGCGGACGGCAGAGGCATCCTGTCGATATTTCTCCTCTGTCCGGCGCTAAGGACGGCTGGACAGCAGAAAACTGCTGCTGAAGCGGAAAGTCACGGTTGAACCAACAGTCCGCCGCCCACATCATCAGTGTCCACCGCCTAGGGAATGTGAAGCCCTTTTTTATTTTTCTTTACGTTATGCAGATGCCCTGTGAAGACACGCCCTGTCCTGTCTGACGGTTCTTGTCGAAGATTGATTTTGAAGATTCGAAGATTGGCGTGACATTTTATCGCGTCGTTTCAACTTGTTTTAACATTTTCAACGGGACTGCACTAAACACCCGAACAAAAGTTGCACTTAAAGGTCCAGTTCACCTAGAGAAGTACCGTCACCCTACGATCCGGAATTTTAGTCCCTGGTTCTTTTCGTTGGCAGACGGCATGGCTTTGTCGGAAACTCGTGTACTCACACTCGTTATAGTACGATGCGTAAACCAGAACACTGGCTTCTAAACATTGTACTTCTTTCCTGACAATGGAGTGACGTGAGTTCTGCGAAGAGGCAAATCTAATTTTGGCCTGCAGCCATTCGGTCGCTTTCCGGCTGCACCGCTTAAACTAAAGTCCTCAACGGCTGATGATACTAGAGATAATCTGCCAAGCGGTCAGGTCCGGCTGCTGTTGTTCTGACTTTGCAACAGGATTGGCGGCTGATGCCTGGTGGTGGCCACGGCCGAGACGGCGGCTCATTGAATTAATCGGCTCGGTTGGTTCGGGTCAGCCGTGCTGGCGGCCGAGGGGACGGGGCGTCCCCGCCGGCGCCGGCTCCGTCCCCGCCGCCCGGCTTCACGGGCCGGGCTGGATCAATGTCGGCCCGCCGCCGCCGCCGCCACCGCCGCCGCGCCGCACAGAGCCCCTGTGCGCCGATGGGGAGGTCTGCCGAAGAGGTCTGTCTCAAAGAACGACCAGGTGGCCCGGCGGCTTGCTATAGCCCGCTGCTGGACATGGCCGCTGTTCCCGCCGGTGGAGGACATGGAAGGGCCCGGTGGCGTCCCCGTACGTCCCCCGCCCCTCTGCTTCTAGTGCGGCACTCTGCGCGGTGTCGCCAGAGTCAGCATAGTCTGGGCCGGCGCTCGCGTGTCGCCGCCACTGTCGGGCCATTTTCCGCGTGATCAGGTGACTCATCCATCACCAAAAAGGCTGCCGGGCGTAATCGCCTCTTACCGAAAAGTTCCTGGGTTTGATTCCATGTAATCGCTGGATTTTACATTCCCTGCAGCAGCCGGCGTGAAAGCTTTCCGCGGAAATGACCCTGGTATTCGAGGCAGACTAAATGGATCCAATTACCAATCAGCTAGCCCCTGGCCCACCGTGGCGTACCTCTGCCGTCGGCGTCGTGACGGGCGTGACGCGTGGTGAGGGCGGGACGGGGCCGGGAGCGACGTGAACGGAGAGGTGGCGTGACGGGTCTCTGTCGCCGCGACCCTGGCGGCAACGAGGCCGCCCGGGCTCAGTCTTGGCCCGTCAGCCGCTCTTGGATCTGGGTTCATCAACCGCTCCTGGCTGTGTTGTAACGAGCGTGTCCCGGACTGAATCGGACGAGCACGCATTGCTCTAGATATAGTCGTTTGGTATTTTGCGAACCATCAGCGGTTCCAGAACCAAGCGGCAGAAGAGGACGAGGTGGTCGGGATCTGGGCTGTTCTCTCCGGACGTAGTGGATCTGGGTTTAGCGCTGTTGTGGGGCGGGCCGGGTGGCGCCCTCCCCCTCCTCTCTCAGCCCACTGCCCTTCGCCCACTGCCCGCTGCGTTTGCCCTTGTTCGGCTCGTCCCGGCCTGGCTCCGTCCGCGGCGCGCTGACCCGCAGCGACGGATCTCACATCAAATGGACGCCGATACTGGGTCATCGAGTCTCTCTCTCTCTCTCTCTCTCTCTCTCTCTCTCTCTCTCTCTCTCTCTCTCTCTCTCTCTCTCTCTCTCTCTCGCTGCACACAGTCGGCGTCGGATGTGCCGTGGTATCGTTCGTGGTTTGGCCCTCGTTGACTCTGGGTAACATCATTACTCCTGAGCGGCAGCATGCTTGTACCAATTATGCCAGTGAATTGTGTCCTGAGGCTACGCCATACCTGATACGAAAATACGACCTGTTAGTCCATGTCTTCTATGCCCTACCACAGCGACCTACAGTTATCAGCCCTGTGTCGTAATCGGGCCGACGGATGAAAAGAGAAAGTTGGATGAAAGAGAACTTAACTAAACCGACAGCAACATGCTGATGGTGCAACAGTTTGCATTCTACCGCACTGCTGGACGCCGCCATCCTAGTGGATCCTCACTGGAGGACGTGCCAGCCTACTCTTTCGCTCATGGCTTTTCCCTCCCCAATGACGGCGGATCATATTTAACCCGCCTCCGACTGGGGGGAGGCAGTTGACCGCCTCCCCCCTGAGGTTTTCTGAGATTGCGAGAGAACGAACAAACACAGAGCTACGAAACTTTTTCGGAAAACAAGATAGCACAATAATGCATTCAGTAATCAGTGATTTTGACAGATGCAACAAATCTGCTATCTCATACTTTTCGGAATTTTCTGGGCCATTGACCTAAGGTCAAGCCCATTTTTAAGACATGTCGTTTTTCGGGAATTGATGGAATATTGCATATCATTTTTAGTGTGGAGTGAAGCAGACATCTAGTTACCGTCATTGGGCAAAGTATCAATGACTTACAGCCATTGACCTGAGGTCAGGTCACGAATAACTGTAGTGAGCCAAAATGTACCACCGTCAAAATCAGCGATGAATTACTCAGAATAGGTAGAAAATGGCAGAACTGGGTAACACAGACGTAATTAATACCAGGAACCTCAAAAAGTTGTAAAAAATTGCTTATTTTGGAAATAAACAGGCTCTCGCGAATAAAGCTCCGTCAATGTTGTACATTGGTAATGATTTTTTCCAAAATTTAAGCATGAGAAACCATCGCAAGAACCACTAAGATCAATAAAATTTACATGCATGGGCTTTTTTCGCGAAAATACAGGAACGGTAAAATTAGTTCCCGTCAATTTGTTACTGCATACGGCTGCGGCGCACGCCGACAGCCGGCGCGAAAATTGCCGTGTCTTTAACTCAACGTTTCGGCGTATATATCGAACAAATCCGAGAAATTAGATGTGTATCGGCATTTGCGGACATTTACTTGTCGCTGGTGCCTTTACCTATGCGTTGTTAGTCACAGCCCTTGAGATTCAGGCCATTTCTCGGTCTCATGCAGTCGGCTATGAGAAAACATGTATAGGACATAAATTGCTTACATATTATCTAAAACTAAAAATGAGACGAGTTTCGAGCTCTATTCGTCACAAGCTTTCCAACGGCGTGCTTATTTGTATCGTGCGACCAACCGTTCGTGAGTTAGAGGGGAGGCGGCCAACTGCCCCCCCCCCCCAGTCGGGCATGATCGTAACCGACCGACGGTCGTGCGTGGGTTAGTCGTGGAAGGGGGAGGGGTCGGAACGAAATTTCGAGGCCGCTTGGTCTTCCGATGCTCCCTTTGCTTTGAAGGGCCCTTCATCCCCAAAAAGTCCACGTTGCACAAAAACTTCCGTCGTGAGGGTACCGAGAGTCGTATTTCGGCCAATCGGACGGAGTAAGCGGACGATCTACGTTGTGCGAACACTGGTACTCAACCGCTAAGCTCACATAACCTGAGCGACAGGCTACCTGTACTCTGATTTCACTGTCTTTGGTAGTTTTTTTGTGTCCTAGATGCATAATAAGTACGCATTATTTCAAAACTTCATTACCACCAGTGTGCTCTCCAGAATTCAAAGCTGCATTAAAAGCGCAGTGCGCATTGGCCAGCGCTGCGCACAAATAGCCTGCCTCGGCCGTCCACGTAGTAGCTCGGTGTGCCATGTGGCCGTCCTCGCCGCTGTGCACATCACCTCCACTTTTGCAGCAAAACGATGCGCGCGTCTCGGCAGGGGCGGCACAGTTCGGCCCCACCTTGTACTGCTGACTGCCACAGACAGGCAGCTGATCGGAAGCCAGTCCCACCGTAAACTCCTGACAGACAGCTGGTCGGAAACGAAGGCAACTGGCGCGGGGAAACGGAATTCGAGTCTGATTATCGTACTGGCGGGACTTGCCAGAAAAATTGAGGTACCCTTACATCTAGGGATGCACCGGATATACGGTCCGGCCGGGTATCCGGCCGGATACTATAGATTATCCGGTATCCGACCGGATATCTCCGTGATCCGGCCAGATATTGCTGGGTATTTGTCTTCCCGGTATACGATCAAGACGTTTTTCTAATGTGTGCCTACAAAACCGTTTCAGGAGAAATGTGCCTTGTTATATTAGGTTGTGGATGTAACTAGAGTTCCAAGGTCTGTCTGGAGCACCATTTTTCCTTCTTAGTTTGCGAGGGTTGAGACATAGTTTGCAGAGTGGGACTCAAGCTCAGAGCTGTGAAACAATAGCCAGTATGTGCTCAGCGGCCCATTTTGTGGTGTATTATCCTTCTATTTTTCAGAAATTTATCTTTCACAAATCATCTGATACAAATGCATTAAGGAACAACATACTGCAAAAGACATACCTTAGTATTCGTACAAAATGCTTATTAAGCCAGGTATTCTAGTTCTACCAAGGCGCGATAATGTCATTCTGCGTGTTCTGGAGCCTTTGCCATGGGTGTAATCTCTTCGGGGGCTGAGGGGACATGCCCACGTAGTTTTCCAGAAGTGGTGATTTGTCCCTCTGATTTCTAAAGTATCAAATAGATACTTCCCACTGGCGACAAAATTTATTGAACTTTGCAATCCAGCAAAAGAATTTCAGCCGTACGTTATTATGGAACGACCGAAAAGGGGATTTTAGCCCCCTACCTATTCTTAATGGATTGCGGCCAGTTTTTCCCCTTCCCAATCCCTGACCCTGACCCTGAACCGTGGTTACACCTATGTCTGATTACAATGAGAGATGGCGAGCTCCGCTATGATTAATGTATTCTTCATTTATTCATTTATTTTTTACAAAGAAACCTACGGAAATCTCGCGGTAAATGTAGGCACTAGCGTGAATGACTCACACTGTTAACATCTTACTTAATATTTTCCAGTTTTCAGTCCTTCCTTTTTTTGATTTAGTCCTTCTCGTTGCATTTTTCAGTAAAATTAATCAATAAAGATAGGTAAGCATGATATATGGTATCTGGCCGGATATCTGGCACCCCGATCCGGCATATCCGGTATCCGGCTGGGTCACAAAAAATCCGACCCGGTGCATCTCTGCTTATATCAACTCAGCACATAACGCAGTGTTGAAAATGGGTAAGACAAGAGACAGTTGATTAGTCGATTACATCACTGGTTTCTGAGAAGTGTACTTGAAACAACATACGCATACACAAGGGTCACAGTAGTGCGACATCGCGTTGTCTGTCTGCTTCTGCCGAATAGATTCGTCGACCGACATGTTTGTAGTTTGTCATTTCTGTCCGGAGAACATAGATGAAATCTCAGCATATATAATCGTAAATCACAGGACATAGATCAGACTCGAAGCAGCTGTAACAGCCTTTGTGAAAGTTACGTTCAAACATTTGCGTAGCAGATAATATAATGATACAACTACAGAAGATAATGATATGATGGTAACGTGCATTTTCGAAACAGAATAACCAAGAATGATGAAAACCGGGCATGCAGTCAACAAATTCAGCATGAAGTAAGTGACTACGTAAATGACTAATATGACTACCTGAGACCATTGTATTACATTTATGGTACCTTGGTACTTTACATCACAAATGTATGGCAGAAAGAATGGAATTTTGTCACAAACAGATCCAATGGCTGACTGTGGGAAGAGGCGACAGCTTAATTAAAAAAAAAACAATTTGACTTGGACTGACAGGCATACGAGCCTTTGCCTCCTTTGGCTCACTAAAACAATGTCTAGGGCCGAAGCTGACCCCATGCTGCCAGTGCGAAGAACACAAAGGTTGAGCCTTAAGGGAGCAATCCGAGCAGGTACGTATGTGTAAACTTTTTTGAACTGGATTTCGGTCAAAAAACCAAAAAAATGAGATCTTGCAGGGGCGTTGATTTCTGTAAATTGGGGGGGGGGGTGCCGAGCCGAGGACCCGACAACCTAGCCTTCCCCCAAATGTGAGTTTCTCAACAAATTTAGCACGCTTTATTTTAACCGACGGAAATTTATAATTTTTTTTTACTATTTGCTAACTAAAGAATTGCATTTATCTCCATGCATATAGGTGTATATATAGATCAAAAATAGAAAAATAGGTAGATACATCGCTTTAGGCTTTTTTCTTTGCTTTCTGTCTATCTGCTATCTATTGTGGCCGTTCGTTTCATTATTATCACTTATTTTCCTTTAAAAGCGGTAGAAAATAATGGAAGAGCCCAAACCAGCATTGGGCGGGCCCAAATCAACATCGGGTGGGTCAGGGCCCTGTCAGAAGGATACAACTCGACACACCTGAGATCTTGTTATTTCGACTGAAGAAAACCCGCCAGTGACGGAGGTCGTTTAAGGTCTCCCCCTCGCGGATGTCTTAGATATCTCTCAAATGAATGAACGCAGCGTTCTGAAACTTTCAGTACCTTTTCTGATACCAATTGTGCACAAAGTGACAAAAATTTGGAAACAAGATTATCGTAGGTCACACCTTTATCACGTCATAAAGGCGACCATGTTTTGTGATTCGACGTACAGTTTTACTTTACCGCAGCATTGTCGGTACTTTAACAGTGTATGGTGACTGGCTTGCATTGCATATCAGCATGATCTCAGAGATCAGTATGAAACTCCTCTGACCTCATGGTAGGCGATTCTAGGCCAGATATGTATTTTCATTTGCCGGTTCCAGTGAGAGTACGTTTTAGAGGAGGTACCGAATTAACTGATTTTTGGATACGGCCAGATAAATCGGATTATCGAACAGTCTTGCAACAGACTGCGCATACAACTTACACGACAGTTTCTTGAAGCACTGCAGAATGTTTTCGTAGTTTGACCTTTAGTGGGTTTATGCAGATTTCGGCTTAGCGAGTAAACCGGCGGCGTCTGTTTGACGTTCTGGATGACTGATGGTATGTGGAGATACCGGCCTTTACAGTGTTGTCCAACATTCGGTGGAAATGTGCAGCATGGGACAAACTGACTTGTAAGGTCATCCAGAGATGTCAGATGGAGGTCATTACCGTGCTTGTGGCAGTCTGGTTTTGGAATTACAAAATGTTGCAGTGTTGCATGTGCACGATGATTGGGATCGTTTCAAGACTTTTTCGTGCCCAAGGCTGTTTGAAAGTGTCTTTGATAGAATTTCCTTGTTAAATGGGCCAAGAAATATGTATTGCATGGCACGTTGTAAGGCAGGGCGAATTTGACTCATTCTTTGACCTTGACATTTTATGGCCGTGGGTCAAGGGGCACTGGGGATAGAGATTAATCTGCCAGGAACGTATGGTCACACAAAATTCAATCTCGGTCTACTTTTCGTTGTGATTAGGCGACTCTGGAGAAAATGGTCACTTTCGTGTTTGACCTGTGGCGTCATCATTGCCCCAAAAGTAAAAAATTGTGCATGTCACAGGATTGTAAGTTTCGACAATATTCATTGGTGTTTAAATTGGCGAAATCGGACAATGGGTTCTCGAGATGGATACGGGGAGGGGCGTTAAACGCCCTCCTCCCCCTTTAGTGGAAGGTGGCGAAATATCCCAGTCGTTAGCGTGTGAAAGGAGAATCCGGCCCCATGGGCCTACCCATTTGTTGCCGCCTTTGTAGAGGGGTAGCTTACCTCCCCTGACAAATTGCAGGTTTCCCGGTTCAGAGACGTAACCAAAGGAGAGGCAAAATGAGTCATGATTCCGCGTTTTCTGGATCGCCTTTAAGTGCAATGAGTGTGAGATCCACTTCCAGCCCGGTTGGTGTCCAGGTAATAGTGACGTGTCGCCATCCCTCGCGGTAACCGGTGTGCCTCTTTGCGACGCAAATGGCCCGGTAACCCAGAGCATAAGCGGAGAATTTTAAACATGATGCGGATGTTTTCTAAACTTGACCTGTGGCGCTGCGGGTGACTAAATGTGTTTTGGGCGCATTTCTTTCTATGCATCACCCAAAGGCATGTGCTAAATCTCAATCATTGGGGGGGGGGAATGTGGCCCCGCAGAAGATAAAAATCTTCGCTTTTGGTCCAGAACGCCGTTAACTAGCCCAATAACCAACCAGACGCTCTTCTGGACGGTAGCTGAGGCCCCGAGGCGGGGTCGGAGGTACGGTTCTACGGGAATACGGTTCAGGGACAGCATGGACCCAGGACACCCGGGCCCCTTCTGTGAGGTCCGCAAAAAATGTTAGGTTCCCGGGCTCTGGTTTCCTTTTACGTGAATTCTGTGTGAGGACCTCGCACAAACGAAAGCCGGGGTCCTCTGGTAGGGTAAGTTTGGCTTCGGTTCAGCGCAGGTCAACCGTTTTTTCTGCGAGACCTCCTAAAAATTCAATTTTCTAGTCTCCTGGTCACTTCTGAGTTCGATCGGTACGAGGCCCTCTTACGGACGGGGTTTGGGACACCCTTCAAGATCCGAACCTTGGTTCAGCGCAGGCCACCCAAGTCCATTTCGTGAGACCGTCAAAATTTGTCTGACAGTCTAAAATTGTCTCTGGACCACTTCTGAACATAATCGCCAAGAGACACTCTCTCGGATGGAAGCCAAAGTCCCCCCTAGCATTGTCCGAACTTTTTGTCAGGACGGGCCTGACGGGTCCATTCCGCGAGGCCCCTCAACAGTTGTAAGTTCCCAGTCTCTGGGTTACTTTTGAGTGTAACTGGTACGAGGCCCTCTTACGAACGGATGCTAGCCACCCTCCCCCTTCCCTTTCGAGGCCCGTATACGGTCTCGTTGAGCGAAGGCCACCTGAGTCCATTCTGTGATGCCCCTCGAAAAATGGTACGTTCCCGGGCTCCGGTTTGCTTTTGAGTGTAATAGGTACGAGACCTAAGCTGGGACCCCGTAGCAAGGTTCGAACCCTGGTCTAGCGCAGGCCATTCCGGTCCATTAATGCTGTGAGGTCCCCTGAAAATTGAGGCCCGGGTCGCTGACCATCTTTGAGTGTAATCGACACACTCAAAGATGTGTTGAAGCCGGGCCCCCTAGCAGGGTCCGAACTCCGTGTCTGCGTAGGCCAGCCGGGGCCATTCCACGAGGCCCCTTAAAAGTTGTCAGCTCGTGGTCACTGGTCACTTGGGTGCAACCTTTTCAAGGCTCCTACTGGAAGAAAGCTGTGGTCCTGAACCAAGTAGGACTTGAAGAAACGCAAACGTCATGTCCCTAGTTCCTTGCCTGAATAGTTACGTTCTTTTTATTTTGTTTTTAGCGTGGTCGTCGTTCTTGCCCCCATTTTCGTTTGTGTTCATTTTCTTACGAGGTCCTCAAAGGCCATAAATGGACAAGGAAGAGGGCAGAACATAGTTTTGCCCCAGGACCTATTGCAAGTAGGGGGCAGCTGCCCCCTCCCACTGTTCCCTCTTCAGTCGCCCTTGCCCCTCCATTTTCCCATATGGTCGCTGACTTCTCGGCACAACCTGGGAACAGTGCCTCTTGGGTCTCTGGAACTCGATCCGTTCATCGAATCAGCCATCGGTTGGCCGACCAGGAACGTCCTGACGGTCAGAGATGAACTTGATGCATCCAGAAACTAAACAACAGTCTCCTTCTCCCACGTAAAAGAAGACCTTTGGACCACACAGTGATGAATTCGTCGTCGTCTTTAAATGCTTGTAACGTTGTAGGGCTCAAAGTTGATCGGTTGACTGCTTGTCGGTACGTTTGCGTTGTGAACATTCTGTTAAACATGGTCCGTCCATGCAAAGATAAATATGTCATGGTAAACGTCCCAAAAATATGCGAGATCTGTCGGCCACATCGTGTTTTTATTCTGCGAACAACAAGCGCTATTTCTGCACTGGCTGTCCTACCACTGGCCCGCTTGGTGGCGGCGTGCCTGGCCCCGCCGTGACGTTTCCATTTTCCGTCACCCGACACTGTGAATGTTGCCGTTCAACTAGAGCGCCGTGGCTCCGGATCGCGGACGTCTCACAGTCGGCGACACCCCGGGCCGTCTGGTGGGGTCGCGGTTGAGGGCCGGCTGCCGACTCTGGACGCTGAACTTCTCCAGGCTGGCGCGGCCCGTTGGCTGATCTCTGTTGGGATGCACCTGGAGAGTGGCGCGGTTTGAGCCAGCGCCGCGTTTTGACCGGCCTCTCCGCTCCCTCCGCCAGACCTGTTGAAGGAGAGGGACCACTTGAACGGCGCGATGGGCTCCTCGCCGCCGACGCACCACGTGTCGCCCTACAGCCCGCCGGCAGGCGCCGGTTCGGGTGCGGCGCCGGCGGCCGCGCCCGGCTCTCCGTCGGAGGGCGTGGCCGGGTCAGCGCCGCCGCGGCCCGAGCGGCCGGCCTCGCTGACGGCTAGCCTGGGTAAGTCGGCCGGACGACACTCGCGCTGGCTGCTCTGCTACCAGTCCAACAGTGCGCCATGTCCAGGCAGCGGCGGGTCGCATTCGCCGTCACCGCCGCTGGCGCCAGCCCAGCGGCCGCTGCCGCCGCCACACTCGGCCACGCCGCCCCCGCCGGCAGCCGGCCGGCCCGTCAGCCTGCCGGCACCGCTTCACCGGCCCGTCCACGGTGAGTGCCGCCTGGTCAGACCGCCTGCCGCCAGCCCTTCTGCCTGCCGCCTGCCGACTGCCGACTGCTACCAGGCCTTCTGCCTGCCAACTGCCGCCTGCCTGATGCCTGTCGCCTGCTGGACTGCCGATTGCCGCTGCTGCCTGCCGATTGCCGCCTGCCTGCTGAATGCTGCCTGCATACAGTCTGCCGGCTGAGGGGAGAATTCCGGCGTTTCCGCCTACCGGCCCCCTTTTGTTAGCCGCAGATATCTTCTCGTGTCACCGACGGGGCGGAGTGCGGTCTCGTGTGCCCCTGCCCTCCACACACCCTTCATCTGTGTTGGCAGTCTGGTCCCACTCCTCTACATCTGATCACCGTATGGTCTGCTCATCCTTCCCCCCGCATTTTTACCGCCTGGTCTGTCCCTCTCTGCATCTATTACCGCCTTATCGCCTGACACGTGGTCTGTGTGGTCGCTTGATCATTCCGGTTTCCCGTTTATTTTGATGCATGAGTTCATGCAGGTCGTTGCTGAGTTGACCCTTTCTTTCGAAACTGAACACATTCCGTCGCGTTTTTTGGTGGTCATTGTCATGTGAATACGCATGCATGTTGACCAACTAGTACCTTTCTGACATGGCCATGTTGCCGTTAATCTGTGCTGATTGTGCTGTGCTGCCTCGAGTGTGTGTTTTCGTCACCTGTTGATGTGGCCTCGACTGTCTGTTGGTGTCTGGCGTTGATCGAACAGCCCTAGAGAGGCCTTTGTACTGGGGCCAGTGCTTTGTGTCCGAACCGGACGGCTGTGGTCGGTCGGCGGCCCGAATCCCCGAGGTCCGATCGAGGCCGTCCATCAGCGAGTGACGACCGTCAGTCGGCCGTCGGCCGGCTCGGCGCCGCGTCACCGGCTGCCGTGGTCCGTGTGCCCGTGGCGCGGCGCACCAGGTTTTTGGGAACGCCAGGCGTGAACTGTGGCCGGCTAGTATTCACTGCTGAGGTGAACTCAAAGGCTGCCGTTCATCTGAACGTCCCCGGGCTGTGAACAGTACTGTAGCCGAGTATGCTCTGAGCAGTGTGGAGACGGGATATCATTCGACTGTTGGCATTCTCGTTCCGTTCTGTCGGCGACGTTACCATGTCATCTGTACTGGGCTCGGCTGGTCAGGTGGCCTGGCCTGATCTGACCACTGTTGCTGCCAATCTACTGTTAACGGAGTAGTAGGCCATGACGTGCCGACACTGGGTGTCTGTGTGCAGCTAGCTTTGCGGCACCCTGTGGTGACCCGGCTTCTCTGGTGTCGGCAGCGGCATCACCGGCGCGGCCTGAGGTAGGGCTGCACGGCTCCTGCTCCGAGCAGGGTCTGCGGCTGGCGGAGCTGCCCGAGCCGCCGATCTCTGTCTCCGAGATCGGCCCGATCCCGCCGCCGCCGATGTTCTCCAACGGCGGCGCGCCCGACCAGCGGCCGCCGTCGCCATCTCTGCCGGCGCCGCCACCGCCGCTGCGGCTCGACCTCTCGGAGCGCAACTATGATGAGGTGGACGAGGCGGAGGTGGGTATGTCCCTGTATGAGGTATGAGGAGGGGAGGTGGGTATGCAGCTGGTCCTGGTGGAAATGAAGGTGAGGGACAGAATGGCTGATGGCGGGCCCCGGCTTAAGTGTTTATGTAGGTGCCTTTCTTCTGTGCGGACGGTACGTTGCTACTGCTGATGTCCCTATATGTGCCCGGTTAGGGCACTACGGATGGGCACTACACCGTAGTAGAGAGTATAGAATCGGTATCGTAAAGAGCCTTAATTTTGAGAAAGCCCCAGAAGAAAATGGTTTGGAAAGGAAAATTTCCTCTGGAAGCATTCTTTTGCTCGTTTTCTTAGAAGTTTCCGGTAAAACATTCTATAAAAGTTTCGAAATGTAAAAAGTCCGTAAAAATGCGTATTTTTTTGGAAATTGCAAAAACGTGCAATGGGTTATAGCCACCAGTAGTGCTTGTTTAAATTTGGAACAGCCAGCTGAAGACGAAGATTTAGTTCAGAGAGACGTCTAGCTGCTGCCGTGCGCGCGACGTTTTAGCCAACCGGTTTAGCGTGCGCCAGACGTTTGGCCGGATCCTTTTTGTCCGACTTCTGAGGCTTGTTGAGCAACGTGTCGTTTTTGCTCGAGGTAGTTTTGTTGAATGGTAAATCTCGAATTAAACATCACAGTTTAAGTTTGTTTTAGCCAGATATGATACTTTCGTAGTATCAATGATACTTACGTCGCATTAGTAGCCGTTTTCAGAACGACATTGAAACGAAAAGTGCCGAAACTAGATTAAAACTGGAAAGTCGCAGTTGTGGATTAATTGTTTTCTGGGGCCTAGATGTAAAAAGTACTAGCGTACCGGAAAAATATCGGATCTCCTAGAATCTTGGTACCAAAAGCAGAAAAGTAGTATTTGACCCGGCGTGCCATATGTTTACGGTCCCTGAAGCGTGGCGACTTAGGTTACCCGGCACGTGGCCCAGACGCCCAAAAGAGAAATTTGAACTTACAATCTGTATGTCCACCTGAGGCCTTGAGGCGAAAACCGGAAGGTAGCGCTTCGGGTTCAATACGAAGGTTTATCGCGTCCATTGCTAACACGTTATGTTTACTCGGCACCTGAGGCATTTCACAGGGGCAGCGCCGGAGCCTTGGAAATGGGTAAACAAGTCAAACACCTTTTTGGAGTTGCGTTCATCACCATGCAGAGTACCTTATTATTTGTATTACTTCTCTGAACACCGCATATGACATGCCGCCCCGGCATTTTAAACGTTTTATTTGTGTCTGTCCTCACCACATCTTTTCACGGATTTCTCTGAACATGTGCAGCATTAAACTGGTGTTAACTTATACTTATACCAAAGGAGTCAGAGAAAGGAAATCAACTGTTACATCTATTTGAGGAGGCTCCAGCTGCCCCGAGCATGCGGGGCCTTCCAAAAGTGCACAAAGCCGGCATCCCAGTGCGCCCTATAATATCGGGGACTGGAAGCGGGCCCCACAAGCTGGCTAAGGTATTAGCCAGACCTCCCACCAGCGCTCTGGGAACCGTCAGTGACGCACACAGAAAGAACACCTCTGAATTGATAGGGATGTTACAAGACGCGGATTTTTCAGATGAGTTTCTGGCTAGCTTCGAAGTGAAAGCATTATTCATTAACACTCCGGTCGAGGGTGCTCTCGGGGTGATAAAAGTTGTAGTTGACAGGATGGATCCTAGTAGTCTACCTCTTCGGGCGGCTGATACAAAACTTGCCAATATCTACTCACTTTTGGGAATTTACGTTAAGTTGTGAGGAGTAAGTGCAACATAACGGACTGGAGCTGGGCTCCCCGCTGAGTCCAGTCGCCACGTGTTTATATATGGAGTGGCTGGAAGTAGCCACGAATAACAAATCATGGGGAAGCTGTACTTTGGGTGCGTTATGTTGGTGATGTGATTCTGCAAAACTTAGATTTAGATGTAAAACTCGAGCAGCTAAACTCAATGGATGTCAAAATCCAGTTCACGATCGAGGGTGAAAACAGGGTAGCCATTCCCTTTCTTGACACTGAGGTGATACGAGGCGGGAAAAAAACTTAAAATTTAAAGTCTGCAGAAAGCCAACAAATTGGGAGGACTATGCACATTACTTCTCAGGACATAGTGATCTGATAAAACGGGACACAGCCATCGGCTTCTCTCAAGGACATTTCGCATCTGCAGCGATGAGTATTTGGAGGAGGAAATTTGCTACATTTTTGCATTCTTCATGAAGCTTAAGTATCCCAAAGGAATACCCCGTCATCTGAAAAACAAAGCTATAAAAATCAGGGAAGAGTCAAGAACTTCTACGAACAAACGATCGCACGAACGATAGGTCTCCATACCGCGCTCGGAACAGGCCGAAACGATTGCAAAATATCTCTAGGGAGTAGAAATGAAAGTAGCCATTATTTCTGGAAAGAAACTAGGTGAGCAAATCACTCGGGATAAAAGCATAGGCCCAGTGTCAAAACTGTAGTATAAAGAGAAGGAGTTCCCATATCGGGGTGTAATAAGGCTTACATAGGAGAAACTGGGAGAAGAATCGGGGGCAAGAACAAAAGAACATAGGAAGGAATGCGAAAAACCACATGTCGCACGGTGCATTTGTCGCTCACATTAAACGGTCACACCACCTACCAAATGGGATAACTCTACCATTCTAGCGTCTTGCAAAAACAAAGAAAACAGACGAGCGATTGAGACAACACACATTGTAACGAACGAAACAATGCAAGTGCTGGGTTTATAAAATGGTCAAAAGCAGCGGCGGTTCTTAGCGTCAAAAGCAGGGTAGATAAGAATTTACCTACAGGTTCTGTAGGAGGATATCAGTGTGATTTTTGCACATGCATTTAAAAATTCGTCGTCGATTGAAACTGTTTCTTGCTGTGTGGATTTTCGTGTGTTGCACTGGCTGACGAAGGCTGTATGTTGTCGAAACATTCTAATACACCTCCTGCAAGTGTGTATTGCTGCCATTTCCCAAGAATTTTGCGAGTTGTATCGATTGGCACGCAGCTTGCCATACTGATAGCCATATTCACCATTTTGCCATATTGCGACATTGACACCACAAATGAACCAATTCTGCTATCTTGAATTTTTCGGAAACGTTCAGGTCATTGATCTTAGGTCAGCTGAAAGAAGTTATGGGCGCCGAATGACCCTGCAGTCGGTGCGCCCGTAAGCCCCAGTAACCAGCCAACTAGGTCAGCCGAACTTGGCTTTTTTACGTTTGCTTATGAGATTGTGGGACTGGATTGGCGGTTTTGAAGCTTGGATATATGCCCTGGTGCTTTTCACGTCATTTCCACACGTAACTATATTCTGTGGTCCGTGACCTGGGGTCCGGTCACATTCCATACCGAATTTTCAGACCCGCAACCGAGCACAATCCTTTGGTTAGCAGTCCTGGAATGTTTATTGGTAGGCATGTGTTCCTCGTAAGCACTTATATATGATAAGAACTTATTTTCCAAGAATGGCCAAATCCCATTTCACCCAGGCTTCTCTGATTTAATTTTTGGGAATATTATGTGGTTTGCGGTGCGAATACAGTATATGGCCGTAAATGATCAGAACCACACCCATGCTTCCTTTTGTGCAGTTTGTACTGCCCCATCCTCCTTATTTTTGGTCGACAAAATGTTTTTTTTTGTAAATAAATAAAATACATTTTTTAAATAAATTTTTGGTCGCCTTGACGTCGCGAAAATAACTTCCCACCAAATACAAGGGTTTTGCATTGAGACCGCGCCCGACGCCCAGTATCTGATTGACTGACGTGAGAAAAATTATTTGGGGCTAGGGTTTCATGATGCAAAAGGGATATTACATGATCCGATGTTAAGGAATTTTATGCCGTACCGTTTCTGATCATTGGTAATGTTACAGGTGATACGACAGACACCAGACACGCCCCACGTATAAGCGTCAATACCTTGACCTAGGTTGACCTTGTTTGACTTTACTATGACAGTTGCAAACTTCACCTGCGTGCCAGACATTGTTTGCGGCGTATGCCAGCCGAAACACATAAATTCGGAAAAAAATCGAGATTCCTTCTTTTACAAAACGTGGGCTCAGGTGCGCCCTGTCGAGCCCACACGGGAGAATCAGACCTTCTTTTTACTGTTGTACCTTTTTTGAGCCACGTAGAAGCCTTGGTTGGCAAAGTTCACTGCCATAAATGCGAACACGTTGTCTGGCCTAAGATGACGTCCGGTGACCTCATTATTAACCTTTTTGTGAAAAATGTAGGTGCCTTTAGTTTTCCCAAGGGCTTTACAACGGTGCTTTTACTTTTTCGTGCTTTTTATAGTTCTCGAGATCTTGGGGGGCGTTCTTGAACCCCCGGACCGGCGAAGGTGGACCCGGAGGCGGGCCCGGCGAGGGTTAGTGGCAAAATGATGACTACATGTCCATGTAGGCATGACCAGAATAGTCGAGCTTTGTTGTACCAAACGCCTCATTTTTAAGGCGCAAGAAAACACTAGAAATGCTCAGTTGGCTATTGGACGGACCCAGATGAACGTTGGAGGGGCTCAAGCCTGTGGATGTTTTTGCGATTTTTCACTGCTGGGCACTTAAGCAAGAGAGGACCTTAAAACCTAAAAATGGCGCCTCAGTGACATGAAAAGGGCACTTTTCATCACTTCAATGGAACCTAGCGGAAATGTGCGTTTGCTTTAGAAACGCTCCTGATATATTCATGCGTTTTGACGACATTATGAGATGTGCCGACTTTATTGGTCTTGTTCCAAACAATTTCACAACCTGAGGGGCCCAAGGGAGCACGTGCTCCTGCGAAATTTCTGAAGAGGACCCGTGCCAGAATGGCCTGGTACCAGTATCTGCCTTATTGAAATTGAAAAATAAGGAAGAAATGAGGAAAATCGGTTCATTTGTCGTACATGGGCTCTCCGCAAGTTCCACGCAAAGAGCCCTGTGTCCATGGTGCTACGTCCCGGTGCTTATTTCATCGCTGTCTGTTCGAGAGGTCCGATGTCCGTGCTAGGGGCCAGCTGTTCGTGTCAGGGCCCCGATGTCCATGTCAGAGGCCCAGAAAACCCTCCCATAAGCCCTGCATGCTTGGTGCTAGGGGCTCGTGCATGTGTTGGTAGGGGCCTTATGCTCGTGCCAGGGTCGCCGCGTCCGTGACGCTAGCGGCCCGACGTTCGTGTCAGAGGCCCGGTGTTCGTGGCAGGGAAAGACGGTTTGTGTCAGGAGCAGGGTCTTGTGCCAGCCGGACCCAGCGTGTGTCTCAGGGCCCCGTGACCGGGTCATTGTTTATCTCCGGCTCGTCGCGTCCTTGGTGCCAGGAACTGAGATTTCGTGCCAGGTTCGCGGTGTTTGTTTTATGGGCCCGCGCCTTCTGCCAGGGACCCGGCGTTTGAGGCGTGCGGGCCCCATTGTTTCTGGCGAGGGTCGTTGTCCGTTCCGTTGGCCCAGCTTCCGTGGTGTTTGGTGCCGGTGTCCGCGCCGATGGCCAGTTGGTCGTGCCAGGGCCTGGTGGTCGTGTTACGACAGGCTCACTTGGAGTTCTGATTTTCCGACTTTTTTAGGGCCAAGAAAAAGGAATTCTTTGGAATTTCCTAGAACCGAAAATAAACGGATTATTGTGTGCGCGTATCATTAATTATTCGCTTCGCGTTCTCAAAAGATAATGCGTTTTTTTGTGCGAATGCATCTTTAATACGAGTATACGGCCCGAAACTTAAGTAGGCTGCTGTTCACTGTGGCCAAGATGGTCCAACTCTGCAACGTTAACACCAAACTTTATCCCTTTTTTTCCTGATCTGAGGTCATTTTCTGACGACCTCTGAGATCTCGTCCCTGCTTCCGTCTCCGAACTTGATTATTAATTTGTAGCGACCATGGTTAAAATGTCGCAGCGGTTCCAATAATGCTGTTGGGTGTTGTTTTAAATTTTGCGCCTCCACCGTAGTGAAATTATGAGAACGATTTTGTTTTCCGAGAGGACTAAGTTGGATATCACTACAGAGTAATGTCCATGCAATGCATTTCTATTCATTTCTTTGCAATATTCCCAAGGAAAGCTTCCTGGTTAGCGGGGTCCGCGGAAAGTGAAATCCGAGAAGTTTTTGGATCTAAGGGAGGAAGGGGCACGTCCCGCCCTGCGCACCCCTGCCGAAATGAAGGTCTAGCTGCGCCACTGGCTCCTTGTTTTTTTTTCAGCAGAGGGCGTATGTAACATCTAATTAGTGATATGGCAAAGTTTGTAGGAAACGTGGCAGAATCTGAGCATTTCTTATCGACGAACTAACCAACGAAGCCCCCGCCACCTATTACCGTTTTGTCTGTGTAGTCGGCACACTACATGGTGTCGTTACTTTACGTGTCTGGTCTGTGGTCATGGGTTGTGCGACCTCCCTGAAGCGTTTTCAACGTATGACGGGCATTCATGGTTCACCCTATGAATGGGTGCTGGCTGGAAATACTGGTCCTATCGTTTGATCTTCTGTCTTGATCGTTGCTATATGCTCCAAAGCTACAGCCCTGTCCTACGTAGCATGCTGGCCGTTCGCGATTATTTCCACTTAAAGAGAATGATGTCACCGATGAGCTCTAAAAAGAATGTACATTGAGAGAGTACCTTGAGCAACTAGAAGGGAGCAACTTGAGCACCTCACCTCCTTGGGTGGATCCAGACGGCCAGTTTGGGATGCGGTCAAGAATCAAAAAGTCGCACGATTTTTTAAGAACTCTTGGATGTTGCTTCTTTGGTGTCTAAAAGGTACCAAAAAGGTGTGCGGAAACTAGCCACAATGAAAGCTGTTTAAGGTATCTTAAAAATTCAGAGGTATGCCAAGTTTTGCCTGATCTTGGGCCATTTGGGGAAGAGGCATGACTGGACTGTCCTCCCCTAGATCGGCCGATGATAAACTGCCGAAGGATCACATAGATAGGGATGCACCGGATATCCGGTCCGGCCGGATATCCGGCCGGATATTAGAGATTATCCAGTATCCGGTATCCGGCCGGATATTTTTGTAATCCGGCCGGACGCTGCCGGATATTTAATCTCCCGGTGTACAATCAAGACGGTGCTCTCGTGTCTGCGTCCAAAACCGTTTCAGGGGATACGTGGCTTGTTGTGTTAGATTGTCGATGTAACTGGCAGTTCCAAGTCGGTCTGGAGACCTTGGGACCAATACTTTTCTGTACTGGTCCGGGAGGGTTTGGACATATCTTTGCAAGAATGGGACTCAAGTTCAAAACTGTGAAACAATAGCCAGCATGCGGTCAGTAGCCCATCTTATGATTTATTATCTTCCTTTTTTCGAAATATTTCTTATCTTTCTCAAATTCTGACACAAATGCATTAAGGAAAAATATAAATTGTGGGCACTGGAAAATGAGACAGTATTTAAAGTCATACCGTAAGCACATTTACTACTGTATGAACATTAAACTTTGCAGAAATGTAGTCATAACCGTTGCGGTCAGTTTTTGCTTAATGGATCATCTCCATCACCTCTCATCTGTCCGCAACACGCACGCGCCTGGATACGCGCACCAGCATTTAATGCGGTATCTCTAGGTCCAGAGCAGCGATCACCTGGCTCATCCAGCGCTTTAGGGCGACTTTGGATGTTACGTACCAGTCTCCCTGATACATCCTCTGCTTAATGATGCCCCAGATGTCCTCAGTAGAACACACCTGGTGCACAGAGGGAACTGCTGTCACGCACTACATACGGCACTCTGGCCTCTTCCAGCAACTTGAGCGTTTTCTTCGCATAATGAGCGCTGGCCAAGTCTGGCCAGATCAACATGTCCCTCTCGAAACAGTCCTCATCCAAATGTGGGATGAGCACATCTCCTACGCACTTCTCACGGTACACGTTACCATCAACATTACCCATACCCGGCATGATAGCCGGCTTTGTCACACCCCTGAGAGAGATGGCGGGCCACACGAAAAGATTGCGGGGAAACTTGCTCTCTGGCCTCAGTTGTACTTCTGCTGGACTTCTGCTGGACGTGCTCCAACAGAGTACCCAAGGTTTCTTGACATATACCTCTCGTGGCAGGTGAAGTAGCTTTCGTCGTCCATGGCAATGCCCCGTTCTTTCCGATTTCATGTGATCCGCGTGACAGTTTCCGGATGCGGGTCATTTGGGTGACCCTCTTGTTTTTGGGTGACCTGGGGTGACCTCTTGCTCTTTCGGTATCGAACCGTGTTTGCCACCAATATTTTCTTGTCACGTACGTTCTGGAGATTCCAAACCTTCCAGCCGGAACGCGTTATGACACCCGTTGTTTTTACAGCTCGAATCAGCTACAGCTGTCTTTTAACACGCGCACTGGAATGGGGATCTTTTTGTGCCCCCCACCTGCTCTTCTTGAATATCTCGAGAATGCATCTGAGCTGGTTGCTATTACTTTGTGACATTTATGGCAATTGAATAACTCGTCGAATGGCGTAGAGACATTGGGAATCAGCCGAAAATCTTGAAGTTTCAAGCATTTGAAGTCAGACAAACATCACGAAAACGACGGTTGTCGCTGACAAATGGGAACTTTGTGAAAGAACTGGCGTTCTACTTAAGATTGCTGTTTGAACACAGTCAGGCGATGTCATTCGGGCATAAGTGATGGACGTAACAAGGCCACAGCCAGGGTCAATAAGGGTTAAGGGCATCAAAGGTCAAGGTTTGTGACCTGATCCAAATTTCCTTTGCAACATGTCAGTTTGTATGAAATATGCATTCGAAGGCCCTAATAAAAATACGTGTGCGCACACTGATACGCTTACATATTCCAAGATCAGTGAAGGTCAAGGTCGTTAAAGGCCAAAGTCAGATATCTTGTAAACTCAGATTTACTCAGATTTGTTCTGCGACATGTAGATTTGTATGAAATGTGCATTCAAAGACCCTAATGAAGACACGTGTGCGCACATGCAGACGCCTATATATATGCCAGAGTCATTTCAAGTCAAAGTCATCAAAGGTCAAGGGCAGGTTTTTGTGACCTGGTCCAGATTTGTTTTGCAATACATCGATTTGTGTGACATACGCATTCAAAGCCCCTTCTAAAACACGTTTGGCATATTGATACTGACATGTATATACATACGTAGCTGTACATACATACAAATATAAACGCATACATACCATGGCTACCTCATTGAAAAAGCAAAGATACATTTCGCGTTTCTCTCAAACTGTCCCGTGTTATTCCAAATGTGATCTGTAAAAGATGAAAAAATGACGTCACAGGTCATTGACCTGGCATGACCTCGATCCAAAATCCACAGTCAAGACGCCAAATGAATGGAAGTTATCGTATTCCACGTTTTAACGGCTCAACAAACAACCCGTTTCGTTCGAAAAGTTGTACGGAATGGCCTGTACAGGCCGATAAAGTGTCCAAAGTTGACCTTTTCCACCTCATTTGGCCTTGAAGATATCGACTCACAAGCTGTGGGCATTTTTTACTATTTTTTCAGTTTCTCATATTTTTCTTTTTCTATTCAGTCTTTTCGGTTTCATTATTTCAATAGAAATAGTCAATAAAAACATGTAAACATAATATCCGGTATCCGGCCGGATATCCGGCACCCCGATCCGGCATATCCGGTATCCGGCCGGATCACAAAAATCCCGATCCGGTGCATCCCTACACATAGAGATGTGAAAAAGGGCACTTTGATCTAGTACAGGGCACTCTAAGCTGCCAATGGCACATCCTGAGCTGCTTAAGATCCGCCCTTAGGCGTCTTCTTAGGGAGTACTATGAGCTGTAAAGGGGCGCAATGAGCCGCCAGATGGGGATCCCGAGCTTCTGGTACAGCACAGATATCTCAAGAATTGCCCGTCCAGTCTCATCCCAACAAATGCCAATCGATTGGCCATGACGCGAACTACATTTACATGGAACGAAATTTGAAAATCTCGAAAGGATTGGAAATCGGGGAGCAAAAGACCACAAAGGAGGAGGTTGTTGACTTGTTATAACTTTGGTATTTTTCGACTTACTTTGATGCAATTGGCATGGATATAGAGCTTATCCATGGGACTTTCCCTTTTGGTGCATACGTTTAAAATTTTGAGGAAATTCGTAGGTGCTCACAGGGCTTGGAAAACGGGAGGAATATTTTTCTTTTGAAAGCCAAATTAATTTAAAATTTAATTCTGTACTTTGAAAATACGAATCTTATTGCTGGTTCGTATAATGTGGCGTAGGTCGGGTCAGAGCATGAAAAGGGGGAACTGCCGTGATCGCATGTTCATTGTTCATTAGGCCAGCTCACAACTTTTGCCCTCAAATGACCTCAGATGGCCTCAGAATTGCATGAAAGGCCTTGGTTCCTTTCATAGTGTTTCAAAATGATCCTAGTCATTTCATCCGACTCCATTCCCAAAGCTCCTGATCACAACCTGTGTTGTGTTGTGGGCTTAATGTGTCCCGGTTTTTCTGAAAATAGCTTCAAAAATATTAGCACAAAGCCGAATTTTGGCTTGCCCTTGACCTAACCCTTTGTAGTGGCCTTGGGTCAACAGAAATATATTTTATGTGAGTTCACCTATACTCTCAAAGGAAGTTTAAAGCTTTATCTTAAAAAAATTTCATTTTTTGCAGACATTTTTCTTTTGCCCTCGACAGTGCCAAAAATGGTTTGAGGTGCATCCCAAAAATATGGCCTGTCTCCGCCCCTAGGCAAAACAAAATTATGAAAATTTAACATCTTATTTAGGAGGAATAGATGAAAAAGCCGTCAAGATTGGTGAAGCTGACTAAAAAAAAAACTGGAAATAGCTGCAGAAAACCAGAGGGTGGCTTCTGCCCCCACCTACGGCAATAGGGCACTATGAGCTTCCAAAGTGGCATCCAAGCTTCCATAAAGGCACTCTGAGCTGGCTTGGGAGCAACTTGACGTGCCAGAGGGGCACTCTAAGCCACCAAAGAGGCACCTTGTTGTGTGAGAGTGGCGGTTTTCGTGCAGAAATTTGTCGGACTAAAGTTCTTGGGACAGTCCTTCGTCGGGCAATAGCCCGTAAGGACAAAAGTTCGCTTAGGGCAAAAGTTCGTCTCGCGAAAGTTCGTATCGACAGTGTTCGTCCAGGACAAAAGGTCGTCAAGGACAAAATTTCGTCTAACAAAAGTTCGTATAGGACATATATTCGTTTAGGGCAAGAGTTCGTCCATGACAGAACTTCGTCTGGCGGAAGTTCGTTTGGGACAAAAGTCCGTTTGGGCCAAAAGTTCGTCTAGGACAAAAAGTTCGTCCAGGAAAAAGGCCGCCCGTGTCATATGGTTCTCGCACCAAAGTCCTTCGGGGCAATATATGTGTATTCAAGAAAAATTGCGAACTGTCAGACGACAGCTGGTGGAATCATGTTGGTGAATGAGGCTCTGATTCCTCATGGCCTGAATCCGGAATTGATCCCATTCCAATCCCTGCACATCCAGCTTTAGCCACTGTGCACCGTAGTGACCTGCCCGAGTCACAGGCGAAGTGAGTAACCGGGTCTAGACTCGTAAGTCAGGGACTCGTATGGGAAAAGGTTCGTATGCACGAGGCTCGGATGGTAAAAGGCTCGTATGGTAAAACCCTCTTTTTGGAAGAGGTTCGTGGCGCATAAAGTTTAAACTGTAAAATGTTCACATGGAAAACGTTCTTAGGAAAAAGGTTCGTAAAGGAAAAAGCTCGTAAGGAAAAATGTTCGTAGCCAAATGTTTGTAAACAAAGGTGTGTGACAAAGACTCTTTTCCTTTATCGGAAAACAGTCATTCCGGGTTTGCGCGGAAGGCGCGGTATGGGATAAGAGAGGCCGCAGGCTGATAAAGGGTGCTATCGAACTTGATTCGGTCCAACAAATAGCTTATGTTATGTTAGGTTACATTAGCTTAGCGTAGGTTTCGTTTAGGCGAGGCTAGGCTAGGTTAGGTTAGGCTAGGTTACTATTTTAGGTTCGTTCCTTTTCCGACACGAACCTTAAGTTTACAAACGGTTACGAACCTTTTTCCGTACAAATCTTTTCCCTTACGAGCCTTTTTCCTACGAATCTTTTCCATACCAACTTTTTGCAGTACAAACCTTTTCCATTAGCCAGACGAACTTGTCCTAGACAAATTTTTGCCCTTGACGAACTCTTATTCTAGACAAACTTCTGTGATGATGATGATAATGATTCGAAATGACAGACTTTTATCCTAGACAAACTTTTGCCCCATACAAGCTTTTGCCTTATAGGAACTTTTGTTCTAGACGAACTTCTGCGAGAAGAACTTTTGTGTTAGACGAACCTTTGTCCCAGACGAACTTTTGCCCTATACGAATTTTTGCAAGACGAACTTTCATTCTAGACGAACTTTTGTCCTTGACAAACTTTTACCCTCGACGAACTTTTGCATTAGACGAGGTTTTTCACGACGAACTTTTGCGCGACGTACATTCGTCTGAGACGAACTTTTGCCCCAGGCGAACTTTCGTCTTAGACGAACTTTTGCCCCAGACGAACTTTTACACGATGAACTCCTGCATGACGCACTTTTGTCCGACGAAGTTCTGCGATGCGAACTTTTTCCCTGAAATCGAGAGTGACACTTTAATCTGCTGAAGAACACTCTAAGCTGCCACCCGGAGCTGCCCAGTGCCGGCACTGGCCGTCTGTGGAGCATCCAAAGCTTCCATAAGGACACTCCAAATTGTCAACGGGCCATGTAGTCTCCAGAGGGGCACCGAACGCTTCTTTAAGGGTACCCAGAGATGGAGTAGGGGCATCTTGACCTGCCAGAGGAGCACGTGAACCCGCCTGAGGAGTATCTTAAACTGTCTGAGGTCATCTGGACTTCTTCCAGCATAGCACGTTAAGGTACCAGTGCTCTCTGGGTACCCGAGGGGCGATCAGGCTCGTTGGGGAAATAGATGTCTTAGCCCGCCCGAGGGTCAGCCTGGCCATTAGACTGCATTCTCCACGGTGCCCCCCCCCCCCGCGGAGTAAAAATTGAACTTTGACCCCTTTCTTTCATGCAGGAAATGTCCTGTCTTGACTGAATGGGGAAGTCTGCCACTGGTTAACCGTATTCCCGTACCCATACCGCTAGGGCGCAATCCCGTTTGCGTGTGTCTTATTCTGCCCCCTAAGATCTCGAGAACTACCCGTCTGATTTCATCGCACTAAACGGCAGTCTATTTGCCATGACGTAAACTTCATTTTTATGAAAAGATTTTGAAAGCTTTGAAAAGAGTAGACACAGGGGATGGGGGGCAGTAAAAACGATAGTATTTTTTGCGTGTTCTAACTCCGATGTTTATGGAACGATGTTGATGCCAGTGCCATGAATCGAGAGCGAATCGATGTGGATTTTCCCATTGGCCTTTACGTTTTGAATTTTGAGCAGTCATGGGTATTCACAGGACCTGGAAACTGGGAGAAATGTGTTTTGAAAACTGGATTAACCTAAAAGTTAAAAACGTATTTTTGAGATTTTACTCGTTGTTTTATACTTAAGAAGTACAAACCGCGTTACATTGTTCATATGAAGTCGACACAGACGGCGCCAGTGACATGAAAAGGTGAGCATCCATGGCCGCATGTCCATCTGGTCAGCGTACGAACTTTGACCTTATTCACCATATTAAATGACCTCAAATGACCTCAGAATCGCACGGAATAGTCTTCGGTTCACTTAATAGTATTAAAAACCAAATGTACACTTTTCTTGACCTGACCATTAGGGTGGCACTTATCCGGCCGTAATTTTTTTTGGAGAATTTCTACCGGGACGTGCATCCAAACTGTTCTATCCCCGGCAAAAACAAGGTGTGTATTTTTTGGGGGAAAAATTTTTATATTTAGAGGTCGCTCAACGAGGTCAAAGTTTCTGTTTTTGGGGGAAAAATGATTTTGTCAGTATTTTGTTTTTAATGTTTCTCATTCTAAATCTGTCATTTGTAGTAATGAACAGCATCACACTTGACGTAAATAACATATATTCAACACTCTTGGTTCCAGGTAGATCCCCTCTTCTCGAGTATTAGCCCTTCAAAGGGGGTGGATGGGGGGTCTCATGTGTGCCCAGCTCATGCCAGCTACCACTCATTTTCGCCTAGTTTGCAGTCACAGTGGACTTGCGGGCGTTCGGGAATCTGCGCCGGTGCTCCTCGACGACAGGAACTGCTGTAGCAGGAACTGCTTCTGGCCCTCGTCCTTGGTGAAGGCCAAGTTGAACTCCTGCATCAGCGCGACGCCCCGCTCCGCGAAGTCATTGACGACGCGGAGTGAGTTGACGCGGCGAGAGACGGCGTTGTAGGAGGGTTCCTCCTCCCAGTAGGCCGGATCCTTGTCGAGGAAGTCCGTCTCCAGGCCGAGAAGGGTGAAGAAGCTGGCGGAGCCAGTCGTGACGAAGTTTGCCACCGTCTTGTTGGAGACCGACGCCGCGGTGAGCTCGACTTGGGCTCGGCGAGGGGGATCCACGGGTCCCTCCTCCTCGCGTAGCGCTATGACCATTCGCGCTTGGTCGCGAGCGTCACTTCCTCGTCGAAGAAGGCGAGCGCGACCAGTCGCTCGCTCAGATACCAGAGGTGACGGCCGAAGACTGCGGCCGTCGCCTTGGACACCGGCTTGTCCTGGTACTTGAGGAGTGACTTGAGGAAGCCGAGGTCCTGAGCCAGGGCAGACGCCGGAATCGGCGCCTTGAACCAGGCCGTGACGTACGTGGAGACCACAAACGTCACGGCTCGCTGGATGCCGCTCTTCTCGGACGCAGTGGGCCGGAACTGTGCGCGGAAGAGATATATTTTCACCGAGTAAATGGCCTTGGCCATCCAGCGCGCCCGGTGCAGTGCACCGGGGCGGGCGATCCTCACACCTCGCTTCGGAACGCCGCCCAGGACAATCGTGGCCAGCTCCAGCAGCTCGCGGTAGTCATCGCGTGGGTGCTGGTCGTCGAGGAAGCGGTCGAACTGCGCAAGGAGGTCGTCGCGGCTGTCGTGCAGGTGTGGCGGCATATCGCAGTCGTCGAAGGGCTCCGGCGCCGTCCTATCTAACGATGCCCAATTTGTCTGGGAGCGCTTGAATAAAAGAACGTCCGGGCCGCTGGACGGGCCGAGACAGACGGTGAACGCCTTCTCCAGGAGAAGTTCATAAACATGGTGGCGGCAGGCCAGGTGGAGCACGTCCTGGTCGAGCCGCTGCTCGATGATCGTGCAGGCCACGGCGCTGAGGCCGGTGTTCGAGGCAGTGGTGTCGAAACTGAACGCCCTCATTCGGTCGTTCACCTCCCAGTCATCGAGCGCCACGAGGACAGCGTCAGCGGCGGCCTTTCCGGTGCCGTTGGGAAGCTTCGGCACGGCCAGGATTTTCGACACGCCGTCACCGGAGACGAGGACCGGAAGTCGGTCGACTGCTGGTCCGCCGTCGACGCCTAGAACGATTTTCCCATCCCAATGGACCGTGAGCGGGACGGTCTGTGCAAAGGTGGCCTTGATCTCGGCAGCGTTAGCCTTCCGGAACTGAATCCGGGACTTGCGAAATGACTCACGGTTGATGACCAGCTCTTCAGGTTTGTGTCCCAGGCTCCGAGCCGCCGCCGTCAGGACGTAGACACCATCGCGGTTGGACATCTTTGTCCGGTCCATCGCGGCGGCTAGCTCTGTGTTGATGAGCTTCGTTGCCGCGCGGCGACGCTTGGGCGGTAAACACGCTGCTGTCGAAGTCGAGGGGTCGATGGACCGGGCGAGTCGTCGCCGTCGCGCTCTTGGTGGACGGCGCGAGAGGGGCTGCTGACGGCACTAGAGGAGCTGGAAGAGACCAACCAAGAGACTGCTGCGCAGTCTCGTCGAGAGTCTGCCGCTCGATCTCAGCCGTCTCTCGATATCGCTGTGTCGCCTCCTCCTTCCGCTTCCGGTTCTCGAGGGCGGCCAGGGTCATGTCCTTCGCCGCCATGCACCCGCGCCGCCCCTTCTCGCGCTGGGCCTTGAGGAACTCTTTGTCCTCGTTGATCGTCATCGTCGCCAGAGCGTCCTGATGCGCAATGTCGAAGAGACTGGTCGCCGACTCGACAAACTCCTTCTCCTTCGTCTCCTGCGTCTTGGTCCGCCGCTTCTTGTTTTTCTTTAGAGCCTTCCACTTCTCGTGGAGGCGGATGATCTGTTCCTGCGCACGTTGCCTTCTCTGCATCGGGATATGCGCGCGCTCCCAGAAGGGTATCACGGCGGTCATTGTCTCCGCCGCCGCTTCCTTCACCGTCTTCTTTTGGTCCACCGTCCCCATGACTGAGCCCACAGTCACCGTCCCCGTGACTCCACAGTCACCGTCCCCGTGACTGAGCCCGAGTCCAGAGAACACAAAACGTTTCGAAACCCAACGAAGCAAGTCACCCTTACACCCGTCGTGGTGAAACGTTTTACTCTCCTGAACAGAGTCAGAAAGCAGGTGCTCAGAATCACAAGTGTTGAATAAAATATGTTATTTAGCTCAAATATGATAATAATCAATGCAAAAAATGACACATTTACAATGGGAAAAAATGAAACAAAATATTGAAAAAAATCAGTTTTTTCGCCAAAAATATAAACTGACCTCTTGAGCGCCCTGTAAATACTAATATTTTTCAAAAAAGAATTACACACGTTGTTTTTGCCAGGGATAGAACAGATCGGCTGCCCGACCCAGTAGAAATTCAAAATGTCGAAAATAAGTGCCACCCTACTGACCATGCGAAGTAACCTCATATAAACAAAAACATTTTTAAATAGTTATTTACCGATGCGCTTATATAAGGTTTTATGTTCCATCTTAAAAATTCTACCTTTGGCCGGCATTTTTTTTGCCTTCAGCAGTGTGAAAATGGCATGAGGTCACCTGAGTCACCCAAAAACGTAGCCTAAAAATGCAATTATGGTAGAAAATGTCATCAAGTTTGATGGAGCTGCTTTTGATATTCTGGAAATGCCTAGCAAAAAACCGAAGGCGGGCTTCTGAAATTCCCCGCCCTCTACCCCCCATACCGGAAAAGGGTTAAGGGTTAAAAACGTTAAAAGGGTGTTGGGGATATTTGTTTCACATTCAGTGAATGCTTTGACAAAGGAGGCATAATTCTGCTTTTCCATTGGCGCTTTATTTCAAGCGGCACTTTTGAGGGGACCCGCGCCCACTTTTCGGTAAACGCGGGCATGAGGACTGGTGGGCACAAGCCCACCAGGCCACTGGGCAAAACGCACACCACTCAGTATGTTTTTTGCCTGAACAGCAAACCTTTCAGCCAATGCAGACCAAAAGAATCGAACAAACAATGACTTTCCAAAGGCAATGTCAATGCAAGGTAATCGTGGCGAAGTGCAGAGAGAAAATGCCAAGTTCTTGCCTGGTGCCGTTTGCCGTTTTGGCCGGTTAAAATCAGTTTAGCTGGCAAAAACTGGCCAAGGCTAGTTTTCTCTACGCCATTATTACCCAGCCTTTTCCCTGCCTGGATTTACGTGATATCAGACTTTCTGATTTCCAGAACGTGCTTAACATTATGGGTACTGGCGTTATACAGTATTTTGAAACAACGAAAACAATGAAGGACATGTATTTACAGCATAAATGCCGCCGAATTTAGCAAGAAAATATATGATCAGAACAAAAGAAATCTTGGCTGAATACCACATGTCACTATTTGTGCGCCTTTTTGTGTTACGCGGTTTGCAGACACAGGCCACCAGCCGACCCAGGCCGACAGGTGGTCTGTGGCGACCTGACTGACCACTGACCCCGGCTGACAGGTGGTCTGTGGCGAACCCCTGACTGACCACTGGGTCATTCCACTCAGACTGCACAAGAACAGATCCGACCTTTTTCGATTTGCCTGAAACTTGATATGCTCCTACTGCCTCATAGTATCTCATACTACCACATGCCATGCCCATACTATCGCAAAATTGCTGGCCGTAAATGCTTAGCCCTGGGTGACCTCTGAGATCAAAGTTGCCGGTCCTTAGAGGTCACCAGTTTTTACAGACATTGCATGACTCAAATGCCCGTAACTGGGTGTCAGATTGTCACAGAAAGGCGAGGGTAGCGCTATTCGGAAGAGACATGTTCCAGCTTTCATAAATCAGGTTATTTTTCGGCGACATCGGGATTACCTATGAGCTGACTAGGTCGCGTGGAAAATTTCCGGTTTTAACCACGTGGTCCCCCCTCCCCCCGTGATCTTCGCGAAAGTGTAGCTCAGTATGTCCCCAAGTATCTACAATAAGTGTGGCAAAAACAGAAAAACATTTCTGGGCAAACTGAAACTTTTTTAGCTCTCTTGACTCACGTGCTGTGAGTAAATGGCGCTTGAGAAATGGGCACTGAGGCTACTTGTCGAAGATTTATTGGATTTCGTGCTTTGGAGTGCCTGATTGTTCTACAATCTGATGCTCACAATGTCCAGCGTGCCTGCTTCTCATCAGGTTAGTTTTCAGTTGCTTGACCAAAAAGGTCAGAGGTTATGGCACCCCACCAATCGACCCCTGCCATCTAGTTTTGACATAGACATTCTTCTCAGTACCACGGAAGTGAGTCTTGCAGGTGTTCTTAGTTCTCTAAGCCAATTGAGACAACCTATGTCGAGCATCGGGGCCTATGGAAAGTCAACCAAAGTCATTGACATCGGCTGACCTTGGATTGCTTATTTTGACCTCGAATCACTGAGATTTTTGGGCGCGGATTTCGAGGTCCACATCCATTTTGCACGCATCGAGTGATTTATGTTCATTCTGTGTCCTGCATAAAAGCTGATTTTCCGATTTTTGGCTTTTGTCTTAATCATCACTTCTACCTGCTTCTGTACTAAGTTGTCATTTCTTTGTAGCTATTCTTACATTCAGGGGAGGACGTCAGGACAAAAGTCATCGTCTTCTACCTGACATCGAATCTTGGATGCGTGCAAACTCCGATACGTGAACAATGTATGTGAAATTCGGAATCAGTGCCCTAAAAAGCTATGAATGGCCCAAGGCCAGAAGTTTATCCAAGGTCAATCGAGCTCATTGGCCTCGGCTGATTTTCAGAATGCCCGATGCTCGACTCAGATGGTCTTAGTTGGATTAAAGGACTAAGAACACCCGACAGATTGACTCACTTCCGTGGAAATGTGAAGAACTCAGGGGTCATGGCAGGGTTTCGATTGGTGGTGGGGTGTCATGATCTTCGACCTTTCTGGTCACGCAATTTACGACTCAGCTGATGTTATGCAGACACGCAGGACATTGAACGCACTAAACTGTGGAACAATCGGACAAACGAAAAAGCACAAAATCAGTCAATCGTCGTCAGATAGTCTCAGGATGTTTTCTCAAGCGCCTCGTGGCAACACTAAATTTAAGATATCTCCGAACGTTTCAGTTTGTCCAGAAATGTTTTTTGCCACGCTTATTGTAGATATTTGAGGACGTCTTCCGCTACATTTTTGCAAAGATCATGGTGTGCTAACATGGTTAAAAATGAAAATGTCCCATGCGGCCTAGTGAGGTCAAAGGTCATCCCAAGGTCACCGAAAACAGTAAACTTATCTATGACAGCTGGGACGTCTCTCTTTTGAATGGCGCTAATCGCACCTTTCTGTGATAATCTACCACCGAGTTCTTGAATCATGCAATGTCTGTAAAAATTTGTGACCTTTCATGACCTGCTATTTTGACCTCAAAGGTCACCCAGGGCTAACAATTCCTGGCTGGCTATTTTTCTATGGGTAGTATGAACATGCCAAATGTCATCAAAATCGAAATGTGTCGGGTTAATTCCTTTGCGATTTGACGTGGAATGACCCAACGGACACCGGCCAATAGGAGGTCTGTGGCGACCTCCTGACTGGCCACTGACACCCGCCGACAGGAGGTCTGTGGCGACCTCCTGACTGACCACTAACACCGGTCGACAGATGGTCTGTGGCGACCTCCTGACTGACCACTGACACCGGCCGACAGATGGTCTGTGGCGACCTCCTGACTGACCACTGACACCGGCCGACAGATGTTCTGTGGCGACTTCGACGATGAGGACGAGGAGTACTACCCGATGATGCCGCCGCAACCTGCCGAGGCGGCGCGACTGGAGGAGGTGCCTGCTCGCGAGCCGCGGCTTGATCTCAAACCGCTCAAGTCTGCGCTGAAGAAGGCCCGCCCGCCGCCGGGCGAGCCAGCCGCGGCACCACCTTCGCCCGTCGCCGCCGTCGCCGCCACAGCCACAGCCGCAGCCGCAACCGCCGCCGCCACGGCCACAGCCGCAGCTGTGAGTCCGGCCCGCCCCCTGTCGGCGCGGCAGGAAACCAGCACGTGAGTGGGCGCTCGTGCTGCCGTCAGACCGGCGGCCGCTGACAGCCGCTGTGGCCAGTTGAGCCGAGAGAACATTCGCCCACAGCGGACGGGCTTGGTTCGCAGTAGCTGTGGAAATGTTTCGTAAAACGGCGAGCAATTCCGTGTCCCAGTCAGTATCCAGTACTGAGAACCAGATGGTCGGGCCTGCATATATCTAGCTCACTTGATAAGCGGCTGCTGTCACTGATGCTGCAAGTCCAATCGCTGTCGGCGGGAGCGGGCCCGGCGGACCTGGCCTCCCGGTAACTGCTCTTTGGTGGCGACGCCCCGGTCGATAGGACCATCAGTCAGCGGGCCGGCGTCTGGTGCGCTCGCCCCCCCCCCCTCCCCTCCCCTCCCGGCCCCGGCTCCGGTGTACCGGCGTCATTAATAACGGCCCGCTGCGGGCGGCGCGCTGTTCAAGGAGGCCGACGGCGGCTCCGGCGGCCGGGCTTGCTGGCCTGGCGCTCCACATACAGGCCCTCGCAGCATCGGCGTTTGTCGCGCACGATGGCCCATTGTTGTATGCTCTGACTTCTCATGGCTGCTTTCTTTCTCTCCGTCTCTGTCGGAAGGGCGCGCCGTATGCCCAGTCTGCCTAGGATAAGGTTCAGGTAAATGGGCACGCTAGAGCCAGCCGGCGGCCCTGTCCTCATCTGCCTGCTGCATGTGGGTGTAGCACGCTGACGTTGTTAACCCTGCTGGGCTGACCATCGAGCGTGGTTCGGCTCGGCAAGCTCGAACCGTGTTCGGGTGGAAGTGGTCTGTGCTGCGCCCGCCGGCGTTGTCCGCGCTATCGGATTACACCCTGGTCGTCACTGAACGTTTTTCCGTCATTTTGCACGTGGACGTTGCCTTTAGACTGCTCTTCCGTGCAGCTGAGTGCATCTGCGTGCGATGGCTGGCGTGTTTTGCGCCGATATGCGAAGTTACTGCTGTGTGCCGAAGTCGTATATGGCGGTACAGATTTTCAAGAATGTGTGTATCAGCACGTTTTTGCCTCGGCGCTGGAGCTGAATGCCTGTGCTGCCTTGCTTCTCGGCTGAGGATACGGGCAGTCTTCCCTCGGTGCTCTCTCTCTCTCTCTCTCTCTCTCTCTCTCTCTCTCTCTCTCTCTCTCTCTCTCTCTCTCTCTCTCTCTCTCTCTCTCTCTCTCTCTCTCTCTCTCTCTCTGTCATCCCTCTTTTTTCTCCCTCCGTCTCTGTCTTTCTCGCTTGTGCTCTCTCGCTTTGTTTTGCCATATGATGTGCCTGCCTTCCATTACAAGGTGGAACTATTCATTCTTGGCCAGGTACCTTCGAAATGTGTGATCTAATTGTCATTTCGACCTATGTTTGGAATAACGTGGCAAAATTAGTTTCATCCATATTTTGAGTAGGGCATTTTCAAACCTTTTATACTTTTTAATGATACTTTTGCCGATAATGAACACCACAAGTTTGATCGCTTTTCATCTGGTCTTCGTCTTAGCAGGTCCGTTGTGTTCCAAGCAAATTGAATTTATGTGAAACGCCGAGCGATGAGCAGTAGTGTATAGGTAATACATAGACGGTCTTGGCACCCGGAGCAGGCGATCAGTGATGTGATTGATGAGGTGTGATGTGACTGTCCGGTCAAACTGTAATATTTACATTGTGATTCACATTATTCATCTCTTAATAACCAACTTTGTGTTTGGCCTCCATGTCCGTCTATTTCCATGACAGGGCGATGAGGCATCGCCCAGCCCTTTCGTCAGCGCCGACAAGGATGTCGTGACGCACGGTCAGCCTGTCTCTGCTAGCGGTTGCCTTTAGAGCGTAGTGCTGGATAAAAAGTGAAGCTGTCCACTGTCATGTATCCATAGGTCCGCTGAAGCTGACCGATGCCGTTTACCCGTAGGTCTGCTGAAACTGACTTGCGTCATTTATCCATACGTCTTTTGAAGCTAATATTCGTCGTATATCCGTACATCCGCTGCAGCTGACCTGCTTCTGGTATTCGCTGGGCCTGAACACTGCCTGGTGTGCCCGGAAGTTGACCTGCGCTTTGGCCACCAGGTCGCTGCGGTTCGGTGGCAGTTCAGACCGCCATGAGAATAAAGAAAACCGTCCGTCGACGGCGGCCGCCGGCGGCGATGACAGTGACGACAGCGACGGCCCGATCCCGTACCGGGACGACGACGACGAGGAGGGCGAGAGCGGCGTGCTGACGCGGCTCGGCTCGCGTGTCCAGCGCACCGACAGCCTGGCCATCAAGCTGGCGCTGCGGCCCGGCCGCCAGGAGCTGATCGACCGCAACATCATCCACCTGCAGACGGAGCAGGACCGTACCGACTGGCGCAGCGAGCTCAGCGCCAAGCTGAACCGCCGGCTCAGCCTACGGCCCACCGCCGAGGAGCTCGAGGAGCGCAACATCCTCAAGAGTGAGTGACCGACACGGCCGGCCGACAGATGCTGCCGGACCTGGCAGCTGCCGTCAGGCGGGCCGACAGACACTGCCGGACCCGGCAGCTGCCGTCAGGCCCGCTCAGCATGGTGGCAGCATCAGGCCGTGCGCTCCGCGCCCAGCGTTTCGCGGTGTGGAAAGCTGGTTTGGGCCCCCACTTCGTGTATGACTTCACGCAGCTGGGACAACATAGATTCCGTGTTTGCCGGATACGTTGCCCACGGTCGTGGCACATGCTCTACAACGCCCCAGGCGCCCAAAATCTAGCTTTGCTGCTGAGAAGGATGTTTCCATTGGCCAGCGTCGTGCCTGCTACTGAATTGAATTGAATTGAATCAACAGCGAATCGATTCAGGAATTCAGCACTTTTGCCGTAAACAACGACCTGAACTGAATCAGCTCAAACCTGCGATACACCAGCATTCGAATTGTCCGAAAGAATAATCGTGATCTGATTCTTCAAAAAGCCCACACCACAGTGACAAGGCGAACAAGTTCAATTTTGAATTTAAAAATGTTTTTTGCCTCATTTGTGTTTTAGTATTCAATAAAAATGTATATTATATTGCATATATATATATATATATATATATATATATATATATATATATATATATATATATATATACAAAGGCTGGTTGCGGCTAGACGGTTTTCGGTTCGGAGGCCAGCCTGCCTGGCATTGGCGACTAGCCGGCTAGCCGATTTTGTAACCAAATTTTTTCTTTTGGGTGTGCAGTTGAGAATGCCTCTTTCATCTTTTGCAGTTGAATCGAATCACTTTAAATTGATCCTAAGATCCCAAGAACAAAGCCAATTTCCTAAGACCTTAGTAAATTTCCTTAGGTCCGCCAAACTTTTGGAAAGTTCCCAAGGCCTTGCCGGACGGTGAGCATTCAAAGGTTTTCTTGGGTACCATCTCGTTACCTTGTAAAAGTAATAAATCTTGGAAAAATATCCAGCAGAAATCATAACAGTCGTGACTGTTCCCTAACACGAACCATTAGTTGCGCATGCATTGCAACGTTTGTCCTTGTGCATGCAATTTTTAACAGCCTCCCCCTCCCCATGGCCGTCTATCCGCCCGCCGCGGCTAGCCGGTCGATCGGCGGCTAGGCAGCTGGCCAGCTAGCCAGTAACCATCCTTGATATGTATCAGTTGCGTCCATACGGTTCTGAACTTAATCAGAACTAAATTGATTCACTTAGACTCTGGACCTGAACTGAATCGATTCGCTTAAAAAAATTAACTGAATCCGAATCAGAACCGTTCCCTTGTCCGGGGAATCCGAAAAAGAATCGATTCGCCTCAGGCAAATCAGACACAAGCCTGCCGCTGACATGTATCGCGGCGAGGCGCCACGAGAAACGTCCGGAGAACTGCCCTGACGCGGTACTGACGCGGCCAAACTGGCATATGTAGAGTCATTAACGCTCCACATACCATTTACAGACCGAAGAAAGCTGGCTGGACACGAGACGGGATCCTGTCTGGGCCTGTGTGGACGGGAGACGGGATTCCGTCCGGGCTTCCTTAGCCAGGATGTTTGGTGCTCCGCGCCTGTTTGACAGATATCAGGCGGTGTGATGGTGTTCCTGGTTGCTGCCAACAGCTCCGTCATGGCACCTTGTGAATTCGCCATCTGAGTAATACCGTGTTTGTATATAACTCGGCCGCCAGTCGTGATTGACGTGAGCGGGATGCTGGTGGCGGAGGTGTTACGATAAGTCGCAGAGGACCGGCGACGTGCCGTGGAACCGTCAGGGCGACGGCCGGAGCCCTGCGTAACGGACAAATGGGCATGTGTTCACCTGTGGTGAGCTGTTCGGCACCTTGGGCAACTGTTCACCGTGGCGTGTGTTTGGCCCGGCAGCTATGTCGTTAGAAGAATCCATGCGAGACATGGAGAACCGCAAGGTCACGCTACTGCGGAAACTCAGTTTTCGGCCCACCGTTGAAGAGTTGAAACAGCGCAAGGTAGGCGTCAACCCCCCCCCCCTCACTCACCTCTGCCGTCCGGGACGACAGAGTCCGCCTCGCTCCCGACTCAAGGAGCTTCATGGCGAAAGAAGCGTTTCAGTGACTGACGTTTCTCGTTGAGGTTCTGTCAGGGTTCAACGTCATCTGTTTGTGGGTCGTTTTTCTTTGCTGAGAGTGGGAATTTTGCCACTTGTTTACGGGTGGTTTCCACGCTCTTTAAAACTGGTAAGTCAGGGACTTAGATGCTTTTTGTTGGTTGCTTGACATGAGGTGAACGCGATGGAAAAGGTCGGTCCTTCCCATGTAACATTACATAACATTAACGTTTAACGTGGTTTGGAAGAGTAGCCAAGGTGCCCCAAGATGGAGGCCCGGCGTTGGCCTCTCCTCCTTAGCGACAGAACATATGCGTTTTTCTTATAGGAAAGAAAGAGAACTTTTGACGCCATGAGCACAGTTTGGCCCGTACCGTCGGTCGTAGCTCTATTCCTCTATTGAGGACGTCAGAAGCCTCTCTCCGATTTTTCGTCCACCATTTTCAGGGTTCTTTGAAGCAGCTTTAAGAAAAGAAAAGGGCAGCTTTAATGTTATTTTTCCTACCTGTTCTTCCGTCGTATTATGGCAGGCTTTCTTAACTTTAATTTTTTCCCCAGAGCGGCGACGGACCGAGTTTTTGGAAAGCATCTTACGCCTTTTTAGCACTGTTTTTGACACTGCCAGAGAGAAATGGCCACCAAAATGGAGTTTTTGAGATAGAACTTAGAACTTTATATGAGTGTATAGGTAAATAACCGAGTCGACGTGGATGAATATTTTTGTTCATCTGAGGTCACTTTGCAAGGTCAGGTCGAGGTAAAAGGTCAAAATTTGGTTTTGTGCAAATATATTTGACTCTAAGTTTCCAAACGCAAAGTGTGGAGCTGATTCGGCAGTGTGCTCTAGCTGTGTTTCAAGTTTCGAATCAGTATCAGGTTGGGCCACAGAGTTATGAATTAAAATGTCCGCGCGCGTACCCCTATTATTGTGGCTTAGGGACGCATCGACTTTTTGGTCATACGGTGCCCACACTCGTGGGCGTACGCTGTATCACGACAGTTATAAACAAGACTTTTAGAAATATAGTCGATTAAAATGGCTCAAATCGTTTCCGAACACGGTGAAGTTAGCTCAGGGCCATTCCATATGACTGTGGGACCATTTGACGTCATTTATGGTCAATGTTCGTAAGCTGACCTTATGAACACCTGACAGTGACGACATCTGTTTTTCATGTCCCTGAAGCCCATATGCTAGCATTATACAAACAATGTGGCACGATCTGGCTGCGAATCACGATCACGGTCACGGAATTCTTAAGTACAATATGATTAGCGGGTGCTGGAAAATGATTTTTGTTTTTTGTTTATTCAGTTTTCAAAAAGGAAGTAGTTCTTCTATTTTCTATACCTCGTGAACGCATATGCATTTCTCCAGAATTCCGAGCTTATAGGTCAGTGGGAAAAGTTTCACCGATTGCTCTCGATCCATGCTAGTTGCATCAGAATCGGCTCATAAACATCGAAGTCACGTGTCAAAAACTATCCCCCTATCTGACGTTTTCGCCCCTCCCCCTTTATTCACCCCTTTCAAGATTTTCAGAACTATGATAAAAATGCAATTTGCTTCACGGCGAATCGATTGCTGTTTGTTGCGATGAAATCGGAAAGGTAGTTTTCGAGATCTCAGGGGGAGGGGCGAAAAGCACCCCGATTTGGGAATGCGCCATAGCGTTATGGAAACGGAAATAGAGTTAGATTAATGCTGATTTTGCTTCTGGTGGCAGAGTCAGTTCTGGACAATTTTACGTTGGTCACAGGCCCTATTTCAGAACAGCCTGTCCAACGTTATCCTCATAACGTTATCACACACATTTGGGAAGGCAAGATCCGTTCCTGAAATTCCGGAAACCTTAATAGCCAGACGCTCAAAATTGTCATGGTAGTAGGAGACAATAAGGGAGTATATGTTGTGCGAATTTTAAGATCGAAGCTCATGCCTTCTATGTGAAATTAGGTTTTGCATCTCGCATTGGGTCATGTTTTTTTAGGACTGGAATTCCAAAGACATGAATATAATTTACTTTGATGCTTCTTTATGGCTGTCAGTACAAGACATGTGGTGTTATTTCTTCCGGAATACCTTTGAATGACACCTTTTTATCATTTTCCCCATTTATTTTGAGACTTACTGCGGGCGTTTCTTCATTTTTCACGAGCATTGACAAAAACCAATATAAAGTTATTGACACACGAAAAGATGGAGTTCCAACCCCATCACAAAAATGGAAATCATACAAAATTTAATGTAGCCATTTATATCTACTTTGTTTCTCGCTCTTCTACCTTCTCATCTCTTGCCGAAATGCCAAAATTCGTGAAACGGATCCTTATTAACCTATACCATATTCTTTTCTCGTGGAATTTCAGTAATGCGACTTTAAGATTTTTCTCAGGGCCTGTGACTAACATGCTTTTTAGCTTTCATCAAAATCGCGGCGCTGGAAGTATTAGTTTCCGCTTTGGTAACTACAGTTATCCGTCGGCACTTACGGATTCCGAAATGTGGTGATGCGCTCAGTATGCCACTACATCGACTAAACCCGATGAAATATTCGCATGGTTTCAAAATAAAAATGTTCCAATGGCTTTAATCCCTCGTGAAAAAGAGGGTGTTTATGGACCTTGTTTTCTACTATGCCCTTGGCAAGCCTTCGTGCAAAGCACACCAAGCACCCACCCACAACATTTAATTTTTCTCAGAACCAATGTCATTTCTTTATTGCAACAATACTATATTAAGGGCTGGCTTACGAATTTCTCGTTAAAATAAGAATCCTGTTTTATAAAGTATGTCGTTAGACAGCATGGAGGAGATAAGGTATGTCGTACAGAATAGCTAAACGAGGGCTTATTAAGCGTCATACCTTCTGTGCGGGTTTGTGTATGCTTGGTTTCACAGTCCGGTGGTAATCCAGAGACTAGAGGAACGAAAACAAAGAAAACAGAATTGATTTTTCATTGTATTCCCAGCCTGCGAATAACATGGATTTCAGATGGGCGACGAATGGGACTGCCACGGTATTCTTAAGCGGAACACTGACGGACCATTATTTCGACTCCCATCTTGTTGCCCATATGGCTTTTTACACCTGTATTCTGCGTGGCCGACTGGCGTAATAAAAGTCCAAAAGGCAGTAGAACTGGTGAAATGAGTGCTGCTATTCCGATTCATCTCCTTTCGTCACTCCATTCCGTCGATTCCGCATTATCCCCTTCGCTACATCACCCGTCGCCGGACCCTGCCGCAAGTCAGTCCTTTTATAGAGGGTGGATACAGGGAATGGAGTTAATGCCATGCATGTCATTTCATGCACAGTTTAAGTAAACGTTTTCGATGATAATCGTATCCAGCAGGTCTTATAATGGTCGTATGCACTGTTCTCGAAAACGGCCGCTTGAGCAGCACATGAAGGAATTTAACCTTACCGCATGATCTTTCCTTGCTGCATCCGCCCTTGTTGCACGGGCTGACCTTTCGAAAATAAAGCGGCAGATGGCGTGGCGAAGGAGGGGGATAACTGAATTGGAGCACAAATTTAGTAGTAGCCCATATAAAATCTAGATATCGTGCTTGTGTGTTTTTGCTGTATTTGTTTGTGCTGTATCTGTTTTTGCTTCGTGAAACAGGTACAGTGAATTTATGGTGGACGGGTCCATTGTGTTTGGTGTTGGCCTTGACCACTGGCGTTATTTGTGGAACCTCACTCCCTCCGATTAAGGCCTTACGCATCAGAACTGTTTATTTTCAGTATGTTTAGGACTAGGTAATTGCATCCAGTGTCAAACATCATGAGGGCATGAGCCACAAAGTACCGCATACGGTCGGTGTGAGCGACAAATGCTGTCCTCCGTCGGAAACCTGGCCACTGGCATGTATCGTAAGCATCGGCAGCATTGTCTTTCGTTTGGCTGTAATTGCATAAAATTTATCAGGGACTGATGATGCGGTTCAGGTCATTTCGACTCTGTGTCAGGGCTTAGAAAACAACGTATTAATAGAATCTGTGAAAACCTGTCCTTCCTGCTGGCATCGGTTAGTGCTGCAGCTTGTGACATCGGTCAGCGGTACGTTCTATTGGCTCTTTGAAGTGGCAGGCATTAATGACCCCGATTTCACCACGTTGTCTCCCAGCTTCATTTTTTGGAGAGAATCCTGCGTTTATCACCGTCTCGTGATGTGAGGAGCCCTGAATTTCAAGCCAACAATCCTCGATACAAATTATCCTAGTTGGGGGCCATCTCCGTCGCTTGCATCTAGGTCTCGACCGGTGTCAGTCACTGGTGCCTCCGCTGGACGTTCGATGTCGTTTACTTTCTTGTCTCCCAGTGTGCATAAATTATTTTAGTTGTTCGACGCCGATGATGCTCTCTCCCAAACGCCACCAAGCTCGTCGTGCAGACAGGATGCATTTTCTGGAACGATATGATGTGAATGAAAATCTCCTTGACATGCCATTTTTCATCATCTAATGGGACTGTGTATACAGTCCACCGAATGTAACATACAGTTTATGTATGTATCTGAAACAGTGTAGCTGTTGGGAGTAATGGCATTATCTGAACATGTTCAAGTTTTTGCGCAGAAAAGCGAACCATATATGGAAGACGTTATAAATAATCACAAGGCCACGTGTATAAATAAATATATATGTATATATATATATATATATAAATATAGATATATATGTGTGTGTGTGTGTGGGTGGGTGTGTGTATACATACAAATATGCGGGGATTTGATTAAACATGACGGCGAAGCTCGTTATGATTTTCTTCCTTAAGCTTTCTGTTCTTCGTACAAGCTTACAAGGAAAAGTCGTCTTGTGTAAGGGCAGGAGTCGCGACCTTTCTGAATGTGTGCGAATGTATTTTGGTTTGAATACGCCGCAAATGTATCTGGCACGCATATAAAGTGTGTAATTATCATATTAAGGCCCAGCCAGATCAACCTAGGTCAAGGCATTGACGGCTATACGTTCGGCGTTCCTGGTGTCTGTCGCATCATCTGTCGCGCATTTCAGTCGTACATCTGCCGCTCATCAGTCGCGATACAGCATAAAATCTAATAACATCGATTCGTGTGCTGTCCCTTCTACACCACGGAACCAGTGTCACAAAGCATTTCTCACGCAAGTCATGCAGATGCCGGGCGGAGGGCACGGCCGCATTGTAAAGCGCCAATGTTTGATGGGAAGTTGTTTTCGTGATGGCAAAGGTTTTTGTTTTGGCGGCAAAAAGAAGAGAGATGGGCGGTTAGAACTATATAGAAATAAGGCATGGATACAGTTCTTGTCACTTGTGGCTGTACAAAGTGTGTGCGCACTGCAAACAAGCATAAAATTTGACAAGGCCAGCCTGGGTCAAATGGAGTTTGGTCAACCTTCGCAAGTACGTTCTTGCCATATATTAATGGTTCCGAAGCACGTGACTACCTATAAATAGTCCAAGACTGTAAACTGATGAATTATATTCATATAGCGTGACCTGACTCCATGTCACAGGTCAGTAGATAAATTTGGGGAAGCTGAGGACGTGAGAAGTGTCAGGGTGTATAGCCAGGCTTCAGAACCGCCAAACCAAACCTACAGTCTCGATAGCAAACGTACAAAAATTGGAAAGACTAGCTTACTTAAGGCCAATGACTTGGATGTTTCCAAAAATAAAAATAAAAAATCGAGATAGAGGAATTTTTCCATTTGTCTTGTTCAGCTAATATGACAAGTTTCATGCCAATCGATGCCTTTCACGAAAACTGTGTCACTGATTTTTGGGAAAAATCGGCAGAAGATGTAGAAATGATGTATACAAAGGAGCGCCTTTTCATGTAACTTCGTCTTTTCGTTTTTTGCCTTTTCTCAGAAAGTCGAAGGGCGGTTCTCATGAACGCCCGACCCCGGCGAAGGTGAATTTCATTTCGCACGCAGTTTGATTGTGTTCATTCAAACGGAAGATAATTGCAATGCAAGGATTTTGCCATGTGGACAAGCCATGAAGTCTAATTTTTGGGTGGGTTTCACCCCTTCCCTCCAGCCTCCACAGTGCATGTCTTCTGGTCTGTAAACACCACCGTGGCTGCTATTGCTGGCCGACTGGCGACCGTGATATCAGCCGGCTGACGGGCGGTCAGTTTGTCAAGGACTGACAAACTGGCCTTGTCGGCTACCTTCCCAGTAACCTGTCACCGTGCCGGCCAGGTGATCCACTTCAACGATTACGTTGAGGTGACGCAGGCGCACGAGTACGACCGTCGTGCCGACAAGCCGTGGACGCGCCTCACGCCGCGCGACAAGGCCATGATCCGCAAGGAGCTGAACGACTTCAAGTCGGCCGAGATGGACGTTCACCAGGAGTCGCGGCACCTAACGCGGTTCCACCGGCCGTGACTGTCAGCACCGGTTTTGTGATAGCGGAACCACCGGTCGTGCACCCGGCCTACCGGTGGAGTGCGCCGCGGTGGCGCCGACGCGCGGGGGTCGGTCTTTCACCTTGTCATCGTTTGGCGGGAGGCGCCTCATGCACATCATCAGGATTATGGTGTGTCCGTTGTTGAGCAAGCGTTAACGTCGACAACTTGTAGTGGGCATGATAGCTCTAGGGGCCCATATCGCCGTGTTAGTCCATCGTATGTGTAGTCGACTTTAACTGTTATTCTCTTAGGTTTAGGGTTATTTAATCTTTCGTGAACGAACGAAGATTTCATGATTACATCACACAATGCAGTCCTCTCCATACAGTGTATATTTTCACCTGCATTGCCATCGCTGCAAGTATCTGAATTGTGTACGCGCATTAGTGCTTTGTATATACTGTAAATGTAACTTGTTTATACTTGTTTTAATAAAGGCGTTGTCTTCCAACGATCTCAATGCTTGTTTATGAAAATACACATATGAACAAGTGCGATAAGGGGTTGTTTTGTGGCCGAAGATGAATCTGATTTAAAATGGTTCAATTCCTAGCTGCCATTGCATCCAAGGCGCTACGGTTAGAAGACTGGTGAGTGGAACGCGGAGGTACCTGAGGTAGTACGTGAGGAATAATGTGGCCATAGGGGCTTCTGCAGAACCGCGGTGACCGGCGCTACTTTGATTATTTAAAGATGGGCACTGCGCTCCAAAAGTCTTACAGGGGACTACAAAGTAGAAAATGTGTGGCAACATATACAGTACGCTGAACAAAAGGGTACCTCGTAAAAATCGGAGTTCAAAGATACTTTAAGCAATGGGCAGTTTTATGATACGTTGCGTGCCCAAGTATGTGTTACCAGCGTAATTTAAGGTACCCCGGAGAAATGAATTTCTGCCATCCCACCAAAGGTTTCATTTACGTTGTTCGTACGACAGATCTCGCTCTCCACTCTCGCTCACTCTGTGTGAAAACTGCTTTGCATTTGCTTTGCCTTGCATGAGCGGACTTCGTGTAACTTTTAACTCTGCACCGACCAGGGTAGTTGGGCCGACCAGCAGTTGCTCCTCGTGTCATTTTACCTCCTGCTCCCGTCTATCCCGAAAGCTTATGGTCCAGTTTTGACGATTCAAACGGTAACCGATAGCCCGGGACACTGAGACCCCAGATCTCCCCATCTCTCGACCACAAGGTCAATGATGATGTCAGGGGTCGGGCCAAGGCCTTAAAGGTGATAATTATTTGCTGACAGCTTCAGAATCGTATTAACCCGCCCCCGACTGGGGGCGGTTGACCCCCATCCTTCAGGTTTTCCAAAATTGCGAGAGATCGAACGAACGCAGCGCCATGAAGCTTTGTGTAGCGTTTTCTTCATCATTTTTACATTTTTCAGCTAATTTTTTACCTCAGGTCATGTAATATGCCTGGCCTAGGTCAGGTCAAATGGACGTATGTTCAGAAGAGTTAAGCTCCCTGTAACTTTCGCAAAACATGATATCACAATAAAACTTTCAAGGGTCAGAGATTCTGATAAATGCAACAAATCTGCTATCTCGGGTTTTTCGGAAATCTCAGGGTCGTTGACCTCAGGTCAAGCCAATTTTCAACATACGTCGTTCTTTTTAAAATCGACGGGATCCCTTAAAGCAATTTGAGGGTAGGGATATCCAGACATCCGTTCGCCATCAATGGGCAAAGTTTCAATGACCTCCGACCACTGACCTGAGGTCAGGTCACGAATAACTGTTGAGTCAAAATGCACTGCCATCAAACTTCGGCGATGAATGACTCAGATCGGGTTGAAAATGGCAGAACTAGCTCTCACAGTTGCGACGTATACCAAGAAGTTCAAAAAATTTCAAAAAAGGCATATTTTGGGAGTGAACGGACTTCCGCGAATAAAGCTCCGTCAATTTTGTAGATTGACAACTATTGAGTTTTTCCAAAATTTGAGCATGACGAATCGTCGCAAGACCCACTAGGATCAAGGAACAACAGTTGGAACGGCATATTTCGCGAAAATAAAAGAACGCTAAAACTAGTTCCCGTTAATTTCATACTGCCTTTGTCCACCGCGCCTGCCATGCAGCGTTGTGAAAATCTTCGTATCTTTAACTCAACGTTTCCGTGCACGTATTAAAAAAAAAATCAGACGTGTATCGGCATCTGCGGACTTTTCCCTGTCTGCTGGTGCCTTTATCTAGGCTTTATTAGTTACAGCCCTTGAGATTCAGGCCGTTTCTCGGTCTCATGTAGGCGGCTATGAGAAAACATATAAAGGGCGTGAATGGCTTACACATTACCCAAAACCAAAAATGAGGCCAGTTTCGAGCTATACTCGTCACGAGCTTTCCAACGGTGTGCTTATTTTTATCGTGCGACCAGCCGTTCGTGAGTTCGAGAGGGCCGGTCAACCGCCCCCTCCCCTCCCAGTCGAGCGTGCATAGCGTCGACCCAAGGTCGGGCGCGGGTTAACAGAAGCAGGCATTGGCATTATTAGTACCGAATGAACTCTTGGTGCATGGCGACCAACAGTTCTGAAGAAAGTGGACCCATGTCACCCCAGATGACGAGGCCAAATTAGCCGACGACCCAGCCTTTAGCCTTTTACATGTTCCTGATCTTTAAAGCTAGATTTGTCTCGGAGTAGGCACCAAACTGACCTATCCATTGGCCAACGTTGACCGCACTTGAGGCCACATATGGTTGACGAGACCTGATACGTAGTCTTTGTGTCATTCCTGATGAGCTTCTTGTTATATTGTAATCCGTGCCAAAAGGAAACAGAAGATGGTAAAGTGCTAAAAGTAACTGAAAGCTAAATCTATGATCCAGCTCATGACGTCATGCGACCTGAGTTGTGGCGACCTGGCAAGCTATTTTCTATCGAAAGGTGGCTGTGTTGTCCACAGAGGTGCATATAGCGGGATGACATCAGGTCATGGCATCCCCCTTGGTCGTCGAAGGTGCCCGTGTCAGGAATGCCGTTCACTGGTTAACAGGATCCCCAGACATCGAAGGGCGATTCATGAGGCCTGAAAATACCCCGAGGAAGACAGGAGAATCAGCAGTTCAGCTCTGCTTAAAGGGAGTGTGTCTAGTCAGATCTCGAATTTTAGCTGTATACGTGCGATCAAAGAGTACACTGTCCTGAATCGTCACGTATCATTCGTTTCCTTCAAATCGACTTCGTTGACCTACGACGGCCAAATATTTACCGATATTTCCCATTATTCCAGCACCGTGTTGCCAGCACAGATGTGCAGCAGCAGCAGTATCCTGCATGTCGTCAAACGATTTTCCCACATAGCAAAACGCTCTCAGCTTTCTTCGGATCGCCAACGCATCCTTCTCTGACATCCTTTCTAAGCAAATCATGTCTACGCTTCTTGTTTCAAAGAAATCATCCAAAAACGTGCTACTGCCATCTCTTGCACAACCAGAACATGGTCTTACGGTGACATCAAACGCTTCGTTTACATACAACTGCTTTAACCATCCTCAGTTTACTAGGTACACAAAAATCCGTCGCATTTTTTAAACATCACCGTTTCTTTTTTTCGTTGGTAGGACTCGGTCCCTAAGGCCCCTGGGTGCGCCTTTCACGTACGTAAACCTCACTTGAGGTGTTTTTGAAAATCACCACTTATTTCAAATTTGCGGGGACCGCCGGCCTTTGCCCGCCTTGCCTCCACTGCGCCATCGCTCTTCGCGCTCGCCCATGTATCCCGTATTTTCTCCTAGATCGACTTGTGCGACTCCATTGACAGGGCACATCTCTCTGTCAAATGCAGCGGCCGCTTCACGCGCAGCCGCGGATAGGCCACGGCTCAACATGACATGAGATTCCGTCAGGTATCTAAAACCGCAGGCGACAATTCAGCAGACATATTGAAACTCACGTGACGTTGGCGAAATTGCAATTGATTCGGTGATAAGCCTCTTAAGCTGTAACTGACCGTACATGTCAAAACTGCCGACTTGCAGACGTTTGTTATATTTTAGAACTGCGCAACTGAAGCAAAATGACTATGAGGCTAGCGAATCATTATGAATACGTTTGAAATACGACCTCATTGGGTCGAGTCCGACGCATTCCCCCGGCAGCGAACGGGAACAGGTATTCGCGCGAGGGATCGCACCGTTCCGTTTTAGGCTCAGTTCCGTTTGGTTTTGCCGGCGCCGCCGCTGACGGCGGCTGCACGCCTACCGGGCGCGCCTGGTTTTGTCGCGCCCCGCTCTTCAGGCAGACCGCAGCGACGACAGCAGCTCGGCTCGGCTCGGCTAGCACTCACCATGCAACATCCAGGTTTGTTTCTCCTCCGTTTGGTCAGAAGGCGGCCGCCTGGGGAATGACTACCAAAAACAACGGAACGTTTTCCATGCGTCACCTCATGCCGACACGGCTGTAATATGGGGCCCCCGGGGGTCGAGGGGAGGGAATCGAGGCGAACTTACGGCTCAGCAGTTAACCTACGGCGTGTGTTCAGTCAGAGTAGAACTGTGGGCCAGGACGAAAGATTCTGGCGAGGAGGCACGGATCGGAATCGAACGAAACGCAATCGCGAAACAGCGTTGGGTGCTCTTGGACCCAGTTCGAATGAGCCACGTTTTCGGTGCTCGGAAGAATTTCATTACCATCACAGACTCAGCCATTTCTTTCACATCATGACATAAGCGCGGGAGTCATGGGACCAGGGGGGCTTCAGTACCCCCAACTTTTTTGAAATTTAAAATGGGTCATAAACATCCCATAGCGCTGCATACCGTGCCATAGCAGCACAAACAATCACTGGAAAGGACTGACCCAACATGCTTATTGGCCCCCCAGCTGGACTTGCCGTGCCCCTGCATCATAAACAAACTCGAGTTTGTGGAGCATCGGAGCACGAGATCTGAAGTCATCTTCGAGAGAAGAGTGGGCAGCCCCTCGTTCAGCTCATACACAGACAATAAGTATGACTTTCTTCGAATCGTCGGCCACGTACGAGTGTTTGTTGCCACGCGCGTCACATGTCAAGTTCAGGGCGCCTGAGTCCATGAGCAATGTGTGTGTGATGCCGAGGCGACACAGGAAACGTCCTTACAGCGGGGGCGGCATGTGAGACTTTAATTTCTGCGGCAATTATGGGGTGATGTTCTGGTATGCGATGGTGGATGGTGGCCTGATCCCCGATAGAGCCGGCTCCCGTCAGCTTCAGGGAAAGTTGCATAAAATCAATTTAACAAGGAAATTTCAACTTGAAACACATGAAACTGTGCGGGGTGCGGACCTCATGCGGCATGTGAAATGGATGTCATTCACTTTTCTTTTAAGGCAATCCAGTTGTGTTGCTGTCGAGGATCGTTGTTTCGGGGGCGTAGTCCCCGTAACGATACCGTCTCGATATCGCCTAAAAGTGGAGTGCGTAAGAAAGCAGCGGCTCTCCGGGCGGCCGTCGTCTGGCCGTCTGGGGACTGACGCCCAACGAGACACAAAACTGGACATGGCACTTTGGACACCTGAGCCAAACAGGCCGTGCTCCCCTACACAAACAACCGCTGCGCCCAGATCCGCGGTGATGGGAGTGTTTGTCGTCTCCAGCTGGTCACCCGAGAGGCAGACGCCTCGTGCAGCGATGTATTGCCGGTGGCGTCATCAGGCACATTGATACCGCTCTCAGGGTCAAACATACAACGTGACATCATGTAACATACACGGGAGCGTAGCAGCCAGTCAGAAATTGGCCTAGTACCCGCCGGGTGACAGCCAATCACGTGGCAGGGTGATTGGCGGCAGGCGGCGCTGCGCTATGGCGGCAGGCGGCGCTGCGGTCGCATGGCAGGATCGGGCTGGTTACCGGGCGGTGGTTAGCGCTTATGGCGGCAGGCGGCGCTGCAGTCACGTGGCAGCGGGTCAGCGGCCGGCCAGTGCGGGTCAGTGCCGTTTAGACGGCCGGGCGCGCTCACAAGCGATGAGCAACGTAGTGGTACGGACCTACTAGATATTTGGGCAGCCCTCGCTGAAGAATTTGCACCCCGAAACCAACCCTAATGCGAGCGGGGTTAGAGCCCCTTCTGGGGAGGGGCTTCCTCAGAGGGGTCCTTCTCGGAGGAGGGAGAGGAAGGTGCAGGCAGAGCTCCGACAACCCTGACCCTGGGGTTCCGTTACTTAAGAGCACATCCTACGAGACGTCACCAGTGTCGCGGGAAGCCCATATCAGGCCCACAACCGAGGTGATCCGATGCGCGAAACAGCACGAACGTCAGATATCACTCATACCGCCCTCCTCCTTGCCGTCATACGCCCGTCTGCCGTCTGCCGGCGAGATCTGAAGCCCTCGGATTCGTCAGGACAGCCGCGCTAACAATGTCGTTTTTTTCGTCGTAAGGATTCAAAAGCGCAGCGCAATGTGCGGGACACCCCTGGTCTTGACTGGAGTTCAGATCAGAATTCAACGCAGAGGCCACAGGCGGTGGGGGGGGGGGGGGACGGAGCGTGCTGCCCATAACGGCAAACAGCTGCTCAGCTGGACTCGGTGTCGTGTGTGGCGTGGCGTATGGAGCTCGGAATACATTTCAGGCCGGAGACCAGAATCACAAATCAATTCGAATCGACACAATGAAATGGAAAATAAGAGTGGACTGGTCGTCCATACTCAAGACTGAACAGCAGAGTTCACGAGGCTGTACGTTTAAACACAGGCACACGGGGCAACTTCCCCGCGGGGTTGCCGTGGCCCACGACGGTCGTAGCTTAACATACCTTTGTCAGTTCACAATTTTTAGGCCTGTCGCGTTAGTCCCTGAGAGCTTCCAGTACCCCATGGGATCAGCCAACGGTATCTACCACATGCGTGGACGAGAACCCGGCCGACGTGGCCAGTGCTAACTAAATGGCATGAGATGAGCTCCAGGAAGCAGGCCGCTGTCAAACTCGCAGTGGGCTCGGCACGCCAGACCTTAAAAACCCCTGATAAAGCCATTCTCACGAGCCCCAAATACCCAAACGTCTGCACATTACATAGTGACCATCCACCAAACAGAATTTCCAAGCCTGGCATTCCGGTAACAGAACAGAAACAAACAGAAAAAACAGAACAGAAAAAAACAGTACACGACGGAGCCACCGCGCCACCACTACGTCCTCGCACACCGCTGCGCCAGCGTCCACATCGGATTCACGCTCACGTTTCACGTCTCGCGCACTGGCGCCGCCGCCGCCATAACCAGCGCGGGTCACCGGCGTACGACACCGAATCCAGGTCACCAGAAAGCTCTCCACTGACGCTGGCCATTGGGTCTCCACTGGCGCTGGCCATAAGGCAGTGACATCACCACCAGGTCGACGCTGACGTTGACGCTCTGGCTGCAGAAAAGGTTGGCAAGTGTGAACTGAAGTGAAAACCGAGCCAAACCTGTGCTAGTGTTGTTTTTAAAGTTCATTATTGCAGAGCACCACACACACAGTGGTACGTCCTGGTCCAGCACAACCTGACACAGAATCATTACACAAACGACATGCGAGGACCACAGCCGAAAAGGGCAGGGCAAAGACGGGAACGGAGTGGCGATGCCGAAATACGGCCTTCGCGAAACGGAGCAGCAAGCACAATGGGATCTCAAAACATAAAACGTTCAAACAACGTAAAGATAAACTGCATCAGACGGACAAATGCATCATAAACATATGCCGGCATATTCTTCGCTGCTGAACCTCAACAATGACCGTGGTTACGCAACATTAGTGAGCCTGTACCGTGTCATCGTGTACGAATGGTATCGAGTGATTCTTCTGATGATCCCTCCCGGTTTGACTGGTACAACAGGTGCGGGACGGACGCCCCGGTGTGACGACCAGACCAGCAGTCCAGGACCAGCGGCCCAGCAGGCGGCGGTAACAGGACCGACAGCAGCCGGACGATTCTGCAGACACGAGATCACGGGGCGAGTCAAAAGATCACCGACGTTCACGCCACCAGCGCACAGCAAGCAAATATTACACAATACTATCCAATACCTCCACCGTGAAGTAGTTCCGTTCCGCCAGGGTCTGCACTCACGACGTGCACCGCCGGCATCAGCGGCAACGACTGCGGGCAAGCACGGATCAAACAAGGCCAGCGACGGGCCCTCGGCGATCAGGGGGTTCTCCCTCTCTTCGACTTCTGTCGCTCTGTTAGTCCAGTTGACAGCGGGCCGGCGTCATCAGTGCTCACCCGGAGCAGGTGTCAGACAGTGAAAGGGACACGCGACCGACGCATTACACATGTTGATTTTGGCGGCCGCCATATGAACGCCGCCGGCGTGCGGGGCGGCCGTCCCTCGCGGCCGCGGTTCGTCGGGACGGCCTGCAGCGACGCCTGCGGCGGTACCCGGCCCGAGCCGGCGCCGACACACGATACCGCCGGCCGTCCAGAGAAACTTTTCTGGGGGCGCCACCAGGGCAGAAAATCCCTGGATGAACTTTGCGTTAAAACTAACGGCATCCAAGAAGGAATTCAACGCGGCCGGACTGTTCGGCATCTCGGCGCTGACGGGATTTTTCATTTTTTTGCGTAAAATGATGCAGACAAGTTATCGTCAATGGACAAAGTATCAATGACTTCCAGCCGTTGATCTGAGGTCAGGTCACGAATAACTGTAATGAGCCAACATGCATCGCCGTCAAAATCAGTGATAAATTACTCAGAACGGGGAGAAAACGTTCGACCTGGCTCGCAGAGTTTCAAATAATACCGCCAAGTCCAAAAGGTTTGAAAAACTGCATATTCTGGAAATAAACAGGCCGTCGCGAATAAAGTGCCGCCAACTGTGTGGACTGAGAACTACGGAATTTTTTCTAAAATTTAAGCATGGCAGACCATCACAAGAACAACTAGGATTAATAAATATTGCACAGAAAGGCTTATGTTGCAAAATATCGAAACGCTTCAGTTAGTTCTCGTTGATTTCATACCGCATTCGGCTACGGCGCACGCCGACAGTCGGCGCGAAAATCACCGTGTCTTTGGCTCAACGTTTCGACGTATACATTGAACACGTCAGGGAAATCAGACATGTATCAACATCTACGGACCTGTTCGTTGGTGCCTTTACCTACACTTTACTAATCACAGCCCTTGAGATCCAGGCCGCTTCTCGGTTTCTTGTAGTCGGTTGTGAGAAAACATATATAGGGCGTAAATGGCTTACATATTGTCCAAAACTAAAAATGAGACCAGTTTCGAGCTCTACTTGTCACGAGCTTTCCAGCATTGTCCTTATTTTTATTGTACGACTAACCGTTGGTGAGTTACAGGGGGCGGTTAACTGCCGGGCGGGTAACCGCCCGCCACTGTCGGGCTGATCGGTACCCAGTGCCAGTCGGGCGCGGCTTAAAGGGGGCCGTCCTAGGGATAACCGGGAGGGGCCCCTTAACGCACTGTTTTGCAGAAAACGATCTCTACGGCCAAGGCACAAAAAAAGAAAGAGGCCCCTAAGGCAAGGCCACTTCAAAGGGGGCTCATCCTCCGGTGCTGCGGTCCATCCCAGGCACCCCGCTGACAGAGGCGGATGCAAAGGGGAAAAATGGGGTGATCGCCATGGAGGTGCGATAGGAGCCCCGAGGAGGCCCTATCGGGTCCCTTAGGGGCCCCGTAGGGTTCAGCTGTGCCTTAACTGGCCCGTGATGCTGAGATAATGCAGTAAAATGGTCCTGCTATCTCAACGGACCCCAAAGATGACGATCAACCAGGGTCCCTCCTTAGCCAGGGGCACTTTTAGAGGTTTCTTCTATTTTCCAGGACGGTCCGCCTCAAAGCGGCGGTCCTGGGTGGGCGGCCAGAAGACCCTTGAAGCAAGCTCTCTTTGACACAAAAAGGCCCCTTCAGGAAATGCCCAAAGTGGCCCTAAGGAAAGGAACCAGAGAACCCGGACCCCTTTCCCCGGGACGGGCTCTATACGAGTCCCTTCACAGAAAGAGACCGTCTCAGGCAAGGGTCCAAAAGGGCTTACATAAAAATGGCTCATCACGGGGAGCCGGGGCTTCAAGGCTCTCTGTTGACAAGAGGCCAACACAAGGGGGAGCAATGTGGTGATCGCCCCTTGGGTCCCGAGAGGAGCCTCGAGGAGACCCTCTCGCGTTCATGACAGGTCCCGCAGGAAAGGAGCCCCAAGCTTAAACTGTGTTCCTTTATGCTGGGATCACGGAAAAACTGGCCCTGCTTTACTCAAGAGGCCCCCAAAACGACGAACAACTACTTAATGAGCCCAGAAACGACGGACAACTACTGCTTAATGAGCCAGGGTGAATTCCTGCCGACAAATGTGGATAAAAGTGGGAAGCTATAGGTGATTGCTCTATTCGGACCTGAGAGGGACCTCGAGGGGGCCCTTTTCGACGGAAAGGGAGTTTCAGACAGTCTCGGACAGAAATCTGGGCCAAATGGGTCATGAGGCTCATATTAGGCTCTCGAGGATTGCCATCCTGGCCCTTGTTGCCATCCTGGATCCGTCCCTCCCTGCTGACCATCAAGAGCTTGCTTAACTTTTAGGAGCCTTTCGAAAGGAAAAGCTATGTCCAACCTTTACTTACACATGGACCGGAATTTCACCACGAAGTGGAGGCGCCCTTTCTCGTTGGTTCCTTTCTCCTTCCCTTCTTCAGCGTTTAACTCCTTTTTCTTGCTCCTGGAGGACCTAAATAGACAACACGGCATTATACTTCTTTGCTTGTTTCTCCTGAGCTGGCCTGAGAATTTACTGTACCTCTTATGGTATCAAAAAGTATATTCAAATCGTGTCGAATGTAACAATGTATGAAAACCGACAAAAGCCGTAAACCGCATGTTTTATTTTCGTTGCTGTGAATCCAGCTAATGCAACCAATCATGGCCCACACACAGCACAACAACCAATCATACGATCAGTCGGCGGCCGTGTCCGGCCGTTTTGTGTCTAAAACCTACCGAAAAACGATTGGAGCCAACGGGATTCGAACCCACGCTCGGCTATGTCCACCCTTCTGGCTTGACGACTGGAAAACGAGCCAGCTGCAAGCTGCAAGACGTTACAATGTGCACCATTGCTGGGCCATTGGCAAGCTTTTGAGCAGAAGCAGCCTTGTAAGTAGTCAACGATCAGTCGGCGGCCGTGTCCGGCCCGTTTTGTCTGTGAAACCTGCCGAAAAACGATTGGAGCCAACGGGATTCAAACCCACGCTCCGCCATGTCCATTTTTCTGGCTTGACAGCTGCAAAACGAACCAGCTGCAAGCTGCAAGACGATGGAATGTGCACCATTGCTGGGCCATTGGCAAGCTTTTGAGCAGAAGCAGCCTTGTAAGTAGTCAACGATCAGTCGGCGGTCGTGTCCGGACTAATAATAATAATAATAACAATAACAGTAATAATAATAATAATAATAACACTGAGTAAAACACCCGCTCCGCGAGCAGATGGCGCCCCTAGGTCTGCATCATGTGATGCAACCGCTCCGTCACCAGGCGACATCTGCCATTACTCTCTTCATGTGCATCATTCTTCGAAAGGGAGTGCCGTTCTGCGTCCTGTATTCAGTATGCCCGCCATGTGCCGCCTCTGGCCTTAGCCGTTTCCGACGCGTGGTGCAATCGACGCTGACGAATCGGTGGGCTCGGCGCGGCGCAAGCGCGTCATCGGCTCAGCAGTGGCGAGCAGACGCGGGCCGGCTGAGCCGCGTCCGCGCCGCGATAAACCCGTACCGCCGCTAGCTGCCAGCAGTCAGTTATAAGGTGGGCGGAGCCGTACACAAACCACAGGAGCGAAAGGACAGGTGGAAGCCGCAGTTAGGTGAGGACGAAGATCCGATATGGGACCTGGCACACTGGTGCAGGGGTGACAGCGTTCTGCGTGCGTTTATCTGCGTGTTGATAACTAGATCATATTCTTTAATATGGGTCGCTGCCAGGGCGTTGAAAAGTTCCTTGTTCTATGTTTCAGCCACCACTATAAATCCACCAAAGGAGACTGTGCGCTCCTACCTATAAGTTGGCCTCACAGCCACAACACTCAGTGGACGACTGTACACCCGCAGAAAGGCGGCCTACTCACACACTGAGAAGCACCGCTACACACCACTGACTAGGAAAACACTAGCAGACAACACAAAGATCCTGGCCACAATACAAAACATGGGACTCCTCAATGCCCTCGAATCCATCTACCTTGAACATGTGACCTCGTTATCAAGAGGCAGATAAACGCACGCGGAACGCTGGCACTTAACCCGCGCACGACCGTCGGTCCGTCCCGAACATCGGCGACTGAGGGGGCAGTTGACTGCCCCCCCTCTAACTCACGAACGGTTGGTCGCATGATAAAAATAAGCATACCGTTGGAAAGCCTGTGACGAATAGAGCTCGAAACTGGTCTCATTTCTAGTTTTAGATAATATGTAAGCAATTTACGCCCTATATATGTTTTCTCATAGCCGACTGCATGAGACCGAGAAATGGCCTGAATCTCAACGGCTGTGGCTAATAACGCATAGGTAAAGGCGCCAGCGCACAAGAAAATGTCTGCGGATGCCGATATACGTCTAATTTCCCCAGATTTGTTCAATATATACGCCGAAACGTTGAGTTAAAGACACCGTCATTCTCCCGTCAGCCGTCAGTGTGCGCCGCTGCCGTATGCGGTACCAAATTGACGGGAACTAATTTAAGCGTTCCTTTATTTTCGCGCAAAAAGACGATCTATGTCAATCTTATTGATCTTTGTGGTTCTTGTGATGGTTTTGCATGCTTAAATTTTGGAAAAATTGATTAGTTGCCAATCTACAAAGTTGGCGGAGCTTTATTCGCGAGAGCCTGTTTATTTCCAAAATATGCTACTTTTTCAAACTTTTTGAGGTTTCTGGTATTAATTACGTCTGTGCAAGCTATTTCTGCCATTTTCTACCCATTCTGAGTAAATCATCGTCGATTTGGCGGTGGTACATTTTGGCTCACTACAGTTATTCGTGACCTGACCTCAGGTCAATGGCTGGAAGCCACTGATACTTTGTTCAATGACGGTAACTAGATGTCTGCTTCACTCCACACTAAAAATGTTATGGAATATTCCGTCAATTTCCGAAAAAAACGGCGATGTGTCTTAAAAATGGGCTTGACCTTAGGTCAATGACCCGGAAAACTCCAAAAAATCTGAGATAGCAGATTTGCTGCAGCTATCACGATAACTAATCCCTGAGAGTATTATTAAGATATCTTGTTTTGCAAAAAAGTTAGAAGGCGCTAAACTTTTTTTGACATAGGTCCGTTTGACCTGACCTAGATCAGGCACCTGACCTGACCTGAGGTCAAAATTTTGACACAAGATGTAAAATTGATGAAGCAAAAGGTACACGAAGTTTCGTGACTCTGTATTTGTTGGTTCTCTCGCAATCCGAGAAAGACCTCAGGGGGGACAGTCAACTGCCCCCCCGTCGGGGACGGGTTAATGAGGGTCCGCCGCCGGACTGCAGCATAAATGACGGTAATAACCGGAACCCACGGGTGAAGCGTGCAAAATGTATTCGCCGTAGACATATATATATATATATATATATATATATATATATATATATATATATATATATATATATATATATATATAGACGCCAGGTTGAACAGTGGTACAAGAAACTTGGACACAATCACTTATTTCATGACAGTGTCGTAATATGAGACGAAATGTGGGTAGAACTATGAATATAAATAGGGAATGAACGACATAATTGTGCAGTTCGTAATGGTTATGACCGCAGACGTCGTCCTAAACGAGCACACCTATGAAGCAATGAATATAATCCGAAAACTTGAACGCGCCGGGTGATAGATAGCCAACGCTTAATGCGCTGTTGTGTTGAACGATATATATATATATATATATATATATATATATATATATATATATATATCTGTGTGTGTGTGTGTGAGAGTCACCAAAACCGCAGCAGAACAAAATCGTGAAGTCTTGTAAGTGCCTTCCTACGTTTCACATTTAAGGAGCAAGAAAGCATTGGGAGGGCTCAGCGCTGTCGGAAGGGGCTGGGATCATTATTGGAAGAATTAAAGTCTCTTCCAAAAGTATGCAAAACGACACACCCGGTGGGCTGATGAGGTACAGTCATTCGAATAATAGTGAAAGCCGACCCTGTGCCTGTGTGACCAGATAACGTGTCTCCTTTCTTTTCTAACTATAAATGTTTTACGACATTTTATGTTGTATTCTATGCTTTCTGCCTACCTGTAATCTACCAGTTAGATGCCGTATGGGACACATGGCGAGTGATAGCTACTTCGTCGTTCCTTGAATGTCTTTCTCTTTTTATACTTGACTATAAAAAGGGATGTTTATTGATGTATTTGAGTATTTTGCCTCTGAAACATTTCAAGTTTAAACGTTACGCGACTTCGATTTGTCTCGCTTCCATTACTGGACGGTTCAAAAACGTGCTTTGAAAAATAGGTCGAAAGGCACTACTCTCGAAATAGTTAGCTGGAGGGAAAACCTTGCAAGCTAACACATTCCGAATGCAAGTACCTAAAACTGAAAGAATCGAGCCATCTTCTGATAGACATTTCATGATTGTGTGCCCAATTGTTGCGATGTTATTAGCCCCCAGAAACCGTGATGGCCGCGCCGGCTCGCTCAGTGTGACTTTCTCGTACTGAGGAAGTAAAACTCACTGGGCTGTCGTTTTCGCTCCTAATTACAGCTGTTTATTTCATACTGTCGTTGCTTCCTTTTCCGTACTAAAACTGACGGAAAATATGGGGGGGGGGCAATGTCAGCTTTGGAAGGACCGAGGTTCACATTGCGGGGGCCGTGGTCCCTCCAAGAGAGTACAAATCGGCACCTTTGCTGATGTCCATATCAACCGCTCTGGTCACCCCCTACTTCAGATACTGCGAAGCAACACCATATGGCGCACCGGGCCACCCGCATCTTATTATCGAGAACGGCCCACGGGCCGCCCTCGATTCGCCGCCAAAACAATGGCTACCATATCAATGCTACCAGATAAACAGGAAGGCAAATATGGGATATGGTCCCAATGATAACAAATCGGCCCCCTCGGGTTTTCTGCTTGCCAATTCCATGGCTCTGACGCAGCTTCACGAAACTTGGTCACTTTTTCTAGCTGTTCGTTCTACGTACTGTGACAAAATGTTGAAATTCTTTTATGCTCCGGGGCGAAACCAAGCAACGTTTTCGAGAGGCACCTCAGGGCATTTCTGGTCCTGTTGAGAGTAAAAGGAAAATGGCTGCCAAAAATAGTGTTTTTAACCCGTCCTCAACTGGGGGGGGGGGCAGTTGACTGCCCCTCCTGAGGTTTTTTGTAGGATTGCGAGAGAACTAACGAACAAAGAGTCACGAAACTTTGTGTACCTTTTTCTTCATCCATTTTACACCTCGTGTCAAACTTTTGACCTCAGGTTAGGTCAGGTGCCTCACCTAGGTCAGGTCAAACAGACCTATGTCCAAAAAAAGTTTAGCGCTCTCTAACTTTTTCGTAAAACAAGATATCTCAATAATACTTTCAGTGATTAGTGATCGTGATAGATGCAACGAATCTGCTATCTCAGATTTTTCGAAATTTTCCGGGTCATTGACCTAAGGTCAAGCCCATTTTTAACCCGCGCACGACCGTCGCTCCGCCTCGAACATCGGCGACAGGCGGGGGGCAGTTGACTGCCCCCCTCTAACTCACGAACAGCTGGTCGCACGATAAAAATAAACATACCGTTGGAAAGCATGTGACGAGTAGAGCTCGAAACTGGTCTCATTTTTAGTTTCAGATAATATGTAAGCAATTTACGCCCTATATATGTTTTCTCATAGCCGACTGCATGAGACCGAGATATGGCCTGAATCTCAACGGCTGTAACTAATAACGCATAGGTAAAGGCGACAGCGCACAAGTAAAGGTCCACGGATGCCGATACACGTCTATTTTCCCCAGATTTGTTCAATACATACGCCGAAACGTTGAGTTAAGACACGGTAATTCTCCCGTCAGCTGTCACTGTGCGCCGCTGCCGTATGCGGTACCAAATTGACGGGAACTAATTTAAGCGTTCCTTTATTTTCGCGAAAAAAGACCATCTATGTCAATTTTATTGATCTCTGTGGTTCTTGTGATGGTTTCTCATGCTTACATTTTGGAAAAATTGACTATTTACCAATTTACAAAGTTGGCCGAGCTTTATTCGCGAGAGCCTGTTTATTTCCAAAATATGCTACTTTTTCAAACTTTTTGAGGTTCCTGGTATTAATCACGTCTGTGCAAGCTATTTCTGCCATTTTCTACCCATTCTGAGCAATTCATCGTCGATTTGGCGGTGGTACATTTTGGTTCACTACAGTTATTCGTGACCTGACCTCAGGTCAATGGCTGGAAGTCATTGGTACTTTGCCCAATGACGGTAACTAGATGTCTGCTTCACTCCACACTAAAAATGTTATGGAATATTCCGTCGATTTTCGAAAAAACGGCGATATTTCTTAAAAATGGGCTTGACCTTAGGTCAATGACCCGGAACATTCCGAAAAATCTGAGATGGCAGATTTGTTGCATCTATCACGATCACTAATCCCTAAGATTATTATTAAGATATCTTGTTTCCGAAAAAAGTTAAAGGGCGCTAAACTTTTTTTGACATAGGTCCGTTTGACCTGACTTAGGTCAGGAACCTGACCTGACCTGAGGCCAAAATTTTGACATGAGATGTAAAATTGATGAAGCAAAAGGTACACAAAGTTTCGTGACTCTGTGTTTGTTGGTTCTCTCGCAATCCCAGAAAGACCTCAGGGATGGCAGTCAACTGTACCCCCAGTCGGGGACGGGTTAAGACATGTCGTCGTTTTGTCGGAAATTGACGGAATACTTCATAACATTTTTAGTGTGGAGTGAAGCAGACATCTAGTTACCGTCATTGGGCAAAGTATCAATGACTTCCAGCCATTGACCTGAGGTCAGGTCACGAATAACTGTAGTGAGCCAGAAGGTACCACTGTCAAAATCACTGATGGATTACTCAGAATGCGCAGCAAATGGCAGAACCAGCTTGCACAGACGTAAGTAATACCAGGAACCTCAAAAAGTTTGAAAAAGTAACATATTTTGGAAATAAACAGGCTCTCGCGAATAAAGCTCCGCCAATTTTGTCGATTGGTAACTAATAGTTTTTTCCAAAATTTAAGCATGAAAAATCATCACAAGAACCTCTAAGATCAATAAAATATACATAGATTGTCCCTTTTCGTGAAAATAAAGGAACGTTAAAATTAGTTCCCGTCAATTTGTTAATGCATACGGCAGCAGCGCACGCCTACAGCTGCCGCGAGAAATGCCGTGTCTTTAACTCAACGTTTCGGCGTGTATATTGAACAAATCTGGGGAAATTAGACGTGTATCGGCATCCGTGGACGTCTACATGTGCGCCGATGCCGTTACCTAAGCGTTTTTAGTCACAGCCTTTGAGACTCAGGCCATTTCTCGGTCTTATGCAGTCGGCTATGAGAAAACATATATATAGGGCGTAAATTGCTTACATATTATCTAAAACTAAAAATGAGACCAGTTTGGAGCTCTACTCGTCACAAGGTTTCCAACGGTGTGCTTATTTGTATCGTGCGACCAACCGCTCGTGATTTAGAGGGGGGCGGCCAACTGCCTCCCCCAGTTGCCCATGTACGAAATATACGTAGGACCGACGGTCGTGCGCGGGTTGAGATAGAATTTAAAACTTTATATGGATGTATAGCCAAATAGTTGGGCAGCGTGTAGATACAGTTTTATTTATCGGAGATCGCTCTACAACGTCACAGCAAGGTCAAAAGTCAAAATTTAGTTTTATAGTAATCATTTCGGCGCGTTTTCTTGAAATGCGAAAATCGCAACACAAGTAACGCAAAAGAGGGTCCTCTTCTTGAGTACCAAGTTTCAGCTGGATATCAGGTCGGGTCACGGAGCTATGACCTAAAATGTCATTGCGCGTACCACATATCACAATAGCGGTAAAATGACATTTGTTAGATAGAGTGAATTCAAATGATTGAAAACGTTTACAGATAATATTAAATGCACACGAGATCATTCCAAGTGACTACAAGGTCACTGGAGGTCATTTAAAGTCAAAGGTCACAAGATGATCTGAGGAGCATATGACCATGGCAGCTCCCCTTTTTCATGTCCCTGGCACCGCCTATGCTAACATTATACAAGCATTGTAATACGATTTGTTATTATAACATGACTAGCAGAAGCCACAAAAGTTGTTATGCTTTTTTTGTTGATTCATTTGTTTAAAAACTAATCGCCCTATTTTTGAAACCCTGTGAACACCCATTAATTTTCTCAAAATTTCCGATGTGTGTGCCAATTTCAAAAGTCCCATCGATAATCTCTCGATTCATGCCAATTTCATCGAAATCGTTTGATAAACAACGGAGGTATAATAAATCCAAAAGTACCCCCATTTTGATATTTTCGCCTTCTATATTCACCCCTTTTAAAAATTTGAAAATTACTTTTTCAAAGTGTAGTTTACATCATGGAAAATCGCTTGCCGTTTGTTGCGATGAAACCGAACGTGTAGTGCTCGAGATCTCAGGGGGGCTGAATCCGCCCCCCTGCCGGGAATCGGCCATACCGTCTAACCCTCCGGGAATAGGATTAAGAGCCTGGCTTAGTTCTTCTAATTCTGTAGGTGTTTCCATCTTCGTGGCATCTGTGTCATTGAGCGTTTTCAGTCTCAGACCGTCTAAAAAGGTTTGGTATTGTTCTGCAACATCGTGATTTTCGAACAATTTTCTGAAATGGGCTTGCAAATTGGACATTATGGCTCCATGGTCTGAAGCTGGGCCCGAGGGTGTTTGCAAGCACCGTATTATTTTACTGGTGCAGTGACGTTTTTCTAGCGACAAGAAATATTTACTGGGCTTCTCGCCAAATTCATGCCATAGTGCACGTGACCTCTCCAAAATACCATCTCTTTTATCTTATTCTAATTCTTCCGGCTTCTGTTCCTTGTGTCTCAATTTCTCCGCCAAAGCTGCGTTAAAATGTTCATCAAGTTGACTCTCTATCTCGTTTATGTCCCTCGCAAGGGATTGCTCTCTTCTCTGTCATAATCGTTTTCTATGAATAACGTAGGAGATGGTTTCGGATCTCAAGTTCATTATAAGAACTTGGGAAAAAGGGAATCACTTACCGTAAACTAGACTTCGTGTTTATTTTCTGCCAAGAATGTCTGGGTATAAGGGAATAGCATAGTGGGCTACCATCTTAGCCATTGTGGCCTTAATTTGCTCAAGATACCTGGTGTCTCGAAGCAGTGAGATGTTAAATTTGAAAAGTCTCCTTCCTCGGGGTTGGTCTGTTACATTTAGGGTCAACGTCACTATCGAGTGATATGTTCGGTATCCAGCGCGAATGCCCGCATCTAGTATCCGACCTTCTAAGCCAGTCGAGGTAAGGTAGAAATCCAGGCGGGCCTTTTTAACAACAGGGGTTTGAATTCGCTAGGTAAATATTTTCGTTCATTCGTTTTTCTATACATGTCGACTAGGTCCTGGTCTTCCATCAGCCTAACAACCTCCTGTCTAGCCCTAACATTATTTTCCTTGACATAACTAAATGTATCCATGCTTTGAGAAAGCACCAAGCAAAAGTCGCCTGCCACTGGGCGACTAAAGGGCACATCCAGTACAAACATGGTGGGGTGAAGCACGACAAAGTTGAAAAGTACACACACATGGCAAGCAACATCGCCGTACGTAACCTATCACTTGCATGTCTCGCAGGAAGAAGATTAACGGGTCACCGCGAGACCCAGTTCCCGCAGTTTACACATCGAGTCTACACGGACAGTGACTGCATGCTGCTCTGGCTTAAAGAAGACATGCCCGCCGCGGGAGAAAAACAAAATTTTCCCAGTCTTGTTTACGTCCAGAAGACTGCGGAAAATCTCATCCTGGTGATGTGTCAGGCTTTCAGCAACGAAAAGATCTTTGCCTGACAGCTCCATCCTTCTCCACATGATTTGGTCTCGAACGCTCCCTTACCCTGATCTGGCGAATCTTATAATTACCTTGTTAAGGCCTGGCAAACGGTGCGCCCTATCAATGTCACTGGCCTCCAGATTGAGGCCATCGAGACACTGGTTCAGAGTCGACGTCACGAGTTCTAGGATGTCCTCTCGGTCCGAGCCGCCCTGGGCCGGACTCCGACGGCCGCCTCTGGGCAGGGCCGACGGTGACTGGGCGGCACGGCGTGGCGCCATGGCTTTCCCGAAGAGGATGAGACAGGGGAGTCGCGAATTCATTTCCGCGTCCTCATCGCGGTCTTTCAGTTGCTTTACTTCGTCTTTTGCATCCTGGAGGTTTTTTTCGCATTTCTTCTAACTGAAGGTCCATATTTTCGACATGTTCTTCGAGATCTCTGATTCGACGTGACAGAGCCTCAAATTTCCTCTCGATGGCTACCCTGATCTCATGCAAATCTTTTGAGATACTTTTGGAGACAATTTCCTCAATGCGTTCCATGGCCCGCTCTGTACAACTCTTTAACACGCACACTGGAAGGGAGTCTTTTTGTGCCCCCCCCCCCCACCTGTTTTTCCTGAATATTTCGAGAACGGATCGGAGCTGGATGCTGCTACTTTGTGACGTTCATGGCAATTGAATACCTCGTCGAATGACGCAGAAAAATCGGAAATTAACCAAGAATTTTTGAAGTTTCAAGCGTTTGAAGTCAGGCAAACATGACGAAAACGACGGTTGTCGCTGACAAATGGGAACTTTGTTGAAGAACTACCGTTCTGCTTAGGACTACCGTTCGAACACAATCAGATGATGTCATTCGGGCATAAGTGATGGATTTATCAAGACAACAGCCAGGGTCAATAAGGGTCAAGGTCATCAAAGGTAAAGGTCAAACTGCTTGTGGCCTGATCCAGATTTCCTTTGTAACATGTCAGTCTGTGTGAAACATGCATTCAAAGACCCTAATAAAAACGCGTGTGCGCACACTGATACGCTTACACATACCAAGGTCAGTGAAGGTAAAGGTCATTAAAGGTCAAGGCCAAATATCTTGTGACCTGGCCCAGAGTTGTTCTGCGACATGTCGATTTGCATGAATTACGCATTCAAAGACCGTAATAAAAACACATGTGCACACATGGATACACATACATATATACCACAGTCATTTCAGGTTAATGTCACCAAAGGTCAAGGGCAACTTTTTGTGACCTGGTCCAGATTTTCTTCGCAATATGTCGATTTGTATGAAATATGCTTTCAAAGACCCTATCAAAACACGTCTGGCACACTGATTCTCACATGTGCATACATATACATACTCATACATACATAAATATAAACGCCGGAAGTGACCAAACGTACCAATGTTGGCTACCTTCACTGAAAATACGCCAAAAGATACATGCTGCGCCCTCGTTTACTCTCAGACTGTCCCGTGTTGTTCGAAATCTAATCTGCAAAAGATGAAAAAATGACACCATAAGTCAATGATTTGACATGACCTCGACCCAGAATCCTCAGTCAAGACACCAAATGAGCGAAAGTTGTATTTCACGTTTTAACGGCCAAACAAAAACCCTTTTCCTGTTTCGTTCCAAAAGTCGTACGGAAAGGTTTGTACGGGCCGAGAAAGTGTCCAAAGTTGACCTTTTCTACCCCATTTGACCTTGAAGATATCGACCTAGGGCCACGGAAATTGCAACAATGTAAATGGTTACAGCCCCATCCTGTCCATCAAGTGTCATGTTTCTAGCTCTTTCCTTTTCCGAGATCGGAGGGGCCACTTGTAGACCCCCTTCCAGTGCGCGTTAGTGCGAAACCCCCTTCCACTGCACGGATCAAACCGCGGTCAACCAGACCTATGTCAAAAAAAGTTAAGCGCCCTGTAACTTTTCACAAAACGCGATATCACAGTTTTACTTTCAGGGATTTGTATTAGATGCAACAAATCTGCTATCTCAGATTTTTCTGAGTTTTCCGGGTCATTGACCTAAGGTCAAGCCAATTTTTAACACATGTTGTCGTTTTTTCGGAAATTGACGGAATATTTCAAAACATTTTTAGTGTGGAGTGAAACAGACATCTAGTTAACATCACTGGACAAAAGTATCAATGACTCCCAGCCATTGACCTGAGGTCAGGTCACAAATAACTGTAGTGAGCCAAAATGCACCACCGTCAAAATCAGCGATGAATTACTCAGAATGGGTAGAAAATGGCAGAATTGGCTTGCATTAGAAATCCGAAGTAGTAATTCCAGTGTCAGCAACCATTCGACCTGTAAAAGGGTGCTGCATACATATTATAATGCATGTTTAATGTAATATATGGGAAGATATACCATGTATGTGCAATGCAGGAGGGTAGATATATGGCTGAATGCATAATGACTTGGAATCTGTATAATCCATACGGGTCATACTTTCTGTTACTTAAAGTAAATGATATTGTGACCCCCGTGTACAAAAAAGAGCATGCTTTAGCTAACAAATTACATGAAGGTGGATCGGGAAGGGGGCTATTTTAACCCGCGCACCACCGTCGGTCGGTTATGATCATGCCCGACTGGGGGGGGGCAGTTGTCCGTTCCCCCTCTCTTGGGCTATCACTGTATTACACTTGCAGTTGCCAGTTTACAAACGTCTAGTAGGATACCAAATATGGTTTTGTGCAACAGACAAATAGAGCTCCGAAATCCACATGCAAGTGCTTTATTGGGCCTAAAATTTAATTTCTGTAATGTTAAGTTGTAACATGTAACATGTGTCGAGTAATCCATAAAAAGCCACCATTAAACTAAAAAATAGACTACTTTTGCTCCCTGTGGAATTTTGGTAGCTTTCGGATAGTACCAACGCAAAATTAGGCATCGTGAAAACGGCTAAGTTGTACCATTCTCTCAAAATGCTGTTTACATACAGGGTGCGTCACCGTTACCGTACCATACACGTACGTCACCGTCATCGTCACAGAAACCAACTGCAGCGTAACCGTTGCAGTTACGTAGTTAACGCAGATTGAGCAAGTTTAGAATTTTGTCAAGCATGAAGTTTTTTGAAGCTTTGAAACGTGTTTTAACCACGACATATTTCTGCATATTCAGGAAACATTTCTGCTGAACAAGCTTGTGTATGTATACATACATATTATGTTAACAATAAATCATTGCTACGAAGGCATCTCTAAATGACCCATTGAATCAATGCGAAATCGGTCTGGCAATCGCTTGGTACAGTAGAGACCATTTTTAGCCTTGAACCTGTTTTGTTTGCGATAAACGAATCGCTGTGAATGCTGAGTCGGAATGAACTAAACTGAGATTTCCAAAATGAACATCGGCGTTGGCCGTAACTCAGTTTCGAGTCGTAAAGCTCAGCATCAGACTACGATTTATTCTTGAAAATGTGGGTCGTCGCAAGCCAGTTATATGGTGTATTTTTCTTCAGCTCGCGATTTGCGGAAGGTCTTTTACGTCCCGCAATGTCGTCCGATGCGGGCCAGACGAAGCCGGAGGAAGAACTGCCGAGTGCCAACGTGGATGAAGTTGGTCAGAAGAAGGCTACGATCAGCGAGGCTACGCTAAAGTAAGTTCTGCTGTTTAAAACATTCTAGACGGGGTTTGGCCCAAACGAGATTGGCGTTGCCAAGGGTCAGAATTAGTTTTGGTTAGTTTCGGCCCCCTGAAATTGTTTTTAATTTGCCAAAGCATTGTTGGTTTCCGTATGTACATCAGAAAGTGTCATTTTTGTTTCTCACACTACGACTGTCTTGCACCAGTTTCGTAGCTAGCATTTTCGTAAGTGGGGTGAAAACTAAAATATAAAAGGTTGGTACTGTGCTCTTAACATCGTTTTCGGAGATATTGGGAAACTAACTGGATGAAATAGCACACCTCTGACCAAAAGGGGGTGTCAGTTGACCCCACTGCCTCCTCTCTTGGACAACGCTACTCCTTTGACTGACATCGACTCATTACTTTGATGACTGGGCTATATCTGATGCAGCAGCTATAGGGTTGGTTCTTTAAATAGAACAAAATTCTCACATTGGACATTGTCTGTTCTTCTCTGTGTCATCTGTTCTGGAGGATCATATTATGTCCGCAGAGGACTTTGGATAGGACAGCTGATGACATTTTAGTAGACTCAGTTGGGTGTGCTTGTCCCGGTCCAACCATTTGTTCGTGTGAGCGTGTGTGCTTGCGTGCGTATGCGTGTGCATGTGCGTTTGCGTGTGTTTGTGGAGCATACTTGTTGATATAAGAAAACGACGTTTTTGGCAGATTTTAACCCTCGCCCAACTGGGAGGCATTTCGGCGCCACCCCGTTGAAATTTGGTGATGGAAAAAACTCAGCGCCCGCAGCGTGCTGAAAACTTAACTACCTTTTCGTACGTTCTGTAGAATTGTCAACAACAATCGATCGAAAACTTTCAACAACTAAAACTTTCAGAGATAGTAGTCGAGGACTGTCCGGAGAATTCAGCATCCTGACTTCGTTGTCAAGGCCAACAAATTCAAGTCAACAAAGTCAAGGTCAACAAATTGAGCTTCCCTGAGGTCAGCTCAATTTCCACATTATTTCCGTATTTCTAACGGTTTTGAAGCGTTTATTCGGTTTGTTGCTGGCTGAAATGCATTCCTGAGACAGGGAAGTCACTGAACACAACAGACAGTGTTCACTGACGTGAATGGTCGTGAGGTCAGGTGAGGTAACATGTGGGGTGAACCAAGAAAAAGGAGTCTTTAACCTCGTTTTGATGATCCCTAGAGTAAAAATATGCAATGGAGTCGATTTTGCAGTCCAAAATTGTGCCACGACGCTTCCATTCTGTCAAATGGCCTAAGGTCACTTCAGGTGAAGCGAGGTCACCCTGGTAGACACTAAGTTCATATCCAGATGTCCAACCTTACCTACCTGGTTTAGTTCATCAGTCAACGGCAGATCTAGGTTTTTAGAGATGAAACCCGGGCTTACTTCAAATCAAGTCATGATCCTGCAGCGTCAGGCCAGGTCATGTGACCGGAGTTATATAACACCTTACTGATCCCGGTTGTGGAATCGAAAAAGTTTCAATCCAGAGATACACCTTACCGTTTTGCTTGCATTGTTATTGATCCTGGACAGGACACGAAATAGAGCAAAGAAAACGGCTGAATGTTAGGTCGGGTCAGGCCACGTCGGTCACTGACGCTCTAGCAGTGGCGGCGGATTTCAATTCCACTTGGGGGGAGGGGGCAATGTTCTCAAGTCGGGTATAGTTAAATAGTTACAGGTTGGTAGGTACCTGCTCACTGCGTAGATCGAAAATAACAGGTGGTTTTATAATGGTGTCAAAATATTCGCACACACGATGTATATGAAAATCAAGCAGCCCAATAATGCGCAAACAATGAAAAGTTATGCATAAGAATATCTAAAGCTCCGTCACGAGAGGAACTACTCGCTACCTACCGGCTAGTGGGCCAGACGGCCGCCCTGTATTTTAGTGAAGTACCTTGCACCACGTGCATGAAAGCTGTGGAAACATATATTTGGCGACCACATCTTCTTTCACTTCTGGGGCCAAACCTATCCCAAAGAATGGGTGGAGTTTTCGTGCTGAACTGCACATCTTCCCGCGTTAGCCTTACAGCAACACAAAAGATGGCTGAATATTTTAATCAGTCTGTTTGTTAAATTCAGTTCCTTTTTAAATTACTGCGTTGCCTGTCTAACTATGGGATGATCGCAAGGAAGCCGCAAATGACGTTAGTTTCTTGACCGCCATCTTCCACTATTTCGGAGCAGCCCGGTAACAGACATTCGATATGCGCAAATCCTGCTACTTTATGTGCATGTCCGCATCTATTGGCGCAGTGCACATCCAGGCGCACTGTGCGCACAGCATATCGTAGTAATCCATACTCACGGTAAACGTACCAAAAACCTATCCGTATCGAAATTATGTAAACTTTACGGTTCCAAAAGGTATCATGTATTATATACAAACTATGCATACCATTCGAAATGAGCAGAGTATTATGCAAACACAAATCAGCTTGTGAGAACAGTTAACCTACCCCCCCCCCCCAAACACACAAATATAAGTTTTTTTAAGCAACACGAAACCTTGACAGTCGAACGGAAGCACCAGAGGTACAGCAGCTCCAGTCAAATGACATTCTTCCGAAAACTGTCAAGCTTTTCATGGGATGATTTTCCACAGACTCACGCAGCATGACCGTGGGATCCTGCCTTCTTGCGAGATCGTCGTGCATGGCGAGGACGATCAGGTTTGATAGCCTTCCTTGACTCATCGTCGATTGCAACGGCGTCTTGATGCGGTACAAGGCGCTGAACGAACGTTCCGCCGACGCACCACTCATGGGAACGGCCAAGATCAGAGTTGCCAGGCGCAGCACCTCCGATAGCATCTCTTGGCACAAGCGGCCCTGGCTCATGATGACTTCCACAACCTGGTTGATTGAGTTAGCTGGTTGCGGCACTGTGGCACATCGGCGCATGGAGGCCAGCTGCATGGCCAGAGCATCAGGGTCGATGTCTCCTGAACTATGAGTTGACGTTGGTCTGCGATGACGCAAGAACTTTCCTGACTTTCCTGACGTTGACAGGGTTGATGTCCGCTTGTCTACCTAGCAGCAGGTCTTCTAGGTGTTCCAGACGTTCCAGATCAGGCTGCTTGAACCGCCGCCTGACTTCATTTGTTGCCAGGTCCATCGCTTCGAAGAAACAGCGTCTCAGCAAGTCTTTGGTGGTGAAGACCGTTGGCGCTGCTGCATTTTCATGGTGCGCCAGTCGCTTAGGCGGGCGAACTGGACGTGGGTCCTTTGGTGGGTCGATGGGGCTGCCAAGCGTCCGGATCTTGTCGTGGCGTTCTTGCCACAGCTCCTCAAAGCCGAACTCGCGCAGATTTTCCAGCGCGCTGAGCAGTATCGTAACCTCCTTACGGACATCTCTGAAGTTGACCCCAGGGCGCTGCAGTGCATTCACAAAAAGCTGACATGGGCTGAACATCCGCTCGCACATCATCAGAGGTAGCACGGTCTCAAAGTTCCGGAGATGAGAGAGATAGCCTCGCACTCTGTGACGGACATCCGGCGACGCGGACTTGTCTGCTTCCACATCTTCCAGTGTCAGAAGAATTGTGTCATATTCCTCAAGAAATCGTCTGATAGCCAGGCATCGCACAGTCCACCTGGTGAGATAGAGGGATATGAGCTTGTATAGGTGCAGTCCCGCGTCGTCTTCGTCGTGTTGCAGGCGTAGTTCGAAAAGATGGTCCTCAAACAGCGCTTCCTTTCCGTGGTCGTGAGTATTCCAGCCACATCCCGAACGGTGTTCAGAGTATCAGTAACCTGGGACACCTCTTTGGCCTGTTCCACGAGGACCAGGTCGAGGGAGTGATTTGCGCAGTGCACGAATATTGAGCGGGGCTGATTTCGATGAGTTTGATGAGTTCGATGAGTTCGATGGCCTGCACTCCGAACACTTTTCCCGACATGTTCGGTGCTCCATCAAAGCAATGCCCTCTTAGCTTCTCCATTCCGTACATGGTGCGCCGCAGGGCGTCCTTTAAGGCTTCGTACAGAGCTGCATCCGTCGAGCCAGGCACCTCATACAGGCCAAGGCAAGCTTCTTCCACGACCAACTTTTCCGTCACATATTTAACACATACGCTGAACTGGTCTTTGGTAGCCAGATCTGACGACCCATCTGCGATCACTTCATAGAACATACTGCGTCGAGCTTCTTCCAAAATTTCGCGAAGAAGCATCGAGACCATGATTCTGACCAGCTCGTCTTGGCTTTCGTGAGACAAGAAATTGCTCTTTTTCTGCAGCCACGATTTCATCTCGGGGTTTGTCGTGCTTCTTTCGTCTAGCATGGTCATCAAATTCCCACCGTCATCGTCGTGGCCGCGTAGGGCTGATCCAGATCGCGCCAAGCCTCGGAGGACGCAGAAACACGCACGCACCCCAGTTCCCAGTTCTTCAGTTCGCACCTCTACGCGCCCCAGGTCAGCCACGAATGTTGGCTGTCTGCTAAACGAGTGCGGTTGTAGGTTGTGGACAGGTTATTGTTTTTGCTTTTGCTTTTTTTTTTTTTTTTGCTTTATTTCATGCTTTTGGAAATACAGCAGAATCGCTCTCTGCTAAGAAGTATGCAAGCACGTAACTTTGAACCTTGCTCCAGTTTCGATTCATCCTCACCCAACCGCAGTTTACTGAACTACCATATTTCACTGCCATTTTAGGAATACCGGCAAAAGTACTCCATTATCAACACTTATGCAGTTGCCTATGCAGTGTGTGTGATACAGTTTTTTCGACTTCAGGAGTCAAGATGGGGGAGCAAAAGAATCCCGCTGTCCCCCCCCCCCCAATCCACCGCCCCTGCGCTCTAGTCTGTCGGCATTTAAAAATGTTTGTACGAATCATTGCTACCATAATGAAAGCATGCATGGGCAGCAGCTCGCCAGGAACTTTCAAAAAGCTCATAAATATAGCGAAATGAAAATGGCATGTCAGTTCGCCTGATGCAACATGTGGTTTAATGTTTGTTATAAGTTATGTGTCCCCGGAATGAACGTTCTGTTATCTTTCCATTGACATCCTGAGAATTGTTCCAGCTTTATTACGGGCGTAGTTAGATTTCCTCTATTTTTGGCATCTCTAGGCCAGAAAGTTGCGTCTTTTTCAGTATTTTTGAAAACAGTTGAGAACTTTGGAACGCGCTCATAGCCAGATTTCCGATTATGTGGATTTCATGTTTTTCTCCTGCGTTCTGTTTGCGAGATAGAGGGGTGGGGTCGAAACGTCCCCCCCGCTTCGGCTGCCCATATCGGGGTGCTGGTTGGGCGAGGGTTAAGCTGCAAAGTTTTTTTGTGCAGTAGAAAAAGAGGGGTCAGAGCGACTCATTGGCTCAGTAACATTTTCAGAGTCGCTGATGTGAAGACGGCTCTTGCATGGCAGAAGTCAGTTACAGGCACGGTAGTTTCCATGGTGCATGGGATGGAATTGTGTTCCGCACCTGATTTGCCCGATGTGGCACCTGAAAGCCCGTTATTGTCTACTGAACAGAATGGCTGCCCGTAGCCCGATTCACTGTGTCACATCACCCGTTTGTTTGATCGCAGCGAGTCGCAGCCGTCGAAGGAGAAGGAGACTGCTGCCGAGCCATCGCTGCCGAAACCCGTCCCGTTCTTCCAGCTGTTCCGCTACGCTGACGGCAAGGACAAGTGGCTGATGGCGGCTGGTGTCGCTGCCTCTCTGGCGGCCTCCGTTGTGCTGCCAGTGGTGGTTGCCCTTTTCGGTAACGTTACCGATGCCTTGACAGTCTTTGGACTCAACGCGACGGCCGACGGCAGCGCAGAGTAAGCATGCCATTGTCCTTTCATCTCCGCGCTGTGACCTGTAGAGGCCAGTTGCACCAAACGCTGTGGTCTTTTATCATAATGGATTTTTTAATGCTTCATGTATCGAAATTCGAAGTGTTGCCGAGCATGAAGTTTTCCTAAGTTTATTTTAATCACGACAGGTTTCTGCATGTTCAGGAAACATTTCTGCCGAGGAAGCATGCACAAGTATGCGTACATGTCATTCTGTAATGTTAGGACATAATAGTCGTAGATATTGGCCTAAGGTGTTCAGAGCTGGTCTCGGAGGATGCAGATCCCTGGATCCTTGCAATCTGCCCGTTTTTTTCGTCCACTTTACGAGGAAAGACAGTGAGCAGCTCGAATATAACCGCCACACACTAGCCGTTTTCACAACGATGGTAAAGTAAAAAAAAAATGCGACGAAATATTCGAAAGACGAATGGTTATTTTGTACCGGCGAATTTGGAGGTCACGTTGTTGTACTTAAGCAGCGTGTTTTCTTTAATGCAGATATTGTTAAAGACCAAGGGATATTTTGATGTGATCATTATCTCACACAAACTTTCTTTGTCTCATCTTCTGTGTTTTATGTTCAGGTGGTGAAGTATTCAACCAAAATTATTTATGTATACGTTAGAGTTTCGGTGCTATCGACACCATCTTAGGATCATATATGTCATGCAACTGGGAATATAAAACAGCCATATGGAGAAGAATCATAAGGTAAGGAAATGACGCAGAACTTGAGACTTGACGAGGAAAAAACTTGAGATTTGAAACAGGAACAGAAGAGGACAATAATACTTGCGATACCGGAGAGTATAATGCGGAGCAAACAAATCGTTCGGAAACTATGCTCGGCTGGGGATTGCACAGATACTCCCCCTCCCCCCGCCCAGCCCTGGCGCGGGTTAAGATATGAGGTTTTTTTGGGGAACTGTTTCCGTCAGAACACACTTTTTCTTCCTTTGACATCGCGTATTTCATTTGTTTTTGCCTTTTCGGATCGGCGCACAGGCTCAAATCCCTAAATCATCAGAAGGGCTCTCCGAGTATTCCAAGGATCCCACGGCTGTTTGAACAGGCCACAACAATTCCATGACCAGTCACGTGTCACTTCACACCAAACACAGCTTTGCCTGAGTTACGTTGGTTTTGATGCGTATAGATGGGCAATGCACAGTGATTATTCATGGCAAAGGTAATAATGATTGTTTCTCCCGTTTAGTCAAAATCTCACGAAAAGCTGTCATGTTTTACCGACAGCGACCACTTAAAAACCATGTTTTTAAAATCCCATTTACGTTTATGTTGGGGCCCATTAGATGTCCAATGAAACATCAACCCTGTTCACGACGTACAGTTAGTCACCTAGGTAACCAGATGTTCTTTTTTCCAGGTCCGGCTGGATTGGCCCCAGATTATCATTATTATTGTTTATATTGTTTGATATTGCATACAGCTGCATTTGCCTCAGATTATCATGATTATTGTATATATTGCTCCACATTGCATACAGACATATCTAGGGCCAGTCCAGCAGGACCGAGAAAAACGACCATCTGGCTACCTAGGTGACTAAATGTACGTCGCGAACAGGGTTGATGTTACATTGCACGTCCAATAACCCTAACATAAACGAAAACAAGAGTCTAAAAACGTGGTTTTTACGTAGTCGCTGTCGGTAAAACATAGCAGGTCTTCGTGAGACTGTGACTAAGCGGGAGGAGCAATCATTATTACTTCTGCCATGAGTAATCACTGTGGATTGCCCATCTAAACATCTCAAAATCAACGCAACTCAGGCAAAGCTGTGTTTGGTGTGAAGTGACATGTGACTGGCCATGGAATTGCTGTGGCCTGTTCAAACAGCCGTGGGATCCCTGGAATACTCGGACAGTCCTTTTGATGCTTTTCATGAAGGTTGTCTTAAATTTCTTGTGATTGGTAGTTGACCGACTCCTGTGACGGGAGACCAAGAAAAGCATCTAGATTTAGGGATTTGGGCCTGTGCCCCAATCCGAAAAAGGCAAAAACAAATGAAATACGCGATGCCAAAGGACGAAAAAGTGTGTTCTGACGGAAACAGTTCCGCAAAGGAACCCCAAGTCTTAACACGCGCCAGGGCTGGGCGGGGGAGGGGGGCAGCGTCTGTGCAATCCCTACTGTTTCCGAACGGTTTGTTTGCTCCGCCTTGGATTATCTTCTGTGGCACCATAAGTATTACTTCAGTGTTATATGTATATATACATACATATATATATATATATATATATATATATATCAGTAATATAAGGCATCAAAAAAGCGGAATTTGGAAGGAATTTTTGAAAATTTTTCAGCCCAATCATGCAAGATTTTTCCTTGCAACATTCTAATTACGATATATTATCTAGACTAAGCCAGGTGACGATCATGACTCTTTGCGTACGTCAATGGTGCAAATTATTCAGTTTGACTTGCATGGTAAACGCAAACTCTTTCCAGGATTCGCTAAAAAAAAACACCATTCACATAAACCAAACCCATCATAGCCTTAAGCTATAATGCTTGAAATACGCTTTGTGTCTGTAATTGCGTCCACCGCAACATCCTCTGGAATCAGTTTATCACGCAATGGAAGTTTCACCTCAAAATCAGTGGCTCCTTATACTCGCTGATCGAACGTTTTTCTGACTCTTTTGCTGCGTTATTTGCATTTACAGCCTCCTTTTCAATATTTACGTATTTACAGCCTCTTTTGGAAAGAGATGACGACGGACTGACGCCGTGCGAGACACACGACTTGACACAAGGCTCAAGGCACTGAACCCATGAGGCTTTGTGTCGTAATCCATAAACAAACGTTTTCGGGGAGAACAGACTCCCGATTGGCCTTCGACGAGACACACGACTTGACACAAGACTTTGGACACCTGGGCCTGAGAGGCTGTATGTCCTAACTCACAAAGAAGCAAATCACCTCTTTCTTAGAGGCCCCTCGTTAGCTCGGTGGCACTCATAATCGCAAGGTTGTGGGTTCGAATTTCGACCCCGCCAGCTCTCGATCGGTGACACATGTGGTGTGGATTGGACACCAGACGCTGGAGCCCAAGTGGCTATGCGCCATAACCCAGAACCAACCAATTAAACTTCTCCGAAAGGAAGTCTAAGTACGACGTAGATAATTGCACTGTAAATTATTTATAGCAAGGCACTGACGGTAATCTTTATTAACCCGCGCACGACCGTCCGTCGGTTTCGAACATGGGCGACTAGGGGGGGGGGCAGTTGGCCGCCCCTCCTCTAACTCACGAACGGTGGGTTGCACGGTAAAAATAAGCATACCGTTGGAAAGCTTGTGATGAGTAGAGCTCGAAACTGGTCTCATTTTTAGTTTCAGCTAATATGCAAGCAATTTATGCTGTATGTATGTTTTCTCATAGCCGACTGCATGAGACCGAGAAATGGCCTGAATCTCAAGGGCTGTGACTAATAATGCACAGGTAAAGGTACCAGCGCACAAGTAAAGGTCCCTGGATGCCGATTCACGTCCAATAGGGTGGATCGAAAATATATTTTTTGTCGCAAAACAACTTCTTAGGGGTCAAAACGCGTGCGCGTGGATTTGAAAACACGGAAAACAAGGAGTAAAAAGATATCAGAAATATTCTAGAAAGGGCGCACGAAGCGTCTTTGAAGTGTTTCGCCGTTCCCGAGCGTTAAAGTCTCCATTGGTTTAGCATGACGCATAGCAAGATAACACCTCGTTCACCATCCACCGTAGCTGTGCGTAGCTTTGTGGACCTTTTAGTGTTTGTAGTTCACGGATAGGTGATGAGCATGGATTTGAGCAAATAACAGGAGACTGCAGGTAGAACAAAGTGGTAGACAGACAGTAGCCCTTACGAGCTAAGACCGCGCACCAGTGAGCCTCACGACCTGCAATAGCTGCGGACTACAGAGTCCGAGTCGAATTCGTGGGCTTCCCACACATATCGTTGCCCACGCTGCTCATCTCTGAGGACGCTCTTGAAAACCTTGATCGGTGCCGGTGAACGATACCTCGCAGCGAAGCGCTTTGTTGTCATTGGAGAGCGGTCGAGTCAGACAGACACGTCAGAGGAGTAGCGCGCTGGTCCCTGGACTGTGGCGTGGTGACCAGAGATTTAGTACTCGGGTGTGTTCCGTCAGCATTCGGATCGCAGGGGGTGACATTCTGTGACATTCTGTGACACAGTGACATTCTGAACTGAGCTGAAATGAGTAATCCAGGATCATCAACAAGACAGAGAACGAAACACCCTTTGCTGCAAATAGGCCCGGGCGCTCTTCCCATAAACCAGCTACCGTGGAAAAGAGGAGTGTGTGTCTTTTACGTAAAGACACGGAATGAAAGGACAACTCCTTCTGGAAAGAAGCCGACAAAACGAAAAATAGCAAAAGCAGTCAAGGATGCCATAGTAGCCATCTGGGATAGAGCCAATCTTATTACGTGGGTACCAGTGGACGACGGAGAGGCGTCTCAAATGGGTGGCACGTCGGGTAAGACCGACAGAGAGATGTCAAATGTTATTTCGGAGAACAGGATAATTCAGAACGTAGAAAGACTGGTCATAACAGGGAAGAACCTCATGCAATGGTCTTCGAAACGCGAACGGGACAAGGGTCGAAAGTTCGTGAGTATGCAGCGAGAGTACGATGGCTTATTTGACATCATGTGGTGCCGACGCGATCTTGCTGATGTACCCTGTGGCACGTGTCCAGCTTCTAAAAGGGTGCCAGCTCAAGAAGTAGCTTTCTTCAACAACCAGCGAGGAGAGAGAAAGCTCCACATAGGCGGCGTTGACCGGAAGACAACTGACGAAAATGTCCGAAGGCAGAAGAGAAGGGGGAAAAGGATGAAACTAGCGGAAAAGAGACAGAAGAGGGACAGGCAGCACGGTCCTGAGGAAAGGCAACTGACCGAAGGGGATGCAGATGACGACGATGATAGCAGTGAAAAGTGTCAGACGGGTGATACGGAAGCAGCTGATGCAAGCCGCTCTAATTCACCTATTTCCGATGATGACGCGGACGATGTCGCCGGACAGAACCGCCATCAACTTCCGAATTTTTCGCGGATGTGTGATCGGTGCGGTATCTCTGATCGCTTCGCCGCTGGCTTGCTGAACGCAGCTTTGGTTGATTATGGGATAATCACAGAGCACAACAAGGCTGAGCTGACAGACCGCAGCAAAATCCGGCGACAGAGAGACAAATGGGGTAAAGAAGAGGTGGCTGAAAGCTCATTGCAAAACCGACGTGACCGCTTAGCAGGATTCTATTACGACGGTAGGGAGGACAAGACGCTGCAGAAAGTTGGTAAGAAATTGACGTTTACCAAAGAACTTCACGAGGTAGTGGTTACCGAGCCCGGCCATCGGTATGTCGATCACGTGTCTCCAAATAGCGGAAGTGCTGCAGATATCGCGAAGGAGTTGCTGGACGTGATACGGGACAACGATGCGCATCCAGTGGTGCTTGGATCAGACGTCACAGCGGTAAATACCGGCCGCAACAGTGGTGTGAACAGGTGAATCGAACTGCGTGTGGGCCGTCCGCTCCAGCAAGCTATATGCGGCATCCACATCAACGAACTGACGCTGAGACATGTGTTCAAGGATGCTGTTGGTGGAACGAGTGGTCCAGCATCCTTCCATGGACCAGTTGGCAAAGCCATTCAGAGAGATCTCACTACACTGCCTTTGGCTAAGTTTGTGCCAGTGCCGGGACCAGTTCCTTCAGTTCCGGTAGAAGTTCGAAATGAGATGGGCAAAGATCAGCAATACCTGCATGACATGTGTAGGGCTGTCCAGGCAGGAACAGAAGGTGTTACCCAGTGCTTGTTGGCCTTAGAACCAGGAGCCATCCATCAAGCCCGTTGGGTTACACTTACAAATAGAGTCCTCAGACTGTACGTGTTCACAGAGGCTCCAGCACCGGCGCTTGTACGGCTAGTATATTTTATACTATTTTATACTAAACCGGTACGGCCCCGGATGGTTCAGGTACAGACTTCATTCAGATATCAGCGACGGAGTGAAAAACATGTTCTTTCTGATATCACTGTCAAGAAAGTTGCCGGAGAGAGACCGTAACATCATGCAAAAGGTGCTTCAGCGCAACGGGTTCTGGGCCCACAGTGAGCATGTCCTGGTCGCTATGCCGGCCGACGATCAGCAGAACAGGATGCTGGCGGTAGAGCGCATAAGGAGATGTCGAACCAGAAGATGCCAGGACCAGGATCCAGATGACATACGTCAGTTCGTTATCCCTGACATCAACTTCCATGCCGAGGATTACCACCACATGATTGACTGGCAAAATACAACGGAGCCACCTTTGCTCATGGAAATGTCAGACGAGACCATCGCGGCTGTTGTGGAAGCACCAATGGACTTCAGTGACCTTCCCTGTCACTCCCAAGGGGTCGAACGATGGGTGAAAGAAGTCACACAAACGGCAGAGAAGGCGGGACACAGTGGACGTCATGCACTGATACTGGCAAAAGCCCGGTCCAGCACTGATCCGCTTGTGATGGACACGAGGAGGGACTTCTATGACTGGCTTCGAGTGACAAGGGACCGCTGAGGCTGGTTTATTAGTGGCAGCGGAGTTTGTTGTGGAATGTCATTCATCACAAATAAATTGTTCTGGTTTAACGTTGTGTCTGGGATGGCGTTTGATGAATGGTGCAGATAATAATGATGATGATGATGACAATGATGATGATGGTGATGACGATGACAATTATGATATGTTTCGATAGTTGCCGACATGACGCAAACAGCGTTTGTTCGGCACATGCGCTGAACGCCGAAAATTATCACTCACATACACCTCTGAAGGGTTACCTTCTTGTACAAAATGTTTAAAGCAATGGAGACTTCAACGTCTAGAAAGCGTATTTCTGGTCCCAAAAATGCTTCGTGCGCCCCATCTAAAATATTTTAATATTTTTTTGTCCTCATTTTTCTTTTTTCACATTCACGCGCACGCGTTTTGACCCCTAAGAAGTTGATTTCTTTTTTTCGATCCACCCTAACGTCCAATTTCCATGAATTCTTCAATATATGTGAATATATGTAATATATGCCGAAACGCTGAGTTAAAGACACGGCAATTCTCGCGCCAGCTGTAGGCGTGCGCCGCTGCCGTATGCGATAACAAATTGACGGGAACTAATTTTAGCGTTCCTTTATTTTCGTGAAAAAGACAATCTCTGTAAATTTTATTGATCTCAGTGGTTCTTGTGATGGTTTTGCATGCTTAAATTATGGAAAAATTCATTAGTTACCAATCTACAGAATTGGCGGAGCTTTATCCGCGAGAGCCTGTTTATTTCCAAAATATGCTGCTTTTTCAAACTTTTTGAGGTTCCTGGCATTACTTACGTCCATGCAAGCTAGTTTTGCCATTTTCTACCCATTCTGAGCAATTCATCGCTATTCGTGACCTGACCTCAGGTCAATGGCTGGCAGTCATTGATACTTTCATAGGTGGGCACTGGTCCGTTACTCCGTTACTCCGTTACTAACGAAGTTACTTTTTTGAGTAACGGAGTAACGGACCCGTTACTTTTATTTTACTGTAACGGACTGAGTAACGGAAGTTACTTTTGTGGTCCGTTACTCCGTTACTTTTTGGTCCGTTACTCCGTTACTCCGTTACTCCGTTACTTTTTAAACTCCTTGCAGACACCGCCCGGCTTTATTTGCATCGGCACACACCATTGGCTACTTGAATAGCCAACGCCCAATAGCGTGCGGCGATACAAGCGCGGCTGGGCGCGCACTCAGCTGACAATCGCGGAGTAGACTTGTTGACAATATTCGTCAGCTGATAAACGTTGACGGCAAGCTGGCGGCAATGGTTCAGTATAAAGGCCAGCTGACTTTGGTCTCTTTTGGGACAAAAGTATTGAATTATGCGTAAGTTTGATATGACTTAAAATGATTAATTAACCAGTCGTCATTTTTCAGGCTAAAAGATATCAAAGTTATTGTCATTTATGCTGGAACAGCCAGCTGACGGCAGTTTTCAATGTTGTCTCAAGTTAGTCACGGATTGCTTACCACCGCCACACGGTTCCCCGCCAAGATCACTCAAGGCTGTTGAGCACATGATTACTGCCGCCATGGCCTTGGATCTGTGGTGTCCATGGGGTGATGGAGTGGTGATTGATTCTTGACTGGCCTGAAATTTTAACTACCTGACACTAAAATGTCCCATCAAGGCGTCTTTACGCCTGTACGTCTTTACGTCTGTTGAGAACAGAATGTGCACAATAAGTTGACAGTAGTGAAGCATAATTATGAAGCTTGTCGACTATTGCTTGGACTATTTGCCTTAACCATATTCTCTGCAGGCAGTGAGATTCACATTACCCTGGGGGGGGGGGGCAGATCTGCGGTAATCTACCTTTCGGCCGACGCTTACGCGTCGGCCGAAATTTGGAGACGCGGAAGTGGCAACACAAGTTGTGTGAACAATTTAGCCCATTCAGGTATTTTTCTAAGCACTGCCCCCTACTGGATGTGTAAACTGACTTGGTTAGGTAACTCTTGAATTTTGATTCAGTTGACACATGTTTGCCTTCAGCCGATACGAGCTAACCAAACCAAAAAACAGGCAAATTGAACCTAACAAAAAATTAGTTTTACATGCCCATCTAGGGCAATCCCTGCAACCATACAGTAGGTTTCAGGTTAGGTTAGGTTAAATCATTTTTAACTTGGAGGACAGGCTACATTGTCCATGCGGTCCGAGTTACCACTCCTGCGTTCCCGAAAAAAATATCAACTGGCCGAAACACCTTTCGGCTGACACATTATTTTTGTAGACGCAGAAGTGAGGACCCAAACTCAAACATGATATGAGCCGTTGCCACTTTTGCACCTTCGAAAAATATGCGTTGGCCGAAAGGTGAAGATTACCAATTCTGCCCCCTCCCCTCCCCGCCCTTCCAGAGATCTCAAGATGCATTCGTCCAATGTTGATGGGATGAATGCCATTTAATATGTTTCAACGAGATCTCCAATTCCGGACCCCAAAAATTCAAAAATTCAGAAAATAGGGCGTGGGGGCAAACAAACTCCAAAATTTCGGGATTTTCGAAAGGTCACTGCGGCCGTGTTTACCAACCAATTTTCATGGGAATAACACGGCTCAGCTTGGAACGTCCAAGTCTTTTATATACCTAAAGCTGAAATTTAAAATAGAAAACCATAGGCAGTTCCAGGGAGGCAAGAAGGGTGATTTTTGAAATAAAAAATTTCCTTCGTTTTTGTTTGTTTTGGGTGATATAAACATCAGATGTACAACTAGCAACCCAGTTTAAGTTTATATGTAGCGCAGAGGTGGATCCAGGTAAACGAAATTTGGAGGGCACCATAAGCACAATAGTGTGCTCCCCCATTTTTCAGTACCTGGGTGTGCGTTCGCCTGAAAATGTGTGTGCATACGCATTGTTTAGGATGTGTATGACTATATAAATGAGTCAGTGATCTTTATTTCTACTCAGAATGTCACGATAGTGAACCGCACAACTTTGCAGCTTCACGCACAGCACATTACCGCCGAAAACGGGGGCTTGGAACCGCCTCTGCGGGACCGATTTTTTTTTTAGATGTTGACAAAACACGTGTGTATCAATTCCATGAAATGCCAGAAAATCTTGTGGCGCTGCGGCAAACAGTGTGGGAGCGACAAGCAAAAAAACACGGGTAACAGAATCTGCCCCCCCCCCACAGGGAATAGGGTTAAATGAAGTGTTTTTAACCCGTCTCCGGCCGGGCTCAGAATGCCCTTTGCCCGGCCGGAGGAGGAGCGCGGATTTCCGCACCTCCCAGGATCTCGGCTCCCATATATCGCACGGAAAAAAGGAAAACACCGGCGGAAAGGTTTTGTCAAACCGAGACGAAAACATTCAAGGGTTTTGACCTCAGGTCAATTTTGAGGCCACCAGACGCCATGAAAGGTCAAAACACGTCCTTGGAATTAGGTAAATAGACACAATACCATGTCCCTGAAAAGCTGAACTTAAGCGACATATACTGAACCGTAAGACAATAGCGAGTTCATTGATATCAATTTTGGCCTTTCACAGGGGTCAGGTCAGGTCACGTCATCGTTCCAAAATGTTCCACTTGTGAACGGCTAACATCCTCCGTTGCATCTTACTTATGACCATGTTTTTATAGCTAATTTGTCTTTTCAAGGGTGCTGAAGAGGTACTAAAGCACCTTTTTTTAGTCTTTTATTTCACAATAATAAAATCCATATCAGTCATGTTTTGTTGAGTCCTTCGTCGTTTGGTATTAAAAAAACGTCAGGGGTATCAAGAATCTTACCTCCACGCAAGCGCTCGTACACAAACTAATACACACACATAATTTCAAAACAAGACAAGAAGTTCGCGAGACCGAAACGAGCTCTGAACGGAGACCATTATGTTCAGGGCGGATACTTCGAGAGGCATTGTTGATCAAACCCAGTCGATAGATGTCCGCTGTTTGTCGCATTTTGCATGCGTCCGCTCCAGCGCCGGTTGTTCCCGCTCCGTCGGCGCCGCGGGCAATGAACAGGAATTCGCTGGTTTGAACATTGTGGCTAACACAGTGGTAGAATACCCGCCGCGGCTGTTGTCCCGGCGCCGCCGACTCTACAACGGCTGGTGAGGGCAGTGGGCAGCTAGCGGAGTGTTTTGGGTAAGCGCTTTTTGTTTCTTCCCTTTGCATATGGAATGCGTTTTACAACCACAAAGCAGCATAAAATACTTAAAACCCGCGTTCGCTTGGTTTTCACTGCATTTAAAAAAGTAACGGAATAACGGAGTAACGGTAACTTCCGTTACTTTTTAAGGCAGAGTAACGGAGTAACGAGTAACGGACTGGCTTTTTTGAGTAACGGAGTAACGAGTAACGAAGTTACATTTTTTAGTAACGATGCCCACCTATGGATACTTTGCCCAATGACGGTAACTAGATGTCTGCTTCACTAAAAAAAATGTTATGAAATATTGCTGAATTTGCAAAAAACGACGGCATGTCTTAAAAATGGGCTTGACCTTAGGTCAATGACCCGAAAAATTTCGAAAAATCTGAGATTGCAGACTTGTTGCATCTATCACGATCACTAATCCCTGAAAGTATTATTGAGATATCTTGTTTTGCGAAAAAGTTACAGGGCGTTTAACTTTTTTGGACATAGGTCTGTTTCACCTGACATTGGTCAGGCACCTGACCTGACCTGCGGTCAAAACTTTGACACGGGATGTAAGATTAATGGAGCATAAGGTACACAAAGTTTGGTGACTGTTTGTTCATTCTCTTGCAATCCCAGAAAAACCTCAGTTGGGGCAGTCAGCTGTCCCCCAGTCGGGGACGGGCTAAGTGTCAGGAGCGGCGCCACGGACCTTTGACTGTGGGGTGCGTCTAGGGATGCAGCCCAGACGAGCTCTTGAAAGGAGGCTCCCTCCCCGCATAAGCTGAGTTTTTTCAATTTTGGGTCACTTTATGTTACAGCTTGCGATTTTTACAAGGAAAAAAAAACTGTGATTTATATGGCTGAAATGACAAGGTTGCAAAATGGCTCCATATGCAAGAAGCCATCCTAAGATTCTAAAAACCAATCGTATGCTTCACCGCAATTTTTCGCCTCAAGAAATATGATTATTGTGGGGTACTGAGTATAGGCAATACCCCACGATCAGTTGACTGAGTCACTGGTACCCCACGTACCCCACGTTGACACCGCCCTTGCTAAGTGTACCTGCATGTCGACGCGCCAAGGTTCCCAGAAAGACTACACGATACGCTGTCATGTTTTTTATCGTGTCATCCGATATCAAAGTGCTTGGGAAGTGCTTGTAGGGAAAGTTCTCGATGCTAGTCGTGCAAGGAAGATCTGAATTTATTTGTAATTTAAACGTTTACCATGCGCAGCTGTCAAAATCAAGTGCTTTATCGCATTCTTCCATTTCTTTGCACGATGTTCCTCGCATCGCATCTGTCATTAGTTACCTAGGTGATCAAGTGCGAGTTGTGCGTTATGAACAGGACTATTGATTACTGACCGAGAGATGAAAGTCATCGTTTCTTCAGTTTAGGCACATTGATGTAGAAGGTTTGATGTTATGATGTCGCGCGGAACATGGATTTGGTATAAAACCCTGGTCATTGATACGCTTTCAGCAGGAAACGCTGCAGCTTGCATGCAGTTCGATTCTTCATTTGGTTCGAATAACTGTTGGTTTATCTTTCAACACATTTTATGGTTTCCAGAGTAAACAAAAGATGGCCTCGCGCCGGCGGACGGACGCTGCTGCTCGGCTGCGAGGAACGAGCACACACCAACTGTGTGGGTTTAACATAGACGTGGGAACAACAACCCCTTCACCATGGGCGTATCCACCACTGGGGAAACTATGGAAATTGTCCCCAGTAGTGTTCAGAACCCCCAGATTATTGGGGGAATTTCCTCAGTGGTTTTCGAGGTTGGGAACTCCTGTTCCAATCCTCGTTAGCTGTCAAAGGGACCATGGAGGGAAAATTCCATAAGGGAGAAAAATTTATTGGTTGTTAACAGAAAATTTGGTAGCACACAGATGCCGATTCACTTGTGCCGGGATATGCGCGAATCTCCTTCACCGGCTCGTACTCCTTGCCGTTTCTGCCCTCCTCGGTAGCTTAGTTGATAGAGATTCGGACTCGTAATCGCAAGGTTGTAGGCTCAAGTCTCGACCCTGCTTCCTCTCGTCCGGCACACGTGTGGTGGTGATTGGACACCGGATGCTTGAGTCCATGCAGGGGCGGATCCAGCGGCTCTGTTGGAAGGGGGACAAACCTTAACATAAGGGCACTCAAGGTGCCCTTATGAAGGAAATACCGACTAAGGGAACATAGGCGCACTCAAGGTGGAGCAGACATTGCACCAAAACCTTTCTGTAAGCCGTTGATCAGAATGATTGTAACGCATGCCCAGCGTAAAGTATGGAGGAAATTATAAGTGGCCGCTTATTCGCATTAAAACCATTCTAACGTCTGAATTTGCATGGGCGAAATTACGATCAGTTACGTCAGATGATGCTTGCAGTCTTAAAGTTAACCCGGCACGACCTGGGAGTGCCAAATACGGCATCCCTTGGGTTTTTCGTGAATGACTTTTGACCTGTTGAAGTCAGCCCAACTAAATTTTCAGTACCTGTTAATCGATCGATTTTTGCATGTTTTGACACCAAAACTATTCCTATACAAGGTCAGCTCATGGAGATACGACATCGTAAGTGAACGCTTCCACGCACGTTCTTGCCTCTTCGGGCGGGGCCGAGAACATGCTTGTTTTTTTTTTATAAAATTCGCGAATGTAACGCATGATTTATTTGGATTTACATAGGACACGGTCCCACGAAAATATACAACCGTGACATGTCAGCATTAGAGGTCATGCTAGGTCACATGCATAATGACAATTGAACTGATTTGCATCATGGGTGATAGAAGTGGTTGCCGCTGACCTTCCTCATCGTTCAAGCCAGATAAGATAATGTCGATGTTCCTCTTAGCAAGATTCACGAAATATACGTAATGTCACGTCAGGTCACGCCATAGGTAGATGTCAAAACGACTGAATTCAGCGTTGTCCATGGAGGATTTTTCAGTAGCTGCAAAGAGCAATTGTTGTTTCTTATGCCTCGACCCGATGAAGAGCAGGCACCGTGGGTTTGATTATCATGAGATGCCATTTCAGTTCTGTACTTGACGCAGTTAAGAATCCCAGCGAGTAATTATTGCTGTTTTGTCAGGAACAGTAATAAAGTCTTATCTCACCTGACCTAGACTGACCTTGACGGAATGAAAAGTAGGAAATCCAAAACTGACCATCAGGTTTCACGTCCGTCCTTTTCGTCACGTGGATCAGAACGGCTGCGAGTATCGATGTTTCGCATCTAAAGTAAGAGTTATATTTCACCGGATCTAGTTTGACCTTGACCCGACATTTCCGAACATTTTAGCGTGTTTCTTATGCAGAAGATCATGATTTTTCATTTGATATCCAGTTGAAGGCTGTGAGACCAGTGTTGCCGTTGATACGGTGTACAAGCCGATGTCAGTTTTTGTAACGTCATATGCGTTTTGCCTGACCTGTGACGTCATCAGCGACGTGACTAGGGCTAATATAGCATTTTCTGAATCTCGGGACTAAGGGCTATCGATTGGTGGTAGACCGCTTTAGATCCGACAGTTAGACTCTGAGATAGCAGTGGTGCCCTTTTTGACACCTGCAGGCGGTGGCGGTTACAAAAACATGCCAGGCAGTGCCGGGTGACAGGGCGGGGATCCGAACGGGATTCCATTCTGCGCGACTGTTTCTTTGTTTTGCTTTGCTGCTTTTTACGTGTTCCACCTATATGGAAAATTTCGGGTTCCGGAGTTTCCTTGCCCCCTGTCCCAACTTCCGCGCATCTATGCTCGGAAATCCAAGATCCGGGATTGCTCGTGGCTTGCACCTGACATTGCTGGCCCGAGGCAAACCATGGAATTAGTGAGACGGACTTGTGCTTCATGGCTCCCGATCCCCCGTGCGGGAAAGTCTGCGTTGCCTTCCATATTATTCTGATTGTCCACCATCCTGCATCCTTAACCATGTCGTCACAACCACTTCATGCCTCTCAGAACAGTACGTTTGTTGCTAGGCTGTATCTTCAATGGTTTCTATGCCGTGGTGCTCCTGGCGCGTTATAACGCGCCACCTTTCTCGTTCAACAGCACCGATTGAAATGACCTGTAGCGCTGTGAGTCCGTTTCCGGTTGTGGGTGAAGCCTAATGCTGAATGAATATCATGCCACTGTTGTCTTTGTCCGGACTGTTGGATCACAGTTCTTTAGCATTAAGCTTCGCAGGAAAGTACGCTTATGCATTGTACGATTTTGACTGAACCTTTTCCAGAAATCATCGCAAAAGTCGAAATGGACATATGCAAAGTTTCATCAGCGTAAACGCGTAACCGTTAAAATAATCGATAATAATCGAACCGGCACCGTCTGGCGTGTTTTTGTACCCGCGACCGCCTGGCGGTGTCAAATAGGACACCCCTTTTATCGTAGGATCTAATCGTCGCATCTGAACTGGACTATGACCAATCGATAACCTTCGGCCTAGAGGTTCAGAAAATACTATGTTAGCCTTGGCCGCGTGGCTGGTGACGAAACAGAGCACGCAAAACGCATAACACGACGTCGGAAAACTGGCACTAGTTCGTACATCGTATCATCGGCAATACTAATCTTAGAGCCTTTAACTGGGCATCAAAACGAAAGATCACGATCTTTTGCATCAGAAGTACGCTAAAATGTTCATCAATGTTTATCAATGTCGGGTCAAAGTCAGCCTAGATTAGGTGAAATATTGCTATTACTTTAGATTCAAAAGATCGATACTTACTGGCAGCCGTTCTGATCCACGTGACAAGGACAAAAAGTGAAACCTTCTGACGATCTGTTTTGGATCCCATGCTTTTCATCCAGTCAAGGTCATTATAGGTCAGGTGAGGTAAAGTTGCATTGCTCTTCCTGACAAAGAGCGACAGTTACTCGCTGGGATTCTTAACTGCGTCAAGTACAGAAGTGAAATGACATCTCGTGATAATTACATCTGCTCTGTGTGCTACTTATCGGTTCAAAGTCAAGCCAAGTCGGGTCAGATAGCTAGTTTTTCATTTTCTGACGAGGAACAATAATTGCTCTCTGCTGTTTCTTAACATGATTTTCAAAAACAATAACAAGATTCCACAGACAATGTTGGATTTCATTTCGTTTCGACATTAACCTTTGATTTGACCTGACATGACCTCACGTTATATTAGATGAACCTTGCTAAGAGGCGCATGTAGATCTTCTTGTCTGGCTTGAACGATAGGGAAAGTCAGCGGCAACCATTTCTGTCACCTGCAATGCAAAGCAGTCCAACTGTCGTCATGCATGTGAACTAGCTTGAACTCTAATGCTGATGTGTGGTGATTGTATATTCTTTTGGGAACCGTATGCTTTGTAAATTCAAGCATTCCATGCATTATGTTGGCTAATATAAGCGAATTATAATTATAAGCGCATTATAATTTTAAGCTAATTATATATTAGCTTAGAATTATAATTATCTATATATATATATAATTATATAATAGCTAGCGTTAATTACAAGCGAAATAAATCAAAGTATGTTTTTTTATAAGCTTTGAAGCATGTTTATAAACATGCAAACATAAGCATGTTTATAAACAAAGCATGCCTGCGTCACCACCCGAAGAGGCAAAAACATGCATGCAAGGGTTCACTTATGATGTCATATCTCCATGACCTGACCTAGCAGCATGGAAATAGTTACATGCCGAAATGTGTAAAATTGTTTGATAAACAGGTACTGAAAGTTTGGTTGGGCTGGCTCTGACGGTTCAGATGTTATTCATGAAAAACCGAGGGGTGCCCTATTTGACACCCCAGGCGGTACCGGGTTCAGGCACTCATGATTTAACGCTGACAGTGGCAGCTAAAGCTTCTGTCTCCTGTCCTGAGTGGACTCCTACGTGGAGTTCCATTCCCAGCTGGACGTTACGATTTCGTCTCGGTCAGTTGGCAGTTTGCCAGCATAGATATGACACCGATAAAGAAGACGGTAGTGTCAAAGAACTGTCGGAACTTCACACGTCCGGTCTACAATTTCATGTTGAACTGGCATTGCACGACTGGATGATGGGTTCAGGTTTCAAGCAGCAAGTTCTGTCTCATATGGATGCCGTTCCCGTAAAGCCATCCCACCAAAGCGATTGAACTAAATCTAAATGTAGCGATATATATATATATATATATATATATATATATATATATATATCGTTATATATATATATCGTTATATATATATCGTTACATTTAGATATATACATTTAGATATATCATTATATATATATATATATATATATATATATATATCGTTACATTTAGATTTAGTTCAATCGCTTTGGTGGGATGGCTTTATGGGAACGGCATCCATATGAGACAGAACTTGCTGCTTGAAACCTGAACCCACCATCCAATCGTGCAATGCCAGTTCGACGTGAACTTGTAGACCGGACGTGTGAAGTTCCGACAGTTCTCTGACACTACCGTCTTCTTTATCGGTGTCATATCTATGCTGGCAAACTGCCAACTGACCGAGACGAAATAGTAACGCCCAGCTGGGAATGGAACTCCAGGTAGGAGTGCACTCAGGACAGGAGACAGAAGCTTTAGCCGCCACTGTCAGCGTTAAATCATGAGTGCCTGAACCTTTATATATATATATATATATGAGGATAAGTAATAAATGTTCAGTAGCATTCACTTGATTTTATATTTTTTCCAGTTGATATTCATCAGTTCAATACTGCACTACATTCCATCTGTGTCGAAATGGTTGCTGGAATGTTAGTACATGACCCAGCATTGTTTTGCCACTGATCGTGTGCTAAAGTTCAGCAGGGTATAAATTGATCAGTTGATTAATGCCTTACCATACGTTAAATTTATTTAATGCACAGGTGACGGATATACAGCCTTGCGTGGCCGTACCTGCAGTTTTGCTGAGCCTTTGAAATTTTCTTCCCGTTTATGTAGTCACGTGCGTTGATTACAATCGACCTTTGGGGGCAATTCGTCGTCTTAAAGAATGGATTTTGAGAAGTAGTAGATTCTCACTCATCATATGGTCTGGAAAAAGTTTGCTCGCGGAAAGGCCACGCAATCAATCGTTTTACGGACTTATACGAGTAATATATATGATGAATAGTAATAATTTCGCCTAATATATGAATAGCATGGCTCATCATTGCAAAGCAGCTAAGAACACACCACTTTTACAGACGCATCACGGGCCTACTTAAAATGTCTTTTGATTTGTTTACGAACAAAAGAGAACCCACACAGATCACGTTAATGAGGAGGAGTTCCATTACATTTGTTTTTACTCGTAACTCGGAGGGGGAGGATCGACAGAAACTTGCTATGTCGATCTCCCTTTACTCGGCACTGCCATGTACTTCACGTTGTCATGGTGACTCCGTCGTCATTTCTAAGTTCATAAAACTTAAGCGGCAGAAATCATACGTGACTTCGTTATGTAAGTGGTAATGACGTACCAGCTGGCCCTTGAACCCCCGCTTTTTGAAACGTTCCTCCGCCTTTGCGGCATAATTGCAACAATTTCTATGGTATGCAGTTTTTTGACACCAGATGACCTGACCGATAGAGGAACAGCTACCGAAGTTTGTAATGCCTAAATTAAGTCGTTTGTCCGTAGCTAGCGGAAAATGCAGAGCGTCCTAGGAATGCCACGTCAGTGCCAGGGTTAAAACTGGTCGACGAGGCAGCCTGTTCGAAAAACCTCAAGGGTTCAAGAAAACGAATAGCAAAAGCAAATCACGTGGCCACATTACAGAACGGTATGGTCATTTAATTCCTAGTCTCCCACATCGCCTGCACGAATAATTTTTCCGTCGGACCTTCCGCCGCGTGAACGTGGTGAATACGGCTAGTGTGTGCAAAGAAACGTGGACATAAATGTCTGTGAGTTTGTTCGATGCATGCTGACGTTGTTCGATCCTTATGACGTCAAAGTCCTTTCATGTGGTGGGGGAATCGATGGGTCGCTTTGTATTTGGTTGCCGTGCCGGCTTCACGCCACCCTTACCACGTCGTTCACCTTTCAGGCGCTTGGGTAAATCGATGGACCAGTTCGTGTTCGGCATTATTGGTACGGCTGCACTGCAACAGTTCGCTGCATTCGCATTTGTGTCCTGCACGTACTGCGCGGCATCGCGACAGGTGGGCAGCCCACAGTTTGGGCCAGCATCGCCCTTGCGTAGAACTGGAATCCTTATACAAGATTTAACCAAACGGAGGCACTCAGAATGGCTAACCAAAACCTCCTCAGACATATGTTCCTCCAAAGTCATCTTTGCTTTGATATCAGCATTATCGTTACCAGGGATCCCCTGATGACTGGGAATCCATTCCATCGTACTTGCAAATCCCAAAAGTCATTAACGAATGATGGATCTCCTAATTATTAATTACGATTGGAGGGAAAGACTCAAAAGAACACAACGCCGAAATTGCAGCCATAGATCCAGCATAAATTACCAAATTTCGCGTTTGCCATGATTAATATGCTGAAAAGCTCAGAGGATGTCAAATAGTTCAGCAGAAACGCCCGGCATGTGGTCCACCAAGCTGTCGCTCTAAGAGCCGGAATAAAAAAACAAAAGCACAACCATCGTGGTGCTCGTGGTGCTCTCGTGTTCACTGACGCCAGCCCCAGCCTCGCCGCGCGTTGCCGGGGGTCAGAGGTCAGTTGGCATCGGACGCCGGCGGCGCCGGAACGGGCCCGGCAGCGGCTGGTGGTCGCGGCACACGTGGCGGGCGCCGCGGCCACGGGCCGGGCCTTGCATCTCGGCCTAATATTCCAGACGGAAAACCAAAGATCATAAGTCATCGCCAGCGCTCTGCGGCACCCGATTTACGACTTAGTGGTGTTGTCCGAGACATGGCCGAAGCCCATTACCCTGACCGTCTGCAGGTGCTATCGGGATATCGTTGGCATCGAGCAGACAGGCCGGATAACAGTGCTGTTAGGGGCGTGCCGGTGTTCACGAAAAACGCGCCCACTTTCACACCTGTGGATGTACTTACAAACGTAATCCATGACGGCGCCCGTCCAGTGATTCAGGGGCAGGGACGGCGGATTGCGTTTTCGGCTGGGGGGCAAGCTCTGTCGGATCAACAACCGACCTCATTTGGGTTACCTGCTTTCCCCATCCCGAAAAAAATAACTGAATTTCGTTCTTTTTACTATCGCCCAGTTTTTATTTAAATAAGCAAACCTTTTTCCCAGGTTTTAGCGCTAGTGCACACTTGTGTTCTCCAAAGTGCATGGATTTTTCTATTCAGGTCTGTACCAATTGCCATTTTTCAGGTCTTTGCCATTGGGCATCCATCTACATAATGATGCAAACTTCGGCTTGTTATTATGTTTGCGTTTACATCACAAATTCAACATCATTATAAATACATTTTTAAACGACTGAAAGGCAGTTTCCTTCCACAACATTTAATTCCAACTGGACGCTTAGTAACAAAGCTCTTACAGACTATCACACGAGAACGAAATCATTATCTCAAGCACTTGCCAAAGCCGCTTTGCCTGTCCCCCACACACGCATAATGTAACAATGCCAGCATCAAATCTCTGACATAATGGACCAGGGGCGTAGCCAGGATTCCGCTCAGGGGGAAGGAAAATTGTATCAAGGGGACCTTCGAGACTAACGGGAGCCCTCGCCAAGGGCGGATCCAGGATTTCGTTAAAGCGGTGAAGGGGGTGGAGGTAAATGGTCAGCGCGGGGCCCCCATTATTGCCCTTCAAATATGGAAAATGATATAATTCTGCTTTTACGATATAAAATGACCGAAAAAATTTAAACGTGTCACCTTGTTTGAGACAATTCTGCGTTTTGTTTCCGAACAAGGTGCCCGAAGTATGATAAAAACGGCGAGATTTTAGGCGGCTCCCTCTCTCCCTTCATTTGAAATGTCGTGTCTGTATGTGGTCCAGGAGCCGGTCTGTCCGCCCCCCAATCCCGTAGCTTCTGGATTTTTTTTTAGTTTAGGTTAGTTTAGTTTGGTTTAGTTTAGCTTAGGTCAGCTTAGTTTAGGTTCCCTCTTGCAGTTATAGGGGCACTTTTGGTGGTCTCGGGCCGTCTGCCGTGCCAGGATCCTCTAGTGGCCTCAGGTTCCTTTTACAGTTCAATGTGTCCCGCGGGACGTCTCAGGCGCTCCTTTGGCAGTTTCAGGAGCACCTCGGACAGTCTCAGGGACCCATCTGGCAGTTTCAGGGACGCTTAAACCATCTCAGATTCCTTCCTGTCGTCCCTGGGACGTTTTTGCCGTCTAAGGAGCTCCTCAGGCACTAAAAAAAGGCCCTGTGCCCTGTGTGTGTAGGCCCTGTGGCTCTCTCTGCTGTGACAGGGACGCTTCTTACAATCGTCTAAGTCCTTTGGCCGTTTCACGAGCGGTCTGGACTAGGACTCAAGGTCGAGTATTTTCAGGAGCCCCTCTGGTCGTCTCAGGCGCCCCTATTGCTAGAGATTTCTAGTTAGCAGTCTCAAAGGTCCCTCTTTAGCAGTATCAGTGGAACCCCTGCGGTCCTGGCTACCCTCTTATCGTCTCTGGGAAACATTTTTGCCATCTCAGGGGTCCTCTGGCAGTTACAAAAGACCTTTTGGCAATTTCAGGGCCCCTGTGCAGAGCCATAGACCCTCTGAACGTCCCCAGTGGTCCCCACGGCTGTGTCAGGGGTCTTCCTCTGTTACATGAGATGCATCTGGCAGTCTTTTAGGGCCCCTCTAGCCGCAACAACTCTAGCCGTTTTGTTGGCACTTCATGGGCTTCACTGGCAGTCTCAGGGGGATCTTGCCCGTGCCAGGAGCCCGCTTATTACATTCGGGGACCCTCTGGTCGCCCAGCGCCCCCGTCAAGCCCAAATACCGTCTCAGAGGCACTCTTATTGTCATTGTCTCACAGGGGTCCTGCGACCTTTTTGGCGGTCTCAGGGGTCATCTGCGGTGTACAAGCCCATCTTGCCGTCCCAGAAACCACCTGACCTTCCCGGGGGCCCCTGACAGCATCAAAAACCCCCAAGGTTTCAAAAAGGCCAAGGTAGCCCATTTGTGGCTCCTCTCGAGACTGAGTAGGTTACTGACGAATCCCCGTTCAGGTGGCCGTTCTGGCTGGCCAGGGTCTCCTTATGCCGTGCCAGGCACCATCTAAGGTTCTTTCCGTCTCAGGTGCCTCTCTGCCAATGTTAGCGGCCTCATGGACCCTTGCTGTGTTGGGGCCCCTTGCGGTCCCAGGGGCTCTCGAAGAGCTCCAAGGACCCTTCTTTCTATCTTAAGGGCCATCTTACCATGTCAGGGTCTCATTAACCCTCCCGGAGGCCCTCGGACTCCATCAAGAACCTTTAGCTTTTCACTCACAGGGGCCTCCTAGGAACTCAGTCCTCATCTTGGCCGTCTCAGGGGCCCTATGAGCCATTCAGCTGTCTCAGGGACACCCTGCCGTGTTGGGGTCCTGTTGTGGTCTCAGGAGCCTTTTGGGAGCTTCAGGGGCCTTCTATGCGCCTCAGAGGTCATCTAGCCCTCCAGGGGGCCTCTCTGACTGCATCAAGAGCCCGTCAGGTTCTTATAGAGACCCCGTGAAGCTCATAAGGGCCCTTTTAAATCTGACAGGGGCCCCTTCTCAGTCCTCAGGGGGGAGGGGGCGACCATTCCATTTGCCCCCCTTTGGATCCGCGCCTGGCCCTCGGAATCAGTGGGGTCCCATGTAGCTAAAATTACTGTCGGCTTGTAAAGGGGCTCCGCTGAAGTGTATAGGGGGCCCATGCTCGCCTGTAAAGACGTTCCTGGCGACCTGGCGGATGCCTGTTACAGGTCGGCAGGGACATCTTTACAGGAACGCAGGGGCTCCTGAATGATCGTTTAGGGGCACCTGTTGGCCAGGGGGTCACTGGCTGTCTGTAGAGGGCACCTTATCTGTCTGTACAGGGCCCCTGTCGACCTCGGGAGGCAAGGGCAGGACCCTTTTTACAGACCGAAATGAGGTTCCTTTCGAGGCTGGCAGGGGTCCTTTATGGGTCTACAGGGGGCCCTCCTCAAACAAGCAGTGAATTCCCCTACAAGCTAACAGGGGCCCCTGAACGCTCATTCAGACCACGTGCCTCTCTTCATAGCACAAAACCTTTTTGTGTATTCGGAGTGCGTTTTCTTTCGGTTCGTACATCGATTTTTTTCTCTTTTTTTGATAGCGTAAGGTTGATTTTTTACGATTTTGCTTGGTCCAGTGACCAAACGTCTGGGGGGGGGGCAAAAACATAGTTTTGTCCCCCCAGCCTAGCGGCTGGGGGGCAGCCGCCCCTCCTGCCTCCCCCTTTCCGCCGTCGCTGTTCAGGGGAATCACCGACATGGAAGCCTGTACTTTTGAGCCATCCTGATCTTCCTGCTTCCGCAACGACTTAATCTGTAACCTTTCGAATTAATTGCGTTCTGTTAGATTTACTGTCCTTGCCTCGCGTTGTACTCTTTTTCAGCACATCTAGGACGTCACCTTTGCCAAGGATTCCGTGTTGGACGTGGTGCTGATTGGAGATGACTGCGCTGTTTTGAACTATACTGCTTTGCACTGTGATTTTAGTCCTGACAGCTTCATTTACCATCAATGTCCATTCATTCCCACAAAAGCCCGCGATCCAGTTCCAGTCCAACCATACCCTCCCTTCCCCCTGCCATCTGCGACAAAACCTTTTCCTGATGACAGATCCTTTGGAGCTCGGCGTGTGTAAATGTTGGGGCGGAGCAGTAGTGAAAAGCCTGCCGCGCGGACGATCTGATGACAGCCAATTTGTAACGAACGAGGCACGCACTGGCTGCATTCATACAACGGCCGGCATCTGTCGGCTTGCGGTATACTTAGTTGAAGGGAGGCATCCGTATAGTATGTCATTGTCTGGAAAATGAATGCGGTTTAATATGCTGATATCATTGATAAAATTCGAAACGGATTCGGGCTTGCCAACGTTTTATAGATTTCCAGTGTGAGTTCTACATCTGGCGCCCGCTAACCACACTGCGATAGGACGGAGCCCCGAAACAACGCGCACTCCAGGAACATGAAGCACGGGATATAGATATCCGTACGTTGATCCCATGGCAACGGTGACCCTAGGATGATTCCGAGGGCCTAACGGTACGTTGTATAGACAGGTCGACGGTATCTCCATGGGGTCACCATAAGGATGTCTGTTCGCCAGCAGGTACATGTGTAATCTGGAGAACCGCGTCTTACTCGATGATGACATCAAATCCCGTATCTTTTGTCGATATGTGAGTGACATCTTTGTAGAGGTCAGGAGTGCATATCACTGCAGGAACAGGGATCTCGCCTGCGATTCACAACCGAGCTGAGTGTCGAAAACCTCATTCCATTTCTGGATTTCGGCATTTTGTAAGAATATGACAAGCTGACCACCGTGGTAGACAGAAAACCTACCAATCCTGATCGATACTTGAAGGAACAAGTGAATGTTCCTCGCGATATCGATTGAGCGTCATTCCGTGATTCGTACTTACCACCTTATAAAACTGCTCTCATTGCGCTGCAAACGGATCCTGGTGAACAGCGGGAACACTTACACAGAAACTGACTGAGTGACGACCCGACTACTACAGTACCACCAACAGCCACGTCAAGCGAAGCACCACGACGGGTCATTAACCCGCCGCCGACTGGGAGGCGGTGGGGGGCGGGTGACCGCCCCCCCCCTCCGAGGTTTTTCTAGGATTGCGAGAGAACAAAGAAGCACAGCGCCACGACACAGGAGCTTTTTGAGGTTCCTGGTATTACTTACGGCTGTGCAAGCTAGTTCTGCCATTTTCTACCCATTCTGAGTAATTCATGGCCGATTTTGGCGGTGGTACATTTTGGCTCACTACAGTTATTCGTGAACTGACCTCAGGTTAATGGCTGGAAGTCATTGATATTTTTCCCATTGACGGTAACTAGATGTCTGCTTTACTCCACACTAAAACTGTTTTGAAATATTCCGTCAATTTCCGAAAAAAAGACGACATGTCTTAAAAATGGGCTTGACCTTAGGTCAATGACCCGGGAAATTCCGAAAAATCTGAGATAGCAGATCTGTTGCATCTATCACGATCACCAATCCCTGAAAGTATTATTGAGATATCTTGTTTTCCGAAACAAGTTACAGGGCGCTAAACTTTTTTGGACATAGGTCTATTTGACCTGACCCGAGGTCAAAAGTTTGACACGAGATGTAAAATGGATGGAGCAAAAGGTACACAAAGTTTCGTGACTGTGTTTGTTCGTTCTCTCGCAATCTCAGAAAAACCTCAGGGGGGCAGTGAACTGCCCCCCCCCCAGTCGGGGACGGGTTTAAAGAACGGTGGACAAAAGGTTTCAGAACATCAAAGCACTCTTTATCCAGGACAAAAAGCCTGCTCTTGACAGACAGGTAAAGTGATGTATAGCTCTGGAGCTCGTATGATTAAGATGCAAATATGAATGTGACTCACACATATGATCACCAGACTGACATTGCAGAAATGCGCTATGCATTTGATAACAATTCCTGTCTCATAATTTTTCAAATGTCACACTGGAGAAGCTGTACTCACTTTTTATCGTCTAGAAACATACAAAAAACATGTACAACGTTCAGAAACCTAAAGTTAACTATAGATGTTTTCCTTTTTATTTATTTGTATGACAGAAGTCGGTTTCTGTTAGTATTAAATGTGTTATTCAGACGAAGTGAAATAACGAGCGCGACAAGTGGTCTAACGTGGTCTTATGGGCGGCGCCAGTTTGGAATAATGAATGCTACTTGGTTGCTTGTTTACGTTCGTGTTTACTTGGGTTAAAAAATGAAATGTTGCGAGAAGCAGGACAGACCTGGTACCAAAGCTTGTGACAGTGAATTCCCAATTGCAAAGAGTGTGTTGCCGTACGATGTGTTCTGTTCTAATTTAGAATATGATGATATGGGCAAATTGTTTATGAAGGGGATGAATGCTCGTGAAAAGCGTACGCAGTTTGGTCTCTGGCGACATCGTTTATGGATTGCCTTCGTGAAGCTAATTTGACCCTATTTTGAGCCCAAAAAATATGAAAATTGTTCTGTAAACAAACGCATTCAGCAATTCCGAACAAGAAAGATAACACATACGTGCTAAACCGAAAAGTTACCTTAATGGCTGGTCAGAAATCAGTGGTGAAGCATATGCATGATGGTCTGTAGAATCATAATTCCCAGATGTTTAACGCTGGGATTTGGCTAACTTGTGGTTTCAGTCCTTTTCATACATCCAGATGTGTGCCTGCCGTTTTGATTCCTTGAACCAGGTCAACGTGTACGATATTTAGCGCGTATTTTTCTCCGTGTTTATTATATTTTAATTTATTATACGGCATAACTTCAAGATTGGTTAACAATGAGATCGGTTAATAATGTTGCACTTCAGTTGCCTGCCACGTCTGCTTCATGCCATCCACCCCTCAACTAGCTGAGATGTATTCCCTTGCTTTCGTTTTTTTTTTTGTCAAACTAGCATAATTAAAATGGTTTCGTTATACGTTACTCTGCTTTTTTGTAACTGCGAAAGACAGATGCGACGAGATAGTTATGACGTCATGTGTTTGCAGGCCATACGTGTGAAGGAGCTGTTCTTGCGTTCGGCTTTAAGACAAGACATTTCCTGGTATGACACGAAGCAGATGGGGGATTTCACCACGCGAGTTACAGAGTGAGTACCGTCGTTATTCTTTAATAAATATTTTACCTCGCTCCCAATACACAACGCATGAAAACAGCCCACCGAGCGGGAAATGGACCGCAATAGTTGTCTCTAATCAACTGTTCTCACCTTGTCCGCTTTCCAGTGTTCGCTATTTGGCCACTTTCAGCGATACAAGGAGAGGGGGTACGAGCCGCCCCAGCAATTTCTAAACCTGAGGTGATAGTGACAAACTAGAAATGAGCGTGTAGCTTGTTCTTTCAGCGACACGAAGGTTTCCAGTCTGACCCCTTTCGGTGACCGTATTTTTTGTATTAATAATGCATACATCATGTATTATTCAGACGGAATAAGGTAGTGAGCGCACCAAATGGCCGAACGTGCTCTTACAGGCTGCGGCAGTTGGGAATGCTGAATGCTAGTTGCTCGCTTATTAGCATTCGTGTTTATTTGCGTCCTTGAGTTTAAAAAAATGTGATGAATTGTTGCAAGAAGCGAGACAGATTTGGTACCAACCCTCGTGAAAGTGAATTCCTTGTTGCGTAGGCCTCCATACGATATGTTCTGCTCTGCATTTAAATGGATTCATATTGATAAATTGCTAGGCAAGAGGCTAGGCAGCCCCATGGAGGTGATTACATAGGCGCATCCAGTGGGTTTGGGGCCCATACTCCTCTTGTGATTCGAAAATGTTTCCCTCTTAAGCCGGAAAATAAAATAGTCCTGTATTTCCTAATTGTAGAAGTAAGGTCGTCGAAATCAATTATTAATTCCATACCCCAAAATGGGTATGGAAAGGATGCATTGCCCCGTTCGGGGTCCATTTAAGCATGTTAGTGGTGAAGAAATTTCTGCAGTCGCAGGTAAATCCTCCGATGGAGAAGGGCACAGCGAGGCTGCCTGGCTGCTGAGGGCACAGTGAGTGCTGTCAGCAGCGAGCCATCCCCTCTAAATGAATTGGTTAAAATCTGAAACACATTTACCCGCAAGACTGATAAGAGGTACTCATCCCTAGGGTGTCGCCAGGATTAGCGGCCTGGGGGCTGTTTGAGAGACTTGGGGCGCCGGTTACACAGTGAATGAAAAAATATCTTTTACATTAGTTACCGCGGCCAGTGGTCGACAGGGACTGAATAGGATCCGCGAGGGGAGGGCTAAGGGCTGCAGCCCTTCCAAGAAGGCTCTGGCGACATTTCCACCTCACTGTTGAGGTGTCCCCTCTGCAGCAGAATCCCCCCGCCCCTGATAATCGTTTTAAATGTCCGAGAGAACACAAGAGTTCCAGTCTGGTTTCCAGTCTGGCAGTCTTTTGTCGCAATTAGGAGATAATGGGGGGGGGGGCGGTTAGGCGGGTGGCGCCCATTGGGCAGCTTTCTCTACTCAGGGGCCACCAATAACGATGCTGCGCTGCAGAGCTATCACGTAATCAGTACATGTTTTTGGCACTGCTGCATGCGTAGTGGAGGGCGTAAAGGTCCGTTTCACACAGCTTTTAAGGTCGCTTACAATTTTTGAAAACGATTCTACAGGGCTTTACGACGTGGAATCAAGTTTTCTCTTCCTGATTGTGTTGTTACGTGATATATCAGACGATCCTATTTCGGATAATTTGCCGTTTAATCCAACGGGATTTCGACGATGATAGCGATATTAGAAAGAAGGGCCAAAAGGATATGCTGTTTTCCAGGGGGACGGAAATTCTGTTTAGTTGGGCTGCCGAGAAGCATTTGGGTCAGTTCTTTCTTATCAACGTACATAGGGTCAGTGTTAAATTTCTAAAAAGTTGGGATTGAAACCCCCACCCCGCCCAATGGCTCTCGCGCCTATGCTGGTTTCCATCTAATTTTGGAGTGTGGTCTGAAATAAGGGCTTACTTTTGTGTTGCAATATGAAATAAAGAAAAAACCCTTCACATGTAAAATATTAATTTTATTGTCGTTTTCTAGACCACCACGACTTAAACCTATTCCATGCTCGAGGAAGGGGAGGTTTTAGCCCTCCTTTTTTTCCTCTCAGGCTTTTCTGACTTGATGTTTTACACATGTAACAAAACCCTGGAGCTTTTCTTCCTCCAGAGGTGGTTTCAGGACACGTTTTTTCGGAAACGTCTGTGAGGAATATCGGGCTTCCTTGGGATCGCGCATTTAACGTGGTCTTGCATTATTTTGATGACCTTTTCAGTGTCGCAGACAGTTCAGATAACCAGAATATTTGTAGCCTGCATATTTTCAAGTGTTTTGAGGAAAAAATGTTAGTCACTGGCTGGTCAATAGCCGTGTAAAAGAGTGTGTTGATATTTTCCTATTCCAAAGAATTTATCAACCCTAGTATGAATAAAACAAAGCTGACCCATGATAGACATTTTTATCCTAATTAACTGGCTGCATATTTCCTCCAGTAGCATGTTCAACGGGCGAAAACAGGCATGCATACATAACACTCATGAATCTCCATCAAACGCGCTTTGTAGCGCAAATCATATTACCCATCCTGCAGCGGAGGCCATTATGTGCCAGAATGCCAGAACTGTATAAAGTTTTAGGCCGTCGTGCGGTCTCGATTTTGTTTTCAATTGGAGCCAAGTTTGGTATACATTTATTACATTCTGTCGTCCACGTTGACTGATATCCGAAAATGAAGGATCCCAGACAAAAATGTCAAAAGGAGTCACTCTAATCACCATGGAGCTCTTAACCCCTCTTTTTCTGGTGCCTGCAAATGCCTGTGAGCACTGGTATGGCATCTGGCACATCTCGAAATGTTTTCTTGACACACGATATCTCACCAGGGCCAGAATATATGACAAGAAAACTTCATATTTTCTAAATATAGTCCTTTTATGTGCCCTGGTTACGCATACGATTCTATAAATTCAGAATTTGATGCCCTAATGATTTCAAAATGCGAACTATAAACACAACGCAAAGTCGTATTTGCGGTGTGTTGGAATATGATGGTCATTTGCCAATATTTCGCCATGTAGAAAGTTACCCCATCTTTTCTGGTAACTGGATCTGCGTGTGGGGATTTCTTATTCGTATAATGTATATAATATGGCGTTTAACACATGGAGATGTTTTCCGAAGACAGAGAGGCTCGCGAGACTCAAGTATGTTGTGGAATTAAATAACTTTCCCTAAAAAACGTGTACCCTTTTTATGTATCTTGGATACGGCCATGAATTTTCAAAATCGAGCTCCTAATATATGTGATAGATCTATTGTTGCTGGTGGAATCACATGAAGTAATGCAAAATCGGCTGTAAAATGCGGTCTCAAAGTCTTTATAAGTAAACCCTTATTTATGCCCTCATTTTTAATCTATCCATTAGACCGGATCGATTTTAGAACTTTCTTCAGGGGAACATTCCTTGGCGCAACGGTAATTTGCATTGGGACATGACACAGTGGAAAACTTTGCAATTAAAATCCCCAGAAATATTTTTGGAGTGCCAACTTTTTTGTTCAAAAGGTTGTGTTTTGCGTTACTGTCAAAACACCGAGATATAATAAAGTCTCCATTTCATTTGCTTGCAAAACAGGAAGATAACACCGAGCAATGACACCGTTTGTGTCACGCGGAAATTTGAAGTGTCTGAATGATAGGACATTTTTTGCTAAGTGCACTAACAGTATTTGGTATGTTTTACGAAGGATGTAAATGGTCTATATGCAGCTTGATGAATGCCAGTGCATTACAGTGAAAACGAATGGGCCACTGCCAGACTGAGTACCCTTTGGTCATATATCGATACAGTGGTGATTTCCAGAAAAGTTCATTCGGCTTTGCTGTCGTGTCAATGACGAGAAACCGCAGTTTGTGACAAGCACTGGTACTGGGTAGGCACGTCTCGAGAAGACAGAACGGTCCGGGTATTCGATGACAGACGCACGCTGTCTCGTCGCCGCTCTCGGATAGCGTGACGGATACGGTTCGCCTTGAGTTAAGGTTAGAACAGCCGCACATCGGTCGTTACCAGGGGGATACCGTCATAACATTTCACATAAGTCTGTTTCTGAGACAGTCAGTACAGAGCGGCGACGTCACTGGTGCTTGTTTCCGGCAGTTGCGCAGCATGCGATTGGCGGCAAGTGAATATAGCGCCCGCTGTACGGCGAAGATGTTTTTGTTTTTGTTTTTCGCCCGCTGGATGGAGGCGTGCGGCATTATCGTGTTGTATGGCGTAATTGGTTGTATTACGGAATTGGTTCTGGGAAGAGCTGGGTATTTTGCTGTCGTTTTGGCCGTGGACCTTCTTCGGTACGCCAAGACGTCCAGTCGCGGCGACTGCCAAGACGGACCGTATCCACAGCCATGTAGCTGCAGTCCGGACTGTATTTACAATTTACCCTTGGCAACCGCCGTGACTGGACGTCCTGACGAACCGAGGAAGGTCCACAAACAAAACGGCTGCAAAATACCCAGCTGTGTTCAGAGCCACCAACTCCGCTGCGCCATGCAGTACGATAATGCCGCACGCTACCATCCATCCAAAAAAAGAGACATTCAAAAACCAAATTCAGCGTCGAGAAATTATAGATTGCTTGATAGCCCATCTCCTGCGGCAAAGTTGACAACTCTGAAAAGAGTTGTCAAGTATTTTGCAGCTGTTTTGACCTTGGACATTCTTCGGTGCGTCAGGACGTCTAGCAGCGGCGGCTGTCAAGAGTAGACTGTAGGTATAGTCCGGACTGTAGCTACGTGGCTGTGGATACGTTCCTTTCTGGGCAGCCGCTGGGACTGGATGTACTGGCACACCAAAGAATGTCCACGGCCAAAACGACTGCAAAATACCCAGCGCCTTACAGAGCCAATTCCACTGCGCCATACAACACGATAATGCCGCACGCCACCATCCAGCGGGCTGTCCGAGAATTACAACTTCAAAGATAACCTAAAATGGAACATATCGATCAAGCAAACTAGCATAACATCAGAAACACAGAGATGTCTTCGCTGTACAACATGCGCTATATTCATTGCCGCTCGTCACATGCTGCGCAGCTGCCGGCATCATACACCAGTAACGTCATCGCCCTGTACTGAGCATCTTGGAAACGGATTAATGTTAAGTGTTTTAACGGTACCCCCTGGTAACTGCCGATGTAAGGCTGTTTTTTCTATCTACTTCTCCATGGCGAGCCGTATGTGTCACGCGATCCGAGAGCAGCGACGAGACAGCGTTTGTCATCGAATACTCAAGACCATTCTGCCTTCTCGAGACGTGCCTGCCCAGTGCCTGTGCTTGTCAGAAACGGCGAATTTTCATCGTAAACACATTAGCAACGGCGACTGAACTTTCGTGAAAATCATCATTGCATCGACACGTCACCAAAGGGACATGGTGCTCCGGCATATTGACCCATCCGGTTTGACTGTACTACATTGCCATTCGTCAAGTTGCAAACACATCATTAAAACTTTACGTTTAAGATACCATATGCTATCAACGATTAACAAGGAATGTTCTATCATTCTGAAACTTCAAGTTTCCGCGTGACATAGACAAGAATACTAAATGTTACCTTCTTGTTTTAAATGGTAGTGTCGATGGATGCCGTAACACCTCGGGAACGCAAAACATGACCTTTTGAACAAAAAGTTGGTGCTCCAGGAATATTTTGAGAAATTTGTATTTCGATGTTTTCCATCGTTAAACGTCCAGTGCAGGTTACGGCGCGAGGGGAAATGCTCTCCGGAACAAAAGCCTACAATCGATCCGGTCTACTATCCATTCTTCACAAAATTTTCAGCACCTCCATTTTAGAAACGTAGATCTCGGTACAAGCTATCGAGCACGGTTGGGAAAAGGATTAACCCGCGCACGACCGTCGGTCGGCTTCGAACATGCGCGTCTGGGGCGGGGGCAGTTGGCCACCCCCCCCCCCTAACCCACGAACGGTTGGTCGCACGATAAAAATAAGCATACCGTTGGAAAGCTTGTGACGACCAGAGTTCGAAACTGGTCTCATTTTTAGTTTTAGATAATATGTAAGCAATTTACGCTCTATGTATGTTTTCTCATAGCCGACTGCATGAGACCGAGAAATGGCCTGAACCTCGAGGGCTGTGACTAATAACGCATAGGTAAAGGCACCAGCACACAAGTAAACGTCCGTGGATGCCGATACACATCTGATTTCCCCAGATTTGTTCAATATATACGCCGAAACGTTGAGTTAAACACACGGCAATTCTCGCGCCAGCTGTATACGTGCGCCGGAGCCGTATGCAGTAACAAATTGACGGGAACTAATTTTAGCGTTCCTTTATTTCCGCGAAAAACCTGTCTATGCAAGTTTTGTTGATCTCCGTGTTTCTTGTGATGGTTTTTCATGTTTAAATTTTGGAAAAATTCATTAGCTACCAATGTACACAATTGGCGGAGCGTTATTCGCGAGAGCCTGTTTATTTCCAAAATATGCTACTTTTTCAAACGTTTTGAGGTTCCTGGTATTACTTACGTCTGCGCAAACTAGTTCTGCCATTTTCTACCCATTCAGAGTAATTCATCGCTGATTTTGACGGTGGTGCATTTTGGCCCACTTCAGTTATTCGCGACCTGACTTCGGGTCAATGGCTGGAAGTCATTGATACTTTGCCCAATGACGGTCACTAGATGTCTGCTTCACTCCAAACTAAAAATGTTACGAAATATTCCGTCAATTTCCGAAAAAAACGATGAGATGTCTTAAAAATGGGCTTGACCTTAGGTGAATTACTTTGAAAATCCCAAAAAATCTGAGATAGCAGATTTATTGCATCTATTGCGATCACTAATCCCTGAAAGTATTATTGTGATATCTTGTTTTCCGAAAAAGTTACAGGGCGCTAAACTTTTTTGGACATAGGTCTATTTGACCTGACCTAGGTCAAGAATGTGACCTGACCTGAGGTCAAAATTTTGTCACGAGATGTAAAATTGATGAGGAAAAAGGTACACAAAGTTTCGTGGCTCTGTGTTTGTTTTTTCTGTCTCAATCCCAGAAAAACCTGAGGGGGGCCGTCAACTGCCCCCCCAGTCGGGGACAGGTTAATGGTTTCGAGATCACAGGCGCGGGCAGAATTTGCCCCCCCCCCCACGGAATCGTACGTGCCGGGCAGGACCACGGAAAAGTGTTAAACGCTGCAGGAGATGACCGCATTTGGCTCTTGTGTAACCATGACAAAAGCGTTTCTCCTCTGAAACGAAATGTTAACAGCCAAGTCTACTGATTTGTCCACCGGGATAAATAATAGATTTTAGCAATCTCTTTTAAGAAAAAAATGGCATCATGTGAAGTCCAGTATCGCATTAAGCATCAAAGCAAAATTTAATGAGCAGAACTTACCTTTTGATAGAAAAGATGAAAATATTAAATTAAGGGATTTTGCTAGAAATTCAAAAATCTTCCTTTGGGTATCAGCTTTATCGAAATCGCGACATTCCTATCTAGAGTCTGGTATAAATGGTTGCATTCAGCACAGATAGTTAAAATATTTTCTTCGAAAAGACCTACATCACTAGCTTCTATAGCGTTGAATCCTTTGTCTTTGGTAACCGTTGGTTTACGCGTTCGTTTATATTACGGAGGTGTAAAATAGCACCTGCAGGGCTAATAAGAATGTGCAGGAATATATTTCGGTCGGCATTGCGCAGATGTGTAATAAAGTGCTCCCAAAAGTCTTCTTAATAGCGTGGCATAGCTACAGAATTCGTAATGCTGCCAGGGAACGAGCAGTGAAGAAAATACACAAGTAAAATGACTTAGCACAGGCGCTAATTCCCCAGATGACAGACACACCCTGGTAATTTGAGTGCGCTGTTTTTGCGACGCATGGGAAAACCATTCGCATCAGAGCAGAAAATGCTATTTGTACATCTCTTGTTTTTTAAAGAAGGACTTCGATCCTTAGTTGAAAATCCGTCAGTTGAAAAAAAAATTCCAACCCCGCCGGGGATATCTATTCCCAATGAATCTGGCTCTCCTTTTTGTTTTTCTGCTGCTGTCATATTGTAATCGACTGATAATCCTTCTGTGATGACTTCGCTTGTTTTCTACTGTTATTTTGCTTTCATTGTTGAGACAATTATGCTAATTTATTCAACGGTAATTTTTTCAGCGATCTGAAAAAAATCGAAGATGGCATTGGAGAGAAGGTCGGCATGATAATTATCCTCATCATGACTTTCGTCTATGGCATGGGAGTCTCGTTTTACGAAGGCTGGAAACTGACACTGGTGATATCATCCTTCATACCTATCATGGTCATCACGGGAGGATTTATGGCGAAGGTAAGTGTCGGCGCAAGTCATAGAAAACATGTCGCACGAACCACAGTATGTCTGAAAAAGTTCGCTCCAGGATTGGGCTCATTGCATTCGTGTTGCTGTTTTACTATTAACTTTCGCTCATCGGGTGGAGACTCGAGGATCCTCTCGGGCTTTCTAAACGTTGTGCAAAAACGAAGAGAGGCAGAAATATGATTTTTGTGCCTTTTAGTACATCATTTTTACATTCTGAGGACAAATTTAAAACCTGGTCATTTTAGGCCAATGACCTATTCGAACTGTAACTGTAAGCAAAGCATGTTAAAAGAAGTTTAAGCGTGTGCCAGTGATTTTCAACAGAGATGTTGACAAACGGAAAACGCTGTTGTTACTCCCGTCTCATTCTCTGCAAAGCGTACTTTCTCAATCTTTCGAGAAATTGGTTGGCCTGATGTCAGATTAACCGTATCGAGATGCCGTCCGTGGTCTTTTTCGCGGAAATTACCCTGTACAAAAGGCGTTTTTGAGTAAAATTGGATGCGTATTGTCTAATACGCGCATCAAACGGTGCAACATGCTGTTTCTCAGGGATCCATGACCTGAGGTCAGGTCATTTGACAACAAAATCGAATGTATGACATAGTGGGTATGGAATGCATTTGTCATTCACTTCTGGTGAGTCATGATAGGTGTACATTTCAGTTGCTTGTGAAGGCTTTCAGATGTCATGATCTTATGTGACATGATGTGACCGAATATCATTTCATAGGCCCCTTGACGCTTGCGACGCCGTAAGTTCACGGTTGTTCATGGCCAACATGTGAAACATGTTGGTTTCACATGTTTATTTGACTTTGTTTCTTCTGAGATACAAACGGCGATCTATTTGATCTATGTTTACTGCATGGCCGTTTTGACCGTAAATTTGTTCTGTAGCACCGCGATTTTTTGCAAGGACACACACGTTTTTTTGCTGTCGTCCTTGACCTGACCTGACCTGACCTGCCTCTATACTAACTTGCCCTCGATTTCCATGTTATCCAAGAACACATAGGCATGATTATAGCGATCAAATGGCGTTTGTTTGACGTTCGTGCCTTTATCCAATCACGAGATGAGAATGTTGTAAGATTTGACCTAAGTTGATATGATATGACCTAGGTTGACCTATATGATCTTTTTCTGACCAAAGTTGCCATATCTGACTAAGCATTTGCAGTAGTGATTCCAAAACGTACGCTTGAAGTAACTTTACTTCAGTGCTAGTTTCGACATAACTCATTGTTGTTTTCGTTGGCTGTTGACCTGACCTGACATGACCTGAGGATTATAATTTATTGCATAAGTTAGTAGTATTTATTATAGAGCAGCATTTGTTGTATATAAAGCAGCATTTATTATATATACCATATATATATATATATGTGTGTGTATATATATATATATATATATATATTGTATACAATTAAAAAAGATATTCCTAGCATTTTTAGATGATCCATTACTTCAAACCAGTTTGCCGTTATTGCCTACATATTTTGGACATCATGACATAATCATAGTCATGGTCATTTTATTGAATGCTTCCATTAAAGACTGCTTTCCAGCCACTTTCGTCTGTACTATTTTGTGCGGCACAAGAACACGCAGTGGTCGGTTTTGATAATGACCTGATAATGACGACGGTTTTGATAATGACCTGTCTGACCTCAAGGACGGGTGTCTTTAGCTTCAGGTCAGGTACACTCTGGAGGAAGCCGAAGCGTACAGCGCGGCGGGGTCAGTGGCCGAGGAAGTGATAGGAGCCATCAGGACTGTGATGGCCTTCGGTGGAGAACAGCAGGAGTCGCAAAGGTCAGCTTGGAGTCCGGAAAGACTATCCAAAGAGACACGGACGTGACAAATGTACCTGCGTACGTGACAAAGTCTACTGCAGGTTGGTTGGCGTAGGGAAAAAGACGAGACTTGTAAAAGAACTTCCCTTGGAAGCAGTGGGGGCAATTTAAACGAACTTTGATTGCAGCAAATGTTTTCATTAATGTGGCTTTGTGAACATTGTAAGGGGATATCGACAGGGTCGGAGAAATACTTCGTCCTGTGATGGGAAACATCAACAGGTTTAGGTCTTCGTTTTTAGCCCAATAGTCCAAGGGCCATTTTATTACATATTTATTACATTACATATTTATTACATCCAGTCCTTCATTTATTATCTCAGACGTAACCCATTAGGGCGTTTTTGGCCTCGCCGCGCCGGCAGGTTTCTGAGAACCCTCCCTTTTTGAAGATAGCGGATAAAAGGGAAACGCAAAGACAAGAAACCTAAGGTGCATTTTCGTACGTCTTTTTACACCTCCTGTAGGTTTTTAACTCGTGGTCACCCTACGTCACTGGTCTGCAATATGTGAGGGTTCGAATAAATGTAGCATAATGCTTTACAATATGTCATGGTTCCGAGAAATAAAGAATAAAGTAGTAGAACGTTGTGACAAACGCAGCAATTGACGTCAAACTTGTGACGTCTTGAGAACACCACGGACGCTACTGTATCGAATTTTTGGGAAATTTCAACACAACTGAGTTATAATGGGACAAACATTATGTGCTTTATACGTTTACATGTAATTTTCAAGCCCTAACTCAGTGCTCCTTTTAAGGGGGTGGGGAGGGAGGAAGAGGGATTTTCTCCGTCCCAAACTTTTGGCTCCCAACCTCGTGGTTAAATGTTAGTTAGGGGAGGCGGGATTTTCTCCTCTCATATATAACACCCGTGACAACCAGTACTGCCATTGCCTCGCAGTCCTGTATCGCGATATCATTCCGTTCGAACTAATTTTTTCCAGACTCAGACCCACTTAATGATAAATGAACTGAAGGAATTATTGCAAATGATGTTGTAGCTCCCCGCGCGACTGGTCACATGTGAGCCGACCGACCGTCGGCGAATCCCCATGACTCACCATTGTGGGTCGGTGGGCTCTTGCGTTAGCGGGCTGACGCCGTTCTTTTTTATCGCTTCTCTCTGCTAACTCTCAGGATGATATTTTCCCCAAAGCCTGATATCCTGAAAATTACTGGAGGGCATGCTTTGCGTTCTTTAGTTTTTCCCGCATAGCGTCCGAACGACAAAATCCAGCGTCCTCAAATTTGGTAAAGGAGCTTTACCTGAACAGCACAGCCACACTTGGACAAAAAGGAACAACGACGTTTGCCAGATCGCCATACGTCAAATCATAAGATGTCATAGGGTGCATTATAGACATAGTTTACTGTTAGAACTCCGTCATCTGTCGTTTCCTTTTGACACGGATTGCAGGAAGCGCATCAGAAATGACCCAAAGACAAAACATTAGGTACTGCAAGTCATAAGTGACCTCAAGTTCGGGAAATATCAGTCAGTGGCTGGGCTTGCACAGAGGCGATTTAACATCTCCGTCACATGGCTGTGCAAGCGGCACATATATACAGCACACAGATACAGATGCAAGCGGCTTGCATCCGCTTATTCGATGCGTCATGGAAAAAAGTTACACAAATTGTGATTAGTGTATTGCAGTGCCAGAATGATGAAAATCGGCCGTTTTCAATTTTAACCAGTATTTCTCAACGTGAAATGGAAAAAAACCGTAAATGAAAACGACTCCATAAAATGCTCCATGGCAACGAATCTTTTTTCTCGGAACACATCCTACCGATGTCATGGGATTCATACAACGCAGCGACCTTTGACACGCTTTCCCCTACCCATCACTGGTACTTATTGGTAATGGAATAAGATTTATTGTATTGTGCACAGTAAATCTTATGCGCAATATTATGTGGGCGGCATAAGTGGCGGGACTTCTAGATTTAAGGGGGCGGGGGAGTACAAGCGACTTTTCATTTCGTTTCTTTACAGCCAACGTGGTAGGGTCAATGTTAAAATGCGGCATTCGAAGGGAGGACGGGCGGACGATGCCCCCTTCACTTTCCTTCTCTCCTCTCCGCCGCATATGGTGCACGAGTAACGACGATACTCATTGTTCTCACAGACATGCCAGCATTAGGCATACTTTAGGCATTTCAGAAGCTGTCTGGAGGTCTCAAGGTTCAGTAGTGCCTGAGGTCCCTCTCTCTGGTCGTCTTGGCGGCCCCAATTGCTGGAGACTGCTAGTTAGTAGCCTCAAAGGCCTCCCTCTAGCAGTCTGAGGGAACCTTCTGTTGTCCTAGGTCCCCTCTTGTCTCTTGGGGACATTTGTGCCGTCTCAGGGGCCCGTGACAGTTACAAAAGACCTTTTGTCGATTCCAGGGCCCCTGAGCAGTGTCACAGGCCCACTGAACGTCTCCGGTAGTCTCCATAGCTGTATCAGGAGGCTTCCTCTGTTACATGGGGCATTTTTGACAGTCTTATGGCCTCTCTAGCCATGTCGGGGTCTTTGTCAGCGCTTCAGGGGCCTCACTGGCAGTCTCGGGGGACCTTTTCCGTGTCAGGAGCCCGTCTAAAACATTCGGGGCCCTCTTGTCGTCCAGAGCCCTCATAGCGTCTCAGAGGTCGTCTTATCGTCTTTGCCTCGCATGGGCCCTCCAATTTTTTTTGGCCCTCCCAGAAGCCATGTAGGGGCCCATCTTGCCGTCTCAGGGCCGACCAGACCTTTCCGGGGCCCCCTGACTCCATCAGGAATCCCAGATTTTCAAAAAGACCGGTGTAGCCCATTCGGGGCCTCACTGGAGGTTGGGGTGGTGACTGCTGAATCCCTGTTCAGGGGGCCTCTCTGGGTGGCAAGGGTCTCTTCATGCCGTGCTAGTCACCCTCTTAAGTTTTTGACGTCTCGGGGGCCTCTATGGCACTTTAAGCGGTCTCATTGACCCTTTGCCGTTTCGGAACCCCTCTTGCGATTCCATGGACCCTTGGAGAGTTTTAGGTGTCCTGCTATTCACTTTACGAGCCATCTTGCCGTCTCAGTGTCTCATGAACCCTCTGACTGCACCAGGAACCTTCAGCCTTTCACATAGGCCCGTGAAACCCATCCGGGGCCCCATGACATTCCAGGAGACTCATTTCTCGCCCTAGCAGTCTTTCCACATGTTTCATTGTAAAAAAAATAGTAGACAAAAAACACAGCAGTCATAGCGGAACACACTGTCTCTGACCGCAGGCAAAAGGCAAAGGTTCCAGAACACGCAGAATGACATTTAGCGCCTTGGCAGACCTAGAATACCTGGCTTAATTAGCATGCTTGGCAAATGCTAAGGTATGTCCATTGAAGTATATTGTTCATTGATTCATTTGTACAAGAGTATTTGAGACAGATAGAAATGTTTGGAAAATAAAAGGATGCACCACGAAATGAGCTGCTGAGAATATGCTAGTTGTTGTTGTATTGCTCTGAGCTTGAGTACCATCCTTACAAATTATGTCTAACCCCCCCAACTAAGAAGAAAAAAGGTGCTCCAGACAGACCTTGGAACTGTCGGTTACATCGGCAATCCAGTAAACAAGGTACGTTGTTCATGAAACGGTTTCTTAGGCCGACAATAGACCGTCTCGATTGTACACCGGAAGGCTAAATATCCCGAAATATTCGGTCGGATCACAGAAATATCCGACCGGATACCGAGTAATCTCAGATATCCGACCGGATGTCCGGTGCATCCCTAGTTCTAACGGATTTTGCATACACTGCACCTCGTATACCGTACCTAGCACACGGTACCTCGTATTCACCAACCTGTTTGCGTGCAAATTTCCAAACACCAACACCGTTTGTCCCCTGGCTGAAAGCTCCGCAATAGAGGCTTGGTCAGACGTCGCAGTCTTTGTGGAGTCCTATGAGTGGAACTTTGTGGCTCTTGAGGGAGGGTCAAATATTAATTTAGACGCTGAATTTTCTGCATGCCTTCATTTTGAAGCGCAAACCATAGAAAAAAAAACTTGGGGGCTGACCTACCGAACATTCACTTTTCAACAGTGACTGCTGTGTCGGTCGCTCCTGAATGCTACGGTGACTGTTGTGTCGGTCGCTCCTGAATGCTACGGTGACTTGTGTCGGTCGCTCCTGAACGCTACGGTGACTGTTGCGCCGGTCACTCCTGAATGCCACGGTGACTGCTGTGTCGGTCGCTCCTGAATGCTACGGTGACCGTTGTGTCGGTCGCTCCTGAATGCCACGGTGACTGTTGTGTCGGTCACTCCTGAATGCTACGGTGACTCACTCCTGAATGCTACGGTGACTGCTATGTCGGTCGCTCCTGAATGCTACGGTGACCGTTGTGTCGGTCGCTCCTGAATGCCACGGTGACTGTTGTGTCGGTCACTCCTGAATGCCACGGTGACTGTTGTGTCGGTCACTCCTGAATGCTACGGTGGCTGCTGTGTCGGTCGCTCCTGAATGCTACGTTGACTGCTGTGTCGGTCGCTCCTGAATGCTGCGGTGACTGTTGTGTCGGTCACTCTTGAATGCCACGGTGACTGTTGAGTCTGTCACTCCTGAATGCTACAGTGACTGCTGTGTCGGTCACTCCTGAATGCCACGGTGATTATTGTGTCGGTCACTCCTGAATGCCACAGTGACTGTTGTGTCTGTCACTCCTGAATGCTACAGTGACTGCTGTGTCGGTCGCTCCTGAATGCTACGGTAACTGTTGTGTTGGTCACCCCAGAATGCTACGGTGGCTGTTGTGTCGGTCACTCCTGAATGCCACGGTGACTGCTGTGTCGGTCGCTCCTGAATGCTACGGTGACTGTTGTGTCGGTCACTCCTGAATGCCACGGTGACTGTTGTGTGGGTCGCTCCTGAATGCCACGGTGACTGTTGTGTCGGTCGCTCCTGAATGCCACGGTGATTATTGTGTCGGTCACTCCTGAATGCCACAGTGACTGTTGTGTCGGTCACTTCTGAATGCTACGGTGACTGTTGTGTCGGTCGCTCCTGAATGCTACGGTGACTGTTGTGTCGGTCGCTCCTGAATGCCACGGTGACTGTAGTGTCGGTCACTCCTGAATGGAGGCTTGACTGTGGTGTCGGTTCGCGCCGCCAGGTACGCTGATAATCTGCAGGGCGCTCGGAGAGCCACGGTGCGTCGCATCGCCGTCACTGGCCTGGGCGTCGGGCTGGTGTGCCTGACCCAGTTCAGTTCGTTCTCGCTGGCCTTCTGGTACGGCACACAACTGGTGATCGAGTCTCGACAAGCCGGCGACGACCTCTACACGCCGGGCGTACTCATAATCGTAAGACGCTTCTTTGCTGAACGGGCAGTTCCCATTATGAGGCCGTTGGCTTTCGCGGCATACTGATATTATCACAAAACCCGAATTTTTTCCTTCGGACGTCAGCGAACCCAGGACTGTTGTATCATATTGGTACCATTTGTCTTACTTTTTTAACACAGTGATGGGACGATTGCATCGTACGGCAGCCATCATCATCATCCGGTAGTTGACTTGTTTTGAAGAATATCATTCTTTCCACTCATTCAGAAAGCAATACGCGCATGAGCGTAGCATCTTATCGACAGCAGTGCACGGCTGGGCATATTATGCCCTAAGGCGTTTTATCGTACGCTCTGTGCCGATGCTCATGGAACTTCCTTTTTTGAGAACCTACCTCTTCAATCTTCGCCGGACCAACTTCCGGAGCCTTTTTCAGCAGGCCAAATAGCTGATGAATACCTCTGCATGGCTGGATATTTCAGGAGCAGGACATTGCTATTTTCAGGTATTCTTCGGCATTCTGATAGGAGCAATGAACATGGGCCAGGCAGTGCCTTACATGGAAGCCGTGTCATCAGCGAGAGGCGCGGCCGCCACCATCTACTCCGTGATCGGTGCGTTATCAGGCGTTGTCGGGCGTTATGAGCTCAGTTGCGGGCGACTGGTGTCGAGGGGTCGCCGTGTCATGTGCTTTCTACATGCCGGACTGGATGCCCTTTTGGTAGCTACGCCGTCTGTTATCTTTCTCAACCTCGAGCCGTGATGGTCTGCATTAACGTCGCTGAAGTGTCGATATTCCGGCGAGCAAGGCCAGTCTCTGCTAATTGACATTTTCCGCGACTGGCTGGCCTGGGACTTGGGATGCGTTTTCAAAATCACACCTCCTTTGCAGAACGAAAGTCAGACATCGACGCTTGTGTTCCGGATGGGGAAAAGCCAGACCATGTAGACGGCCTCATAGAACTGAAAGACGTACATTTCAGCTACCCGTCCCGGCCTGACGCGCAGGTCAGTGTTTGTCGTCTGCGTTTGTGATCAACCGGCTTGATCCCCCACCGAAAAAAAAACAGTAAACAGAAAAAAGCAGACTAAAGAGCGGACTAACAGACTAAAAAAGACAGAGTAACTAATCGGACAAAAAACAGACGTTGGTAGGTCAGACATATCCTCAAACTAGTTCTCCACGTTGTAGTGTCGGTAGGTATACGAAAGCGTCATATAACATTTAGAACTACGGTAACCCATTCTCGCATGGTAATCTAGGCTACAAAATGAAATGAAATCTTTACAGTAGCTAGCTGGCCAACGTGTGTGATGCAGCATTTCAAAATGATGGCGGTTGCCGTTGCTGTCACTGCTCCTGTCCTCTTACATGTCTGGCCGCGTTTTTTCCCCTCTTTCTACATCCTCTCAGTTCCTTTTCTCGTCTCAGTCCCAGTCCTCATCCACTGCGGTTCCCCGCCCCATCCCTTGAGCCTTATTCTCAGTGCTTTGCCCTGGCCTCCTGTCCGGTTCACGTGTCCCCCATCCCCATGGCAAGTTCCCGCCTCTCTTTTGGTGCCCTGTTCTTGTCTCCTTTAATAGTTTTTTTTCCGGTCCCCTGTCCTGATCCCTTGACCCATCATCTCTTCCAATCCCTTGTCCGTGCCGGCGGGTCAAACTTACCTCTCGTTCCAGCTTCTAGTCGTACCTGTCGTCTTTTACAATCCATTGTCGCTTGGTCCGGTCCCCTGTACCCAGATGACCCGAGTTAGACCAGAGGACAGTGACTTTCGGGACAAACTGCTTGGAGAGATCCGAATGCTCTGAATCCGAAATTGACGTGTGATTCTATGGTTCTACAAAAAATCCATGCGAAAAGAACAGGGGAGCGACCAGAATTTCCTTAACGGCGGGGGAGGGGCTCATTGCGAACTGAAATCATATGTAAACCGCCTGCTGGGAAGACGATGCGCACTGATTTTCACAAAACAGTTCGAGTCTAATAAGGGGGGGGGGACCCAGTCCTCGGCCTACCCCTTGGCTGCGCCGGATGAAAAAAAATCACTCGTACTGACTACGAAATAACTTCCGTTCTCAGTAAAATGCCTTTTCATGTACATTTGTGTCTAAACATTGTGCAGCTCGCGAGGAACTTCAACTGAACCTGCCGTACTGCCAAACGCATCTCGGCGGTTCCAGTCCGATCAAAATTAACTCGTTTTTATAATTGTAGAACATTTATGTTGTGGATTTATGTGCCGTTGAAGTCTTCTTCGTGTAAATTTTTATACATGGGGGAAAGTGGGGAATGTCGGATGGGGTTTGCAACACGTTTTTGCAACGAAAAGTCATTGGCCAACTACATGTACCAAAACCGTGGATAAAAAACAACATTTCCAATAAGAATTTGGTGGTAGTAAAATGCGCAATAGTAAAAATGACATTGATACCTATGTACATATTAAATCCTATATATATATATATATATATATATATATATATATATATATATATATATAACTTAATATGTAATATATATAATTTCATATTCATTATGTATAACTGAAATTAAACGTTTATTTTTAGCAAAAGCGCTTGGCGTAAACTAATACACATGGAAAACTGGGACAGATTAATGCATCTTTTTGTAACAAATATCGCAGTAAGTACTGAAAGATGTTCTCTGTCCAATTTAAACATGAAAAATATTTCAACATAAATAATTACTATCCAACCGCGTTCACTTCGAAACGCGGTTTTCATTATTGGTAAAAAAGAGCTGCACTCGCACATTTCATTTGAACTTGCTGTCTTCCAAAAAAAGAGAAAAAGGGTTAGATATGGATTAGGGGGCAAATGTGCCCTTTTATGCGTCGCATTTGAGTTGGTCCTAGTCGTTTTTGTTGATGAGTGTTTGGTTGGCCGTGTTGTGACGATGAGTTCATGTTTTGTGCCCAGGTTCTGCGTGGCGTGAGCTTCACTGTTCGGCCGGGCCAGACGGTGGCGCTAGTGGGCAGCTCAGGCTGCGGCAAGTCCACCTGTATCCAGCTCATACAAAGATTCTACGACCCACATGAAGGAGAGGTAGGAATGTTATACACACCCACTGAAAACATCATGCCTCTCGGCAGTTTTTAGTCTCGTGGACGAGATTAGATCCTACGAAGTGAGGCGTTTTTGCAGATTTATATGCACTACATATTTGAACCAATCGACAAAAAGGTTTCTGTGTCGTTGTTGAGTTTCATAAATAGGCTGGCAAAATGCCAGGTTACCTCACGCCCTGGTGGCTCTGCATGGGTTTTTGTTATGATTCTGACGCAGGAGTGTCGCGCCGTTTGTGGCTGCAGGTGCTGCTGGACGGCCGGCGTCTGAGCGACCTGAACGTCTCGTGGCTGAGGAAGCAGATTGGTGTTGTCTCCCAGGAGCCTGTCCTCTTCGGCACCACCATTGCCGAAAACATTCGATACGGCCACCCCCAGTGCTCTATGCGAGACATTGAACGGGTAAATGGCTTGCCACTTATGTGATATAAACGGGAGTAAATGGTCAATTTTGATTCTATCTATGCTTCTTTGGCGCGCTTTCATTTCCGTTTATCCATGCATCAAGCGTTATGTTGACGGTAGTCACAACAGATGAACATGTCATGCCCATTTTAGGATGACAAGCGTTTCGCAAGCCTTCATTGCCAAAGTCTACAAAAATTAAACATTATTGTATGACCTGTGACCAACATCATCGTATGTGACTGTGCATGGATGTGTCGCCAGGCCGCGCGGGAGGCGAACGCGTTCGACTTCATCCAGGAGCTGCCGCAGCGGTTCGACACCCTGGTGGGCCAGAAGGGCGCCCAGCTGAGCGGCGGCCAGAAACAGAGGATCGCCATCGCTCGCGCCCTCGTGCGCAACCCTCGCATCTTCCTGCTGGACGAGGCCACGTCGGCCCTGGACCTGCGCAGTGAGGCGCTGGTGCAGTCTGCTCTGGACCGGGTAGGTGGGTGGTGCCTGCATCTTCTTCTCTGGACCGGGTAGGTGGGTGGTGGATCTGCGTAGTGATGCGCTGGTGCAGTCTGCTCTGGACTGGGTAGGGGGGTGGTGAATATGCGTAGTGAGACGCTGGTGCAGTCTGCTCTGGACCGGGTAGGTGGGTGGTGAACCTGCGTAGTGATGCGCTGGTGCAGTCTGCTCTGGACTGGGTGGGGGGTGGTGGACCTGCGCGGTGTGGCGCTGGTGCAGTTGGCTCTGGACCGGGTGTGTGGGGATGGTGATAGTTTATTCGGTGTGGTGGAGGAGAGTGATAGTCTCTTCACGAAATGATTGGGTAGTAATAGTCTTTTCAGTGTGTGGTGGGCCGATGGCAGCTAGGAAAAGGCCCTGGAGTACTCTTAGAATTAAAAACTCTTCCATGGGATATAAAAACACATCCATATAACCGTGCGCTTTAGCAGCGTCCGGGACGGTGTTATTAGCATTCGACGTGCGGAGTTCTGTTTTAATAACTCCGCTGGGCCGTTTTGGAATGGAACACGGGACCGATGGTGCCTTGGCCCTGGCCGCTGGATCGACTGCGGCTTGTGACCGTCAATGACCTGGCGGAACGTCGTCAGGCTCGGGCCGGAAGGACCACGATCGTGGTGGCCCATCGGCTGTCCACGGTGAGGAGTGCCGACCTGATCTGCGCAATGAAGGACGGCCGCGTGGTGGAGGTCGGATCTCACGACGAGCTTATGCAGCAGCGTGGCGTCTATTACGGGCTGGTCACCTTGCAGACTGGCATACAGACAGAGGACGAAGACCAGCTGCCGGACGAAGAGCACGAGACAGGTATGATGTTGGCTTGTTAGCGGCGGGTGATCCCTGCTGCCTTGTGCGGCGAATTAGTGACGTGCGCTGTTTTCGCTCAAGTGAGCCTTACCTCCATGTTCATTGCGCTAACGTAGCACCCAGCGGCAAAACGGCGAAAACCTCCGTCAAGATGACGTAATTAAATCTCGTCGCATTTGCTGGTTTTCCCCTTAGTTAACCCTATTCCCGGCAGGGGGGCTGAATCCGCCCCCCTCGGGTTTTTGCTTGCCAATTCCAGGCTTTTTAACGCAGCTTTACGAAACTTGGGGACTTTTCCTAGCTTTTCTTTCTACGTGCCGTGACAAAATTTCAAAATTCTATTTTGCTCAGGGGCGGAGCCAGACGACGTTTTTAGAAGGCGCCTCAGGCCTTTTTTGGCCATGTTGAGGGTAAAAGGAAAAAGTCTGCCAAAAGCAGAGTTTTGAAGATAGAACTTAAAACTATATATGAATGTATAGCTAAATAATTGGGCAATGTGCATATGTAATTTTCTACATCTGAGGTCACTTGACAAGGTCAGGTCAGGGTCAAAAGTCAAGATTCGTTTTTTGCAATCAAACACCAAACCCGGAAAACGTATGACGTAGAACGATGCCCTCTAGTTGTGTATCAAGTTTCAGCTTGATACCAGGTCGGGTCACGGAGCTATGACTTAAAATGCCAGTGCGCATACCTTATATCACAATAGCCATAAAATGATTTTTTTGAAACTGAGTGAATTCGGATGATTAAAAAATGTCCCTGGCACCGCCTATGCTAACATTATACAAACATTGTGATGCAATTTGTACTTTTTTAGCATAACATGACTAGCAGAAGCTAAAAAAGTGTTTATGCCTCTTTTGTTCATTCAGTTGTTAGAAAACTAATCTTCTTATTTTTAAAACCCTGTGAACGCCCATGAATTTTCTCAAAAATTCAGATTTGTGTACCCACGGTAAAAGCCCTATCCACAATCTCTCGATTCATGCCAGTTTCATTGAAATCGATCTATAAACAACGGAGTTATAAGAAGTCCAAAAATACCCCTAATTTTTACATTTTGCCCCCTGTATCCACACCTTTCAAGATTTTGAACATTTCTTTTTAAGAAAATGTTGCTCACGTCATGGCAAATCGATTGCCGTTTGTTGCGATGAAATCAGATTTGTAGTTCTCGAGATCCGGGGGGGGGGTCAGAATCCGTCCCTCCCCTGCCGGGAATCGACCATCCCGTTAGCCCTCTGGGAATAGGGTTAAAGACCTAGAGAAATTACTGGGCATTGCGCCAGACTCATCAGTTGGAAGTGGCTTATGTGGGAATTATGTATGGATATCAAGAAGTAAGTGACTGAATATTAATTGGGTAGCATTATGAAAAAGACATTTTTCTTCATGCATCGGTATTCTTCAACGGTATTTACTTTTCATCGCTCGTTTTCTGTACCCGTCACGTTGAACTTTGTAGAAGAGTTTAACCGTCTGCACACAAACTGTGGTTTATCTGTCAGTTTTGTTCCGCTGGTAGTTGAGGATCTGCAGTCTGAACGCCGGCGGTCCAGCGTCGGCAGGCAGAGACTGCGCACAATTTCTTCGTGCTCGGAACACACTGAGGTCGCCGCAGGCAGCGCAGAGGTTAACGGCACTGCTCTGACCTTTACGCCCGGAAATGGCAGTGCCAGGGACCGGCGGCTGTCCACCGTAAGGGCTTATAGTGGATGTGGTTCTGTAGTCATTTCGGGGATAATTTGCTTAAATGGTATCATTTTGTCGAGATTGGTCGGACCCAGTGAGTTCTTCATGGTAGATGTGTCTTGCTTGGAATAGTCGCAGCTTAAAGCGTGCATGTGTTTCCATTGCCCTCGAGTGCGCGTTGCCTGTGACGGAACACTGCTGTCTTCCTACCTCCGGGAAGAAGAAAGTGTTCCACTGTTAACGGCAGAGGAAGGCGTGATTTACTTGATTTATTTCATTAGTGATTTGATTACAAGGAGTGATTTGTGACCGAGCGGTACGGTGTGTCACCCCTGCTGTCTTGGCGGCGGCAGCGTCGTTGACGGCTCGCCGACGTCGCCGTTACAGCACTCTGCCGAGGACGAGGACTCGTTGCCGGCCGTATCCAGCTGGCGGATCCTCTCGATGAACCGCTGGGAGTGGCCGTACCTGTTGTTGGGCGTGCTGAGCGCTGCCGTCATGGGCTGCTCTCTGCCCGGGTACGCCATCGTCTTCGGTTCAGTGCTCGGGGTACGTAAACAGGCTGTTTTTTTTTGTGTGTAGAACAGGCAGAAACGAACTTGTCAGAAGAGGATGACAGAAGTTGTGCAGTTTTTAACTAACGTCTCTGCTAAATGCATCTTGGCCATCTTTATTTTTTAAATGAGCTCTTTCATCGGCTACTTCGATGGTAAATGCTACAATGTTCCAGAATGGGAGTCAATTTAATTAGAGTTATATAGAGTCATCCTGTACTAATACCATCCTAAAATCACCCTCGCTGGACGAGGGGTCTTAGGGGTGACCTCTTAGGGGGTTGTCAGTCTTAGGGGGTTACCACCTCCTAAGACTGATGATTGCCGAAACATGATGTCAGTTTTTTGCAGGACCGTTTCAGCTTATGTTTAGCAACCTTTCGGGTTTCGAAAGATCAGTAGCTTCTTTTACGTCGTAAGGTATTAACTTTATTTGACCTCAAAATGCGTGTGAACCGGTCTTTGGGTCTTCTTGATGTCAGTTTCAGTGTTTGCAATTGTTTTTACCTCTCTCGATGACCAGAATATTTGTGGTAGCAAAGATAGCGAAGTGTTAGCACTATCTGTGTCATGAAAGATGATAATGATGTCCGACCTTTCGTTGGCCTGGCTTTGAACGGGAGGGACAAATCAGTCGCTGAATACAAGAACTGACCAGTTTTAAAGTAAGCCGCTACAAAAACATGGCATTCTGGCATGTATTCTGCAAAACTACGGCGCCGACGACCACATGTGTGCTATTTGGGGAAAAGGCGATTGAGGTTTAGTTCTCTGACCAATTGATGGTGCCGCAGAAACCTCTAGGCACTTGACGCAATCGTGTGAGACAGTTATTTTTCAGGCGTAAAAAATGCCCGCGGGCTGGCGTAAATATATTACTGACAGTAAGTAAATTACTAAAACATTTTAAAAATGGCAATATCCGCTCCGTCGCTGCGTTTGTTTTATCACGGGCAGAGTCGCAGTCTGTGTCAGTGTTGAGGACTTTTGTACAGGTGTATGAAGGCTGAACGTTTTTAAGGTAGAACCTGTCAGAGTGACTTTCGAGACCGAGCAAGCCGACCAACTTGAAGGGTAGTAGTGCAGTAATAAATGACTAAAGCTGGCTGCTGGTATGAATAGCCCATTCTACTTAAGGCCCTCTATGGCATTTTACCTACAATTGGTTCGTGTATTATATTTGTATTATATTTGACTTTCAGAATTCATATGCATGTCCAGGGCACATGAAAGGGGAGATGAGTTTTGGTAATGTTAATTCATTTTGCAACATATCTTGAGTCTGGCAAATTTATCTGTCTTCGAAAATATTTCTGTATGTTTCTGTCTGTTTTTTCTTCACTCTGTCCTAGTTTGGAACGCAATGGGTGGGGTAGGTGGGATCCTTCCCGCGCTCGTCGGGTGCGTGGGCGGAAATCCTGACGTCCGGCGAGGGTTAAGGCTTAAGACAGTTGTCTATGTATGTGAGTATGCAAATGTTATAAAACGCTCAGATCTGAAAGAAATCTATGGCAATATATGCTACGGCATGAACACTAAGCAATTGTTTGTCATGATCCGATCAGAACCCCTGTATACGATGTAGTGCAGACTGCATTTGCGTTACAAGTAAATGAAAAGGTTTTGATCCACATTTGCTCATGACCTTGTTAACACGATTTTTTCTTGGCAGAATCTGGCCGTCGCAGATCCTGACGAGGCGATGGCAAACGCTCGTTTTTACGGCCTTTTGTTCCTCGCCGTTGGCGCCGTGGCGTTCCTGGCCTCTTTCACACAGGTATCACTACCGTACCGCTTCTATGGTGCTCAGCGCGCACAGTTATTCAGTTATTCAGATGTACATTACTTTCACTACAATACTTGCCAAAACCAACTTTCTTCGTTGAATTGCCTTTTATTCGTTTTCAAGGCGCCGTGCGTTGGCTTTAGTCGGGATAACTTAATTACTGTGAGATTCGTTTATGGTTTAGACTGTACAGGCCATATAATACAGAGACACGACATACCATGTGATGGTGCATATTTTTATAAATGGGTGTTTTATTCTAGCCGAGACTAGAATCTGTCGGCTTAAAGCGGATCTCTTACCGTAATTGGGGAATTAAATCCCCTATGTATTCCGGCTACTTTGTTTTAGACCGTGTTTTGCTCGTGAGATGTCCTTGCTTGCATGTATTGCTTTGTTAAATTGATTGGAAAAAACTGCAGCTGTCAACTGTATCGTCAGTGTTCTTAACGGTTTTATCATGCAAACTTTATCGTTAAAAGTGAATGAGGATATGGTAGGGTCATTCCACGTCAAATGGCACGACAGTTGCCCCGACCCCTTCTTCCGATTTGATGAAATTAGCTAGGCTGGCAACAACTTTGAAAAAACGGACAAACAGCACTTTTTAGTCCTAGGTTACGTCTGAGGTCGATGTTACAGGTCATGAAAGTCCACCGTTTTTTTTACAGACGTTGCATGATTCAAATGCCCATAACTTGGTGATAGATCGTTATAGAAAAGTGCGATTAGCGCAGTTGGATGCGCAAATGTTCCAACTTTTAGAAGTGAGTCAATTCGCGATGACATTTCACTTGACTTTATCAAATTGAGCATTTTCGGGTTCGACCATGTTTTGCTCCCCTCCCTCCGATCTTCGCGAAAATGTAGCGCATGTGCCACATTATCTGTATTCAGCGTGACGAAAAGAAACGTTTCTTGGCAAATTTTATGTTTTTTAAATATCTTAACTTGCGGCGCTTCAGAAATATCTTCTGGGACTACCTGGCGAATGTTGGTTGATTTTGTGCTTTTCATTAGCGTGATTATGCGACAATTTGGTGCGCGCAGTTCCCTGCTTGTGTACTATACACCTGCACAGCCTTAAATTACTTTACCTGAAAGGATAAGGGTCAAAGGTCATGACGCTTCATGATCAGTCCACCCCCTGTCATCCAGGTTTGACATGCACCTTTTCTCAACTTTTTAACCTAATTGGTTTTATGCAGTGTTGGATCCTAAAGCCAACTAAGACAGTCTCAGCCGTACTTCGGGACCATTTGTAGGTCAATAGGGGTAATTAGTCCTGACTGATCGTGGGCGAGCTGTGATAGCCATGGACTTAATTTTTTATGGCACTCATTCCGCATTCACATTTAGTCACGTGAATGTAGTGCTGCGACACCTATTTCCCGAAAAGCTAGAGCTGTTTTTACACCTGGCGGTGTGCACAAATACACGGTACGTGTTTCCGACCTACGGATTAAAGACCATCACTAAAAGTAAACGCCTTCTAGGGGACACGGAAGAAATTTACGATGTATGGGTAATCTGATGAATGGGAAATTTATGAGCAATTCGGAGACACTGCCTTAAAAAAACTTTAAGCCATGTCCATCACAGCTTGTCTTCAGTTTGTCCGTGAAGATCAGTGATATGGACATGGCGTTAATTTTTTTAGGGCACTAATTCCGAATTTCTGATATATTTTTCACTTATCAGATTATTCACATGTCGTTGATTTCATCCATGTCCCCTAGAAGGCATTTACTTTTTAGTCATGACGTTATTCCTTGAATCCGTAGGTCGAAACACACGTATCGTGTATTTGTGCACACCGTCAGTTGCAACATCTCCAACTCTTCGGAAAAGGTGCCGAAATGTTGCGTTCAAGTGATTAAATGTGAAATTCGGGATGATTAGGAGTGTCCGGAAAATGAAATCCATGGACATCATAGGTCGTCAAAGGTGAATTAGGATCGGTTGACCATGTTCCCGATGGGCGCCGAATGACCTTGTAGTCGGTGCGCCCCTAAGCCCCAATAATCAACCAGCCATGTTCCCGAAGCACAGCTAAGATTGTCTTAGCTGACTTTAGGATACAGTAATATTTGATGAATTCACTGTCGTTAAAAAGCGCAGAAAAAGTGTATCTTAAATCTACGTTGCACGGAGTCGATACGTGATGAGGTGTCACACCTTTGACCTTTGACCTTTAAAGTAAAGTAATTTAAGGTTGAATAAGTGCAATACATAAGCAGGGAGTTGTGCACACGAAGTTGTAGTATCAGGCGAAGGGAAGGCATGGAATCAACCAACATCCGTCAGATAGCTTCAATGTATATTTCTCAATCTCCACTTGGCGATACGTAAGCTGAGATATCTAAGAAAGCCTGAAGTTTGCCAGAAATGCTTTTTTGTCACGCTTATTGTACATACTGTTACGTTGGTCCGTTGCCGTCCGCTTCAGGACCTTATCAGAAAGCAAACTGAAACCACCTCTTGAATCCCAGAAGCGAGCCTTCTATCGATTATTCTTAACCCGTCACCGACTAGGGAGGGGGCAGTTGACTGCCCCCCTGAGGTTTTTCTGGGATTGCGAGAGAACGAACAAACACAGAGTCACCAAACTTTGTGTACCTTTTGCTTCATTAATTTTACATCTCGTGACAAAATTTTGACCTCAGGTCAGGTCAGGTACCTGACCTAGGTCAGGTCAAACAGACCTATGTCCAAAAAAGTTTAGCGCCCTCTAACGTTTCCGCAAAACAAGATATCTCAATAATACTTTCAGGGATTAGTGAGCGTGATAGATGCAACAAATCTGCTATCTCAGACTTTTTGGAATTTTCCAGGTCATTGACTAAAGGTCAAACCCATTTTTAAGACATGTCGTTGTTTTTTTCGGAAACTGACGGAATGTTTCATAACATTTTTGGTGTGGAGTGAAGCAGACATCTCGTTACCGTCATTGGGCAAAGTTTGAATGACTTCCGGCCATTGACCTGAGGCCAGGTCACGAATAACTGTAGTGAGCCAAAATGTACCTCCGTCAAAATCAGTGATGAATTACTCAGAATGGGTAGAAAATGACAGAACTAGCTCCGCTAATTGTGTAAATTGGTAACTAATGAATTTTTCCGAAATTTAAGCATGAAAAACCATCCCAAGAACCACTAAGATCAATGAAGTTTACATAGATCGTCTTTTTTCGCGAAAATAAAGGAACGCTTAAATTAGTTCCCGTCAATTTGTTACTGCATACGGCTGCGGCGCACGCCTACAGCTGGCGCGAGAATTGCCGTGTTCAACGTTTCGACGTATATACTGAACAAATCTGGGAAATTAGACGTGCACCGGCATCCGGGAACCTTTACTTGTGAGCTGGTGCCTTTACCTATGCGTTATTAGTCACAGCCCTTGAGATTCAGGCCATTTCTCGGTCTCATGCAGTCGGCTACGAGAAAAAATATATAGGGCGTAAATTGCTTACATATTATCTAAAACTAAAAATGAGACCACTTTTGAGCTCTATTCGTCACAAGCTTTCAAACGGTATGCTTGTTGTTATCGTGCGACCAACCGTTCGTGAGTTAGAGGGGGCAGCCAACTGCCCCCCCCCCCCCCGCCCCAGTCGCGCATGTTCGAAAGCGACCGACGGTCGTGCGCGGGTTAGTCGGCCAGACAAACAGAAATACAGCTCACTATCGACGGAGCAACTCAGCTCGCCACAAAAAGATCTGTGGCTTACTGCCTCCACTAACGAGGAGACGAAATGAGAAAGGAGTGTGGGGGGGAAATGTCAGGTAAAGAAAAGGAGTGCGCCTCAGAGAGTAGCCCTGAGCCAGCGCGCACGGGAGCGAGTTGGGAGGCGGACTGCCCATTGCTCGCCGACCGGCTACTGAGGTCAGCTTAGGGTCACGTGGTAAGGGGTCAGCCGGCCAATGAGAGCGGGAGGAACAGAAAAGTAAAGGGAAGAAAAAATGGATGCCAACATTTCACAGTTATAGCCGGGATTTGAACTCGTTTCACTCGCATGAGAACCAAACACCGCACCATTCCGCTAACATATCGCACATGGGAAACGAGGCTGCACTAGAACCATGGCATCCGTTGTGCAACATTTTCGCGAAGATCAGGGGGACAAAATATGGTCAAACCCGAAAATGCTTGATTTGACATAGGCAGGTAAAAGGTCGTCGCTAGGCCAACAAAGAAGTTTTACCCAAGTTTTATCCATTTCTGAAAGCTAAAACATTTCACATCCCACTGCGCTTATCGCACTTCTGTGACAATCCATGAGTTATGGGCATTGGAAGCATGCGGTGTCTGAGAAATCGGCGACTTTTCATGAAGCTTTACCATGAAGCATGGTACTTTTCATGACTTTTCTTGAAACAAGACCTTCTCCTGTAACTTTAACTCAGGTCACACAAAGGTAGAAATGGGTGGATGTTTTTTTTCTGTGTGTACAAAGAGCCTACCAAATTTCATCAAACGTGCGCAGTTTTGTGCGACTTGACATAGCACGACCTAACAAGAAAAGTATGGCTTCATTGATGCCTTGCCATTTAGTAGTCTAGAGTGATGCTTCAGATGTAAATATGACTTCATCTTATTTTTTGCTCGAATTTCGTTGTAACTAGAAACATTTTTACCATAGCTGAGCGGCATGTTTTCCAGATATTCATGTTTGGTGTGGCGGGCGAACGCCTTACGACCAGAATGCGAAAACTGATGTTTTCAGCACTGCTGCACCAGGAAGTGGCCTACTATGACGACGCCAAACACTCTGTGGGCGTTTTGTGTGCCAGGCTGGTAGGAGACACCTCAAGCATACAGGGAGTGAGTGATGCTCTTGACTTTTGTTAATTTAGCAAACTCGCGACACTTCTTTGCAGCGCGGCAATCAGACGCTCGGCCGTCTCATGACAACGAGACGCTACACATCCCTTCACCGGACCGCAACCCGTGCCACCATCGTCACGCCCAGCGGCCGCCAAATAGGTCGCCACTGCTTAAAACATTAACTACGCACTTACACATGCGTCTCAGACAGTAGTTTTGTCAGTACATCGACGTAGTAATGGGCTGGTTTGACTACCAATTTGACTATGGTTGTTTTGCGGTTGTTTACGGAGACGGATGACTACCCGTGTTTGTTGTTTGTCTTAACACGCGCAGTGGAAGGGGTTTCGCCCTAACGCGCACTGGAAGAGGGGCGCAAAAGTGCCTCCCTCCGATCTCGGAAACGGAAAGAGCTACAGACATGAAAATTTTATGGGTAGGGTAGGACCATCAAGATTTACTTAGCGCGCAATTTGCAAGCCCTTGGGTCAATTTCTTCAAGGTCGAAGGGGTCGAAAAGGTCAACCTTGGACACTTTCTCGGCCCGTACGACGACAATCCCGCACGACTTTTCGAACGAAACGAGAAAAGGGTGCGTATTGGAGCGTTAAAACGTGGAATACGACAATTTCCGTTGATTTGGTGTTTTGACTGGGCAGTCTGGCTCTAGGTCATACGAGTTCATTGGCCTTTGGTGTCATTTTTTCATTGTTTTGCAGATCAGGTTTCGAACAACACGGGATACTGGTTTTGCTTAAATGTAGATAAGGTCGCTAAAAAGATTTTTTGGCGTATTTTCAGTGAAGATAGTCAACATCGATACATTTGATCCCTTCTGGCGTTCACTAACCTCCGCAAGGTCAAAAGAAGTGATGCGTGGTCATTGACCTTGGATGAAGTTTGTGACCCCAAGTAACTTTTATGTTAACTATTTGTGCTGAAGTCGTAATGAATCTAATTACGCGATTTCATTGCTATAAAAAATAATAATTATCTACATTATAGGTATATATATGTATATATGTATATATGCGTATCAATGTGCCAAACGTGTTTGCATTAGGGCCTTTAAAGGCATATTTTGCACAAATCGACATGTTGCAAAGCAAGTCTGGTCCAGGTCACAAGATAGTTGACCTTGACCTTTCATGACCTTGACATCCACTGACCGTGGTATATGTAAGCGTATCAGTGCGCGCAAACGCGTCTTTATTAGGGCCTTTGAATGCATTTTTCATACAAACGACATGTTCGTAAGCAAATCTGGGTCAGTTTACAGGCTGGTTGACCTTGACTTTTGATGACCTTGACTCTAATGACCTTGCCTTTGGTCTTGGTACATCTATCACTTATGCCCGAATGATGTGGGCTGATTATGTTCAAATGGTAATCTGACGTAGAACGCCAGTCCTTTCGCAAAGCTCCCATTTGTCCGCGACAACCTTTATTTTCGTTATGTTTATTTGACTTCAAATGCTTCAGACTTTAAACAATTTCCGGTCGATTTTCGATTTTCCTGCATGAGTCGACGAGTCCGTTAAGTGCATAAATGTGACCAAGTAGCAGCGACCGGCTCCGATCAGTTCTCGAGATTTTCAAGAAAAACAGGTGGGGGCCCCAAAAGTGCCTCTTCAAGTGTGCGGGTTAATTATGCACGTCTCAAGTTTGCTGTGATCCGAACTGCTCTGCGTTCCTCCATTTAAACTAACCTTGGTATTGCTCCGGCCGTTCACATTATGACCGACGATGACCAGCATCTCTGCGAGAAAAAGAATGTCATATGACTCCCCATTTCCGGCAGGCCACTGGCACACGGCTGGGTAACGTCACCCAGGCGTTCTTCACGTTGCTGCTGGGATCTGTGCTGGCGTTTGTGCTTAGCTGGCAATTGGCGCTGGTGTCATTTCCATTCGTGCCACTGTGCGCTTTGGCAACGTACGTCGAGAGCCGGCAAATGCAAGGCAACCTGCAGGAGGAGAGATCCGACCAGGAGAACGGAAACCAGGTAACCAAAGCATTATGTAATGGGAGAGATCCGACCAGGACAGCGGAAACCAGGTAACCAAGGTATTATGCAGCATGTGAGATTTGACCAGGAATGCGGAAACCAGGTAACTAAGGCATTATGCAGCAGGTGAGATTTGACCAGGACAGCGGAAACCAGGTAACCAAGGTATTATGCAGCATGTGAGATTTGACCAGGAATGCGGAAACCAGGTAACTAAGGCATTATGCAGCAGGTGAGATTTGACCAGGAATGCGGAAACCAGGTAACTAAGGCATTATGCAGCAGGTGAGATTTGACTAGGAAAGCGGAAACCAAGTAACCAAGGCACTGTACAGCAGGAGAGATCCGACCATGAGAGCTAAAACCAAGTAACCAAGGCATTATACAGCAGGAGAGATCCGACCAGCAAAACAGAAGCCAGGTAACCAAGGCATTATGCAACAGGAGAGATTTGACCGGAAGAAAGGAACCTGGGTAACCAGGTGATGATGGCACTAACATTGACACGATTTTCATGTGAAGGTTATCCTCTAGGCTACCTTTCTGACGCAAAAACCAAACCATTTAAAGGATCGCACTGCAATTTAGTGGCTTTTTTACGTAACTTTTTTTGCACATCACGTCAAAGTTTCGAAGTATTATATGCATCAGGAAGAAATCCAGAAGTCGTTTCTGGGAGGCATAACAGGCCATGTGTCAGATGAATGCCCCGTTATTTAAAGGTGGGGTGTTGCAAGGCAATATTTGCGCAACTCGATAATGTTATTGCTTGAACTTGTGATAAATTGCCGTTCACATCGCGCGAGGCACATTGTGGGGGGATAAGGCAGTTTCATGCATGAGTGGGTTCTGCGTCGTGAAAACAAGATATGCCTCAACAGAGAAACGCTTTTACGTGTTATGGCATTGGTACGATGGAAGTTTGTTTAGGGAACAGAAATAAAGGGTAAGGGCCTAGCCAGCCAGTTGGGCCGCCTACACTGCTTTTATCGACTGAAGCCATCGTTTGTGGTAAGGGTCATGGAATTGGACCAGACGAGACTTAACCCACCCCGTCATGGGGTTGGTATCAATTTGACCCCGTCAGCTTGTTTTCCTTGAATTTTTTTGAACGATTTAAGGAACGCTTTTGAAACTCACAGTACCTTTCCAAAAATGGTGAGCGATAATAATATATGTATGTTTGTACTGCATCTAAAACTGTCGTTGCTCGTAATTCCACAATTTCGTGGCGTGGTAAAAATTGCACTGCTGGGCCAGTCCAGATTGTATCAGATACTGTTAGTTCAGGGGCCAGTTGCTGCGATGGCTTGGTGATTGTGGTGGAGGAAGTGACACATGTTCCATTCTGTGTATTTCAGGAGCCACTGGATCTTTTTCTTTTTTAGTTTCTACAGAAAGTGTTGTGCACTTGACAGTGCTGAACAGAGCTCCTTTTGTACCTTCATTACCAGTGGTTAGGTTAATGCCGTGTAAAAACTCATGAACGATGTGGTCACTTTTTAATGTCTTAATTACGAATTGATAGTTTGCGGAGTGGAGAAATTTGGTAACATTTTAGTTTGTTTTGTGGTGACGATTCATATGTCAGTGGAATCAGTAAGTGATCCATTGACAAATCCCTTTAACTGATCCCGTTGACAAATGCATCTCAGGTTGTTCCGAAATATTTGGGTTCCCTGCAAGACCCATGACAGACCCATACTCTAGCCAGCCATGACGAAGAAATCTGCGCTCTCCGAACTGATCAACAAATCACGGTTTTTCCGCTTTAGAGCGAAATGAAAACACTGGAAATCGGAAGAAATTGGAAATTTCACTGGCGATGCATTACATACGACTGAACCGAAATGCGTGATCATGTGGTATACAAATGGTTCAATTAACTTTTTTTAACGGCTCATGCGTTTCTGGGTTAGTTCTTCGGAATGTCTTTTATAACACACTATGAAGCCATTTTGTCTGTTTTAGATTGCTGTTGAAGCCATCTCCAACATTCGGACTGTAGCCAGCTTGGGACTGGAAGAAATGTTTGCTGACCAATACGAAAAGCGCTTGGAGAGCACACGTAGCAAGTACGTCAAAAAGGCCTTTTTCCGAGGTAAGAATGAACGCAGTTTCGCCAGGATTCATGACTTTGTTCATGACTATAGTGGTTCAACTTTGTCATTTGTGAAGCATCGGTTCCTGTATTGAACGATTACAGACATCGGTATGATTGAGTAAACGCAATGACCATTTTCAGTGTCCAACGCACTGGGGTTTCCATGTGACGCGCTGGTATCGGTGCGGTCCGTTGGCCGTGGATCCAGGTCCTGGTCAGACGGGGCGGGTGTCGGCTGCCTGGCTGGCCGACTGGTCTGTGTTTGTCACACGGGACGGGTGTCGGCTGCCTGTGGTTGATGTGCCTCAGAGCTGGCTCTCTTCTGCCACAGGTCTGGTGTGCGGCGCAGCCCAGAGCGTACCAACGCTGGCCTATGCAGCGGTCTTCGGCGTCGGCAAGTACCTTATCATCAGTGGGGACATCAACTACTCCAGCTTGTTTATGTAAGGGACACGGAAATGGGCGATTCTGAGCCAGTCATGAGTCCGGCAGCAGCTAAATGTCTTGATATGGTCGATAAGGAGCGGGAAAACACGATGTGACAGGCATGGGGTTCGATCCCCAAAAAGTGCGTTTGGTTTTTGGCCCGAGGAAGGAAGCGATATGTCAGTCTGGTCTACCCTGGCGTACGTTCTCGGGCATCTGTAGCGTCTGGCCGCATAGTGTAGTCTTCGATCTCTGTACGCGGCAATCGGGTGACGCTGCCTCACTGCCGACAGCGTGACAGAGAGCCTCATCTATGGCACGGCGGTGGTTGGCGCCACTGTTGCCTACTCGCCGGACTTCAACAAGGCGTTCGTGGCGGCCAGACGCCTGTTCGGTCTGCTGGACAGGAAACCGGCCATCGACAGCAGGCACGCCTCAGGCCTCAAGCTGGTCAGGACTCAGCATGCATGCTGAACAGCGCGTTCATGCTTTCGATTGCGACCGCTTTCCAGTTGTCTGAGAGCCTGTGATCCAGGTCGTGAAGAAGCCATTTGAAAGAAGCTGAAATGAATGTCGCCGTAAAGGAATGCTATCATAACAATGGGCTAAGGAGATGTTTCACCTTGGTCGTCTTCTCATTGTTTGCGGAAAGCGTAATCAGGAGCATTGTTTCAGACGGACAAAGTCTTTTCAGGAGACTTCGAACAAGGTAGAACATTCCCAATGGGTCACCAGCTGCCAGAAATGAGACGCAACATAGTGCCACCGCCAAGTTTTCTCCAGCACAACTAGGCTGTAATTTTGACCACCTGGCGTCGCTGTGCGTTTCCCGTTGGTCGATACTCCCAGAAAGCCTTTCTTCACAGGTTCTATGAGTGTAGAATTGGTATAAATTGCGCTTTACGGCACCCGCTAGTGGGTACTCCCTTCACCCTCGCCCGTATAGGGCCTTTTGCATAACGCGGACGTATAGGGGGGTTCGTACGCCCCTCGGCCATTTCCACACCGTGGGCCCTAGAACGTCGTGGAAAGAACAGCGTGTTACGCATGACGAGATCTCGCGACTGGTGTCCCATTTTAAGGTCTCAGGTCAACCGTTGGCCTTCTAGGTCGGGTCAAAGGTCAAAAATTGGCGAAAAGTGGTGCTTTTTCGAGTTTACGCGCAAATGAACGCCAAAAAATAAATGATGAAAGGAAATGGATATCATATTGTTCGTCAGTCACTTATGAGTATCTGTACGTCATGACTGTATTTTACCCATGGAGTCCGGTCTAGGTCATGCTAGGTCAATCCTTATCAAGCGGAGTTGTTGGCTTAAATGGGTTCTCGGAGCTGCAGAAGCAGTTGGTAAATAATAGTATGGCTGAAGTCACAAGTAGCATCTCAGTTAACAAGCACTGTGGTCAAATAACGTATAAAGGTCGTCTTGGCTATTTAAGGTTAACAGACTCCATTGACCTAGAGTGACCTCTTATTAGCAAAACCTCGTAACGTAGATGCCTTAAAAGCGTTTCCGAGTTGATATACAACACAAAATCCAATTTTAGATATGCCGTGGTATCGTAGATCCATCACTCCGCGACTGCCGCCGCTTCACCCGCCGCAGCAGCAAGTCAGTCGCTCGCTGCATTGCACCCTCACACATGAACGGATCAGGATACTGGTGCGGAGTTCCATACCAATTATTTCCTTCGTTATCGAAAGGTTTATATCAAAGATAAACAGTTACACCCCTTCCTGTCCCATGATATCTCTACAGACAGGTTTTGTCTTCTCTCCCTTCCAGAAAGTGGTTGTGGTTGTGGTTCTCTCCAGACATGTGCCTGGATCCCGATGGAATGCAGGCTATCCCCATGTTGTATCCACCCCTCTTTGACCTGGGCGGGTCGTTGCGTCATCTCGCAAAGGTAGCGTTCCTCCGGAGCAAAGCGGTGCCCGGGTGACGCAACACTTACCCTGCTCAGCTTCGAGTACGACCCAAACGAGATGTCTGGTTCTCTCCGGACCTCCAGAGACAAGGCTGTCCTCGTCGCTCACCAGACGGCGCTGAACTTGTCTGCTTCCAAACGAGTTCTGTTTCATTAGAGATAGGTCCATTACCTCTCTGTAAAGTCCCCCTCCCACTTCTCTCCTTGCGGCTCTTTCATCACATCTTGCAAAAGAGGGACCTTTCTTTTCCATGTCGTTTGCTTCGCAATTTGTTCATGCCTAGTTAGGAGCCTGTCCTCACATTTCGTGTGACGGTTTTCTTTTGTTGACGCTACTAGATACTGTGTTGTACTAGACGCTACTATCATACTGTGTTGTATATCAGAGACGCTACGCACTACGTCTCTGACCGGACGGTTTTCTTCACAGCCAAAGGTCAGTGGCGCGGTGGCCATGCACGGGATATCTTTCCGGTATCCGAAGCGGCCTGAGGCCTTGGTCCTACGTGACCTTAGCCTAGAGCTCAGTCCTGGACAGAAGGTCGCTCTGGTGGGGGCATCTGGCTGCGGCAAGTCGACCTGCATTCAGCTGCTGGAGCGATTTTATGACGCAGATGGTGGTGAAGTGGTGAGTGCCATATACGAAGAACTGTTAAATACGCGCAGTGGGGGATGGGGGGGCGAGGGTAGATCTGCCCATTTCAGGCTATTTGCGTAATGCTTATAAATGAGTCTGCGCGAAGCGCCGGTTTTTGGTAAAGCTGCATGTTCATAGCTAGCGTGATGAAACGATGGTGAAGCGTGACAGCATGGAAAGATGATGGGCTGAGATGTAGGATGGGCTGCGCGTCGAAAACTCCGCAGTGCACGGACATGAGCGCGACTGTGGGCTGATCTGGATTAGTTCCGTGGCTGAAAAAATGGCAGTGTTGCATAATGATGTGCATTGCGGTGTTTAATCATTTTTTCTGTGAGCGCACTAGACTCTATTCTAGTCGTTTCTTCGCATTGCATTACTGTGAATAAACGTCCATATCCGTGAAAAATCTAGCGTGTGGTCGTGGTGGTGGTGGTGGTGGTAATGGTCGTAGTAGTAGTAGTATTAGTGTGTATACACACATATATGTGTATTGTATGTATATAGATATCGGTGTAGGTTAAGAGGTTTTCTTTAGCACAAAGTCTGTTGAAAATAATGGGATGTTCTGTTTTTGTGACCTGTCTGATGTATCATTCGATAAGTTGGACATTTTCCTTTATGTCATAGCTAAGTCGTGTAATAAGATGTGCAAAATTGCTGTTATGTTAACGTTTCAGGAATACCATTTTCCATCATCAGAATAATCTGCTTCATTGTACTGTTTCTTTTCCAGTACACAAGCATGGAACGATTAAGCCAACCAGGATATATATGCAGGATATATATATATATATATATATATATATATATATGTTTCTGTATGTATGTATGTATACATATGTTCACATATGTGCCTATATATATTGCATTGTACATCGTGGGGACGCCCACAGTGATACAACAGATGTTGTGGCCATTAACCCTATTCCCGGCAGGGGGGGCGGAATCCGCCCCCCCTCGGGTTTTTTGCTTGCCAATTCCAGGCTTTTTGACGCAGCTTCACGAAACTTGGTGACTTTTCCTAGCTATTCCTTCTACGCGCCGTGACAAAATTTCGAAATTCTATTTTGCTCAGGGGCGGAGCCAGGCAACGTTTTTGGGAGGCACCTCAGGTCATTTTTGGCCATGTTGAGGGTAAAAGGAAAATGTCTGCCAAAAACAGAGTTTTTAAGATAGAACTTAAAACTTTATATGAATATATAGCTAAATAGTTGGGCAATGTGTATATGTAACTTTGTTTATCTGAGGTCACTTTACAAGGTCAGGTCAAGGTCAAAATTCAAAATTTGTTTTTTCGCAATAATTTCGGCGCCGTTTCTTCAAATGCCAAACCCGGAATATATATGACGTAGAAAGATGCCCTCTACTTGTGTACCAAGTTTCAGCTTGATATCAGGTCAGGTCACGGAGCTATGACCTAAAATGTCAGTGCACGTACCCTATATCGCAAAAGCCAAAAAATGAATTTTTTGGAATAGAGTGAATTTAATCGATTAAAAACGTTTACAGATAATATTGAATGCACACGACATCATTCCAGGTGACCCCAAGGTCACTGGAGGTCATTTAAGGTCAAAGGTCACAAGTTGATCTGAGAAACGTGTGACCATGACAGTTCCCCCTTTTTCATGTCCCTGGCACCGCCTATGCTAACATTATACAAACATTGTAATGCGATTTGTACTTCTTTAGCATAACATGACTAGCAGAAGCTAAAAAAGTGTTTTGGCCTCTTTTGTTCATTCCGTTATTGGAAAACTAATCCTCCTATTTTTGAAACCCTGTGAACGCCCATGAATCTTCTCAAAATTTCAAATTTGCATACCCATGGTAAAAGCCCTATCCATAATCTCTCGATTGATGCCGATTTCATCGAAATCGGTCCATAAACAACGGAGTTATAGGAAGTCAAAAAGTACCCCCATTTTGACATTTTTCCCCCCTGTATCCACAAATTTCAAAATTTTGAAAATTTCTTTTTATCAAAATGTAGTTCACGTCACGGCAAATCAATTGCCGTTTGTTGCGATGAAATCGGATAAGTAGTTCTCGAGATCTCAGGGGGGGGCCGAATCCGCCCCCCCTGCCGGGAATCGGCCATACCGTCTAGCCCTCCGGGAATAGGGTTAAGTCCCCGAATAAAAAACTGCGAAGTTTACACGGTTAAAACACGCTCTCAATCATTTATATATATATATATATATATATATATATATATATATATATATATATATATAGATTTTAAGTTCTATCCCAAAAACGCAGTTTTCGGCAGACATTTTCCTGGTGACACATGACCAAAAATGGCCTGAGGTGCCTCCCAAAAACGTTGCCTGGCTCCGAACTTGGGCAAAATAGTTTTGAGATTTTGTCACGGCACGTAGAAGGAATAGCTAGGAAAGTCACCAAATTTGGTGAGTATGCGTTGAAAAACTGGAATTGGCAAACGCAGTGCTCTGAAACTTTCATCACCTCTTCTTACATCAATTTTTGTACATTATGACGGTTAAAAAAGTTGTTAACTTAGGCCACGTCTTAATGACATAATATAAACCCCTAATATATATATATATATATATATATTAGGGGGTGTCGTGGGTGTCAGGGGTATTTGTAGGGTCGATTTGTATTTTTTTGAGGAGGCCCTGGCCCACACATTGTTGATTTGGGCCCATCCAATCTTGGTTTGGGCCCCTCCAATACTTTCTGCCGGTTTAATGATGAAAAATAAATTAAAATAACGAAAGAAACGATCGCACAGGATGAAAGATAGGCAGAAGGTATAAAGGAAAATGTCTGCCAAAAACTGCGTTTTTAGGAAGGAACTTAAAACTTATATATATATATATATATATATATATATATATATATATATATATAAATGACGCTACAGTATAGTATAAGGCATGACGCTACAAAAGTATAGAATAAGGCATAAAGTGATCTATCTATCTAACTTTCTATCCTATATATACATATAAATATATATGTGTGTGTGTGTGTGTGTGTGATATTTTTTGCAATTTTCAATTTGCATTTGATTTTGCAGTTTTCATTTTGCAATTGAAAAATGCAATTGCAATTTTCAATACAAAAATTGCAACAAAAAACTCAAAAATTTCCACTGATCAAAATAAAATGGGCTAAATCCGATGAGAAACCCACATTTGAGGGGGATTAGGTTGTCGGGCCGACGGCTAGGCTCACCCAGTCATCTGCAGAAATTGACGTCCCTGCCCTCCACCAATGCACAGGTTAAGAGTGTTCTATAGCATCATGGGACCTTTTGTAGCCTTTAGTCCCCTTGTGGACCTCCTCTGTAGCAGAATGGAAGTCCCGCTATGGCCTTACGAGCCTTGTTTGAGAATTTTTCAGTCTCAAAGTAGGCCTACCTTTTCTCAAGGGGGGCAACCATCGAGTTCATCCCCCTCCCTAGATGCATGACAATAATACGACTTATACCGGCTAGAATATTCGGTTTTTATGTACTTGATCGTGAGTTTTGAATGTGCGCAGTGCCCAATTTTTTCAGTCAAGGTGCATTGTTGGCACTTGGATACCACCAGCTGGGCAAAATTGAAGTCCAGAAGTGCGTTAAAATGCATACATTTAAAAATCTGAAGCTTGCCTGTCGTTGCGTATCGGTGTAAATTGGCTGTTACCGATAATATTACTCTGATCGTTTTAATGTTAGCAGAACTTGCAAGTAATTTGTCCCAGCAGCTGATCGCCATTGCCCAGCAGTTCTGTTGCACTGATCCCAAACGCACGGGGGTATAGTAACGGTGTGTTTTGCATAGATACGCAAAATACACCGAATATTACATTTCAGGGCGTGAAACTGAGAACTGCACATCCCTGTAAAACCCAACGCATATACAAAACACCTTTTATATATTCAAGGTGTTTTGAAGCCTTGGCACGTAGTCATTTGGTGACCGGGGTTTTGCTTGAACACTCCATTAAGCCATTATTCCGGCCGACCGCCGGCTAGTATGATACTGTAGTGAGTTGCTAGATTAGCAGCCATGGTGTGCGTGGTTGCTAATCTTTACTTTATTTGATCTTTTGCTGCCAGGGAATATATTGGGCCACGTTACAAACTAAGACCGTAAGACTAAGAACGTCTTGTCCCCCTCGGGGGAAGACGGAAGGGAAAAAATGGGCTGAGCTGTAGAACAAAGGAGATTTGAATCGGCAAGCGTTTCGAACATGAAACAACATGACTTATGAAAATCTTATGGTTTTGTGTTCTGCTCTCGTGCAATGGTAGTTGTTTCCGACTGTCAGAACTTCGGTTCTCGCCATAGTTTTGGAGAATGCTAAGCCAGTTTTAGGCCGACTGCATGTATTGAAGCCGGTCTGGTGTGTTGTCCGACCTGGGGCATTTGATCTAATCTAATTTGACCCTCGTAGAAGTTCGTTGTCAGAATGCTTCCAACCGGCGGCTGTCGTGGGGTGAGGCGGTGACCCTGACCCTTGACCGGCCACAGACGGTGGACGGCCAGAACGTGTCGGCGCTGAACCTGAGCTGGCTCCGGTCCAACATAGGCCTCGTCTCCCAGGAGCCGGTCTTGTTCGACACGACTATCCGCGAGAATATCGCTTATGGTGACAACAGGTCTGTGCCAGCCAGAGCCGGGGCCGATCTTTTTAGAAAATGGGCCTTACGTGAGGGAGGGGAAATTCGACGGCCCAAGAAAAATGTTCTTGAAGAGGATGGTGTGTGAAAGCCGAAATACGATTTGATATATATCAGCAGCCTTCCAGTGTGCCGCTAGTGGCTGGTTGGTAAGGCGTCCGAGTCGTAGGACGTGTTGTGAAGCTCCACACTCGACGTCGTGTTTTGCAATGAGAGCTGTAGTTGTTTCGACGCCGACGTGATGCCGTCTGTTACAGCCGGGAGGTGCCGATGGAGGAGATCATTGAGGCGGCACGGGACGCCAACATCCACGGTTTCGTGTCCAGCCTGTCGGCCGGCTACGAGACTCGGCTGGGCAGCAGCAGCAGCACTCAGCTGAGCGGCGGCCAGAAACAGCGGATCGCCATCGCGCGCGCTCTCGTCCGGCGGCCGGCCATACTGCTGCTGGACGAGGCCACCTCGGCGCTGGACGCAGAGAGTGAGAAGGTCGTGCAGGAGGCGCTGGATCGTGTGTCCAACGGCCGAACCTGCCTGGTGATCGCCCACCGTCTGTCGACTGTACAAGGCGCCGACAAGATAGCTGTCATTCGCCGGGGAAGGGTGGTGGAGCAGGGAATGCACCAGGAGCTGCTGAGCAAAAAGAAGATGTATTATCAACTGTACAAGACCATGTCGTAATGTTGTGAATTCAGAGCTAGACGTATTTACCCTTGGTCATAGTCATTTGTCAATATTACGTCACAAGTTACCGAGTCGTATGTGTCATTCTGATTTTGTGTAGTTTTATCTCACCAGTGGTGCTGTTTTTAATGTCGCCTTTGAAAGTCGTTTGCCGGGATCTTTCGGGCTTTCTGTTCGTTTATGTAGTGTCAGTAAAGTTTGACGTTTCGCACTGCTCATTGTTTCCGAAACACAAGATATGAAACAGTTTGCGTGGGCGTTCCGAGTTACGGGACGCCATTCCTCGGCATGCTTTATGGCTGTGAACACAGTGAACGGTCATTCCATGCCAATTCGAGCAACTGATTTTCACACCAACCCTCTGGTTTTGTTCAGATTTTGGCTGTGCTAGTACATCCCTGAAGGTTAGCATATCCACCTTAAAATCATTTCTGAGATCTTCAGTTGCATTGGTCTAATGGTTTAGCTGATAAGATCACTCCAAATGATCGGACTTGGTCATGATACTTAATTTTTAACTTGCTGAATCTCTGGTCACAGAAGATGTAAATGTGAAACAAACCGCAATAAGAGATAATGTCCTTAAAATGGTGAGGCAAGTCGCCTTATCCATATTGTAATAGATCATATCCATATGGTAAGGCAAGTCGCCCGCCATTGTTTTTAATTGTGGCCTTGGCCTGTTAAGTGACATAAAGGGCTGATTTAAAACAAAAGAACTCACCATCGATTTCCAAACTATACACATCTTCGTAACGAACGGACTTTTTATAACAAGATTTGTGCTCGATCCCAGCGAAATCGGAGCCGAATTCGGACTCGCTTCCATTTGGACCGGAACTGGATTCGGAATTGATTCAGTGGGAAGTTGCGGTGAGTCCGATTCGGAATTGATTCAACCAATCTACTGAAACACGAGTTGGAAGCGAAACGAAGGTTAAACGTCTGATTCCGTTTCTTACCTCAGTTTAACCAACACTGCTTTGGTATTTGAACAATACGTAGAACCGCTCCCAGTCATCCATGTATGTTAGGGTAAACCCCTCCCCCAAAAAAAAACTTGTCCCAGAAACATTCAGCAAAGGTGTTTTCCCATTATATGAAACTTTCTAAGAAACGTTTTGAGAACCATATAGAAAATGTAAAAAATGGCAATCTCCAAGGCCATGAAAATTTTTCATTTTTGTAAGAATGAAAAAAATAATATGTTTCCCTCTGCTGATCGTAAATAAACCACTTCGAGAGAAAGTGGCATCTGGAATACTACAGTTGACAAACGTTTTCCATCGGTACCAACATTTTGTAGAGGTCAGAGTCTTGGTGGTTTTGTTTTTTTTTGGGGGGGGGGAGCTCCAGTAGCCAGAAACTGTTTCATATAAATCCGCAAAGTATTAAAGCAGACTCCTCAGTCAGTCACAAAGCGATGGACACCCCATACCTTGGACTCGGATAACATGTTAAGTGGGACGGGTCAGTTGGTGCCTTCTGTGCCTTGAAATTCCCTCCCCCCCGCTGACAACATTTGACCCCAGCGGAAAAAGCTTTTGGTTACAAAATAAGGAAGTAGCATGTATTGGTAAGTCCTAATACTGCCTCGACTAGACTGCATAGCAACTTTTCCCATGCCGTGGAATTTTTCCTTCCTTTTCCTTCATTTCTAGAGATAATCGCCACTAAAGCTTCAAACGAAATATCCTATCTAGCACTGCAGATATCCGATACTTTTAGCGCACTGTCTACACAACAGGACCTGGAGGGAAAAGAAGGAAGGGCACTGGTGTCTTGTTCCGAGCGTAAAACATGCGAGGCAGTTAGCAGGGGCGGGTCTTCCATTGAGGAGCACAAAACATGGCCTTACCTGTAGTGCTGGGTTGCACCAATGCTTCTTTGCATTTGATTGTTCTTAACAAAGTTTCTGTGTCGAAATGATAGACTGTTGTTCTAAAGAAAGCACATCACCGATGACAGCTCAACTTCTTCATGGTACTAAGAACATCTAAGTGTATTCCTTTGGCGAATAGCACTAGCTCTCGTTCGAAGTTCTTTGGGAAAAACTCCCAATAAGACACACTTCGCATGGCTACGATATCAAACTGACAGCACACTATTTGATACCAGTTTAGTGCGCCAGCACAATTGATTATTGAGTGCCATTTCAGTACACGAACTGCTAGTGACTGTTTCTGCGTGCGGCGCCAATTAGCCTATGCCAGGAAGGTCCGAACCGTTACTGCTACAGGTAGTGCTTAATGTGATTTTTTTCATTGTAGTACTGCGTCAACCGACCTGAGAGTGAGATCCGGGATATCTAAGAGCTATGATTAAGGCTGCAAGCCAGAGTCAGCAGAATAGGCCAGGAAAACGAGGGAACTGCACAGCAGATAGAGCTGATCGACAGGAACCGTGGCACCGACAAGGTGATTTTCACGACTTAGCAGGGTGGAGCACGTCGCGAAAACGCAAATATCGCCGTCATCATGGTGAAAATAATCACTGAACGGTTCCCTGACGTGACGTGACGTGACGTGTCAACATGTCGATCTCGGACGTGGAAGCTGTCCATGAACTGCAGGGAGATGATAAAGTCATCTTCAAATTGCTCAGAAGAAATCTGCGCAACGTGATCTTCCAAAAGTAGTTCGAGCTCACAAAAAACACCCTACGGAGCAATTCATAATCTGCACATTACCGAGTCGCTCACAGAAACAAAAACGGAAGGCTTCTGGCTGCTAAGAAAGCAGAAAAAGTGTTCGCCGTATACTCGACTGGCGGAGCACTTTCCCGCAGAATCAATACACAGGCGGTGCGATCCGCGTCGACAACTACGAGAGGGCAGCCTTCAACGCGGGTGGAAAAGGCGTACTTCCGAGAATGCCGGCGGCGACCGAACGACGTGCTGGCGCCGCTTCGACGATCGCGCGCCCCTGCACGCCTCCAGCAGCACCCGAGCCGGCGGGCGCCTCGCCTGCTGCGATTTCGTGATGCCCGTGAGCGATTTCGGCGGTGCGCAACCGCCGCCAGTAGCGGCTTCCGCTTGGCTGGCGTCTACGGTTCCGGCATCAGCTTCGGCTTGCGTGGCGACTGCAGCGATGGCGGCGGATCCGATTCCTGACGTTAGCTGTTCGCGTGCGGCGACGGACTCGGCTCCAGTAGAGACGTCCGGCGCTCCAGTCAGAACCAGATCGGTAGGGATGGAGACGCAGCAGGGGCCGGGCAGACGTCATATGCCGATCACGGCCGGAAAATCTGTACATATTCAGCTAAGCGGAACCAGGTTGAGAAGCTGAATTAGGTTTAAGTTTCTTCATCAGTGTTTCAATGGCCGTTACATAATTTTTGAGGCCAATAAAAAAGTAGACATTTTTTGTACCTTGTTACGAAATGGCGTGTATGTGGCACCTGGTGCTTTTTCTAGGTGCTATATTTTTCTGTTAAGTGGTGCTATTTATTTAAGGTGGTGCTGGAGCGCTTCCTGAGAGATATAAAATCAGCATGTGCAACCAATCCAGACTAAACTTAGGGTACTGGGATGGGTTACACAATGCACTGAATTTATCCAGCCCATTTTGTATCCTGCAGCACAACTGACAAAAAGCTCTTTATTAAGACAAGTTTCCATGTATGGAATCTAATTACATGGAATTCCTGACATACGGAAGTGAATTTGCTAGTCTTGAGAAGTCAAAATATGTATTAAGAGATTCATATACATGGAATTTTGGCTATTTGGAAGGAATTTTACTGGTCCCCAGAAATTCCATACAAGCAAAATATGTCACACATTACATCAGAAACATGCCATAATTGCAGTGCACCATCAAATGTAACAACTTGGACCAAAGTTTCAGGGCAGTCCCGCCAAGATTTTGGTGCATATTCCAGTCAGTGCTGTTTGGTTGCAAAATCCCTGCTTTATGCAACAAAAGTGGAGAATCTGGACAGTTCCAATTAATTCTGTCTTTGTTTCCTGTGCAGAAAACAGCATGGTAGGGTCTGCCTTCGGTATCTTATGGGGGGGGGGTGTTGGCGTGCAGGATACCATTGTTTAGCTTTGTTTCCCAGCCAAAAAGTGCGTGTAGACAGAACTCCGAACATATCATCTCAATAAAATTGGCACTAGTCAGCAAACCATTATTAAGTTGCATCCAAGGGTGAGAGACATACAGGGTACTGGATAAAGGTTTTCCACAATGACCTTCATCTGGTTACCTATGGCAGACAGGGTAGGCAGTTTATGTATACACTAACATATACTCCATTTCTCATACTGATGTGCAATGCTTGAACATGCAATGCAATGATTGCAATGCAACAAACCCATATTCGTCCCTGTGCATCATGTCTGTTATCTTCAAAACTTTCTTCCGACTTTCTGTGAATTTGCACCAGTGTTGCTGCAGCACATTTTTGGAACGTACCAGGAAAATGCCGAAATCGTACCAGATAGGCTCAGTAACGTACCAGATAATGGGGCGAAATGCACCAAATTTCGTACCATGTTAAAACAGCCAAAATGTCAACATTTTTAAGGGGACCACGTCATAATCGTTCGCTTGTTCCTGTAAATCGTGAGCTGGCCACACAGAACGCCATCAAATGTTGCGGCTCCACAAAAAAACCCGCAGCTCTACTAACATTGCTTCAACATCCGCGGGACGCTCGTGCGATATGACGCTGCGCGCTGGCCCAATGATCTGTGTTCGCGTCCGTCGTGCTGTTCAGTGCTAGCGCCAGCTGTCGCCGGCTCAGTAGAGACATCTGTGGTCTGGCGGCGAGTCTGCGCATGTTGCGGTCAGTGATATGGGTAGCGCCGATGTGTGGTGTTTTCGTTGGACAGTGATGACTGCTGCCAGTGTCGGGTCGGTCTGGAAATGGCTGCGTCCGCGTGCCAGTAAATCCTACAATCCGGCACTTCCGGTCACTCTCAAAAAGGGGGCATTCAAAAGTGTTCAAGCGTCAAGCACCACGAGCATCGAACTGTCGTTCTGCCAATGAAGTGCCGTCCGGCCAAGCCCTGCATATGTTGACGGGGTTCAACTTTCGCAATTTACATGGCAATATGATGACGATCCAGCGCGCAGTTCGTACCGACGTGTCGAAAATCGAAATACATTAAGGTGGATGGTACCATAGTGAGCATCAGGGCCTGTCTGAGGCTTCCAAATTGAGTGAGGCAGAGAAGCCACCACTGCAGTCAAGTAAGGCACCAGAAGTCCCCCATCCCACACAAAAGACTCGGACATTAGCAATTTCATTTGTCGGTTGCGAAAAATCGACAGTTGTTCTAAGGCCATGCATCCCAAAAACCTGACACAGTGTGCACCGGTCCAGGTCAGCTTGTTATGTTATGTATGTTATGTATGTTATGTTATGTAACAGAAGCGTGACAGGTGCAGATCAACAGCCGTACAGAACAGGCGTGACAGGTATTGCGCAAGACCCACTGCTGGAACTGACCTGATGGAAATCTGCGAGTCGTCAGTGGGGAGCCGTTTTCTGCTTCATCGAGCCCGGCGGCGTCCACTCATGACAGTTAGGTGTAACGTGCTGCTTGACTAGTGTCAGGGAAGCCACCGTTCCCAAGCGAAGACGGTTTCTCTGCGGCCTGACCTGTTTTGATCAGGTTCAGGCTAGAGAAGACTCGTTGTGCCGCCGCGCTGGAATGCGGTGGAGACAGGAGACTCCGCATCAGCCGCACTTACTTTGGGAAAGCTGGCACGCCACTGCGGTCCTTGATCTGTGCTATGTCCGCCCAGTATTTGCATGCTGGTTTCTCTTTTTTCGGCAGCTGCTCATTTGCCTGCTTGATTCCTCGCCACTCAGCGTTCAGAACTTCGTAGTCTTTCTCTTCGACGAGATTGGGGAGTCTCAGCGTTACTAGCATGCCAGAGGGCGCCTCGGAGGTCTGATTCAGAAGTTTGAGTAGCTTCCATGTAGTGTCGTTAAAGCTGAAGCGCTTCCGGATCTGCTTGCACATCTCGATGTAGGACATCGAGAACAGCTGCACCCTGAGATGGAATGCGTTGATCGCCTCCTGGGGAACAGACTCGGCAAGCATGATGGCCTCGACGTTGCCTCCGCAGTATATCTCATGCAGACGAGTAAAACTCCTGGGATGTTCCGGAATGCTTCTCTCCAGTGCCAGTCCCGACTCAGCACGCGGTTACTGGCGTGCAGTTTCAAATGGGCACCTCGCGCAGACTGAATCTTGGACGACTCTGATTGAAACACCTCGTTCGCGCTCGTGACAAGTGGCAGAACGTAGTTGAGGAAAGCTATGTACATCTTGTAGATGGGACCCTTCAGAGCGGACAGGATTGCGTTTGCGGCCTGCACATGGTCCTCCTCAGCTGCCTGCTCAAAGAACATGCGGAGGGCCGCGCACTGCGCCCTCACAACTGCCTCAAACGAGAGCCACCTCGTTCTACAGGGTCGTGGCATTCTGTGGACAGGCACATCAGCTAGCTCTCGGAAAACCTCGTACTGCAGTAGCCTCTTTGGACTGTTGTTTAGATAGTTGTGTACATCCCTGGCCAAATCCTCAATGGTGGAAGGAAGTTTCAGGCATGCAGCAGAGGCACACAAATGAAGGGAGTGACAGATACAGCCTGTCACCAGAGTACGCGGTAAATCATATTAGAATAGAGCCTGAACACTGTGATGACTGCCCATCATCACGCTGGCGTTGTCAGCGACAAATTCCATCATGTTCTTCAGAGCAACGTCATTTACTGACAGAGCATCACATATGACCTGATGCAAGCCTTGGGCGGTAGCATCCTTCACTTCAGCTAAATCAAAGAACGGATCTTTCGTGTTGCCGTCTCGGTCGTCATAGACAAGTGCCACAATCGCTATCGATTTCCTAGTAGATCTATCTGTTGTTTCGTTTACTACTAGCGAGTAGGGCTCATTGCGCAAGAGTTGACAGACTCTGGCCTTTTCCTCACATCCTATCACGTCATTGATATCGTTATCGTTCTTGTTCCCCCTGCCTTTAGTTTTTTTTTGCCACGGCTGAGTCTGGTCAGACCTTCTTAATCAATGGAACGAGGTGATCGCTTAAAGTGACTGGTAGATTGTGCTCAGCAATGAATCCCAGAAGTTGCTCGCCTTGCGACATATCGTCCTGTTGTTTGGCATGCTGGTACTTTTCTTCCGACGCTGCTGCCAATGTTGACAGGCTACCACAGGCTGCGGAGCCGGCTACCTTCTTTTTGTTTCTTTCACGGCGTCCATGTCTCTTGAGATGGAGGAGTTTGGCAGTTACCGCCTTATTGCGAATTTTACAACATGCTTTGGTAGCGTCATACCTTGACTATGCAAACCAGCCTTTCATCTCTGGTTCTGCTCCCCACACTTTCCTGTACTTTTGCTTGCATTCTTTTCCTATTCCACATCTAGTGGAGCGAAGCAAATCAGACACGAATCAGATCCAAATGGCATAAATAGCATTCATGAATTCCACATTGACTCCCTCACGACTCAGATAATCACGGGAAAACCCGCGCCCGGGCCCGTATGACGTTCTCGAGCCGTGATTTCCGGAAATTTTGTGTTGACGCGGCATTCTGCTACAGTGTACCATCACAAAAACATCTGAAAAATCTCCTGGCCTTGCCACTTAAACATGTATGATTGCTCTCCGCCGGACGGTTTTTAAAAATGCGTCAGAAATTGTAATGTTTCTAATTTTTTATTAAAATGTGTTGCATCGGATCAGTTCGTATGAATTTCATGTGCCGAAATATACTTACTGTGACACGCCGTCGATTATTAAGCCACCGTACAATGCGACATCTGCCGTGCTGAACGTTCGACATCTACCGTGCTGGACTCAGCGCCTGCCATGTGTTAAATGGGATGTACACTTGCATACCGCCAGCTGACTTAAAGCAGACTGCAGGCGGGTACGCAGCTGGACGTGAGACCTTATTTTGAAGTGTGGAGCTGGGGACTGTGACTTTAAATAGAGTTGAGAGTTGAGACTTGAGGACTGAACGCGACACATGTATTCGAAAATAGAGGTTCCGTTTCAGAGAAAACATACCAGATTTCGGCCTGTTTTGCCTTTGGCGTATCTGCATACCAGATAACTCTAAAATGTGCCAGATCTGAATGATAGACTCCTAGGGCCCTTGGCTAGGTTACATCACTAAGGCTCCCTTCCCGTCAAACCGACACCATGCCATGGCATCACCTTTCAATGTATGTCAAGACAGCCCACGCTCAGCCCACGGTCAGCCCAAACTCGAGACCCCTTTAAAATCGCCCAAAACGCGTTAGGAGATAGACGACGACCAACTGAGCTCATTGACACCATCAGACGTCCATCGCATCTATTACTTTGCACTCCAGAGCACAAAACATAACACCACAAAAATGCCTCGGAGACAAATGTTCTTTAAACCCCAACAAATAGGTACATAAAATGTTTGTCTCGGGCCGCTGAGTCTAAGAATACAGCATACACTACATTTCAATTATATCATTTTGAGTTATCGCAAAAGATAACGGTTTTTTTACCCTATGCTTTATTTCCCATTGGATTTAACACGGGACCCTATGGAACAGATTTCGGCGGATCCCTTCGATTTCGCCCATTTCTTCTGCGATAATGCCCAGAACCGTAATACACATGAAACCGTCGTCAGAACTCCATCGCATTGATATCCACACGGTGAAATCGGGCTCCAAAAAATATACGTCAAAAACGCATTTTTTAATGTTATTGCAAACCTAGACAAAGAGGTAGTCACAATGTTCGTCTCGGGCCGCTGAGTCTAAAAATATAATATAATATATTTATATAATGTATATATAATATATAATATACATAAAATAAATAATTTATATAATATATATAATAAAAAATGAAATAAAACACGGTTATCTTTCGCAATAATTCAAAGTGATATCATTAAAATGTGGTGTATGCTGTATTTTTAGACTCAGCGGCCCGAGACAAACATTTTGAATACCTGCCCAGGTTTGGAATAACACTAAAAAAGCAAAGGGCAGAAAAACGGTTTCGTTTCGCCATAACTCAAAAAACTTCCACCGAAATGTTACTTATGCGCTATTTTTGGACTCAGCAGCAGAAGGCGAACATTTTAAGTACCTGTTTGTCCGGGTTTGGAGTAACATTGAAAAATGTTTCTGACGTATATTTTTTGGAGCCCGATTTCCCCATGTGGATATCAATGCTATGGAGTTCTGATGACTGTCTCATGTGGTTCTGTGGTTCATTGTGGTTCTAGGTACCAGTACAGAAGAAATCAGCGAAATCGAAGGGGTCCGTCGAAATCAGTTCAATGGGGTCCCCTGTTAAATCCAATGGGAAATAAAGCATTGGGTAAAAATATGGTTATCTTTCGCGATAACTCAAAATGTTATCATTGAATTGTAGTGCATGCTGTGTTTTTAGACTCAGGGGCCCGAGACAAACACTTTGAGTACCAATTTGTTGGGGTTTAAAGTACATTTGTCTCCGCGGCATTTTTGTGGTGTTTTGTGTTTTGTGCTCTGGAGTGCAAAGTAATATATGCGATGGACGTCTGATGGTGTCAATGAACTCAGTTAGTCAACATCTATCTCCTGACGCGTTTTGGGCGATTTTAAAGGGGTCTCGAGTTTGGGCTGACCGTGGGCTGAGCGTGGGCAGTCTTGACAGACATTCGCCTTTCATGCCTTTTGGCAAGAACATGCAGGGGACCCACTAACCGTTCCTGGCCAGGAGGCACCCCATTGGCTGCCAGAGTGGTCTTTGTCTGGGATCTGGGGCCCTTTGCGGAGGACTGGTTTTACCATTCTCGGCCACGGGGACCTTGAGGCAAATGACAGGTGGGCCCCTTTCTGTGCCAAAAATTTCGAGGGATCCTAGGCCCCCTAGGGCCCCCCTGGTCACGCTTCTGGTAGGTGAAGGCTAGTAATGCCTTGCAACAAGCAAAATCGCAATCCCATAGTTCCGTGGCCATTGTAGATATCCGTAACAACGGTGAGCGTAACAGTATTCTAAGGGGACCTGAGTTATTACTTTTGCGACCGCCGTTACCTTGGCCTGCAGCATATGGTGCAACTCCGCTGCCATACATTTCTCGAAAGCGAATGTCGTTCCGCGTCCCGTATTCAGTATACCCGCCATGTGCCGCCTCTGGCCTCAGCCGTTTCCGACGCGTGGTGCAATAGCGTTGACGAATCGGTGGGCTCGGCGCGGCGCATGCGCGTCATCGACCCCGCACTGGCGAGCAGAAGCGGGCCGGCTGAGCCGCGTCGGCGCGGCGATAAAAGCGTACCGCCGCGAGGTGCCAGCAGTCAGTTGTAAGGTGGGCGGAGCCGCGCGCATACGACAGGAGCGAGAGGACAGGTGGAAGCCGCAGTTAGGTGAGGACGCAGATCCCACATGGGGCCTGGCATACTGGCGTAGGGGTGACGCAGATCCAATATGGAACCTGGCACACGTAACAATGGGTGTAATTCCTGCGGTGGACGTGGTGGGGGGGGACGTGTCCCCCACTTTTTGGCTCATGGTGCGGACGCCCCCTTAATGCCATAGGAAAAAAAGGGCTTCGGAAGAAAATGAAAAAAACATCTCTTAAACCTGGCCCCAATAAATACAAAATCCGAGGAATTCTTTCTTGCCGAGGGAGGGCCTTCTTAAATGCTAAACAACCATCAGCCTCTAGGCCCCCCCCCCCCTACCCATACATTGATCAACCAGTCCTTGTGGACACGACGGCCCTTAACAAAGGCGGATCCAGGATTTCGCTAAGGAGCGGGTTGGCGAATGGTCGGCTCCCTCCCTGCTGACCACCCCCATTTTTTGCTCTTGATAAATGGGAAAAGTTTATCTGTTCGGGTTCGGGCTGAAATATTTCATAGAACTGTGCGTCTTTTGTCTTTTGCCTAGGATGACCTAGCAGGTCACAAGCGCTCCATATTGAATTCCCAGGTCATGTTGACACGCAGTGCAAGCCACAGTCACCAAGTGGTGTAAAAACACCGACAATACGGCGGCGAAGTGATATCGGACGCCGAATCGCAAAACATGGTCGTCTTTATGACGTTATTAAAACGTGGCCTAAAATGCCCCCGTTCCCAAATGCTGGTCAAAATGTGCACAACTGATGTAAAAAGGTACTGAAAGTTTCAAGACGCTGCGTTTGTTGGTTTGGAAGATGTCAAAAAAATGCGCCAAGTGGGGTGTTAAACGCCCCCCCCGTCACTGACAAGCTAAGGTAGGTACGTTTATTCAGAGATGAAACGGAGTGTAAGAGAATGGTCATGGGTGTAGGACAAAGTCAAAGAGGTGCACTGGAAGTGCCAGGATGGGCGTGACTTTCAGAAATGAAAATGAAGTTCGTGTTTTTTTCTCTGAAATTGTCGACAGGAACGTTTTGACGGTGTGCGTGCGGTTTGAGTGGCGACTCTGCGCTTACTGGGGACTTGTGGTAAAATGGCTTGAGATTTCTGGAAATCATCGTGTTCGGAAAATTTTCATGGAGAAGAATGGTCCACATAGAGTTTCAGACCTTTTTGCTCCAATCGTAGCCGCAGGTTAATGTTAAATATCTGAACATTGGGGATCTAGACCCACCCAGTGTCAGCCCCGGGAACTCCACCCATGGTGGCAGGCGATTGTTGCCATGCTTCGATGCTTGTGCGGCTCGTTTCGGCCATGCTTTGTCATGCCTGCAGGCATGGCCGCGAATAAACGACAGCGCTGTCATGAATGCGACCATGCACGTCTGCCGGTTAGTTTGCCGGCAGACCAGGGCTGATCAGGGCAGAGGATATGGCTCTTTCCATATTTTTCGTCCACAGAAAGTTCTTCCAAAGCCATCTTTCCTCATCAGGGAGGTACGTCTGTGGGTCCGTCACTTCTTTGTCGGAACACTGTGTGCCGCACCGCGGTGGGAGAGCACAGTGTTTTGTTTTTCTGTTTGGTTACAAATGTACGTGAAGCTAATGCACGCATGGCCATGTTTATGCTTGCGCAATTGGACGTATGCCACATGGATTAACGGGGATGCACGTACTTAACTACAAATGTACTCAGAAGTCAAGGTTTGCAAGCACAGCGTGCACGGACGTACGAGTCTTGACTCGCACTGTAACCGGCTGTAACTGTAACCACTTACAGGCGGTTACAGCCGGTTTCGCATTAGTGGCGGGTGAGGGGCTTGCGGAAGGAACCACCACCTAGTTTTTTTATCTACTATCCGGAATTACACGGAATTTTACACCGATCGTCATCATTACCTGTCCTAATCATCCTAGAAATTTCAATGAGATACTTGGAATCCATTTTACATCATTGGAGTTTACATTTTCACCATCTGACGCACGTGTGCGCAATAGGCCGAGCGCTGTTTCGCCCGGTAGCAATTTCATGAGCCGCATCAGTGCACGCAAAACACATTGTTATCTCAGTTGGTTTGATTATGGTACCATTAAAAGTGTAAAAGAATCATGACTTCACATGCAAGAGATGATAATGCTTGGTTGTCCATTTTAGTCACACTGATGTGGAAAACGTCTATTGTCGTATTTTGCCTGCAGCTATGAATGCATGTTACCTTGCGTTTTACATGCCATTTATTTAGGGTCCTGTACCAGAACTGATTTTAATCTCAAGATGCAGTTCCTCGTTTCATTAGTAACGGAACTGTATATAATTTGTGATATTTCAATTAGCTGCGTAATTTCTAGAATAACGAAAACGAAGACCGTGCGCCGGCCGGCAGACATCACCGCGCACCTGCGCCGGTGTTCTTGCTCCGTGAGCCACATAAGTTCACACATACCGTATTCACATATGAACTGCCTTTGGCTTTGAGACCATTAAACGCGCAGTGAAATACTGGTCACCCAGGCAAAAGCTGATAACGATTTCCTCCTCAGTGTAGGCAAAGCGTTGTAAAAACTGTTGTCTTCTTCCCGAAGCGATGAGTTGAGCTTTAGTGTCACATGTACGTTATTGAACGTACAGCAGGAAACGGTACAACATGTGAAGCACAAGTCCTGATTTCATCAACGGACGATTTAGTACGTAACTTGTATGTGTGCAGCAGATTTGTAACTGCCTGCGTGATCATTGAATTAGTGACGACCTCGCTCGTGCCAGTCTTTCTCGCGAGCCAGTCACAGGTAAAATCTTCAAGTCCAACTTCTGTTCACTTCAGTCATCCATTAAACACTGACACCCACACTACACAGAGATTCTTCCACTATGGCTTCAGAATCACAAGAGTCTACGTGACGACGAGCGGGGCGCTGTTTATACTCCCTACAAACGGAAGCAATCTGGGCCTGGAGGTACAAAATTGACGTGATGTCAACCAATGTGAGAAGGTAACGCCAACGAAGAAGGAGCGTAAACCGGTAGCGTGGGGAGTTCTAGACCAATGAGAGTTAGCGGCCTTGTGTAGCGATCCCAAGAAACACCAAACGCTAGTCTGCATTGTTTGTCGCTCGCACTGACTTTTTCACGGGAAGTATCGAGTTGCGTTACTGATAAAGAATGTCATTAAACGCAACACTCCGATTGTTGAAGGCGAGAACACCTTGGGCATCCCAGACGCCTTTGTTTGTGACGTCGAACTCGGCTTTGAACGGCTGAACAGTGGGACCGTTTTACAGATGGAGCTGTTTACAGGAATGCTTTAGAATTTTGCTTCAAACTACTTTAGAGCCGAATAATTTCTTGGGTTAGGAAAATGCTTTTGTTACAATGTATAAACAAGTGTTGTATTTGCCAGAGTTAAGAGAAGGTCGCCTGCGCCCGCCGGTGGGCGCGGCCGCTCGGCTGCGTTGAGTAGGCCGAAATCATAGGCCGTTTGGGGCAAAATCATGGATGAAGCTTTAAAGTAAGCTTGAGATTCAGGTGCGCCCCTAACTTAAAAAAAAATAGCATGACTCGCGTGACGCTGCAGGGAAAGAATAGGGCTTGCAAGCACAATAATTTTGGAAAAGTCGAAATATATTTTTTTCCGCTCTTGGGTATAATTGCGACGATTGACATTGCCCAGAACTTTCTGAAAGCATGCGACGTTGACCTGATTGGGAAAGGGTCCCGAAAGCCTGATACGCCTGCGCCAAGCCTTTAATCCGAAGGCAGCGAAAAACTGAGGATATTGTCTAGAAATCCCACTGATGCAAGAGTTAACCGTATCCCGGGCCGAGGAGGGCTTGTAAATCTTCTTTTGTTTCAAAGTGTATTCCATCTAATACAGCATTCCTCCAGTTAATGCAGTATCATACACTGGACACAATTCTTACTCCAAGTCGCCAACAACACATATTCAGGGTATTCTGGCCTACGGGGAGAAATATCTCTCTGTGTGAAGCAGTGGTGCCTGTACACAGCGCTCTCCTCTTGCCCGCTCATTGCTCCCCCTCCGCAACCAGCAAGCCCTGGAGGGCAGCGGCCGCGCTGGACAGCTGTTGAATCCATGAATCTTTGGTCTGATGTGGCCACTTTGGTCTGATGTGGCTACTCGCCACATCACCATATTCCACATCACATACACCTCGCCGCCATGAGGCCGAGATATGTCACCTATCGGTAACGTATCTTGGCCATCGCAGTGGAATACAGAAATGTCATTGCTGATGTAAATACTGTGTCGCGCCACTGCCTTCTAGGTGCTTTTGCAAGCTTTATCAAATACCCTTTTCACCCAAATCATTTTTGGACTGTCTGTCTGAACCGATACACCAGGAATTTTTAGCCCGCCGTTTAATACAGGATTTTTTGAGTAGAACGTTGTGTTTTGTTTATCTCGTCCTAAAGTGAAACATTATACTTTCATTAGTCTTTACATGTTCCGCCCTTGGCTAAGGCTCTACTGTCATTACATAAATAAACCCGCGCCCGACTGTCGGTCGGCGCCATGCACGCCCGACTGGGGGAGGGCGTGCATGGTGTGCACTGGGGCCCCTAACTCACGAGCGGTTGGTCACAAGATAAAAATAAGCACACCACTGGAAAGCTGCTGATGAGTCGAGTTCGAAATTGTTCTCATTTTTAGTTCTGGATAATATGTAAGCCATTTACGCTTTATATATTTTTTCGCGTGGCCGCCTGCATGAGACCGAGAAACGGCCTGGATCTCAAGGGTTGTGAATAACAAAGTCTAGATAAAGGCTCCAGCGGACGGGTGAAAGTCCGCACATGCCGATACACGTTTAATTTCTTCGCTTTGTTTAATATGTACGCAGAAACGTTGAGTGAAAGACACGGCGATTTTTGCATCGCTGAGCAGCGGGCGCAACTGACGAGCCCGTTACGAAATTAACTGGAGCTAATGTTAGCGTCCTCCTATTTTCGCGAAATATGCCTTTCCAAGTGTTGTTTCTGAATCCCAATGGTTCTTGTGATGATTTCTAATGCTTAAATTTTGGAAAAATTCAGTTGTCATCAATCTTCACAACTGGCGGAGCTTTATTTGCAAGAGATTGGGATTTTTTGAAACTTTTTGAACATTTTGATATTAGTCGCAACTGTGCGAGCCAGTTCTGCCATTTTCTACCCGATCTGAGTCATTCATCGCCGATTTTAATGGCAATGCATTTTGGCTCATAACAGTTATTCGTGACCTGACCTCAGATCAGAAGTCGGAGGTTACTGAAACTTTGCCCACTGGCGGAAACTGGATGATAATATGATAAACTGGATTAACTGGATGATGAACTGGATCCTCCCACTCTCAAAATGTTATTTTAAAAAAATCCGTCAATTTTCGGCAAAAACGACCATTTATGTTGAAAACAGGCTTGACCTTGGGTCAATATCACGTACATTTCCAATAAAATCCGAGACAGCAGATTTGTTGCATTTATAAAAATCTGTAACACTTCAAAGTCTTGTCGTTATATCGTGTTTTGCGCAGAAGTTACGGGACGCTAAACTTTTTTGGACACAGGCCCACTTGACCTGACCTAGGCCAGATACCTTTACTTGACTTGACGTCAAAAATTGGATGCGAGGTGTAAAAACAATCACTCAAAATGTACACAAAATTTCGTGGCGTTGCGTTTGTTCGTCCTCTCACAATCTCGGAAAAACCTCGTGGGGGGCGGTCAATTCCACCTCCAGTCGGGGGCGGGTTAACTGGGGGCGAGGCTTCGAATTTTAATGCTTGGGGTTTCCATATGGCGTGAAACCTCTCTATAACCAATGATGTAGTTTTTCTTTAAGTCGTTTTGTTTTATCTGTGTGGTTTAGTTCAGCTAGGTTCTTGTGATTTGGATCCATCTTAAACCTCGCATAATCTGTAGGACCAAATTCCCGAGCTAATTCCGGGCAGATGTCTCTCTGTTGGTGTCGCCGACTTCCTATGCAGGGCACTCGGATCTTGTGCTTGTTAAGCTTCAGGCCAGATGCTTGACAGAATTGCTGAGGGCACCGAATGTATTCCTTCAGCGATTCAAGTGTCCGTCTGTAACGATCAAGGTGTGATCCACATAGGCTAATGTCTTCAACTCAGTGTTACCAAATTCATTGGCTTTAGTGTGTGGTTTACCTCGAACCTTTTGCAACATGTGCTCATTGCAAAGTAGAAACAGGCTGAAGCTAAGTGGGCACCCCTGCCTTAAGCCTCGCATTATTTTATACGGATCGGAAAGTTTGCCATTGAGCTGCACCAGCGCGGTGCTTGTCAGGCTTGGGTCTGTTTGAAGCATCATATTTATCCATTTACAAAAGTTTGCGCCAAAACCATATTTGTGTTAAATGGCACGTACATGCTCTCAATCTATTGAATCATAAGCCTTTTGTTAGTCACGAATCTTGTTAGTCATATTTCCATGCGGTGGATTTCGTTTGAAATTTACGCGGCGGGTAAGCGGGGGGAAGGGGAGTGTAAGCTCGAGCGTCTCGACCCACCTCAGTGAGATCTGCCGATCTACTGGATTGATGGCGACGAAATGCGGCTTAACCCCGTTCCAGGCCGGGGGTAGGCTAATAAGCTCAACTTGAGGTATTTTCTGGCGTTTCTTGACGGTTTGAGGTCAAGGTATAAAGCGGACTGACTTTTCTTAAAATCTTTCTCACGATGAATGTGAAAATTCTGAATTTTTGCTTTATCGGAAGCGGGTCCAGAATCAGTTGTTTTCTGGGAGGCATGGTCAGGCGTTTTCGTCACTACTGAGGCAGAGGAATCCACGTGCTCTGGTCGATTCTATGAGAGTCAAGCCACATTTCTGCAATGCACCTGTCCATTTCATACCTTGCAACATTCCATTTCATGAACGCAGTGGCAGATCCGAGGGAGGGGAAGGAAACGAGCACTCTAGATGTTTCTTTCGGTAAAATGGCTCATCTGCATTGTCAGATGAAGCATAAAGCAGCCCTTGGTACGCTTTTTTCGTCATTCTTGTTTACCCTGATATGTAAAGGCATTGTGACCGCAGGGACGGTTCCAGGGCACCAGCGATGGGCACATACCACGCCACGAACTTTATGTTCGTATAATGCGACTCCAATGACGTCTTTGGACTGGTCTGCAACTTAACGCAAAGAATATGTCTTTTAACATGTAATGTATGGCGGATGATGCCAGGGCGATCCACGGAACCCCAATTAGGGCCCCATATATCGTGGTGGGCACCACGATACCGTTCTTAGTGTTGCGAAGAACATTGATGAATGCGCAAGAACTGTGCTCACTCCATGCTCCATGCACTCCATGCTCCTTTTCCACACCCATGACACCGCCACTGGTAGTTATTACTTTTACAAAAATGCATGTTGGGCGACAATATAAAAACATTCGGGAATGGTGGCAACAAACGTTGCCCCATGCGTGGCTCCGGGCTGTGTTATGGATGTATGCTGCAATGCATATCAACATGCCAACATAATGTCGCACTCAGACCTTGGGCGTGTGCAAGAACAGTATACCCACCGATATAGACACTTCTGCATGTTTTACAAATCAAGGCGCAAGGTGTCGTTCTTTGTTTTCGGCATCGTCATTGTAACCTTATGTATATTTTACGCTCCAAAACATAGGACAGGTTACAATGGCCCAGCTGGGGTCCTTTCAGACGGTAAAAATTTGTAAAAGTACAAAAACGATACAATATATATTACCTTTGTGCAAACGCAGGTCCAAGTTGGAGGGGGCGATGGGACAATCCCTCCCTCCCTCAAGCCGAGAGGGGCGCGACTAAAAGGGATCCCCCGAATAGGCCCCTGATGGGCTTCACGGGGTCCCTGTGAAAACGTGATGGGTTCCTGATGTAGTCAGGAGGCCTGTGGAAGGGTTAGATAATCCCTGAGACGCATAAAAATGCCCCTGGAACCTCCGAAGGATCTCTGCGGCCACAACAGGGTCCCAACATGGCCGAATGCCCTTGAGATCGCCAGAATGTCATAGGGCGCCTGAGATAGCCAGGATGAGGACTGAATCCCTAGGACGGTATAGGGGTCCCTGGAATGCCATAGGGACCCCGAATGGGTTTTACGGGCCTGTGTGAAAAGCTGAAGGTTCCTGATACAGTTACAGCGTCTCCGGGAGGGCTAATGAGATTCTGAGACGGCGATATGGCACCTAAGACAGATAGAATGGCACACGAAACTCTCCAAAGCCCCCGGGGACCGCAAGAAGGGCCCCAAAATGGCAAAGGGCCCATGGACCACAAAAAGTGCCAAGGGGCCCTGGAGACGGCAAGGTCTTACGAGGGAGCGTAGGGCGGCATACTAAACCCACGGCCAGCTAGAGGGGCCCCTGAACGGGGATCCATCGGTGACCGTCTCAACCTCAAGAGGGGCCCAAATGGGCTACGCTGGTTTAAGCCTTAGGGGTTCTCGACGCAGTCAATGGGTCCTGGCAAGATCGGGTGGGTCCTGAGACGGCAAGCTGGGCCGCTGCAAGGCCAGAGGGGCCCTCTGCGAGGAAAACAACGACAAGAGGACCACGGCATGGGGCCCTGGACAACCACAAGGCTCTCGATTTTATTAGACGGGCTCTAGGCACGGAAAATGTCCCCCGAGATTATCAGTGAGGCCCCTGAAACGCCACCAAACGCCCCTGTTTAGGTTAGAAGGGCCCAAAACTGCCAGATATACCCTTTGTAACAGGGGAAGACCCCCTGATACGAACATGGACGCCACCAGAGACGGTGAGAGGGTTGGTGACAATGCATAGGGGTCCTAAAATCGCCGACAGGCTGTAACTTTTGTTACTGCCAGATGACCCCTGAGACGGCAAAAATGCTCCCCAGGACCGTCAAGAGGGGCATCTTTTACAACAGGTTCACCACTGAGACTGCTGGAGAGGGGCCTTTGAGACTGCTAACTAGCAACCTCCCCTCTGGTCGTCTAAGAAGCAACCTTAGACGACCTAAGGGGCCCATGAAACTACTAAACCTTGAGACGTTCAGACTGCTCCTGAAACGGCCAAAGGACCTAGAGGATTGTAAGGTGCATCTGTCATAGAAGAGAGACTTATAGAGCGCCCTTGTTACTGCCTGAGGGTCTCCTTAGACAACAAAATGTCCCAGGGGCGACATAGGGAACCCGAGATGGCTTAAACGTCCCTGAAACTGCCAGATGGATCCATGAAACTCTCCGCAGTGACCCTAAAACTGCCAAAGGAGCGCATGGAAAGTCCCGAGGGGCACGTAAAATTTTTAAAGGAACGTTAGAACTCTAGAGGGCCCTGACACGGCAGACGTCTCGAGACCACCAAAAGTGCCCCTGTAACCCGAAAAGGGGACCTTTCCTATGCTGGCGAGAAAGTCTTAGAGACTACAAGGGGGTAGAGGTCTCCTGGACCAAGTACGGACGCAACATTTCAAATGGATAGAGGAACCCAGTCGCCAAAAATCCCGCCTTTCTGTGATATCCCTGCAACTTTGTAGGGTACAACACCCAACATTTTCTGAAATACGATGACGCGCTTGAATTTTTTGTATTACTTGACATTGTATAAAGAACGCAAAATTGCATCAGCTATTTTCTCCTTGACTCGCGCGATCCATGTGTTTTTTCATACCTGAAGAGCAAAAAAAATGGGAGGGGCTGGCCTGGGGGGGGGGCGCTCTGATCATTCGCCCTCCACTCTGGCAAAACCTGGATCCGCTCGTACCTTTGTATTCTGGATGGATGGATGGGCGGCAAAGTGGATGTGCCATTGATAAGCGTTTGAAGATATGTTTACTAAAAAACATGTTTTCGACCCTCGGGTCGCATTTCTGTTCATTCTGGTCAACGCTGTACTAAAATACCTGGTCCATTGGCGACCAATGAGCATGCTACAAAACGTCAACTGTGGTTGCGGACACCGCCACTGAAGCATTTTCGGGATTTTCAAACACGTAGAATTTTAGATCACGGCACAAGAATCCGTTGAAGCTGTCTCGCAGGAAAATGAGACGGTTAGTGCCAGAGATATGAAAGAGGGAGCGAAAAGCCCTGACCCCAGCAGGATATAACTGTAAAATGCCGGTCCTGAAATAAGATAAACAAAAGCTTGTGATCTGAACTAACTTTTCGTAAATGCAGGACTTGCCTAAAATGTCAGTGGCGCCTTCATAAGAGCAAAAAGAGATACACGTCCGGTTTTCGTCCTCTGCCATGCGACGCTGCAACCACGCACTCTGATTCTCATATGAACTTGTTGGTCTTTAATTAATCTCAAAACATGCTTGGCAGTAATTTTTGCAGCAGTGGCGTACTCACGGTGGCAGGCGTAGGCGACAGTTATCTTTAGAGTTTTGGAGTATTTTCACTCAGTTTTGCCCCATTAGCTAGGGTAATTTCAATATCATTATGTCAGGCAACAGTTACAGTGTATTAGAAACGTGGATGATGCGTCCAGAAAATCAAAATAAGGGGACATTGTAACGTAGTGAAAGTGTTAGTGATGTTTTGATAAAACCGAACCGAAGTGCTTGCTTTCTTGTTTCGTGGATCGGCGACAACCAAAGCATTACAAGTAAATGCCACTTGTGCGCGTGTGATAAATATCAGTGTTGGGTTGAAATCAATTACATGAATCATATCTAGTTGTGTATCTATGTCTCAGCTTCCCAGATTTATGCATATGGCTCTGCCCTTGATCAATATTTGTGCTGCCATTGCAACGTATATCCTTTGTATCAGTGTTGCAACGTCTAAAAACGTTTGATTCTTCAGCCATATCTTGTTTTCAACTCGTTGAACCTACGTACACACGAGGTTGTATTGTCCCTGTGATGTTCCCTGCATCCACCCTTGGGTGTGTCCAAACAAGTTGTAGATGATATAGATGATCATTTATCATAATTGTCATTCATTTAAATGATAACACTGCTGTTGGCTAGTAGCACCGATATTTCGACGAGAGAGCACTCGTCTGAAACGACGGCAAAATGATACGTCATGCCTTCCCGAATCGCCTCCTGGAGCCGGTCCAATTTCATACAAGTGCAAGTTCTTACGTTATGTGTAAAAAGGATACATAGGAAAATTCACTAAATTTCAGCGCAGTATTGTACACGGTTTGGCCTTGACCCCGGAAAAACCTTAGGCGAGAGAGGGGCGAAGGTTCGCCCTCCTCCCCCACGTGAAAATAGGGTTAAGCCACTTAGTTTTTGTCTTGCACGCTAATTCAGCTTTCCGATGGGTTTGACTTCAGATCATAAAACTTTGTGACCGTTCCTAACACGTTTTTTTGTATGTGCCATGCAAATTGCGGAATTCTATCTTTATAAAAGACCGCTCGCTGGGCACGGGGATGTTCAGCCGTTTTTCGCCAATTCCTGTGCTGGTCTATTGCATTGATGACTAAGGAGATCTGCCTTATGGGCACAATGACACGTATGATAAACTTGCATGAGTCATGTTTTCGTGTGGTCGTTATTATAGATGATGACTGGTGGTAGAAGTTCCACCAGTCTCTCAAAATGTTATTTACATGCGCATACGTGACCATTGCAGCTAGTTTGTGCAGACTGAGCAACTTTGCAGTGTTACGGGGCATGAAGCTTTAGGAGCTTATTTTAAGCACGACACATTTTCGCATATTCAGGAAACATTTCTGCCGAAGAAGCGTGTGCATATATGTGTACATAAATATTGTTATTTTAACAGTAAATAGTGCTCCGAAGGCACATTTGAATGATATAAATCAATTCCATATTGGTCTGACAATCACTTGGTACAGTAGAGACCATTTTTAGTCTTGAACCGAATCAGTCAGTGAGCTCGAGTCGGAATGGACTAAACACAGATTCGGAAAAAAACAACATCGACGTTGACTCTAACTGGATTCAGTGGTAAATCCTCGTGTCAGACTATAATGGACTCGTAAAAATGTGGGTCGTTGCAAGCCTATTGCATGGTGTATTTTTTCTTCAGGTCGCGACTCGCGGAAGGCCTTTTACGTCCCGCAGTGTCGTCCGGTGCGGGCCAAATGAAGCCGGAGGAAGAACTGACGAGTGTGAACATGGGTGATACTGCCCTGAAGCAGGTTACAGTCAGCGAGGTTACGTTAGTGTAAGCATTGCCGCTTTGAACATTCCAAATAGGATTGGCCAAAAAATGACGAAGACTAGTCTGACCGTATCAGGAATTAAAACGTTGTCACCTATTTTGGCCTGCTAAAATTTAGCCTGTTGAAGCCACGTTGTTTCCTGTATGAACGTCTGGAAGTGGCATCTCCCCACCCACCCTACGGTAACCTGGCGCTTACATCGAATGAATCATGAGTGGGCTGTCTCTGGTGCAGCCTGTATATGACTGGTTCTTCAGATAAAGCAGATTGCTGATCGTCCTGGGAATGTGTGCCCTGCTTTGTCGTATGCTGTGGAAGGTTATATTAAAGCCAAAGAGAAGGGCTTGGGATAGGACAATTGATAACATTCTGACAGACCCAGGTAGGTCTGGATGTACAGGTCCTGCCGTTTTTGTGTGTAACCTACCTGTTGATCTATCTGAAGTGCGTTATTGGCGCATCCTCACCTGTAAATTTTTTTATCACAAAAAACAAAGGATCATAGCGGGTCACTAGTTGAGGAACATTTTCAAGGTCACTGTTGTTAAACCGACTCTTGCATGGCAGAAGTCAGTTACAGTCACGCTAGTTTCTATGGCGCATGGCATGAAAATCTGTTCCGCACCTGATTTGCCCGATGTGGCACCTGAAAGCCCGTTATTGTCCACTGAACAGAATGACTGCCCGTGGCCCGATTCACTGTGTCACATCACCCGTTTGTTTGATCGCAGCGAGTCGCAGCCGTCGAAGGGGAAGGAGACTGCTGCCGAGCCATCGCTGCCGAAACCCGTCCCGTTCTTCCAGCTGTTCCGCTACGCTGATGGCAAGGACAAGTGGCTGATGGCGGCTGGCGTCGCTGCCTCTCTGGCGGCCGCGGCTCTGATGCCAATGATCATTCTTTTCTTCGGTAACTTTACCGATGCACTGACAACCTATGGACTCAACGCGACGGCCGACGGCAGTGCAGAGTAAGCATGCCATTATCATGTTGGAAAAAATAATCCTAGTGCGCCGATCTTAGAAGACCAGTTACTGTATCTTTTATGAATATGGATCTGTTAATTTTTCATCTATGTAGACCGTCGATAGTCTTCAGGCACGTAGCCAAGCAACGGCCAAGGGGAAGGATCGTCAGAACTCCAAGAGGCTTTCTCAGCCCAACATGGATCTCCACCAACAATCGCGGAGGTGGTTTCCCGTAGCCTAAAGAGACCTAAAATTTGCAGGCGACTTCCTACAGCTTCAAGGGGTCTTCTATAGCGCTAAAAGGCCTCCTGTAGTCCCAATGGGTCTTCCATGGGCCTTCTAAGGCAACATGGAGGGCCTGTTATGGCATCGGGGACTATGTTCGAGAGTACTGTAAATTGCCAAAGGGATCAAAGAGGCCTTATGTTTTCTCCGGGTGGGGGGCTACCGCCCCCTTTGCCCCCCTCCCCCGGCTACGTTCTTGATAATCGTAGGCACTGGCCTAAGATAAGTTGTCTAGAGTTTGTCTCGCTGGCTGCGGGCTCATGAGCCTTGGAAACCTTCCTCGGTTTTGCCTGAGGGGTGAGCAGCTCTGCGAGCAGTGATGATGAACAGTCCGAATTTGGCAACGACGCATTAGCCGTTTTCACGATGATGGTAAAGTCAAAAGTGTGACGAAAGGTTTGGAAGACAGATACTTCGTAAAGACAATTACGGGGCTAATGAAGAAAATACGTACACCTTTGTGTTACGCACCTAGCTTGTATTATATCGGGGAGATGGGAAAAAGTGGACACCTTAAATGCTTTGTTACCACTGGGAGCGCAGTTTCCGGCTGAATCGAACCCAGATCATCAAATTACCTTTACCATTGTCTCCACCTTCCGCATTTTTGGTTTGATGCGTCATGCTGACGTCACGATATTTTCCAAAACATATGCAATGTTCTTCGTCCTTTTGGCCCCACAGCCGGGGCAGAATGGACGTCAGCCAGCACTATGCCGCCGTGTGAAAGCAATGATAACTAGTTACTTTTAATTAAAAAGATACGACGCTATGCAGGGTGCTCAGAATGCATCCTCCCTGTTCCTACTTCTCCTCTCTTGCCTGTGGCTTTCTTCTCCCGTTTGCCCGTTGCACAGAGTTTTACTCATTCTACTCATCTGCAGACTTAGTTTACAACAAATGCGGTATATGAAAAAAATTATTAGCGTTTTTATTAATGTTATAGAAGTTCTGTCTTGAAGTCTGAATCTCATGTTACACCATATCAGCAACGCGGGAACTCTCCCACAGTGCGTGTGTTGCGGGGGGACAAAACAAGCATTTTGGGTTATTTCTTTTCATTCAATGCTCATAGGGCCATCGTTAAATTTCGGGAAAGTTAAGAGGGCAGTTTCCCCTGCCCTGCCCGATTTCTTGCATTCATGGAATATGTGCCGTACAGTATTGTATGCCATCGGCCGTTGACAAACGTGAACAGAATATCACCTTAACTCTTTTCCTGGCAGGGTGGCTGAATCCGCCCCCCCTCGGGCTTTTTGCTTGCCAATTCCAGTGCTTTTGACGCAGTTTCACGAAACCTGGTCACTTTTCCGAGCTATTCTTTCTTCGTGCTGTGACAAAGCTTCGAAATTCTTTTTTGTTCAGGGGCGGAGCCAGGCAACGTTTTTGGGAAGCACTTCAGGCTACGTATTGCCCTGTTGAGGGTAAAAGGAAAATGACTGCCAAAAATAGCATTTTGAAGATAGAACGTAGAACTTTATATGGGTGTTTAGCTAAATCGTTGGGCAGCCTATAGATGCAAGATTGTTCATCTGAAGTCACTTAACAAGCTCAGGTCAAGGCCAAAATTCGAAGTTTATTTATTTATACACAATTCAGAATAGTAGCAATTTTGGCGCTATCTTTTCAAATGTTAAATCCGGAATATATATGATGTAAATCGGTGCCTTCTACTTGCGTACAAAGTTTCAGATGGATATCAGGTCGGGTCACGGGGCTATGACCTAAAATGTCAGTGCGCGCACTCGTTATCGCAATAGACGTAAAAATGTCTTTTGAAATAGAGTGAGTTCAAATGATTGAAAACGTTTTCAGATCATATTAAATGCACACATGATTCCAAGTGACTCCAAGGTCACTAGAGGTCATTTCAGGTCAAAGGTCAGAGATTGGTCTGAAGAACATGTGATCATGGCAGTTCCCTGTTTTCATGTCCCTGGCACCACCTATGCTAACATTATACAAACATTGCAGTACGATTTATACTTCTTCGGCATAACATGACTAGCAGAAGCCAAAAAATGTGCTTTTACTTTCTGTCTTCATTCAGTTGCTGAAAAACTAATCGTCCTGTTTTTGAAACCCTGTGAATGCCTATGGATTTTCTCAAAATTTCAAATGCGTGTGCCAATGGTGAAAGACTTCATGATCTCTCGATTCATGCCAATTCCATGAAAATGGATCCATAAGCAACGGAGTTATAAGAAGTGCAAAAACATCGTCAATTTTGACTTTTTGCCTCCTTATATCCACTCTTTTGAAAATTTTGGAAAGGTTCTTTTTGTAAAAGTGTAGTTTACGTCATGGCAAATCGATTGCCGTTTGTTGCGATGAAATCGAATGTGTAGTTCTCGAGATTTCAGGGGGACCGAATCCGCCTCCCTGCCGGGAGTCGGTCATACCGTCTTGCCCTCCGGGAGTAGGGTTAAGGCAAATTCAGTCGCCCCGCGATGCAAGAGAAAGGTTGCGGCCACGCAAACACGTGTTTTGTGATGTACGTTCAGTGAACTCCAAATTGTATACGCTTCGCCTCAGATGTTCATTTTGCCCTGCTTTCTCCTACTCGTCGTATGATTCACTTTTCATCACAAGTTTTATAGGTTCGATCAGACTCTCAAACAGTCCGAGTCGTCGCATCGGGCAGTTTCAATGTACTAGCTGCCCAGTTTGGTTCTGTGCACAATGGCAGTGAACCCTGCAACGGCAACGACTAGTCGGATCCCCGCTAACAGTAACCGCGTCAGCTGTGGACAACAGCTGACGAAAGTCAGCTTTCTTTAATTTTGCCTTAATCCTGCTCCCGTATCGGGGGGGGGAGCTTCGGAAGCCCCTCCGGTTTTTTCCCGAGATTCCATTTGTTTTCAGCAACTTCATGACATGATGACGTTTCTCATGTAATCTTTCTACGCATTATGACAAATTGCACAATTTTAATTTTATTTAACCCAGGGTCGGATCCAAGCCACGTATTTGGGGGCCATCTCAGGCTACTTTTGGTACTGTTGAAGGTGAAAGCAAAATAGTTGCCAAAGATATAGTTTTTAATATAGACTTTTTGTTTCTTTTAAGTTGTAAGTAACATAGACTTAACTTTGTAACTTTTTACCGTAGTATAAAAAGCAGTCATGACGCAGTCGGAAGGCTGGTGGCGCGCCGATCCATCGTTAGCGGCGGACGGCTGCACGTTCATCTGGCTGCTGGGTGGACACTTAGTTGCATTTGGAAAAGATTCTGCCGCATACGCAGCTACGAAACATTATGGGGAGTTAGCCTGTGTGCTACACTTAGAATCAAATGATTAACAGAAAACATTTCGTATTTTTTCTGCAAATGCAGATTCTACCATTTAATTATTCACTACGTTATGGAAATCTATCAAGAGTTAGTCCATAAATCAATGGACTTAAAAAGAGCCCAAGTGGCCTGAATCAGGTTAATCGAGTTCAACCACGGTTAGGTGTTGAAAATCAAACTTTTTGTGAGCGGAGCGTGCGGAAATTAGGAAGGGATGATGAATATGTGATATGGATGACGATGTATACATATCGTATTAAAAACTACAGTATATTCCGTTTTAAACCGCGCTCGACTGGCTGTGGGCGCCATGCACGCCCGACTGGGGAAGGGGCGGTGGACCACCGCCTCTGACTTGCACAATAAAAATAAGCATACCGTTGGAGAGCTTGTGTCCAGCAGAGCTCGAAACTGGCCTTATTTATAGTTTTGAATAATGCGTAAGCCATTTACGCCCTATGCAGGCTTCCTTATAGCCGACAATGTAAAAGCGAGAAAGGGTCTAGATCTCAAGGACTGTGATTAATAAAGTATTGGTAAGGGTACCAACGAATAGATGAAAGTCCGCCGAAACCGATGCACGCCTAATTTTTCTGATTTGTTTAATAATTACACGGAAACGTTGCGTTACTCAGCGATATTCGCGCCAATGCATGGCAGGCGCCGGTGCCGAACGCGGTATGGAATTAACGGTACCTAATTGTTGTGTTCCTTTATTTTGTGAACATAAGCCTTGCCAGGTGGTGTTTTTATCCTGCTGGTTCTTGATGTGGTTTTCCTGCATGGATTTGGAAACAGTTTAGTAGTTTTGAATCTACACAACTGGCAGAGCTTTATTTGCGAGTCTCATTATTTTCAAAACACGCAGGTTTTCGAACTTTTTCAACTTTTTGGTATCATACGCAACTGTGAGAGCCAATTCTACCATTTTCTATCCGTTCCAATCCTTCATCGCCGATTCTGACGGCCGTGTATTTTGACTATTGGCAGGTACTGGTGGCCTGACCTCAGGTCAATGGTTGGAGGTTACTGATATCTTGCCCAATGACGGTCATTAGATATCTGTATCACGTCACATTCAAAATGTTCCAAAAAATCCGTCAGTCAAAAAATGACATCTTGAAGATGAGGCTGGCCTTAGGTCAGTGACCCGGAAGTTTCTGACAATTCCGAGTTAACAAATTTCTTGCAGCTCCAAGATTACAAATGTCTGGTAGTCGCATTGCGATATCCTGTTTTCCGGAAAAGTTACAGGGTGCTGAAATTTTTGGGCATAGGCCCACTTGGTTTGATGTAGGTCATAAACCTGACTCGACCTCAGGTCAAACGAAATTTCGTGGCCCTGCTTCGTTCGTTCCTCACACTCATGGAAAAATCTCGGGGATCAACTGCCCCCTCCCCAGTCGGGACCAGGTTAACTTTTTTACGAGCTGTTCCATGGAGCGGATGCATTTTTATCCTGTTCTTTATGTTTGAACGAAATTTTGACAAAAGAAGTGATGGCTATCACATTTAGTTTATTCACCTTTCCGTCTTCTCGGGCCATTTTCAAACATTGACATGTACAACATTTCTGAGCGTTAACAAAAACCATTCCCGCAAGTCACGTGCTGTTGTCATGCAGTAATTTCCAATACGACCCTCATATTCACCTTATCTATATGCACATGTGTATGTGACGTATGTTATACATTCCTCCATCGCGTAGCCAGGATTTATTTTTGGGATGTCCCAGAGAATGAGGGAGACCCCAACACTGAGGGGACCCCGTGAACATTACGGGGCCCATGGCCAGGGGGTCGTTTTGTGTAAACGATTTGGAGGGAGGGGGGTTTCCAGAGCCGAAGGGCCCCAAAATCTAACCTCCCTCCACATGTGAGTTTCTCAACGGGTTTAGGGTACTTTGTTCTCACTGCCGGCAGTTCTGAAAATAATTTATACAAGATATCTGGTTTGTTTCCATGTATATATATATATATATATATATATATATATATATCAACGTTCAGGGGTCCCGATTTGTCAGATTGATCGGGGAAGAACCGAGGGGGCCCAACTTGAAATTGGGTGCCCCAGCATCCCACCTTAGGGTGTTCCATGAGGAGCCCTTACTCGGATTTATCCAAAGTGTCATTAGGGTTTTTTGTGGTGCCGTTAGGGAGAGGGCCCTCGATGTTTTCAGGAAATCCCTAAAGCATTATGGGATAATTTTTAAACGGCGCTAGGGCATTGTTCAGTTACTCTAAAAATACCATGGTCAAGGGCTCACTCAGGGAGTAGAGGGCCCACAAAAACTCCAATGGGCCCTCTAAATAAATGCAAGACGGGCCCTTCCCGTGGTCTTAGGGGCCCACCTTCAATTCATATCGAGGACTCACTGGAATTTTTCGTGGAATCCTCAAGCGTTTTGAGAGGGTCTTTGGTATCTATGGAGAGCCCAAAAGCATTTGCTTGTCGGCATAAAAATTCTTTCCTGGACGTGGGACACCTGGAGGCTTTGAATCCCCCTCAAAGGTTTAAGGGGCCCACAAACATTTTATTGGGTGCTCTAGATGAATTCAAGCAGGCTTCTGGGAGTGCCTTTCGTTGACCTTATCTGAGTGTTAAATGAAAGTTTTTTGTGGGGTTCTCAAGGGTTTAGGTTTGCCCTTAATATTTTCAGAGGGCCCCTGAAACATTTACTCGTCCAGCCTGCACGTTATTCTTTCCCGCGGTTATTCCACTTGACGACACTGAGGACCTTATCAAACAATCTGTTAAAGACATGGTACAATAAAACACGATAATTCTGTCGGTTGATATGGAGCTGATGATAACGCGCTACACGTCGATGTGGTTTTCATTGCACAACGTCTGCGGTCTTTATGCGATACTGAAATGGAATCTAAAAAGGGTTCGGGGTGCATCGTCTTCGTCCAGGCGGCGTGGCATCCGAACCGTGGGTCGGAGCCGTTGGGCTGCCGGTAGGAACGAAAAACGGAGCTGCTGGCTGCTACGGAGCTGCAGCGCCACGTTTTTTCCGAGTCGCTGCGACTTCTGGATCGCCAGCTGAGAGCTGGCGATCCAGAACTCAGAAATCCAATCCTGAAAGCCTTCAGAAACAACCTTTTCACACTGCCGTCGCTTGCTCGTGGTACGTGCCACGCGCATTGAAAAGTGTTGTGTACCACACGATTGCCTAGTCAATTCTCGTTTCAGATTGGTGCGTTTCGAGTTCATCCGACCCGTGGTTGAGGAGAAAACTCGTCGGAACGGGAACGATGTTTGGCAATGTTTGCATTTGCGTGTTATTCCTACGGACAACAAGATCATCCCTAAAACCCGCGGCATGCGCCGGTGACGGGTGGCAACGCGATGAAATCTAGCGGATTCTCTGGTGGTGCGCGGAACATTTAAAAAGGCGTGCGGCACGTGCTGATTCGTCAACCCGTTTGGACCCTGGACGGAAAATGATTTATCGACAGACAAAGAGGGGTTATTCAAACTGTATATAGATTTGAAGATGAAAATGAACTTTTTGAAACGTCAGTAAAGGAGTGTCTGTGACCCTCATACCTCGATTTACAACCGAATAGAAGACGACAGCTCGCTCCACCGAAAAAAAACAACAAAGCTGACAGAGATTTACGCTGCAGTCGGTTTTAACAAGACATGTACACACACACACACACACATATATATATATATATATATACATATATGTTGGACATATATACATATACACACACACATATATATATATTTATATTTATATTTATATATGGTTTGTGTTGGGCTGATTTGCCAGCTTTACACCATCCTTACCACCGCGTCGTTGTCCTTTCAGGCGCTTGGATAAATCGTTGAAGCTGTTCGTGTACAGCGAGATTGGTTTGGCTGCGTTTCAACTGCTGACGTCACTCGCCTTTGTGTTCTGCATGTACCGCGCGGCGTCGAGACAGGTGAGCAGCCCGCAGTCCGGGCAAATTGGAATCCTAGGTTTTCACTGTTCAAGGCCTCTTGGCTATCGTGACGTGACATGATATTACTTCCCCGGAACTATGAATACTCATGAATGGAACCGAAGAAAAACAGCTGAAATCATGGACGAACACCCATCGTTTTTTTCAGTGCCCCCATCCATTAATAGGTAAGGAGTGCCGTTCCATGCCCATGTGATCTAATTATGTTAAATATAAAACCTGAACGTTCATCAGAACACATCACGTCGGATCACACCATCCCCCGGCCCTTTTTTAGGGCAACCTACCACCAATGTGGGCTGTTCTTTAACTCAGGATTTTGACATGGACAAATAACAAGCTGGTGACGCCCGTCGAAATCCTGGGTTACCTATTCTGAACGGCTTCATTCTATTCCCAGAGGGCCAGACGGTATGGCCGATTCCCGGCAGGGGGAGGGGGCGGATTTGGCCCCCCTGAGATCTCGAGAACTACTCATCCGATTTCATCGCAACAAAGGCAATCCATTTGCCACGACGTTTACTACATTTTTGTGAAAAAAGTTTTCAAAATTTTGAACAGGGTGGATATAGGGGGGCAAACAGGTCAAAGTGAGCGATATTTTTGGACTTCTTATAACTCCGTTGTTTATGGACCGATTTTGATGAAACTGGCATGAATCGAGAGATTATGAATGGGACTTTTACCATTGGTCCACACATGTGAAATTCTGAGAAAATCATAGGTATTCACATTATTTAAAAAACGGGAGGATTAGTTTTTTAACAGCTGAATGAACAAAAAAGGTAAAATCGCGTTTTTGGCTTCTGTTAGTCATGTTATACTAAAGAAATACACATCATATTACAATGTTTGCATAATGTTAGCATAGGCGGTGCCAGGAGCATGAAAATGGGGGAAGTGTCATGGTCACATGCTCTTCAGAGCAACTTCAGACCTTTGACGTTAAATGACGTCCATTGACCTTGGTGCCACTTGGAATAATCTCGTATGCATTTAATATAATATGTAAACGTTTTTGGTAATTTTAATTCACTCTGTTTCAAAATTTCCACTTTACGACTATTATGATAAAGGGTATGCGCATTGGTATTTTGGGTCATAGCTCCGCGACCCGACCTGATATCAAGCTGAAACTTGATACACAAGTCGAGGGCACCCTTGTACGTCATATGTATTCTGGGTTTGACATTTCAAAAAATAGCGCCGAAATTACTACTGTAAAACCAAATTTGACTTTTGACCTTGATCTGACCTTGTAAAGTGACCTCAGATGAACAAAATAAATTTTGCACGTTGCCCAGTTATTTAGCTATACATCCACGTAAAGTTTTAAGCTCTATCGTAAAAACGCTGCTTTTGGCAGTCATTTTCCTTTTACCCTCAACAAGGTCAAAAATGGCCTGAGGTGCCTCCAAAACGCTGACTGGCTCCGCCCCTGAGCAAAATAGAATTTCAAAATTGTGTCACAGTACGAAGAAAGAATAGACAGGAAAAGACACCAAGCTTCGTGCAGCTGCATCAAAAAGCTTGGAATTGGCAAGCAAGAAACTGGAGGGGGGCAGATTCAGCCCCCCGCCGGGAAGAGGGTTTAGGAGGCTAAAAAAACAAACTTCAGACGATGAGAAGGCCAGTGAACAGATCAAACAAGAAAATCTTAACAGATTAGAGAACAGATTAGATAACCTTTTGCTGCACCATTACATCATAGTTCCTGCTTTACATATGTGGGCCATACAGGAAGGCAGATGGTTTTGTTTTATCTCAGTGATTACATTTTGCTGTACATTTCTCTGTAGAAAGTCCGTCCGATTTCTCTGTTAACGGTGAGTTTGTTTCGTGCCGCCTGATTGTTTTTATTTTTCCGATGAAACTGTTTCGTAGTTTTGGTGCCAAAAACGTCAGTGAAAAGTCCCAGTTTTTTACAGGTAAAAGGAGTATGAAAATGCTCTGTTTGGTGCTAAGTGCTTTCCGTCGTTGAAATAGTCTTTGGAAGGCTGGTGGCATGGTGTCATCAAGACGTTGTAACAAAATAATTGAAAGAAATAGCTGGAAACTTTGTTGTCGATAATTTGCATGGTTGTCTTGAAGTCTAACGTTATTTTCGAAAACTAAATTTATTTCGAATGTGTTAATGGGCCTGACATTCTTTTTTGATTTACTTCATTAAACCAAAGAAGTTTAATGGTTTTGTTTCAGTATTACTGAATATTACTCGAGTTTAGTTCGGCCGTGCGGCCATGGCTTCCAGACACGCAGTCTCGTGTTCCGCCCACTAGCGGAGATTTGTATCTCTTCGGGGGGCTGCAGCCCCCAAGCTTCAAAATAGCCCCACAGTGCTTAACATAGCCCCCCCCCCATCTGCCATCATGTAATTTGTAATGCACGTGTTTTGTACATAGAAATGACAAAATCATGTGCTTTAGGGAACCGAAAGTATGGCCAAGATAGATTCGGAACCTTTGAGCCATCATGCGTTCAACCATATGTCTATCCCAGTGTAATACAGACACATGGTATAGCTTCCCATGTATTACATTAAGCATGCATTATATCATCACGCAGCACCCTTTCACAGCTGGAATGGTTGTTGACATTGAAACTATCACCCCAGATTTCTAATGACATATGAACATAAGTGGAACCACAAAGTCACAAAAATGGCGGGCATAACCTGACCTAACGTAACGTCACATTTTGGAACAGGATTTAGCAGGGTCTGCAATGCTGGTGTCTCCTCCCATGAATGCTAATCCATAGCAATTTGTATTGCGTTCCATTACAGTGACCTAAATATTTAATGTTGCCATCCCACCCAAAGTGCTAGATGTAAACCCATGTTACAGAATACTACAACAATTTTTGTTTTTGCGACAACCATAGTCATGGGCTTGACTTCTAAGTTGATGGGGGCTATTTCAGACATCCATAGGTCACTGGCCACTGCTTTACTTCTCCCATGGCATTCTTTACCTCCCTATTGCTATACCTATGGTCATAGCATGACAGTCATTAACATATCAGGATGACGATCCTTGCCTGCCCATGGAAAAGGGTTAGAATTAGGGCAAATTTGCCTGAATCCATGAAGTCTTGGAATAAAAAGAATTGAGATCTCCCCATGAAAATGAAAGGGAAGAAGGACTTTTATTCTCGGATACACCACATAAATGATGCCTAGAATACAGCGCAAAATACAAGACCCCAAATATCTAGCCAATTTGTCACCATTCTCCCAGTTACCCAATGCTGTAGTTACCTCGCACGTCAGTTAATTTGGTTGTAGAATGTGTAGAGCCTTGTATAAAGCTGAATTGCCTGCCGCGGCAACAGTAAGTACGTATGCAAGACAAAAAAGTCAAGGACATCACCCTGAATTATTGCATTTTTGTCAGTGCTCACTGCTGATAGTTAAACAGCTTTCTAATCCGATTGAAATTAACCCGCCCCCGACTGCGGGGGACAGTTGACTACCCCCTGAGGTTTTTCTACGATTGCGAGAGAAAAAACAAACACAGAGCCATGAAACTTCGTGTACCTTTTGCATGATCATTTTTACACCTTGTGTCAAAGTTTTGACCTCAAATCAAGTCAGATGTGTGACCCAGGTCAGGTCAAACGGGCCTATCTCGAAAAAAGTTTAGCGTCCTGTAACTTTTTCGGAAAACAAGATATCACAATAGTGCTTTCAGGGATTAGTGATCTTGTTAGATACAACAAATCTGCTGTCTCAAAATGTTCGAAATTTTCTGGGTCACTGACCCAAGGTCAGGCCCATTTTTAAGACATCTCGTCTTTTTTCGGAAATTAGCAGAATTTTTCGCAACAGTTTCATTGCGAAGTGAAACAGACATCTAGTTACCGTCATTGGGCAAAGTATCACTGACTTTCAGCCACTGAACTGAGGTCAGGCGATGAATAACTGTTGTGAGGCAAAACGTACCACCGTCAAAATCAGTGATGAATCACTCATAATGGGTGGAAAATGGCAGAACTGGCTTGCACAAACGGAAGTAATACCAAGAACCTCGAAAAGTTTCAAAAAATTGCGTATGTTCAAAATAAACAGGCTCTCGCGAATAAAGCTCCGCCAGTTGTGTAGATTGGTAACTAATGAATTTTTCCAAAATTTAAGCGTGAGAAACCATCACAAGAACCACTAAGATGAATGAAATGTACATGGATAGGCTTATGCCGCAAAAATAAAGGAGCGTTAAAATTTGTTCCCGTTGATTTCTTACTGCGCACGGCTGCGGCGCCCGCCAACAGCCGTCGTGAAAATTACCGTGTCTTTAACTCAACGTTTCGGCGTATATATTGAACAGATCTGAAAAATTAGACGTGTATCGGCATCTGCGGACCTTTACTTGTGCGCTTGTGCCTTTACTTATGCGTTATTAGTCACAGCCGTTAAGATGCAGGCCGTTTTTCGGTCTGATGCAGTTGGCTATGATAAAACATATATGGGACGTAAATTGCTTACATATTACCTAAAACTAAAAATGGGAGGAGTTTCGAGCTCTGCTCGTCACAAGCCTTTCAGCAGTGTGCTTATTTTTATCGTGCGACCAACCGTTCGTGAGTTAGAGGGGGCGGTCAATCGCCCTCCCCCCCAGTCAGGCGTGATCGTCGCCGACCGACGGTCGAACGCGGGTTAAATCAGCTGCAGTCAATACCTATTTGATGATAATTCTGTTTGGGACCGAAATTATATCACTTCATCTGAAGTGTTTTGGTCTAAGGTCAAGCACTTCTGAGTACCTTACCGCACTTCATCTTGTCGCGGACTTTATATGCCATTTCATCATATCCATTGCGAGGGGAGGAATTTTGTGTCTGCGGCGCTGCGGCCCCCATGTTAATCTGCTCCCGCCATGTTTTTTGCCTGTAATAACAAGAAAAAAACAGGCTTCAAAATAAATAGGAATGGTTACAAAAGTAATGACTGCAGTAGATAACAGGTTGGAATCGAGTATGAAATCAAGTTAAAAATGACATATATATATATATATCTATATATCTTGGGTTGTCTGATAAATGGTACACAAATAAACAAGTACAAAATGTCATGAATCAAAATAAAGTGGCCTAAATCCGTTCAGAAAACCACCTTTGGGGTGAGGTTAGGTTTTCAGGCCTTCAACTTAGCTCCAATCTTAGCTCCAATCATTAAGACAAAGTTTCGCCAGTGGTTCTGCCAGGGACGGCGGATTGCATTTTCGGCTGGGGGGACAAGCTCTGTGGGATCTGTCTGACAATCTCTGTCGCTCTGTCAACAGGCGACCTCATTTGAGTTACTTTCTTCCCCATCCCGAAAAAAAAAACAACTAAACTTCGTTCTTTTTGCTATCGCCCAATTTTTCTTTAAATAAGCAAACCTTTTTTTCCAGGTTTTGGCGCTAGTGCATACTTCTGTTCTCCAACATGCGTTGATTTTTTCTGTTCGGGTCTGTACCCATTGCCATTTTTCAGGTCTTTGCCATTGGGTATCCATCTTCAAAATGGCGAATGATGCAAACTTCTGCTTCTTATTATGTTTGCGTTTACATCACGAATTCAACATTATTATGAAATACACTTGTAAACGGTTGAAAGGCAGTTTCCTCCCACAACATTAAATTATAACTCGACGTTTAGTAACAAAGCTCTTACAGACTATCATACGAGAACGAAATCATTATCTGAAGCAGTTGTCAAAGCAGCTTTACCTGCCCCCCACACACACATTACGTAACAATGCCAGCGCCAGATCTCTCACATAATGGACCAGGGGCGTGGCCAGGATCCCGCCCAGGGGCGAGGGCAAATCGGATCAAGGGGACCCTCGAAACCAATGGGAGCCCTCGCCAAGGGCGGATCCAAGATTTAGGTAAGGCGGGGGAGGGGGCGGAGGCAAATGGTCAGCGCGGGGCCCCCATTTTTTGCCCTCCAGATATGGAAAATGATGTAATTCTGCTTTTTACGATATCAGGTGACCGAAAAATTTAAACACGTCATCTTATTTGAGAAAATTCTACATTTTATTTCCGAACACAGTGCCCGAAATATGACAAAAATGGCGGGATTTTAGACGGCTCCGTCCCTCCCTTCATTTGAAATGTCGTGTCTGTATCTGGTTCAGGAGCCCGTCAGTCCCCCCCATCCCGTAGCTTCTGGATTTTTTTTTAGTTTAGGTTAGTTTAGTTTAGTTTAGTTCAGTTTAGGTCAGCTTAGTTTAGGTTCCCTCTTGCAATTACAAGGGCACTTTTGGTGGTCTTGGGGAGTCTGCCGTGCCAGGATCCTTTAGTAGTCTCAGGTTCCTTTTACAGTTTGACGTGTCCCGCGGGACGTCTCAGGCCCTTCTTTGGCAGTTTACCATCTAGTAGTTTCAGGGGCGCATAAACCATCTCGGATTCCTTCCTGTTGTCCCTGAGACGTTTTTGCCGTCTAATGAGCCCCTCAGGCACTAAAAAGGGCCCTGTGTAAGTCTCTCTCTGCTGTGACAGGGGGGCCTCTTGCAATCGTCTAAGTCCTTTGGCCGTTTCACGAGCAGTCTGGACGTCTCAAGGTCTAGTAGTTTCAGGGGCCTCTCTGGTCGTCTCAGTGGCCCCTATTGCTAGAGACTTTTAGTTAGCAGTCTCAAAGGTCCCTCTCTAGCAATCTCAGTGGACCCCCTGCGGTCCTGGATACCCCTCTTATCGTCTCTGGGAAACATTTTTGCCATCTCAGGGGCCCTCTGGCAGTTACAAAACACCTTTTGGCAATTTCAGGGCCCCTGTGCAGTGTCATAGACCCTCTGAACGTGTCCGGTGGTCCCCATGGCTGTATCAGGGGTCTTCCTCTGTTACATGAGGTATATCTGGCAGTCTTTTAGGACCCGTCTAGCCGTGACAACCCTAGCCGTTTTGTTGGCGCTTCATGGGCCTCGCTGGCAGTCTCAGGGGGATCTTGCCCGTGCCAGGAGCCCACTTATTACATTGGGGGACCCTCTGTCCGCCCAGCGCCCCCATAAAGCCCAAATACCGTCTCAGAGGCACTCTTATCGTCATTGTCTTGCAGGGGTCCTACGACCTTTTTCGCGTTCTCAGGGGTCATCTGCGGTGTACAGGCCCATCTTGCCGTCCCAGAAACCACCTGACCTTCCCGGGGGCCCCTGACAGCATCAATAACCCCAAAGGTTTCAAAAAGGCCAATGTAGCCCATTTGTGGCTCCTCTCGAGACTGAGTAGTTTATCGACGAATCCCCTATTCAGTGGGTCCCTCTGGCTGGCCAGGGTCTCCTTATGCCGTGCCAGGCGCCATTTAAAGTTCTTTCCGTCCTAGGTGCCTCTCTGGCATTGTTAACGGTCTCATGGACCCTTTGCCGTGTTGGGGCCCCTTGCAGTCCCAGGGGCCCTCGAAGAGTTTCAAGGACCCTCCTTTCTATCTTAGGGGCCATGTTACCGTGTCAGGGTCTCATTAACTTTCCCGGAGGCCCTCTGACTACATCAAGAACCTTCAGCTTTTCACTCACAGGGGCCCCCTAGGCACTCAGTCCTCATCTTGGCCATCTCAGGGGCCCTATGAGCCATCTGGCAGTCTCGGGAACAGTCTGCCGTACTGGGACCCTGTTGTGGTCTCAGAGGCTCTTTGGGAGCTTCAGGGACCCTCCATGTGTCTCAGAGGTCATCTAGCCCTCCAGGAGGCCTCTCTGACTGCATCAAGAGCATGTCAGGTTTTTATAGACCCCGTGAAGGTCATACGGGGCCCCTTCGGGCCTCCTTTTAAGTCTGACAGGGGCCCCTTCTCAGTCCTCAGGGAGGAGGGGGCGGCCACCCTAATTGCTCCCCCTTTGGATCCGCGCCTGGCCCTCGTAATGAGTGGGATCCCATGTAGTTAAAATTACTGTCGGTTTGTAAAGGTACCTCGCTGAAGTGTAAACGGGCCCATGCTCACCTGTAAAGACGTTCCTGGCGATCTGGCGGGTGCCTGTTACAGGTCGCCAGGGGCATCTGTACAGGAAAGCAGGGGCTCCTGAACGATCGTTTAGGGGCACCTGTTGGACAGGGGGGCATTGTCTGTCTGTAGAGGGCATTCTATCTGTCTGTTAAGGGCCCATGTCGACCTCTGGAGGCAGGGGCAGGGCCCTATTTCCAGACCGAAAGGAGGTCCCTTCAGAGGCTGGCAGGGGTCCTTTATGGGTTTACAGGGGGCCCTCTTGAAACAAGCTGTTAATTCCCGTACAAGCTAGCAGGGGCCTCTAAACGCTCATTCAGACCACAGGCCTCTTTTCATAGCACAAAGCCTTGTTGTATATTCGGAGTACGTTTTCTTTCGGTTCGTACATCGATTTTTTTCTTTTTTTAATAGTGTTAGGCTGATTTCTCACGATTTTGCTTGGTGCAGTGATCGAAATTTTTTTTTGGGGGGGGCAAAAACATAGTTTTGCCCCCCAGCCTGACGGCTGGGGGGCGGTCGCCCCTCCTGCCCCCCCCCCCCTCTTTTCCGCCGTCGCTGGGTTCTGCCCACGATACTCGTTTCATTGGGCGCGGTGCGCTCGGTCGCGACGGAGCGGGGATCTGACCCTGCCTCCTATCGCAGTGAGTGGATAACGTGAGTGGGTGTTTCTTCTGCTCTTCTGGCTATTCGCTTCCGTCGCCGCCTGCTGCCCGCTGCTGTCGGTTATCTCGGTGCCTGAGTTCCGTGATAAGCCGAGATGTTTTCCGCCTTCTCGTGCCGTTGGCTGTTACCCGGCCCACGGTGCCCTCGTGTTCACTGATGCCAGCCCCACCGAGACAACGTCCTCCCTGAACGCGGCATTCGCGCCGCTTCGACCCCGACCTTCAGCCTTGGCGTGACGGCACCGTTCAGCGCCAAGGCCGGCTGCCTGCTGCCCGGCGGGAGCCGAGTTTCGCCCCAGGTCGTGTTCATTGAGCGCTTACCTCGCCGCGCGTTGCCGGGGGTCAGAGGTCAGCTGGACGGACGCCGGCGGCGCCGGAACGGGCCCGGCAGCGGCTGGTGATCGCGGCACACTTGGCGGGCGCCGCGGCCACGGGCCGGGCCTTGCATCTCGGCCTAATATTCCAGACGGAGAAACCAAAGATCATAAGTCATCGCCAGCGCTCTGCGGCACCCGATTTACGACTTGTGGTGTTGTCCCGAGACATGGCCGAAGCCCAGTATCCTGACCGTCCGCTGGTGCTATCCGGACACGAGCACAGTCAGAATTTTCTTAAGGGGGAGAGTGCCGGGGGTCAGTGAGAACTGAAATCATGCGCAAACCACCTGCTGGCAAGACGAAGTGTTTCTGCGATGAAAGAGATGCCATGGGTTTTACTAAAAAATGTCATGGGTTTCGCTAATAAAGGGGGGGGGCGTCCCTCGGGCGCCTCCCCTTTGCTGCGCCGGTTTGCCCGGATATCGTTGGCTTCGAGCAGACAGGCCGGATAACAGTGCTGTTGGGGTGACGGTGTCGACTAAATGCGCGCTCACTTTCACACCTGTGGATGTACAATCGGACTCAGTATCGCAGCATCTAAGGCGACCACCGCCAGGTGGCAGCGCTGTCGGCAGACGAGTGGCTTGACGGCCCTCTTCAAATTTTCACCACCATAATAGAAACCTTGACTGGCCGCCGGGTCCGGCCGGCGCGGCGGACGGTGGTCCCGACACAGTTGCGGAAGGGGACAGTCACGGTCAGGTTAGGTATTGGAGAAAGACGGGGTAAATACGACACAACAGACACATACACACTAGATCTGCGTCGAGCTGACATGACCTCGGATGACGTTTGGACATCTTTCACTTGGCGTCACATCAGATACCAACGAAGAGAACATCTGAAACGTATTTGAGTTTCTAAGACTCTCAAAGCCACCAAACCGACCAAAAAGTGACGGTCGCCAACGTAGTAACATAAAGCAACTAAATTGTGCTTTACGCACAATTTAGTTGCGTGCTAGGAAAAGGGAGACAGATTGAACGAAAGGACCTTAACCCGGCCTGTCCTGGCGCTCTACTCCGTCTACACCGTCATGGGTAGGGGGTCAGCATAATCCCGACCTACTACCTCGAATATTCTAAAGCGTAAAAATTGCGGAGGCTGCCTATTTCATTCAAGAAACGAATCAAGGATGTCGCAAGAAGGAAACACAAAAAGTGGTGATTGGGGGCTGAAATCAACACCACTGGATAGCCTCGTTTCTGTCATTTTAAAACCACCCTATATGACCCCTTTGCGCGTTACATCTTCGGCCAGGTCGGGTGAAATGGAGGCATGTGATGGGTTATGTTACTACATTGGCGACCGTCACTTTTTGGTCGGTTTGGTGGCTTTGAGTGTCTTAGAGACTCGAATACGTTTCGGATATTCCCCTCGTTCGTATCTGATGTGATGCCAAGTGAAACATACCCAAACGTCACCCGAAGTCATGTCAGGTCGCGGTTCTCGTTGGTTATGCGCCTTTCGACGTGCATTTGGCCGGTGACCACCGGATTTAAACATTAATATTCCAAGAATTATGAGTGTCATTAAGAAGTTTTAAGAAAAACGAATTCGATTAAGAAAAAAAGGATTTAGAAAAAAAAACAAATTCAGAATGGCGTACCATTTTTGGAAGGTTTTGTGAGTTCCAGAAACGTAGGTTAAATTGTTTGTAAGGCATTAAAAAGAATTAGCTTGGGGTCGAATCGACCCCCTCCTCCTTGACAGGGCCAGTTAAGCACACGGTGGGAATCGCTTTTTATTGCTTATACGGATATTTTAAAGCGTAAAAAACTGCAAAGCCTACCTGTTGCATTTACGAAACAGATCAAAGATGTCGCCAGAAGAAAACATAAGCCCGTTATCACGTTTAGTTTGACCAGGGACCAAAATACAGCGCGCAGCATTACCAGTGTGCCTCATCCAAGAATGCTAATTTCCACTTTACTGTGTTTAACTTTGTATTTATTCGCCGTCACTAAATGGATAACATTTACATGAATGGAGATGCTTAACAACATTTAAGTAGGCATGAAGCAAACTAGAATAAAGCTATCGGGAGGGGCATGAGTCATGTGACCGCCGTCAGGACTCCGGAAATGCCAAGATCCATTCCAATTTGTTGTTTAATTTCATTTCTCGGTTGTGTGGCTACCGTACTGACTTCTTGCGTTCACTTAAAATGCAGTGCTTGGTTTGCTCGTAATGTGAGAAAAATAGCAGAAACGAGGACAGTTTATTTTAGTTCTCGTGGCGGGTTATTATCATTGATACCTAATAGGTTAAATCGTATATATTATATCTGTGTGCGTGTGTGTGTGTGTGTGTGTGTGTGTGTGTGTGTGTGTGTGTGTGTGTGTGTGTGTGTGTGTGTGTGTGTGTGTGCAATATATATATATATATATGCATATATTTGTGTGTGTGTCTGCATATATATATATATATATATATATATATATATATATATATATATGTATATGTATATATGACAGATGGGTAGACACATCGCTATAGATTTCATTCTTTACTTTCTGCCTGTCTGTAATCTACTGCGGCCGTTCTTTTCGGCGTTATTACCCATTTCCTTTCAAAACCGGCAGAAAATTTTTGGGGCCCAAACCAGCACTGGGGGACCCAAATCAACATTGGGTGCGCCAGGGCTCTTTCAAAAGAGTACAAACTGACAACCCTGGACACTTCGTTTCTGGTTTACAATGATTCACCCCACGAATGCCCCATGTTTCGTCCGCTATCACGATGTTATGAAGAAATTTAGCTTCGTTCCCATAGCGTGACAAAAGTTGCTGGCAAATTTAAAGTTTTGATGCTTCGTCTCTGCCGTCAGCATGCAAGAAACCCATCTTTCACAAACCTTGGGATATTGAAGAACATCAATAGTGTGACCGAACGGTTTTTGTGAAATGCCAAAGCTTGGGAGCAGTTTCCGTTGGAGTGTTCCATCGATTTTCCTTGCTCAGTTTATCAGCCTTTTTCCTGGGAAACTTGCCGATTGTTGTCACCTGTCGTCGACTGCAATTACATTATTACATTATTACGCAAATCAGCTCTTACCGGTCCACCATCCGCACATTGCTTGGCCCAACGACGCACAGTGCTCACTTCAGTGCAGTCATCATCTTAAATAGCTTACAGTCGTCGATTAATTTCAATTGAGAGACTCCTTCGGCAGTCAAAAATTCAATCGCCGCTCGTTGGCTGAAGCGTACCGACGAGAGCTCAGTGCAGGTTTCCATTTCGCGTGCAGTAGCAGCATGACCAGCACAGCAACTTGCCACCAACTGAAATGAAAAAATAAATGTTACAAAGAAAAATGTTCGTGCGTGCCGCACATGTGTGCTTCCGTATGTTGATAATTTATGACAACGGATACATTGTTTTTCACCCAATCGTGTATAAACGACATGTTAGGTGATTAACGCCTTAAGTCATAATTCCGAGAAACTTGGAAACGGGGATTTGATAAGCATGCTGCACTTTCAGTCCTTTTAATACGTCCAGACGTGTGCCTGCCTTTTTGATTCTTTGAAGCATGCCAGTGCACATTTTTCTAATGAATATATTTCCCTCGTGCATATTTTATTTCAACTTATTACATGGCATAAGTTCAGCATCGATTAGTGCTGCTGCATATCAATTGCGTGTTACGTCTGCTTCATGTCATTTGCGCCGTAATTGGTTGAGGCATTGTTCCTTGGTCTCGTTGAACTAACGTACCTAAAAATGTTTCGTCTCTTGAATTATGTCTGTCATTTAATGTTCTGTCATCTGATGACTGTGAACGGCATACTTTCGACCATATGTTTGAGACGTCATCTTGCATTTGCAGGCCATACGTATCAAGCAGTTATTCTTACGTTCGGCTTTAAGACAAGACATTTCCTGGTACGACACGAAGCAGATGGGGGATTTCACCACGCGAGTTACAGAGTGAGTATTGTCTGGCATTCTTTGGTAAATGCCTTAAAAATCGACAACAGTACGCAACGCGTGAAACTAATCAGCCCATCCACAGAAAGTCGGCGAAAGTGCAGCCACGTCTATCGGTCGGCATCGCAGAAATTCACATTATAGTGCTCCTGAAATTCGTCTGAACAGTGTGGGATAGCTACAGAACATGGATGCTATGTAGGAATACACAATACAACGCGGAGTCTGTAAAATAATTTTTCAGGACCGAGGTCGCTGTTGCAATTTCTGCCCGAAACCGAAGATCGAGGGCAGGAATTCAACAGTGACCAAGGTTCTGGGAAATTATTCTGGCCCAAGCAGGAGATGTCATCCTTTTATTGGCCATGGAGATGAATACCAGTTACGTCGCATTTCTAAACAATTCTGGCGCAGTTCCTGGCGCGTCAGTCAAATCATACTTTACCGTAGTTGTGTACTGTTTCATGGCTACTCCATTCAACGTCCTCCCTGCCATTCAGAGCCTGCTGCTTTAAGACATGCGTTCTGGGCTTTGTCTGCACCGAGAGCAAGGGTCTTGCACCGTGACATTTTAGAGATGGTCTATAACAACTATCCCTGTATGCAGATGAAGGACGATCATTCATTTCATTTCAAAAGGTAATTGCTGGATAATCGATATAATGTTATTTAAATGTTATATAATGTTATATGTCTTACAACTTGGATTTCCAACCATGAGATGCCATTTCACAATGCCCTGCTAGTGTTCCTGTTATCATGCAGGTGTCCCCAAAAACCTCATCGTTTATCTGTTTACTTGCTGCAACCAGCATTTATCATTCCTGAATCCATATGAAGGCCAATGATTGTCTCCCAATTCTTTTGCGCCTATCCAAACGTTGTCATAGTAACATGATGCGCTTCCCCAGCTTGCTTAATGGTGCAACAACGTAGTCCATACCCTCTCACTATCTCCCCGAAACCCGCTTCCTGTCGTACAGCTGTCAACCATGAAACCAATGGAAATCTCTACCAAGTCTGTTATTGGTCCATCGCATTCTCCATGCGACACTCGTCCCCTAGCTGTGTCGAGATAAACGCAAAAACACGAAGTGCACAAACTTTATTCTTCATCAACAAGCACTGCACAGCTGTAATGCGACCACGCCCACAGTGCATCTTTTTGCAATTTTGCAACTGGGTCATGCTACGTCAAATCGCACATGAACTGATTTTTACAGGCAAGGCATAATTAAGTGCTCGTAATTCGGTGACAGGCTGTCACAGAAAAGCGTGATTAGCGCCATTCGAAAGGGAGATGTTCCAGCTTTCATAAATATCGCTATGTTTTCGGTGATCTCGGGATGACTCTTAACGTAACTGGGTCACAGCGAACATTTTTGTTTGCATGTTTCCCCACCTTGATCTTTGGGAAGAAATAGCACAGTATGCTCCCCAATATCTACAATAAGTATGGTATTTCAGTACAATAAGTAATGAATTTAATGTTGCGAAGTGGCGCTTGAGAAATATGCCCTGAGGCAAAATCACGAATATCGATTGATTTCATGCCTTTCGTTTGTCAGATTCTTCTTCAGTTTGGTGAACTGAATGTCCTGTCAATGTCAGACACAATGTCGCAGGACATTGTGTCTGAATGTCACAATGTCCTGCATGACTGATACACATCAGCTCACTTTTAAACTGTTTGATGCGAAAGGTCAAAAGTTAGGATACCACGTCACCAGTCGACCCCTGCCATCCAGGTCTGACATACCTGTTCTTTTCATTTTCACGGAAGTGAGTCTGTCTATTTTTCTTAGATGTTTACGCCAACTGAGACAATCTCAGTCAATCATTGGGGCTTTTTAAGGTCAACCGAGGTCACTGACCCCGAGTGACCTTGAATTACCTGGCCTCGGACGATTCATAGCTTTTTTAGGGCAATGCTTCCGAATTTCACATATATTGCTGATGTAACGAAATTTGCTCGTATCGAAGATTCTATGGGCAGTGATCTTTTTGTCATGACATCATCTGGAGGTTGGAATAGGTACATGTGAAATGACAGCTTCCTACAGAAGCAGTTAGAAGTGATGATTTAGATACGTACCAAAACAAAAACAAAAAAATTATTTTTATCTAGGGCACAGAATGAACGTAGCGACTCGGTATGTGCGAAATGGATGTGTAATTCGAAATCAGCGCCCAAACAATCTGCAAATAATCTGAAGTCAACATAGGCCATCCGAGGTCAACTGATGTCAATGACCTCAGTTATATACTCACTTCCGTGCAAATGTGAAGAACGGGCAAGTCAGATTTGGATGGCAGGAGTCGTCGATTGGTGGCGGAGTGACATGACCTTTGACTTTTTCGGTCAAACAACTTGAAATTAAGCTAGTGTGGCAGGTACCCAGGATATTGTGCACACCAAATTGTACAACAGTCGACAATCACAAGGCACAAAATGAACCACTATTCTTGAAAAAACTTCAGGGCATATTTCTCAGGCCATGGCCTTCGCCACTTGGCAGCACTAAATTGAAGATATCTGAAAAAGTTTCAGTTTGCTCAGAAATGTTTCTCGCCACGCTTATTGTAAATATTTGGGGACACAATGAGCTACATTTTCGTGGAAATTAAAACATGTTTCATATCAAAAATGTTCAGTGTGGCCTACTCACGTCAACAGTTATCCGACCTAACCGAAAAAGGAGCTTATTTGTGAAAGATGGAACGCTTTTCCTTTCTATTGGCCTTAATCGCACTTTTCTGTGACAATCGGTCATCGAGTTATAGGCATACGAATCATGCAATGTCTGCGAAATCGGCAATCTTTCATGACTCGTAACCTTGACCTCAGAGGTCACCCAGGGTTAAAAAAGTTATGGCTGGCCATGTTTTTAAGATACTATAAGCGAACCAAATTTGACCAAAACCGAAAGGGGTCGGGTCAATACAAAACAGATGCAGCGTTTATTCATTCATGAAAATAATGGAAAACATAAAGCGTATGACGTTATTCGCCACTCATTCCTAATCAGCACGGTATACAGAGCAAGAGGGGAGATGAAAGGAGGCAGAAATAGAGACACGGAAATACAGAAGACGGCAGTGATACAGAAGCAGAGATAGAAGATGACAGAAAGAGAACACACACCGAGAGAGAGAGGGGGGGGGGGGCGAGGCGAGACGAGGCGAGGCGAGGCGAGGCGAGGAGAGGAAAGGAAACGAGGCGAAATGAGAAGAGACACGATCAGGGTCAGACAGACACGAACGGGTTCAGACAGACACGAATAAGGACAGCTAGAGAAAGACATGGACTGACAAGGACACGGACAGACCGAGACAGACCGAAACAGACAGACAGACAGACAGAGATAGACATATACCGACAGATAGACAGACAGACACACGGAATAAACAGACAGATTTACGGACAGAAAGAGACAAGCAGAGACGTACAGACAGACGGAAAGAGACAGGCATAGACGTACATACAAAGGCAGACAGGCATAGACGTACAGACAAAGACAGAGAGACAGACATACAGACAAAGGCATTCAGACCGGCTTACAACCAGACAGAAGCAGTCATGTAAAGACATAGCTGCAAGCAGTGATGAAAAAGCGTATGTGTTCTAAGGTGAAGGGGGTATCTTTGTTTGATTCTTTTCACTGCCATTCTGCCCTTGTTGTTCCATGTTGCCTCATCCCAAGGGTGGCGATCCCGTGGATCCCGTTCATGATCCCGTGGATCTCACTGAGGTTCTCACTCCGCTTGAGCGCATTGACGTGCTTCCTCTGGAATTATTTCACCATGTTAGGTCAAACTGGTATAAATGAGAAAAATCTTCGCTAGGTCATGGTATTTTGCTGGTGCTACGGTCTCGAAATGGCGCATGTAAAATTCCACGTCTCGAAACTAATGCTTCACCCCCTCCCCATGAACTCGGAGGTTGGCCCCGTTGAGCGCAATGGAGGATGAGCTGAGCAAAAACCAAAGACCCGAGAATAGACCGCTATGGCATGGCCTATGTGTAAGTCGTGTTTATGCATTCACTGCAACTGTTCCAATCTGCAGATTAGTTTGCTGTACTTGGAAGATATTTGGGCCAGTTCTGACCTACGCAAATCACGGGAACCCAAGCGACGCGGACTGCCGCTTTCGAATCGCCTGCACTGACGGACTGAACGATCTTTTCCTCATGTTCTTGAACTTCATGTCCAGTTTTGCTACCAAGAAGTCCCAGAGCTTGTCGTGGGATGGGTGTCCATACAGTACACCTATGCCAGTCTGTATGTACGGATTACAAGTAATTTTGTTTCTTTGCAATTATGCGTATTAAAAAGCTGTACTGCGTACTCGAGTGGGCCGCTTGGACTGCTTTTATGTTGTTGCAGTTTTACGATGTAAAAGCGCGTCGTTCACTGACGACATCATGCATCACGATCAAGGTCCGTTTCGTATCATAAGCAACATTGTTTTGAAAAACTATTTTTCTGAATAAGTCACATGAGCATGTTTCAGGAGTCGGCAATTTGATGTGAGCCGAGGAATCGCTCCGAGACATGGATGAAATTGCTAAATGTAATTTAACCAAGATACACGGTAATGATATACTGATAAGTATATACTGGGTGTTTCAAAAAGAATGTCCGCATTTTAATTTTACTGTAGAGAGGTGGGTGACTATTAAGCTCGTGGAAAATTATGTGAATCAAAAGCACATGCGTGGGAGTCTTGTCTGGTATATGTTTTATCGGAACCAGCCATCCTTCTGCTAAGCATGGGGCAAAAAACCCAAGTTGTCCGATTATACTGGACAAAGAAGTTCATCGTCTCGACGCAACGTCGGTTTCGAATACTATATAAAACCCAAGTTGCACCTAACCGAAAGCAAAGCCTTTTGCTGACTGAGAAACTCCTGAGGGTGGGTTATTTCTACAACCTATCCAAGGGGCAAAGTGGTCGAAAAAATGGCAGAAATAACCCAGACTCCCTCACTAAGGTTAGGTCGGCTCTGGATAAGTATCCTCCAAAGTCCGTCCGGAAAATTGCCCAAGAAGTCGGAATCAGCTTCAGCTCAAACTGGTGCATTCTTCGTGACGCCGTCAGACTGACCCCGAACAAGTTCGCTGTTCACCAGACGTTGGCTACGGCTGACAAAAAGCGACGACTCAGTTTCTGCCAGTGGTTTTCTGACAAACGTCGCGCCGACCGAGTTCCTGAACAACATCCGGTTCAGCGACGAGGCCCACTTCTATTTGGATGGGGCGTCATCGCCAAGAACTGCAGGATCTTGGCGTCTGGGTTGCTGGACGCAGCTCAGGGGAGTCTTCTTTACAGCTCCAAGGTCCTGCCTGGTGTACCATCAGCGCCAGAGGGATCAATGGACCCTTCTGGTTCACACGCAAGGACGACAGCAGGGGTATTTATTTATTTATTTACGTCATGGGATCATCCAACAAAACATGACCGAGGCCACAGGGGTTATCCTCGATCCTGAGTCATCACACGAGAAGGGTGCAAGAGGTAAGATACACACACACAGTACATGTCGTCCCACATGTGCCACTCGTCCCACATGTCAAGGTACTAAACTTTGTAAGCAAAAATTAAAAGGTCGGCTGTCACGTGCGTTTGTGAGACGTCACAATAAGGTGCTGCTTTAGCTTGCGTCTGAATAGTTGAAAAGACAGGTAAACGATGTCTGGTGGCAGTGTGTTGAACAAAGAGGAGGCGCGGCATACGAATTGCCTCTTTCCGGCAATCGAACCACGGATGCGAGGTAGGCTGAACAGGCGGTCCTGCCTGATATGCCTCGCGTGATCCGTCCGTTCACTATTCAGACAGAACGACGCCGCAAGGTGTTCTGGTTCGCCTGTACACCGGATCTTATGAAGTAATGTCACTGGCTGGTGCTCAAGCATGCTATGGGAAGGGAGGCTGCCCAGATTTCCCGCATGGCCGACATGTGCGCATATTTTTTCTCTGATATCACGCGTGCAGCAAAATTGATAATTTTCTGCACGGCAACCCTGTTTTTGGCTAAACCACTTTCATAAACTGAGAAGCAATATCGGACGTGAGAAAAAACCAGAGCAGAGACAATTACAGGAAGGGTACCGGAAGGGAGACGGCGATTCAGGTGGGAGATGCCGGCAAGAATTTCGAAACATTTCCATGAAAGTTTAGAGATATGAGAGTCCCAAGACAGAAAGAGATCAAAAGTGACTCCAAGGTTCTGAACTTCATTGCCAGGATTGATAGAAATGCTCCGGAACTTTACAGAAAATGAAGGAAGGTTTCGGATATTCTGACGAGTTCCCAGGGGGAAGCTCGAATTTCGAATCGTTAACCTTGAGACCATCTGAGCCAAAAGACTCGTCTAGAGGCCGACGCGGTCTCACGGTCAGAAACAAGAGAAGAAGACGCAGGTTTTGAGCTAGCGACCAGAACCTGAGTGTCGTCGGCGTATTGCACCACAAAAGCACCGGGGGCATGCAGGCTGAGGTCATTAGCAAAAACAGTCAAGAGGAGGGGTCCCATGGACGAACCCTGCAAGACACCCTGGTGAATGGGTTGCGGGGCCGAAATCTGGCTGCTATTGGAAGTGTCTATAAAACTCACACTCTGAGTATCGCCCGCGAGATAATTTTTGAACCATTCGGTGCTAATGTAGTGAAGCTGCAATTTTGTGAGTAATTTGGAGTGGTCACACATCAAAGCATTTACTGAGGTCAATCAGACAAAGAAACGAAACTTTGCCTTGGTCCATCGCTGATGAAATGTCAGACATGCTGAGCAGAGCGGTATCGGTAGAATGGAGGTACCGAAACCATGCTGGGTAGGAGCAACGAGGTGATTAAAGGAGAGATAGTGAGAGAGTTGGTTTTGAGCGACTCTCAACTATCTTGGCAATAACAGGAAGGATAATGATAGAGAGAAAATTGGAGGGGTTTCCAGGGTTACCGGATTTGAAGAATGGGTGTACAATAACATGCTTCCATGAGGCTGGTACGTCATTTTTTGTCAGGCACGCCTTGACGATGTGCAGTAGGACATGTCCAGTTGGGCTAAAAGACATCTTAAAAACTCTAATACAGAGTCCGTCGGAACTGCACGCTGCTGAGTTCCTCATCCTAAAAATAGTGCGTCACAGGTGGTCGAAGGAGATTGGCTGCACCCAGAAGACGTTTGCAACGACACGGGCAGCCGGACTGGGAGGCTGGAAGCAGCACCACGTCCGGCAACCCCGGCGGCCACTCGTGGTCCCACATTGACAGAGAAGTTGTTGAGGACGTCAGGACCGATAGATGGCACAACATTTTGGTTAGGCCGTTTGCCACCTATGATGCGGCGCATGTTGCGCCACACAGAGTCTGGTCATTGATAGTTGATTCTGTCGGCGATGTTCTGTTTCGTGACGTTCTTTATCGCAGATCTGACAGTCCTATTTGCTTCGCGATACAGGTCCGAGCCGTGGCCATGCGACCGCAGAGCTGCCGCTCAATGGGCGATGAAACGACGTGTTGCCTCGGGGATAGGTGGCGCTGTCGGATTGCGCAGTTTGATGTCCCTAAAGGAGGCATGGCGATCGAGGACAACTCGCTGGTTGTCAGCGAATGTCATCCACTTGTCAGTGATGCTAGCAGCATTGAGCACTGCATTCCAGTCACACTGTAAAAGGTCATGGTGGTATGCGACGGCGTCAATGCCGCGTAACAGTCTGGCACTTACAACGGTGGGTTTCTGTCGCAGCCTAGGATTATCGCAGGCCATTCTAATACATTTGTGCGGACTAAAGACAGAGCTTCGTACCAGCGCGTTTGACACAATCTCCATTAACAATAAACACATCCAGCAGCGAGCAAGCCGAGTATGTTGGCTCAGCAACAATCTGATTCAGCAACGGTCCAGAAAATCAGTCAGTTTCTGACAGGCGGCGTGACAGTCATAATCGGCCAACAAATTACAGTTTAAATCACCAGCGATAAGTCATGCAACCAGGATGATTTACCAGAACATACTCATATTGGGCTTCTAAATCTGCAAAATCTGCTTCAAGTACAGCGACAGTGTTTCTGGGCATACGGTCACAGCACAATCAGTCTTTCGGGCCCACCTGAGGCAATGCCATAACGTCTGAAGTTTAGATGCCGGATTTGTAGAACGAGGAATGTCTATTTTCTTTTCGTCTATCCCATCACGGCAAAGCAAACCCACGCCCGCGTAACCTTTGGGATTAAATTTACGGTAACAACGCTTAAAGACAAAACCTGGAAATACTAACATGTTGGCACACAAGGTTTCAACGAAGTCTCGCATAAAACCATGATGTTATAGCCGTACCGACGCAGTTCATGATACAGCTCGATTGTTTTGTGTTTAAGAGATTGCATATTTGTCGCACAAATCTTCAGCAGTTGGAGCTGCCGTTCCACGCCACGCATTTCCGCCTCTGTTGCCTCGTTGTCGGTGACGGGAGCGCCGGCCGCAGTGGGTTTTTTTGGGCGCGGCCACCACGTCCGGGCGTGGGGACCGCCGCAGCCTGCGGGTCAGTTGGCCTCAAGGTCAAGGCCGCTCCCAACCCGGTACGGTCGAGAGGCGAGCGGTGTAAACCGCCCGGGGCCAAGACCCTGGCCGGCCGCTGGGTCGCGGGCGGGCGAGGGGTTGCGCCGTGACGGCATGGAATATCCGCTCCGTGACGGCAGGACGAAATTGATGTTGAACGTACCGTACATGTGCTGGTACCGTCCATCGTCGAGGTGCAGGGGTAGCAGCGGCGATCAAGAGACAGATGACCGCCAGGAACACCAGATGTCGCGCAGTATCGCGGTGCATGTTCATGCGGTAATGTCAAATGTTTTGGTGTGCACTAGATAGTTAGGTACTTTCACCAAGGCGCGATACACAAGGATTTTGGACAAGTTCTGAACTCATGTTCTAGTTCTGGTTTCCTTGTCGCCTGATGTTTTATGCTGGCTAACCCTTCCACGTTTTCTGTTTCCATAACGGTGGTAAAAAGCTTTTGGTTTCAGGAGAAACAAAATGTGAACATTCTTTTTCAAACGCCCTGTACGTAGGGTGGGGCTGCGGCGCGTGGTTCCGGAACTAAGGGGAGAGAAAAAAATATCGGCAGCGTTTAACCCTGTTCCCGGAGGGCTACATGGTGTGCCCAATTCCCGGCGGGGAGGGGTCCAATTCGGCCCCCCTGAGATCTCGAGAACTACTCGTTCGATTTCATCGCAACAAACGGCAATCGTTTGCCATGACGTAAACTACATTTTTATGAAAAGAAATTTTCGCAATTTTGAAAGGGGTGGATACAGGTGGCAAGAACATCAAAATGGGGGTACTTTTGGACTTCTTATAACTCCGATGTTTATGGACCGATTTTAATGAAATTGGCATGAATCGAGAGGTTATGGATGGGACTTTCACACTGGTACGCACATTTCAAATTGTAAGAAAATCATAGCAGTTCACAAGGCTTTGAAAATAGGAGGATTAGTTTTTCAACAACTGAATGAACAAAAAAAAAATAAAGGCGCTTTTTTGGCTTCTATTAGTCATGTCATGCCAACGAAGTACAAATCATATTTTAATATTTGTATGTTAGCACAGGCGGTGCCAGGGACATGAAAAAGGAAGAACTGTCATAGTCACTTGCTCTTCATATCAGCTTGTGACCTCTGACCTTAAATGACCTCCAGTGACCTTGGAATCACTTGGAATGGTCTTGTGTGCGCTTAGTATTACTTGCAAACGTTTTCAATCATTTGAATTCACTCTGTTTCATGCTATTCTATTTTAATTTGATGGATATGCCGCCATTGTGAAGTGGAGAAAAATTATTTCCGCCTAAACAGAGAAGTGCTGTTTATTCACCTCTTAACGAAGGACCTCGGCTCATCGCTGAAAAACCTTGGTTGAAAAAAAATCCCAGCTTCGCCGGGAATATGTAGCCTCAGTGAAGCTGACTCTCCGTTATGTTGTTGTGCTCCTGTCATACTGTAATCGATTGCGAATTCGTCTGAGACGATCATTTTTTCAGTGATCTGAAAAAAATTGAAGACGGCATTGGAGAGAAGGTCGGCATGATAATCGTCTTCTTCATGATTTTCGTCTATGGAATGGGGCTGTCGTTTTACGAAGGCTGGAAACTGACGCTGGTGATATCATCCTTCATACCTATTATAGTCATCACGGGAGGATTCATGGCGAAGGTAAGTCTCGGCTTAACTGTGTTTCCGTATTGGGTGCTTCTTAAGCCAGTTTTTCGCTCGGCATTCCCAGCTTTTTGGAGCGGCTTCACGAAACTTGGTAGCTTCCTTTTTATTCTTTCTGAATATTATGCCAAACTTCCATAATTCTGTTTTGCCCAGGGGCGGAGAGGCCACGTTTTGGGAGACACATGAGACGTTTCTGGTACCGTTTAGCACAGAAAAAATGCCTGTCAAAAACAGAATGTTGAGACAGGACTTATTTTCCATGCATATATAAACATATCGGGCAAGCACGCCAAACTATTGCTGTTGATATGATATTATTACACAAGGTCAGGTCAAGATCAAGGCTCAAAATTTTGACTTGTGGATATTTTTTGCGCAAATTCTCAAAATGAAAAGCCGCAAACTCTTTGACTTAAAACTTGTGTTTTATGTTTCAAGTTCATATCATGCCATGTCACGGAGCTGTGACGTAAAATGACTTCGTGCGTGCCCTATACCACGACGGTCGTAAACGTAACATTGACAAAGATGATCAATGCAAAGGATTGAAGTCGTTTTCAAACAGTATAAAATACACCCAAAGCCATTTTGTGTGACCTCGAGACCATTTGAAGTCATTTGATGTCAAAAGTCAAAAGATGACCGGATGGAAATGTGACCTGGACAGTAGAATGGCTTTTTCTTTTTTCGACTCTTCCTGTAAATGCTTGAGACGTGGTCTAATCCGATGCATCTGCATACACAGAATCCAAAGTTAGCCATTAACCCTATTCCCGGAGGGCTAGACGATATGGTCGATTCCCGGCAGGCGGGGTGCGGATTCGGCCCCCCCTGAGATCTCGAGAACAACACATCCGATTTAATCGCAACAAACGGCAATCAATTTGCCATGACGTGAACTACATTTTTATAAAAAGAAATTTTCAAAATTTTGAAATTTGTGGATACAGGGGGCCAAAAATGTCAAAGTGGGGAGTACTTTTGGACTTCTTATAACTTCGTTGTTTATCGACCGATTCCGATGAAATTGGCATGAATCGAGAGATTATGAATAGGGCTTTTACCATGGGTCCGCAAATCTGAAATTTTGAGAAAATTCATGGGCGTTTACAGGGTTTCAAAATAGGGGGATTAGTTTACTAACAACTGAATGAACAAAAGAGGCAAACACCCTTTTAGGCTTTTGCTAGTCATGTTATACTAAAGAAGTACAAATCGCATTACAATGTTTGTATAATGTTAGCATAGGCGGTGCCAGGGACATGAAAAAGGGGAACTGTCATGGTCACACGTTTCTCAAATCAACTTGTGACCTTTGACCTTAAATGACCTCCAGTGACCTTGGGGTCACTTGGAACGATCTCGTGTGCATTTGATATTATCTGTTAACGTTTTGAATCATTTGAATTCACTCTATTTCAAAAGTTTCATTTTATGGCTATTGCGATATAGGGTAAGCGCACTGACATTTTAAGTCATAGCTCCGTGACCCGACCTAATATCAAGCTGAAACTTGGTACACAAGTAGAGGGCACCCTTCTACGTAATATATATTCCGGGTTTGGCATTTGAAAAAACGTCGCCGAAATTATAGCGAAAAAAACAATTTTGACTTTTGACCTTGACCTGACCTTGTAAAATGATTTCAGGTAAACAACATTACATCTGCACATTGCCCAACTATTCAGCTATACATCCATATAAAGTTTTAAGTTCTAGCTTTAAAACTCTGTTTTTGGCAGACATTTTCCTTTTATCCTCAACATGGCCAAAAATGGCATGAGGTGGTTTCCAAAAACGTTGCCTGGCTCCGCCCCTGAGCAAAATGGAATTTTGAAATTTTGTCACGGCATATAGAGAAAATAGCTAGGAAAAGCCACCAAGTTTCGTGAGGCTGCGTTAAAAAGCCTGGAATTGGCAAGCAAAAAACCCGAGGGGAGGGGCGGATTCCGCCCCCCTCCCCCCTGCCGGGAATAGGGTTAAAACTCAATTTTCAAAAAAATTACACGTCCCGCCAACAGGAAGTTTTTGGCGTGACGCAAAACTCGCGCGTTTAGGATCCTGGGCGCCATATCACGTTTTTGAGTCAGGTAAATGACATTAAATAACGTTAAAAACCAACTTTTTGTCTTCCTTTGCACGTAGACCGCACTACGTCATCATATTTCGTAGTCCTGCAGCAGGCGCATCGATTTCTGTAAATGATTGCGGGGGGGTGGGGCCGAGCCGAGGACCAGACAACCTGACTTCCCCAAATGTGGGTTTTTGAACAGATTTAGCCCACTTTAGTTTGATCAACGGAAATTAGCAATTATTTTTATTTAGACATCTATTTTATGCATTTGTATTGTACATATATTGTATATATTATTTTTTTGTTATTTGTCGAGCAGAATTCGCGGTTTTCCCCATGCATATAGGTATATACGGATAGAAGATAGAAATATAGATGGATACATCGTCTTAAGCTTTGTTCTTTACTTTTCACCTGTCTATAATCTATTGCCGCCGTCCTTTTCGTTATTATTACTCATTTACCTTTAATACCGGCAGAAAATATTGGGTAGGCCCAGACCGATATTGGGTGGGCCCAAATCAACATTGGGTGGGCCAGAGCCCTCTCAAAAGAATACAGATCGACACACCAGTCCTACAATATTGCTTAGAAGTTGGTATGTAGGGACACCCCACGGACTAGGCGGCGCTAGCGTCGCGCGCGATGCGGTCGGGCCATGGTCTTAGCCCATACTGTGCCGGCATCTGGTTATGTTGTGGTTAATATATTGGGAGATGGAAAAACAGGCGAACCTGGTTTGCGCCTTCGTCTGGCATTCAAGATACGAGTCATGACATTGCTGTAATGACCTTCATTGTAACGAATGGGTCAGTGGGATGACAGCTATTTTTTCACATAAAAATAACGCATATTTCAAGCAGCATGCGTCACACACCAAATAGACAGTGCAGTTGCCAGCGTGCTGTCTCGGCGCTGTCGCGCGAGCCACTGCAGTCTGCGCTTTTGCCGCTCGAAAAGCACTTTTTGGAGCCATGCCATGTTGGCGGCAGCACCGGGCACGGCGGGTGATAAGATCTGGCCTTGTCTCATCACCTTACCAGTGCGAGTGTTTTTTACCTACGTACATATGTGTAGCAGTTTGTACATATTGGTCTCATTCTAAAGCGCAACAGTGCATATCCCTTTGTAATATACCCTAAACAATAGAGAATTCATAAAGCCGAAACGTGGTGCCACGCATGCCCCGCTTCTCGCAGCAGTTTACGAGAGATCTGTGAAACTCGAGGAAGCAGGCTTGCATTCAGAAATCCAAATTGCTGCCGCCTGCAGACTGTGTTCAGTGCGTTCGCTCCCTCGCTCCGTTTGAAGAGGATATTTATAAATCTGTTTCGGTGTTCTGCATGTGTAAAATGGCTGGTTTTAATGTCATGGGCGCCCACGGTATTGTTCGTTGCCATTATACGACGTTTCAAAAACATCCGTGATAAAAAGGTCTGAGAGCGAAAGTGCTACTGCTGGAATAGTTATAGTGAGGATAGGCCTTGTAATTGGATCCATTGCAAATATGGAGTCATAAAATTTTGATAATTGAGCTGTTTTCTGCTGAAAACAGTGTGTTCCGTGCTCCTTGGTTGTGAAGATATTAACCTCCAGAAACCGTAATGGCCAGGCCGGGCCGGGCCGCTCAGTTTGATTTTTTTTTTGTTCTTTTAGTTGGACTTAGAATCACACGGCCTTATGTCTAGCTGATTTTTAGTGGTTTTGGGTTTGTGCTCCTTAGTTTTTTTCGCAAGTATTTTTGTCGCAGTTTTTTTAAACGTGATCCTCGCGTTTGTCCTTCGGCAACTCACGTTGACTTTTTAAACCAGCTTTGATTGTACAGGGGCTGAGCTTCATTGCCGCGCTGTATAGTAATGATGGTTTCCATGCGTCATGCAAACCTGAGAAGATATTCGAATGCAGACTTTTGCTCATTTCTTCAGACTTTTGTATGCATGGGGGTAAAATGCAGGCCATCCGTGTTTTTTTTTTTCACGGAACGATTCGCTGTCCTGTACGTGTCACACGTTATCGCAGAAACCATCGTGTCCCGACAAAAATAAGTGGTGCTCACTTAAAAAAGCAGTTACCCGGTTGTCTCAAAGTGGAATGCAAAGTGGGGTAACTGGCATTACATCGGGATTCGGGCAAATTTGTGCTGTCCTGTACACGTGCATTGCGCTCCTTTGTATGGCGTACACTGCACACACGTATGACGAAGACGATGTTTCGATACTATGAATGACCTACGTGGCGAAGGCCTGTAAAATCCTTGGAACTTCGCTAGCTTGTAGTTAATTGCTGTGTTTTTTGTTTGCAATATCGGGCCCATAATTAGGTTTTTACGGTTCTGAAGGTGATCTGTCTGAGCTGAAGGAGGGGTGTCTTTAGCTTCAGGCCAGCTGCGCCCAGAAGGAAGCCGAAGCGTACAGCGCGGCGGGGGCAGTGGCCGAGGAAGTGATAGGCGCCATCAGGACTGTGATGGCCTTCGGAGGAGAACAGAAGGAGGCGCAAAGGTTAGCTCTGAGTCCGGAAAGACTATGCGAAGAGCCACGTAAGTGATGAAGTCGTCTGCAGGTTTGTTCACTTAGCGAAAGGCGAGACGCGTAAAATAAGTTTCCCTTGGAATTAGTGAGGGAGGTTTCAGAGGGGCTTTGCGCTATTACAACAAACGCTTGTAAGGGCGTGGCTTTGTCGAAATTCTGAATGGATATCGATCTGGCCCGACAAGCACTGCTTTCCGTAACGTCAAATGCGAACGGATTTTTAGATCGCTATAATTGCCCAAAGACCATTTCTCCAGTCTTTTTTGAACTGCACATATTACCCTCGCAGGGGTCATAGGTTCATCCGAACCCCTTCTGCCTTGCTTGAAGTTAGGCAACAAAAGGAAGGGGCACAGAAACGAAATTTGGGATACATTTGCGTACGTTGCTTTTACACTTTGTGTAAGCCTGCGAACGTGGGGCAAACCCACGTCACTAGTCTACGATAGGTCAGGGTTCCCCCCCCAAAATATGGCATCCATAGCGTTTTGCGAAACGTATCGATTGGCTTGTAACTTACGACATCGAGACAACACCATAGATAAAACAACTGTGCTGTTTCATAAATTTCGGAAAATTCTGTCTCTATGTATTACATAATCGCTTTATTTATTTGTTCGTTGGCTGACGCAATAAATTCGTGATATCCTTTTACCTTGAATCCCTCAGATTTCTGGGCCACGCGAGTCTGAGATCAAGGAAACTGATATGTACAAAACTGAACACATAGGATGCCAATATCAGTACGGTTCAAAAAGGGTCTTACTGGTCAGAAAATTTTATAACTGTGAGGTCATTTTGCGATTGGTGATTATCTGGATAGATCAAGCATGTGTCGACAGGACTCCTTTACATTTCTGTTACGAGTTTGCACGAGTCATCGTTTCCTGGAATTATTTTTGTTGCAGTGCAGGGCACTCACATCAGTTTGATGTTGAAATTTATGCATGATGTTATAATAATGCTGGCATTTATAAACAAATAAACCCTGACTAGTTCTATGAAGCGAACCTTTTCAGGCGAGAACTCCTGGAAGGCCCATAAACACCTATGTCAGCTGTATTCCACTCTTGAGATGTTTTCTCAGCGCTAGTAATCTTCCCTTTGTCATCTGAGACAGCCATGGTCTGCGTTGTCTCGGAAGCTCCGTGGTACTAATGTGGCGATACTTCAGGCTCCTGACCGTCCTGTCCGCTGAATGGGGAACTTCTCCATGGCCAGGTAATTGTTGTGTCGGTCATGGTATCCCCTATGGTAAGGTGATTGTTGGGCCGGTCACTCCTCAGTGGAGGCGTGCCACTGTTATGTCGGTTTCTTCAGCGTGGTTGGGTGTCTGCTGTGTGAGTTCCTCATTGCTCCGGGCCATGCAATAGGATTTTGCGGGCATTCCCAAATGAAAAGTGAAGTTATTATTTGCCATGTCATTTTTAACTTCCATGATTTTTTAGAATTTCCGAAAATCGGATGTGGAGGTGGCTGTCCGCTCTTGTTTGAGAACAATTGGGTGTTTTTGGCCAAAATCTTGAGTTTGAGCGTGAAGAAATTCTGAAAAAATGAGAGTGTCGTCTTTGGGTTCTCCGTACCATAGGAGGTACTTAGCTACATCTTGTATAATGAAGATGTTGATGGAACTCATAGTCCGACCAGCTATCCAGCGTAATGGCTAAAGAGCAGCTCATTTTGAAGCCATTCTTCTTGCCATGCTCGCTTACCCTGTCGAGGAGGTTTATCAGGAAGCCGTGGCTAAGATCGTTCGCTGTCGGGATCAGGGACGTGACGAGGTGCGACCGTGGCCTCGTCAGGTGCCCGACATCAACTTTGATGCCATCCACTACACTGATCTGATCAGTTGGTTGAAAGAGCTAATGTCCGAGCCGCCACTCACCGTGTCATTGAGCGTCACAGAGCCGCTGACTGCGGGTGAAAAGATACCTCCTATCCAGTGCACGCACAGGCCGCAGAGCGAGGAATGCAGCACGTTACGCAAGCGGCGTCGGCAGTGGTGGAACGGGACGCACACCATGGGTACATATGCGCACGGATGGTGGGACGGGACGCACGCCACGGGTACATATGCGCACGGATGGTGGGACGGGACGCACGCCATGGGTACATATGCGTACGGATGGTGGGACGGGACGCACGCCATGAGTACGTATGGGCACGGATGGTGGGACGGGACGCACGCCATGAGTACGTATGGGCACGGATGGTGGGACGGGACGCACGGCAGGGGTACATGTGCGCACGGATGGTGGGACGGGACGCACGCCATGAGTACGTATGGGCACGGATGGTGGGACGGGACGCACGCCATGGGTACATATGCGCACGGATGGTGGGACGGGACGCACGCCAGGGGTACATGTGCGCACGGATGGTGGGACGGGACGCACGCCATGAGTACGTATGGGCACGGATGGTGGGACGGGACGCACGCCATGGGTACATATGCGCACGGATGGTGGGACGGGACGCACGCCATGGGTACATATGCGCACGGATGCGACGCCGGCGGACCATTCCCGTGTTTGAATCGAACAGGAGTTTTGTTTCGGTTTACATGTGATTCGTGCTAACCTGTATTGTTTGGATTACCGACGGTGTCGTGCCGGCATCGAGTCGTTGTCACGTATTAACCATGTGTGAGTGACCCTTTGCGGATCTTGACTACATTCAGATTTGTCGACTGTTTTGTTCTGAACAGTGCCTTAATTAGAAAATGGTCGGATGGGCGTGACTTGAGGTCACACCATGGTTAGACCGGCTAGCTGACACCGCCCATTCTTTAATTACGTTTATGCCAGATTTTTGGCTATACTTCTTGTGCGTACGAAACAAAGAAAGCCGATCAAATATTCTTTTTAGCACTTTCTTTCCATCCACTTATTTACATATTTAGCCCACACAAAGTCCCTTTTTCCAACTTCCCTTTTTAGACAAGCTGAAACGTCCGCCAAGCGGTATTCGATCCCGAAACACTAGTTGAAGGGGCGGATCAAGCTGATGCCGAAATATTTGTGGGGCACACTGCCCTCCCCACCTACTTTCAACCCATTGCCCATGGAATTGGGTTGTAGTTCCGTGGCGGCCAGTTCCCATCAATGGCGCTGCCAGCAGGTGCCTTGAACTTCTTACGAAAATGTGGAGAAGCAGTTTTATTATACATGATAACACCACAAAAATCGCATATGTCACGAAACGGCATACGGCCGATAGAGGTATTGTATTTTTGAAAGGCTTTTCTTTCTTTTTATGCTCAAATCTCAATTCCTTGCATTCAATTCTTTTCATGCTCAGATTTAGGATTTTGCCAAAAAATATCCCAAGCACTCTTAAAAACAGACCGACACCCAACTCCACATTTAAACTTCAAAATTTCAAAAAATCATGCAAGTTTGTAATTATATGGTGCATGATAATTCCACTGTAAATCTCATTTTTTCGCAACCCGGCCTATTACTCATGGACGGTGTGTTGACTGTCGTGTTGGCCACTCCTGTACGGTAGTGCGATTGTTGTCATTCACTCCTGGGCCGTATGGTGACTATTGTGTGAGATCGATTGTGGGATGACCGTCGTGTGAGTTGCTGACGATCGTTGTGGTGACCGTTGTGTCGGTCACCCCTGAGTGCTACGGTGACTGTTGTGTCGGTCACTCCTGAATGAAGGCTTGATTGTGTTGTCGGTCACTCCTGAATGCTACGGTGAATGTTGTGTCACTTCTGAATGCCACGGCGACTGTTTTGCCGGTCACTCCTGAATACCATGGTGACTGTTGTGGCGGTCACCCTGAATGCCACGGTGACTGTTGTGTCGGTCACTCCTGAATGCTACGGTGACTGTTGTGTCGGTCACTCTTGAATGCCACGGTGACTGTTGTGTCGGTCGCTCCTGAATGCTATGGTGACTGTTGTGTCGGTCACTCCTGAATGCCACGGTGACTGTTGTGTTGGTCACTTCCGAATGCCACGGTGACTGTTGTGTCGGTCACTCCTGAATGGAGGTTTGACTGTGGTGTCGGTTCGCGCCGCCAGGTACGCTGATAATCTGCAGGGCGCTCGGAGAGCCATGGTGCGTCGCAGCGCCGTCACTGGCCTGGGCGTCGGGCTAGTGTGGCTGGTCCAGTTCAGCTCGTTCTCGCTGGCCTTCTGGTACGGCACACGCCTGGTAATCGAGTCTCGACAAGCCGGCGACGACCTCTACACGCCGGGCGTGCTCATAATCGTAAGACGCTTCTTTGCTGAACGGGCATTCCCCATTATGAGGCCGTTGGCTTTCGCGGGGTACTGATATTATCAGCAACCTTGAATTTTTTTATACGGATCTTAGGGGACCCAGGATTGCTGTGTCTCATTTGTCTTGCTTTTTTATACCGAGCGCAGTGCTAGGACGGCTGCAGCATCCGGCAGTTGACTTATTTTGAAGGATTTCATTCTGTTGGCCCATTCAGCAAGTGATACGTGCCTGAGCGTAGCGTCTTATTGGCAGCAATGTACTGCTGGGCATATTATGCCCGGAGGCGTCTTAGCGTACCCTCTGTACCTATGCCTATGAAAGTTCATTTTTTTGAGAACCTACCTCTTCAATCTTCGCCGGACCAACTTCCGGAACCCTTTTCAGCAGGCCAGATAGCTGATGAATACCTTTGCATGGCCGGGTATTTCAGGAGCAGGACATTGCTATTTTCAGGTATTCTTCAACATTCTGATAGGAGCAATGAACATGGGCCAGGCAGCACCTCACACGGAAGCCGTTTCATCAGCGAGAGGCGCGGCCGCCACCATCTACTCCGTGATCGGTGCGTTGTCAGGCGTTGTCGGGCGTTATGAGCTCAGTTGCGGGCGACTGGTGTCGAGGGGTCACCGTGTCATTTGGGTCATTCCACATCATGTCGCACAAGAACTGACCCGACTCCTTTCGATTTTGATGAGATTTGTTAGGTTCACAGAACCGATTAAAAAGGGACGGTCATAATTTTTTAGCGCTGACTGACCTCTGAGGTCAAAGCGGCAGGTCATGAAGGGTCACCGAATTTTACAGACATTGCATGATTCAGATGCCCATAACTCGTTAAAAGACTGTCAGAAACGTGCAGTTAACGCCATTCAAAAAAGAAATGCTCCAGATTTCATAAATATGTCAGTTTTCCGCAACCTTGAAATGACCTTTGACCTGACTATGTCACCTAGAACATTTCCGGTTTTAACCATGTTTGTCCATCATGATTTTCCCGAAAATGTAGCATAATATGTCCACAATATCTTTCGAAGTGTGGCAAAGAACATTCCTGGGCAAACTGACGCCTTTTCAGGTATCTTAATTTAACCCGTCCCGACTGGGGGGTGGAGCAGTTGACTGCCCCCCCCCGAGGTTGTTCTGGGATTGCGAGGGAACAAACAAACACAGGGCCGCGAAACTTTGTTTACCTTTTGCTTCATCAATTTTACATCTCGTGACAAAATTTTGACCGCAGGTCAGGTCAGGGGCCTGACCTAGGTCAGGTCAAACGGACCTATGTCCAAAAAAGTTTAGCGCCCTCTAACTTTTTCGCAAAACAAGACATTTCAATAATACTTTCAGGGATTAGTGATCGTGATAGATGCAACAAATCTGCTATCTCAGATTTTTCGGAAATTTCCGGGTCATTCACCTAAGGTCAAGCCCATTCATAAGACATCTCGTTTTTTCGGAAATTGACGGAATATTTGATAACATTTTTAGTGTGGAGTGAAGCAGACATCTCATTACCGTCATTGGGCAAAGTATCAATGACTTCCAGCTATTGACCTGAGGTCAGGTCACGAATAACTGCAGTGAGCCAAAATGTGCCACTGTCAAAATCGGCAATGAATTACTCAGAATGGGTAGAAAATGGCAGAACTAGCTTGCACAGACGTAAGTAATACAAGGAACCTCAGGCAGTTTGAAAAATTGCATATTTTGGAAATAAACAGGCTCTCGCGAATAAAGCTCCACCAATTGTGTGCATTGGTAACTAATGAATTCTTCCAAAATTTAAGCATTAAATACCATCAAAAGAACCACAAAGATCAATAAAATGTACATAGATCGTCTTTGTCGCGAAAATAAAGGAACGCTAAAATTAGTTCCCGTCAATTGTTACTGCATACGGCAGCAGCGCACGCCTACAGCTGCCGCGAGAAATGCCGTGTCTGTAACTCAACGTTTCGGCGTATATATTGAACAAATCTGGGAAATTAGACGTGTATCGGGATCCGCGGACCTCAACTTATGCGCTGGTGCCTTTATTTATGCGTTATCAGTCACAGCCCTTGAGATTCAGGCCATTTCTCGGTCTCATGCAGTCGGCTATGAGAAAACATATATAGGGCGTAAATTGCTTACATATTATATAAAACTAAAAATGAGACCAGTTTCGAGCTCTACTCGTCAAAAGCTTTCCAACGGTATGCTTATTTTTTTATCGTGCAACCACCCAGTGAGTTAGAGGGGGGCGACAAGGTTCCCCCCCCAGTCGCCCATGTTCGAAACGGACCGACGGTCGTGCGCGGGTTAAGTGCTACCGAGTGGCGCTTGAGAAGTATGCCCTGAGACTGCTTGACGAATATTGATTAATGTCGTATCTTTCGTTTCTCCGGTTGTTCTACAATTTGGTTTGCACAATGTCCTGAGTGCCTGCTACGCATCAGCTTAGTTTTAAACTGCGTGACCAGAAAGGTCAAAAGTCATGGTAAGTCACCACCAATCGACCCCTATCATCGAAATCTGACGTACCCGATCGTTACATTTGCACTGAAGTGAGACTCGAATGTTCTTATTCCTTTGAGCGAACTGAGACAATCTTTGTGGAGCATCGAGGCCTTTTGAATGTCAACCGAGGTCATTAGTCTGGATTGAGCTAGGATAACCTGTGTCCTTGGACCATTCATGTCTTTTTGAGGGCACTGTTTCCGAATTTCGCATATATTGTTCACGTATCAGAGTTCTCAAATTCCATTTCAGTTAGACGGCCTTGGTTTTCTGTTATTATACCCTTTTTTCAATCTTGGAATAGTTACAAATAAAATGGCAGCCTCATATAAAAGCAGACAGAAGTCATGACTGAAATACGTGCCCTCCCTCCAAAAAAACATGAAAGAAATTACAAAACTAAACTTTATCCAGGACAAGAAATAAACGTAAATGAAGTTTTGCGTGCAAAGTGGATGTGAAATTCGAAATTAGCGCCCAAAAAACCCACACATGATCGGGGCCAAAATAGGCCATCGGAGGTCAATCAGTGCCATTGTCGGTTGAACTTCAAAAGTTCCCTATGCACGGCTAGGATCATCTCAGTTGGCTTTAAAGCCTAAGAACACCCAGTGGACTCGTTTTCGTGGGAACGTGAAGAACGGGTATGTCAAATTTGGATGGCAGAGGTCGATTGCTGGCGAGATGCCCTGGCCTTTGACCTTTTGATCAGGCCATTTAGGATTCAGCTGATGTGAAGCAGGCACGCAGGACATTTTGCACGCCAAATTGTAGAACAATCAGACAAATGAAAAGCACGAAATCAATCAATATTCATCAAATAGCTTGAGAGCATACTTCTCAAATGCCACGTGGCACCGCTGAAGTCAGAGTGCCCGAAAAAGTTTTGCCCAAAAGCGTTTTTTTTTGCCCACTTATTTTCCGTTTCGAATGGCGCCAATCGCTTTTTTCTGTGACAGTGTTTCACCGAGTTATGGGCATTTAAATCATGCAGTGTCTGTAAAAATCGGTGACCTTTCATGACCTGTAATTTTTGACCTCAGAGATTACCCAGGACTGAAAATTTATGATTGGCCATAATTCGATAGGTACTACGAGTGTGCCAAATTTCATCAAAATCGAAATGGGTCTGGTCAACTTTTGTGCGATTTGACGCGAAATGACCCATCTGTTTTCTAGATGCCAGAGTGGATGTCTTTTTAATAGCTACGCCATCTCTCAGTCACCTGCCTCAACTTGGTGTCGTGATGATCTGCATAAACGGCTCTGAAGTGTCGATATCCCGTCGAGCAAGACCATTCTCTGCTAACTGATATTTTCCGCTACTGCCTGGCCTGGGGTTTGGGACCCGTTTTCAAAAGCACACGTCCTTTACAGAACGAAAATCAAACATCGACGCTTGTGTTCCGGATGGGGAGAAGCCAGACCGTATAGACGGTCTCATAGAGCTGAAAGACGTACATTTCAGCTATCCGTCCCGGCCGGACGCGCAGGTCAGTGTTTGTCGTCTGCGTCTGTAGTCAACCGGCTCGACCCGAAAAGAAAACAGACCACACCACGTTGGTCGGCCAGACGTATTCTGAAACTAGTCCTCCATGTTGTAGTGTCGGCCAGCATACGAAAGCATCACATAACATTTAGAACTACGGTGAACCATTCCTGCTTAGTAATCTAGGGCACAAAATGAAATGAAATGTTAACAGTAGCTAGCTGGCCAACGTGTGCGATGCAGAATTTCAAATAGATGGTGGTTGCCGTTGTTATCATTGCCACCGTCCCCGTAGATATCTGGCCGCGCTTCTTTGCCTGTTTCTATCCCTCTCCGTTCCTTATCTCGTCCAGTTCCTAGTTCCGATCTATTGCAGTTCCCATCCTTAGAACCTTGTTCTCGGTCTTTTGTCCTGGTCTCCTGTCCGGTTCACGTGACGCCCGTCCCTTACTCCTGCCCCTCTCTTGGTCCCCTGTACTTGTCTCCTGGACTAGCTCCTTTTCCCGCTTCCCTGTCCTGGTCCCTTGTCCCCCATTTGTTCCAGTCCTTTGTCCGCGCCGCTCGATCCAAGTGTTCCAGCTTCAAGTCCTACTTGTCTTTTGTTGCAGTCATTGTTCAGTGGTCCGGTCCCCTGTACCCATATGATTCGAGTTAGACAAGAGGGCAGTGAATTGCGGAACCAGCTGCTTGGAGTAATCCGAATGCGCTGAATCCAAAATCAATTTGTGACTCTGTGGCTCTACAAAAATGCATACAAAAACAAGTCACTCCTACTGACTACAAAACGTCTTCCGTTCTCAGGAAAATGCCTTTTCATGTGCATTTTCGTCTAAACATTGTGCAGCTCGTGTTTTTCATTAGCGCTTGCAAGGAACTTCAACTGAACCTGTCGTTCTGCCAAAACGCATCTCGGGGATTCCAGTCCGATCAGTCAGCTCATGATTGTGTAGCATTTATATTGATTATAATGTTGTGGATTTATTTGTCGTTGAAGCCTTCTTCGCGTAAATTTTCATACATAGGCGAAAGAGGGGAATGCCGGATGGGGTGTTTGCAACACTATCACCTTTTCAAAAATGTATCCAGCACCATACATTGCACGCCTCTGCCAGACTTGTTCCACGGTGTGCATTGGTGAAATTTCTGGCAACCCTCGGTGAAATATTTTGCTTCAGGTTGAGGGCACGTGCCTGCTCGCAACGTTTTCAGTCCATGTAATGCGAGTAACAGACATCTCCCTTCGTAGTGAACAGGGCAATTACTGAGGTATTTGGCCGCCTTCCATTAACTGGAGAGGGGGGCGTTTAACTCCTCCCCTCCACTTTTGTCTGTCTCGAGAGCCAGTAGCCCAATGCGGCTGATTCAAACGGCAATCGATAGCGCCGAGCCCTGCAGTCCTGTGACGCATACCTTGTTGTGCCCCTTGACGTCACAGATCAGGTCAGACATCCACAAGTGACCCTTTTTCTCCAGAGTTGCCTGATCGGAATGATAAGTAGACCGAGAGTGAGATTTACATGGCATTATGTCTGACAATTTAATCTCACATTCTGAATGTCACCAGACTCGATGTCATCAGGGGTTAGGGGCAAATCTGAGAAGCTTATTTGTTAAAGTTAATTGTTTATCGTAAATTAATACATTACAAAATTAAGGAAAATTGCATCTTTTCTAAAAAAAATATCTTCGTGAAGACTGAAAAAGTGTCCTCTGTCAAATTTAAACGTCAAAAACCTTCCAACATGGATAACTATTATTTTGTCATTCGCGTTTCCTTTAAAATGCGAAATTCATTTTTGTTAAAGAAGAACTGCATCCGTACTTTTCAGCTCAACTTGCTGCCTTGAAAAAGGTATAGATATGCATTAGCGGGCAAGTGTGCCCCTGTCTGCGTCGCACTTGAGTTGGTCCCAGTCGTTTTTGTTGATGAGTTTTTGGTTGGCCGTGCTGTAATGATGACCTCATGTTTTGTGCCCAGGTTCTGCGTGGCGTGAGTTTCACTGTTCGGCCGGGCCAGACGGTGGCGCTAGTGGGCAGCTCAGGCTGCGGCAAGTCCACCTGTATCCAGCTCATACAAAGATTCTACGACCCCCATCAAGGAGAGGTGGGAATGTTATACACGCCCACCGAAAATGTCATGGTTGACAGCTGTTTTTAGTCCCGATGATGAGATGCCTTAAGTTACAGAGTCTTTGTAAGTATGCTGATACCTACGGACTCGTTTGAGATGAACATGATTCCCTTGACGTGAGACATTGTCGCAGAAGACTGCATATTTTTACCAACCGACAAAAAGGTTTCCGTGTCGCTTAGTTTCATAATTAGGCTGGCAAAATGGCAGGTTACCTCACGCCCTGTTGGCTCTCTAAATATGGGTTTTTGTTATGATTCTGATGCAGGAGTGACGCGCCGTTTGTGGCTGCAGGTGCTGCTGGACGGCCGGCGTCTGAGCGACCTGAACGTCTCGTGGCTGAGGCAGCAGATTGGCGTTGTCTCCCAGGAGCCTGTCCTCTTCGGCACCACCATCGCCGAAAACATTCGATACGGCCACCCCCAGTGCTCTATGCGAGACATTGAACGGGTAAATGGCTGGCCATTTATGTGATATAAACGGAATTAAATTATCAATTTTGATTCTAGGTATGCTTCTTCGGCGCGCCTTCATTTCCGGTTATCCATGCACCAAGCGTAGTGTTGACGGTAGTCATAACAGACGAACATGTAAAGCCCATTTTAGGATGACAAACGACTTGCAAGCCTTTATTGACAAAGTCTGCAAAAATTGAACAACATTTTTGTATGGGATTGTTTTGTGACGGTGCATGGATGTGTCACCAGGCCGCGCGGGAGGCGAACGCGTTCGACTTCATCCAGGAGCTGCCGCAGCGGTTCGACACCCTGGTGGGCCAGAAGGGCGCCCAGCTGAGCGGCGGCCAGAAACAGAGGATCGCCATCGCTCGCGCCCTCGTGCGCAACCCTCGCATCTTCCTGCTGGACGAGGCCACGTCGGCCCTGGACCTGCGCAGTGAGGCGCTGGTGCAGTCTGCTCTGGACCGGGTAGGTGGGTGATGGACCTGCGTAGTGAGGCTCTGGTGCAGTCTGCTCTGGACCGGGTAGGTGGGTGATGGACCTGCGTAGTGAGGCGCTGGTGCAGTCTGCTCTGGACCGGGTAGGTGGGTGGTGGACCTGCGTAGTGAGGCGCTGGTGCAGTCTGCTCTGGACCGGGTAGGTGGGTGATGGACCTGCGTAGTGAGGCTCTGGTGCAGTCTGCTCTGGACCGGGTAGGTGGGTGGTGGACCTACTTGGTGAGGCGCTGGTGCAGTCTACTCTGGACCGGGTAAGTGGGTGGTGGACCTGTGCGTTGAGGCGCTGGTGCATTTGGCTCTGGACCGGGTGTGTGGGAATGGTGATAGATATTATATTATAGTGTGGGGATGGTTTGAGATGTTCGAGAGTGATAGCCTCTGCATTAAATGATTGGGTAGTAATAGTCTTTTCAGTGTGTGGCGGGCGGATGGCAGCCAGGAAGAGGCCCTAGAGTACTCTTAGAATTGAAAACCCTTCCATGGGATATAAAAACACATCCATATAACCGTGCGCTTTAGCAGCGTCCGGGACGGTGTTATTAGCATTCGACGTGCGGAGTTCTGTTTTTATAACTCCGCTGGGCCGTTTTGGAATGGAACACAGGGCCGATGGTACCCTGGCCCTAGCCGCTGCATCGACTGCGGCTTGTGACCGTCAATGACCTGGCGGAACGTCGTCAGGCTCGGGCCGGAAGGACCACGATCGTGGTGGCCCATCGGCTGTCCACGGTGAGGAGCGCCGACCTGATCTGCGCAATGAAGGACGGCCGCGTGGTGGAGGTCGGATCTCACGACGAGCTTATGCAGCAGCGTGGCGTCTATTACGGGCTGGTCACCTTACAGACTGGCATACAGACAGAGGACGAAGACCAGCTGCCGGACGAAGAGCACGAGACAGGTATGATGTTGGCTTGTTAGCGGCGGGTGATCCCTGCTGCTTTGTGCGGCGAATTAGTGACGTGCGCCGTTTTCGCTCAAGTGAGCCTTACCTCCATGGTCAATGCGCTAACGTAGCACCCAGCGCTGGCCGTCGCCAAACGGCGAAAACCTAAGCCAGTGCGACTTCATTATTTGTTGTGTTTCCCGTTAGTTGGAAAACTAGAAAAATTACCAGGTATTGCGGCAGTCATCAGTGTAAAGCAAGACGTGTCAGTTGCCTGTGCGCCGCGCCCATGAGTGGTTGTGGCGCCGAAGCCCTGCCACCCGACTGGTCCCGCAGTCGCGTGCTGTGTGCGTGACTGCGTGCTAGCGCTGCGTCAGTGAACTACCTGTAAAGCGAACGTAGAGCTTGCTGTAAGTGAAGTCTGACTTCATAATCATTTCCTCATGCATCGTGATATTCTGAAGCATCTGGTTTTCTGGTTCTTGTTCGCCTGTTGGTTTGCGCGGCGGCGCCTGCTGCGTGTCCGGGGAGGGAAAGGCCGGCCGGCTGTGACTTTCTCTCCGGCCGTTCCGTGCCTTCAGGGCGCGTGTCAGGGGGTGGCGCAGACCCAGTTCGCCGGGCATTGGGAAATCCGTGCCCCCGCCCCCCCCCCCCCTCCTTGGCCGTTGTGCTGCGAGGCGCAGCAGGAGATCAGATGGCGCTCCTAGACCGGACTACCGGGGAGGGCAGCGCTGGAGGCGCTGAGACCGAGACCGGCCGGCCCAGCTCAACATTCAGTAGCTCCTGCCAAAGCTCCAGCTGTTGCGGCATGAGCTCATTACCCTTGACCACCGTGACGTGGTGTTTATCTGTGAGACGTGGCTGAAGGTTAATGTGCCGAGGAGACTCTCCGCTGTGCCCGGATTGCAGCTGTTTAGGGCCGATTGACCGAACGGTCGTCGTTTTGGCGGAGTAGGGATTCTGGTGCGTGACGGATTCGACGACCGGGTCGTCGGCTGCACGCCCGGCTGTGACGCCTCCAAGCTGGAGTCGCCGTGGGTGGCGGTGCGTGCCGGCCGGCACCGTGGTGTCTTGTTCGCTCTCTGCGCCGCCCGTCATCCAGCACTGCGGCCCAGCTCAAGACTGACCCGGACGACCTGGAGGCCCAGCTGCAGCGGATACTAGCTGAACACCGTGGCCTGGTGGTGGTCGGCGGAGACCTGAACTGCGATCAGCGGCTCCCAGGGAACCGGTCCCCGGGCGCACGACTGCTCGGCCTGCTGACGCGGTGTGGCCTGCACCTGTTTATCGCGACATTGCGGGCTTCCAGAACGATCCTCGATCTCATCATCGCCAACTCTCGTGACGCGGTTGTTCGCACCGCGGTTCGTCACTGCGACTTCAGTCCACATAGCTCTACGTGCGCCCTCCTGCACGCGCAGCGTTGTCGAACACCAGCCCAAGTCATCACCTGCCGCAACTGGGGGGAATCGACTTCTCGGTGCTCAGCATCCGACTGGCCAAGATCAACTGGCGACCGATGTTCTCTGCGGAGACTGGACACATCAGACCAGCTTCCATCTGGACCAGCTGAAGGGCGTGCTGGACGAAGACGCCCCGCAGGCCGGATCGATAACAGCATCCCTAATCCGCCGCCGATATCCGATGTCACCAGACACAAGACAGCGCAGCATCGAGCCAAGGCAAGCTTGGCAAGGCACAAGGCCTTGGCCAAGCCAGGCGAAGCGTGAGGATGATCAGGAGATATATCAGCAGTCCGCGCCGCCGTTCTACGAGACGCCAGAAACGACATCTCCCGGCACGTCAGCCAAACGGACAGCGGGCAAATGCACCGCTGCATTCATCCAGTCATCGCCGACAGAAGGTCAGCAGCAAGATTCCGGAGGTCGAACCCACCGTCCTGAACCGTTTTTTCTTCACAGTAATCGGCGCCTGCACGGCTGCGGCGGCTTGCCTGCGAACTGCCGGCCTGGCCGACCTGCCCGTCAGGTTGTCCTGGGTGTCCAGTTGTGGCTTTAAGGTGCAGCTATTGACACTTGATCATCCCCGTCAGACCATTGAACAGCTGTATAGCAGCCGCTCCTGCGGCGCCGATGGTCTGTCCGTCCGGTTTATTGAGCAATGCTTCGCGTGCATCAGCCCTGTTCTGCTCTGTATTACCACTTCCAGTCTAGTTATCGGCATTGTTCCAGCCGCATTGAAACACTCCATTGCGCAGACGATCTACAACGGGGCAGGCTACCGAACAGATGCCTCTAATCTCAGACCAGCTACGTTCGTCCTCGTCTTGGGACTGTGGTAGAACGCAGCGTTTATAAGCAGCTGCACTCGTATTTTGCATGCATCCGTCTGCATGCAGCAATCACAATGGGTTCCGAAAGCAATGTTCCACAGAGGTAGTGCCTGTCTTGATATCAGGTCAGATTCTGTTGTGCATGAATGAAGAAAACAATTCTCTCCTTGTCCTGCTGGATCTCAGCAACACCTCTGATTACGTGCATGCAACATGCATGCTGGAACATGCAAAGCTGATTCGCATACTCGAGCTGTGCGGTATTCGCGCAGACTGGTGGTTTTGCGTCTACTTCGTCGACCACACCTAGCAGTTGCGCGTCAATACACCTCAGTTCAGTTCAGTTCAGTCCAGTTCAGTTTATTTACGATGCTTTCCACCGCATGGATTACTTTTTGATTCTAGTCATTTCAGTGCAGCACATGCGCAATAGTCATACAGATAAAACGAGAAAGCGGAAAACACCTCAGCGTGGATCAGTGATATCTACGTTAAACTGACGAAGTAAGAGTGTACCAAGGTAGCTTCCTTGGATCGTTGTTTAATACGATTTTCGTTAACGGCGTGAGCCTTTACATCGGCAGTGACGCCATTTTAATGCAGTATGCAAACTACCCACAGGTAGTTACAAATGCACACAGACGTGACGTGGATGTTCTGAACTACCGCATAGAGAAAGCGCTAAATTGTTTTCCGTTGGTTTAGTCAAAGCTCGATGAAAGTTAACACAAACAAAAAACAACTGGTGATTGGCACTGGTCAGATTCTACGTGATTCTACCCCCTGTCAGAATGAACATTGGCAGTGTGGCGGTTACTGTGACAGTTTCAGCAAAGAACCCCGGCGTGGTGTTCGAAAAACACGTATCATTCTCTGCTACATTGGTCAGTTGATAAGGCGTTGTAATGAATGCATATAGGTATCATTCATGGGTCATGCGAAACAGAGGATACCATGCGAACGTCTCCCAACGGTAGTGAACGGGCTGGCACTCTCCAGACTGAGATGTTGTATCTCACTGTACGGCGGCGAGAAAAATGTGAAATTTAACGCATGCGGAACGTGCTCAACTTCTGCGCCAAGTGACTGAGGGAGTGAGAAAACGCAACCACGTCAGCAACGTTCTGGCCGAACTGAGATGGGCGTTGGCCGTCTGCCTAGCTGAGTACCACACACTTGTGTTGAACCGTGTCGTGGCTTCCGGTGAGCCGGTGTCCCGGGCTGAGATGGCAATGTCATTTGAAGTCTGAAACCGTCTACAACGTGAACCGCGGGCGAGAGCCCATGAACTGCTACGTCCGCCGGCCGTCAGAACTACGATGGGCAGGATGCGATTTATTTGCAGAGCAGTTACCGCCTGAAGCGCACTTCCACCAGACATGCGTAACATGTCGCGTGACAGCTTTAAGCTAGCGGTCATCATTCGCCTGCAGATGTACAACATGCTGATAGTTTGGAGACCGTTGTGTGGCATTTCCCTCGTGTGAACGTGTATGTATAGCTGTTTCATTGTTTTGGTGACTTACGTCAAACACGTATGCACGATTGGAATGATTTTCGAATTTACCCGTTACTGTCCATAAATTTTGCCTTGGGTTTAACTGTCTGCACACAAACGGTGGTTTATCTGTCAGTTTCGTTCCGCTGGTAGTTGAGGATCTGCAGTCTGAACGCCGGCGGTCCAGCGTCGGCAGGCAGAGACTGCGCACAATTTCTTCGTGCTCGGACCACACTGAGGTCGCCACTGGCAGCGCCGAGGTTAACGGCACTGCTCTGACCTTTACGCCCGGAAGCGGCAGTGCCAGGCACCGGAGGCTGTCCACCGTAAGGGTTTATAGTGAATGTGGTTCTGTAATCCTTTCGGGGATAATTTGCTTATATGGTATCATCATTTTGTCGAGACTGGTCGGACCCAGTGAGTTCTTCATGGTAGATGTGTCTTGCTTGAAGTAGTCGCAGCTTAAAGCGTGCATGTGCTTCCATTGCCCTCTAGTGCGCGTTGCCTGTGACGAAATACTGCTGTCTTCCTACCTCCGGGAAGAAGAAAGTGTTCCACTGTTAACGGCAGAGGAAGGCGTGCTTTACTTGATGTATTTCATTAGTGATTTGATTACAAGGAGTGATTTGTGACCGAGCGGTACGGTGTGTCACCCCTGCTGTCTCGGCGGCGGCGGCGTCGTTGACGGCTCGCCGACGTCGCCGTTACAGCACTCTGCCGAGGACGAGGACTCGTTGCCGGCCGTATCCAGCTGGCGGATCCTCTCGATGAACCGCTGGGAGTGGCCGTACCTGTTGTTGGGCGTGCTGAGCGCTGCCGTCATGGGCTGCTCTCTGCCCGGGTACGCCATCGTCTTCGGTTCAGTGATTGGGGTACGTAAACAGGCTGTTTTTTTGTGGAACACGGAGAAACAAATATTTCAGAAAGGTTTGTAGCAGCTGTGTTGTTTTTAATTAATGTTTCGCTAAACGTGGCCTAGCCTTTTATTTATTTTTCGCTTAGCTTTCTCATCGCTGCCTCGATGGGAAGCACCACTATGTTTCAAAATCATGTAAGCATTGTCGGGATGAGCTGCTTTTACCCAAGACTGCGAACGTGTTTGGATTTTGACAGGACTAGTTTACATCACATCAAGTAAAATGATCATCAGCTCTCTCCGGACGAGAGGAAGATTACCACTCTCCATGAGGTTTTTCCGAGACGGCCGGGGAACAACCCTCGTTAAGAACCTGAAAGCGATGGTTGATCTTGCAGTCGTTCCACACCTTTTAAGCCCCCAAACAAAAACATCTACCAGATCATGTACAAGTCACCGAGTTATGACGTCCTTTTCGAGTCATTGCATGACGATTTTCTAGATCTGAACTACGTTTTGGCTTCTTTCTCAGGCGTGTGACGAGACATTAGGTCAGTTTTGTATGCAGATCTGTTTCAGCATATGCTGAACACCATATCGGGTTTTGAAAGGTTTATGATCTGTCAAAGGTCGTAATGTGTTGACTTTATATGACCTCAGAATGCATTTGAACCAATTTTTTAGTAATGACAATTAAAGCCCTCTCTTTGATAAGAACTGTGCTTGTGGTAGCAAAACGCAAGTTTTGGCACTAGCCGCGTCATGAACGATGATGATATTCGACATCTAGCTGTCCTGGCCTTGACCCGACCAGACACGTAGCAAGGATTTTGCTGGGGCAAGTATCAAATTTTTTCATGAGCCACTAACATATGACAACATTTATAGGTAAAAACAGCAATTTTATGCAGTTGACGTGGCATTAAACGTATAGGGAAGACATGTAATGTTTGCTTTTGCAGCATATATACGATCATTATTCCGTAGTCCTGCGAAATCGCAAAATATCTGGTGTAGACCGCTTGGCTCGGGGAGGGGGACATGGCCTTGGCTCCCCTGGCTTCGTCATTGGACACGAAGATGATCGCTTAATACAAGGCCTGATCTGTTTTAAAACCATGCCGCTATAAGGTCAAGGCTTGCAGACGCTTCTGCTGCAAAACTACTTCATTGTGGACGAAGACGGTAAACATCATAAAATCTCTCTTTTTCGGTGACCTGAGGGGTCACGATATGAACTGAAGGCTGAAATCAAATGTGATTAGAATCAGAATGGAACGAGCTACACGATCGTTTTTTCCGTCACTGTGTCCCAATGAGGAGCGGAATTGGCAGAGGGTGGGGAAACGTGGCAACCACCTTCCTGTCGCTGGGGGCGTGGGTGAAAATCCTTATGTCTGGCGAGAAATAAGACTGTTGTATGTGGACGGTAGTACGTAGAAGGTATTACGTTTTCAAGTCTGAAGGAAATCCGTTGTTATGTATGTTGCAACGACAATGCTGAGATGTGTTTTAGCCAGCGTGCACGATTTAGTCAGCAGTAAGTTTGTGATTGGCGTGAATGGAAAGTTGATTGTGATTGATATCCGGTGTAAATTTTTTCACGCAATGTTTTTTTCAGAATCTAGCCGTCGCAGATCCTGACGAGGCGATGGCAAACGCCCGTTTTTACGGCCTTTTGTTCCTCGCCGTTGGCGCCGTGGCGTTCCTGGCCTCTTTCACACAGGTATCACTAGCGTACCGCTTCTATGGTGCTCACCGCGGAAATGGCATGGCGTGAGTCATTCAATGCGTTGATTATTCAGATGTACTTCATTTTCAGTACAACTTTTCCCAGAATTAACTGTCGTCTTTGAACTGCTGTTTATTCGTTTTCAAGGCGCCGTTTGTTGGCTGTAGTCAAGATACCTTAACCCTCGCCCGTTATTCTGCATAACGCGGTGTATGTGGGTTGGTGCGACCCTGCAGCCATATCCACACCGTGCATCCTAGAACGTCGCGAAAAAGCAGCGTGTTGTGCGTGACGAGATCTCACGACTGATATCGCTTTTTAATGTCCCGGGTCAACGGATGACTTCCCAGGTCGGGTTAAAGGTCAAAAATTGGCAAAAATGATACTTTTTCAAGTCTGAAGGCAAATACACGCCAGAGAATAAATGATGATGAAACGAAACGGATATCATAATCTTCGTCAGTCAGTCATCATTCATCTATCTGTACACCATATGACTATTTTACCAATGGAGTCCGATCCAGGTCATGCTAGGTCAATCCTTGTCAACCGGGGTCGTCGGCTTGAATGCATTCTCGGAGTTGCAGAAGCATTTCTATATATCAGAATAGTTGTTGAATGTAGCATCTCATTTAACAAGGACTGTTGTTGAATAACATATACAGGTCGTCTTAGTTCATCCAGGGTTATCTTAGGGCATTCAAGGTTACCTAAAGCCAGTAACCTAGAAGGACCTAGGATTGGTTGAAAATCGTAACTTAGATGCCTTAGAAGCGTTTTTCGAGCTGATATTTAGCACAAAATCTAATTTTAGGCATGCCGTGGTATTGCAGACTCTTCACTCCGCGCCCGACGCCGCTCCGCCCGTCGGAGCAGAAATCAGGTGTTCGCCCCATTACGCCCTCTTTTGGTGAAATAAAAGATAAATTGTACGAAATTTATATCATTCGATTCCTTGCACTACAAGCAATCCCAATATATAGGTTGTTTGCGATACCTATTTCCTATCGCGTTCCGAAAGATTAAAAGTAACTTTTTCCGCCGTAGCTCATGACGTCATTTTACACCGACTACTCGATTATCCTCGTAGTGAGCATAAGCCTATCGTATCTGTGTATAGTCGTACAGAATGAACAGTTTGGATTAGATTTATATATATATATATATATATATATATATATATATATATATATATATGGATAGATAGATATATAGATATATAGATAGATAGATAGATAGGTAGATAGATAGATAGCCATATTTGCACACTCTTTCGTCTTTCAATGAAGCAAGATTGAGACCGTTGTAAACCGGTTGCGTCGGCGCGCAAAAACGGCTGACATGGTTCCCGTTATGACGTCACAGCTCTTTACCATGGCAACGTAGAAGAAAAATGTTTTCAGCATAAGATATGGAAAGGATGCCCAGGTGATACACCAAGTGTCAGGTGGATGAAGCAGATTGTTCGGGAGTTCTCCTCGGAAAATTTCAAGGGGGATGCATCATTCCCCCTATGCTGGCGAGGGTTAATCACTGTGATATTCGTTTTGAGCTCAGACTATACAGGCCATGGAATGCAATTATATACTGGCGTTTTTCTGGCTAAGACTAGAATGCATCGGTATAAAGCGGATCTCTGACCATAACTGAAAAGTGAAATTCTCTGTGTATTCCGGCTACTTGGTTTGAGGGCACGTTTTGATCTGAGATATCCTTGCCTGCATGCATTGTTCTGCAGAGTTCATCAGACCCCTGTTTCCAACTGTAAATTGCGCCGTTGGTTTCTATGGCTGTTTACCATGAAAAAGAGCTCAGGAGTGATGTAGTACGAAAGGTGTGGTCTACCTTTTGTACTTGTGTCATTCTAGTCCTGGAGGAAAGATTTTAGTGTTTGATGCGCGAATTTTTATTTTATTATTTTTTGCGTAAATTTCGCTCTAACTAGGAATATTGTTATCATACCTGAGAGGCAATTTTGTTTACAGATATTCATGTTTGGTGTGGCGGGCGAACGCCTAACGACCAGAATGCGAAAACTGACGTTTTCAGCATTGCTGCACCAGGAAGTGGCCTACTATGACGACGCCAAACACTCCGTGGGCGTTTTGTGTGCCCGACTGGCAGCAGACGCCTCAAGCATACAGGGAGTGAGTGGTGCTCTGAACTGTTGCCAATGATGGCATAATCCACGGATGTGATTTCCTTGGTTTAATCAGTGAGGGGTGTTCTGTTTCATTTGGGATTTTGTCTGACTGTATCTGTGACGGGGTTTCAGGCTCGGTCTCAAAAGAGACGAAGGCATGTTTCACTGGGCGGCCTCCCAAGCAAGGCGTTGGGCCTCTCCAAGGGTCCGAGACGATAGGAATTCCATGTTCTGGAATTTATTCATCGAAGCGGTTCTGACAGATCCGGACGGCTAATGCTAAGATTGTCCACGCGTGAAACGAACTTTGGCGAAACGAGTTGCCACGTCGTAATGGGTCACTGTACGTCAAATCGCACAAGAAATGGCCAGCCCCTCTAGATTTTGACGAAGTTTGGAACGATCGTACTACTTATCAAGAAAAGACAGCCATAAATTTTCTGCCTTGGGTGGCGTTTGGGGCCAAAATTACAGGCGATCCGACACGCGCACTCACGGTGACCCAAAATACAGCCTATCCAAAGAAATGAGCTATGAACTCTCGCGCGTCGGCGCTTGCACCTTCACCGTGTCACCTGTCTCCTGCGGCGAGCTCCGGAAGATGATTTCTGGCATGCGGAGTTCGTCTGCCGGGCATGACGGAGTCGGCGTGGGTGTGTTTAAGGCCGCATTTGATGTAATCAGTGACATCATTCTCCATATTGCTAATTCACCTCTGATTTCAGCAGAATTCTTGATATCTGGAAACACTCCATTGCTATCCCTATTCTCAAGTCTAGATCCCTGTTTTACCAGTCTTCGTTCCGGCCGATCTCAGTCATACCTGCTATCCCAAAAATTGTCGAGAAAATCGTCCAAATTTAGCTGTACCGATACTTTTCAAGTAACCACCTTTTTTCAAGTATCCAGCACGGATTTGGGCACGACCACTCTGCTAAAAACTGCCCTCATTTTTGTCAATGACCGCATCTTATCACTCACCGACAGCGGCAAAATTTCTTTACTGTGCCTCCCGGACATAGGCACGGGAGCCATGGGACCAGGGGGCTTCAGCTCCCAACTTTTTTGAACTTTAACATTGCCTTCATGAACGTTGACTGGAAAGAATTATCCCAAAATACTTCTCGCCCCCCCCCCCTCCCAAACTGAAGAGGAGTTCCCTTGCCTCTGCTCCTGGACCTCAGCAAGTGCTTTGATGTTATTGATCACTTAACCCGTCCCCGACTGGCGGGAGCAGTTGACCTCCCCCCTGAGGTTTTTCTGGGATTGAGAGAGAACGAACAAACACAGAGCCACGAAACTTTGTGTACCTTTTCCTTCATCAATTTTACATCTTGTGTCAAAATTCTGACCTCAGGTCAGTTCAGGTGCCTGACCTAGGTAAGGTCAAACAGACCTATGTTGAAAAAAGATTAGCGCCCTGTAACTTTTCCGCAAAACAAGATATCCCAATAATACTTTCAGGGATTAGTGATCGTGATAGATGCAACAAATCTGCTATCTCAGATTTTTTGGAATTTTCCGGATCATTGACTTAAGGTCAAGCCCATTTTTAAGACGTCGTCCTTTTTTCGGAAACTGATGGAATATTTCATAACATTTTTAGTGTGGAGTGAAGCAGACATCTAGTTACCGTCATTGGGCAAGGTATCAATGACGTCCAGACATTGACCTGAGGTCAGGTCGCGAATAACTGTAGTGATCCAAAATGTACCACCGTCAAAATCGGCGACGGATTACTCAGAATGGGTAGAAAATGGTACATCTGGCTTGCACAGACGTAAGTAATACCAGGTTAAAAGTTAAGAAATAGCGTATTTTGGAAATAAACAGACACACGCGAATAAAGCTCCGCTCATTGTGTAGACTGGTAACTAATGATTTTTTCCCAAATTTAAGCATGAAAAACCATCACAAGAACCACTAAAATCAGTAAAATTTACATAGGCTTTTTTCGCGAAAATAAAGGGACGCTAAAATTAGTTCCCGTTAATTTGTTACTGCATACGGCTACGGCGCTCGCCAACAGCTGGCGCGAGAATTGCCATGTCTTTAACTCAACGTTTCGGCTTATATATTGAAGAAATCTGGGAAATTAGACGTGTATCGGCATCCACGGACCTTTACTTGTGCGCTGGTGCCTTTACCTATGCTTTATTAGTCACGGCCCTGGAGATTCAGGCCATTTATCATGGAGTCGGCTATGAGAAAACATATATAGGGCGTAAATTGCTTACATATTACCTAAAACTAAAATTGAGACCAATTTCGAGCTCTACTCGTCACAAGCTTTCCAACGGCATGCTTATTTTATCGTGCAACCAACCGTTCGTGAGTTAGAGGGGGGGGGGCCAACTGCCCCCCGCCCAGTCGCGCATGTTCGAAACCGACCGATGGTCGGGCGCGGGTTAAGATGACTTCTAAAATTTGCTCAGTATGGCGTTGATATTTCTTGTTTTCTGCCTACCTCTGCGGTTACATCTAGAGTGTCAGCTTCATTGACTCTTCTGGAGTGAAGTGCACCCCTAGAAAGCACCTTACAGCATGGGTGTGATTCAGGGCTCATCTCTGGGCCCTCTTTTGTACAGCATATTTGCGAATAATGTTACACTTTCACCGAAAATTCTTACATTGTTCAGTGCGCGGACGATTCACAAATACTAGTCAGCGACAAAAAATCTTTTCTCCCGGGTCTTATTTGGCTCATGGAAAGCATCCTTTGTTCACAGGTCTTCTGGTTCGTGCGAATTCCTTAAAAGTGAACCTGAGCAAAACTCATCTGATGCTCTTTAGTAGTCAACAAAATCTGCGCAACACAATTCTTTACTGTAAGATTAAGATAACAGCTCTTTACTGTAAGATTCAGATACGTTCTGCTGTCCTCTACTAGCACTGTGAAAAGTATTGCCATGGTTTTCGACCATGATTTTCTCTGTCTTGACATCTACATGTCTCTTCATGTATGGGCTTGCTGCTGGGCCGTGTACACCGGCGAAATGACCTTCCGCGCCGGGCGCTGCGCATGTCGTTCCAGCCCTGGTGCTTCCCCACATTCGGAATGTCTTGCCGTTTATGGCAATGGCTCAAAAAAACTGTCTGTGCTAGGGGAGAAATAATAAAATTTACAGCAAGTCATTTTTGGACGCAAAAAAATTGGCAACGTATCCGACCAGCTGCAGCGCCTCGGCTGGCTCTCCGCGGGCGACGTGTTGATACCAAGAAATTTGACACTTTGAGCCAATCAGGTGCTCTTCAGTGGTGAACCCGCGCACTTTGCTTCGCGTTTCATCAGAAATAGTGAAACCCAGGCTCGCCATAGCCGGCGAGACGACCATGTCCCCCTCTCTCGCCCACGTACAGGGACGGGCAAGTGGACGTTTTCTTACCGCGTCTGCGCTAGCTTCAACCTAGCTCATACTAACTCGCTTTCTCTTTCTGCTTCTCAGTTAAAAGCCACTGTGCTTTTCCATCTCAGGTCCACTGCCACGTAACAAACCTTCGCTCTGCTTTTCTTCCCGCAGCCAATGACGTGATGAATGACGGAGTAGCTGTTTTGACTGTGTAAACTTGGTAGTTTTTGACCCGGGACTTAATACCCACGACATATTTTATCATTGTGGACGTCCTCACGATGTATGATGCAATACGGTACAATACAGATCTATGTACATCGTGGTACAACGGTTACCCCTCGGCATATATACACATAAGCGCCGACATGCACACGCATTGATTACCCGTCAGCATGCCGTCGTGTGAAGTGGCTGGTGGCTCGATGATTACACCGGGCCATCCCTCTTAGGTGCCTGCTCTGTCAAACTATGGTGGCCATTAAGCCAGTTATTGCTCGGGGTCCTCGTTAGACCAGGTCAGCCGGGGCAGACGGTGGGTCGGGCTGGTAAGCCAGAGCGAATCTGTGAGCTTAGCTGCGCTGCAGCGACCATAGGGTGGATCGGCAATCAGTCTTGGAGACCTGTGACTCCTGGCGTCTGCACGCGCGGCCCCTCATCGCTCGCTGATCTTCCAGCGGGGCGGCGGCAGGGAGCCGACAGGCCCGGCCGAACCACCGGTCAGAAAAGGCGGGCTGTGGCTGAATCCGAGATCAAAAGACTCTGCCTTACTCGCACCGTTCAGCAGTGCGCCAAAAGACAGGCGACTCCCCGGGCACAGCCGTACATTGAAACGGCCTGAGCAAGTCTGGACCCCGCCTTCCTCTCCTTTCACCCGTCTCCGCTTCATGGTCCTACCGGGGGCAGGTGCTCCAGATTCCTTGACTGGTGTTCGTAGATCGCAGTTTTCACGGGCGCCGCCCGTCCCTTCCTGCCGGCGGCTGGTCTGAACAGAGCTGAGCTGACGTCCCCTGCCGAGTGATGTTTTTCGCCGGTCGCACCGGCCGTCTTCTGACGAGCTGTTTTTCCGACTTCTGTTGACTCCGTTGTTTTTTGGGCGGTCACAGCTATGGGTCGAAGTCCCACCCGGTCATTCAGCCAAATCTGGGGTGGTGACACGTTTTGCCCGAGCAGAAGGCCTCTGCTCTGGTTCGCGATGCACCTCCCGCTTCCCGCCGATATGTTTGCGCTGGGTTTTATGGTTTTATTGAGACAATCTGCCAGTGCGCGGGTCGTTTACGCCCTCTCGTGGCCGTGTGGGAGTTTAGCTCGTTTGGCCACCGCGGCTAATGACTTTCTCTTTTGGCGCCGGGATGGGATTCAGCGCCGCTCGTCTGTCTAGTAGCTTCCGACCGGACACCTGTCTTAGTAGCGAGCTTGTTATGTGGCGCCGGCGCGGGACGCTGCTGTGGATGACAGTCTCGCGGCGTCAGCAGCGTGATCTGGAGCGGTGGCCGCTCTCGGATGCCATCTGTCATCCGTAACGACCTTGATTTGGCTCTGACGGAGGACAGATGAGTGGCGGGCTGGTGTTGTGGTGGTCGTAATTGCATGTCGGATCGTTTTGTCACCGGTATGATTTTGGCGCCGCCCGGCTGTCAGCGTGATGGCTTCCGACCGGGTACCTTCGCGCTGCGGGTCTGCTGTTTCCCATGTCCCGTGCATAATAGTACATTTCTCGGCCATTACAGTGGCGCCCTCACGCTCACGGCTGTGCTGAAAACATTAACTACGCACTTACCCATGCATCTCAGACAACTGTTTTAGTTTATCAGTACATCGACGTAGCGATGGGCTGGGTTGACTACCGATGACCCGTGTTTATTCTCTGTCTTAATCATGCACGTCTCAAGTTTGTTGTGATCCGAATTGCTCGACGTTTCTCCACTTACCAACCTTGGTATTGTTCCGGTCGTTCACGTTATTACTGACGATGACCAGCATCTCTGCGAGAAGCAGAATGTCACATGACTCCCCATTTCCGGCAGGCCACTGGCACACGGCTGGGTAACGCCACCCAGGCGTTCTTCACGTTGCTGCTGGGATCTGTGCTGGCGTTTGTGCTGAGCTGGCAATTGGCGCTGGTGTCATTTCCATTCGTGCCACTGAGCGTTTTGGCAACGTACGTCGAGAGCCGGCAAATGCAAGGCAACCTGCAGGAGGAGAGATCCGATCAGGAGAACGGAAACCAGGTAACTAAGGCACTATGCAAGGGGAGTGTTGTAACCAGGACAGTGGAAACCAGGTAACCAAGGTATTATGCAGCAGGAAAGATCTGGCCAGGAGAGCGGAAACCAGGTAACCAAGGCATTATTTAAGACGGGACATCTAACCAGGAGAGCGGAGACCAGGTAACCGAGGCATTATACAACAGCGGAGATTCAACCAAAAGAAAGGAAATTGGGTTACCAGGTGATGAGGACAATGAAGAGAAACACAATTTTCATGCGGGGAGGGGGAGTAATTTGGTCCCTAGGGGGTTTTCCCGGCGCAAATGCTACGCCGTTTCAACGATTGCGCTGTAATCTGGAGACTTTTTTGCCTATCTTTTTACATATAATGCCAAAATTTCAAAGTCTTACATGCACCAGGAACGGATCTTGAAGACGTTTCTGGGAAGCGTAGCAGGCCATGTTGCGGTCGTGTCAAACACTGCTCTGTCCTTTAACGGTGGGCTTTCGCAAAACAATATTTGTACAGTTCTATAATGTCATTGCAAGACACCAATGACAAATGACCGTCCACATCGTCTGCAGGACACATCATGGGGCATAAGGTAGCGCCATGCATGAGTTGGTTCTGCGTCTTGAAAACAAGATATACCTAGACAAAGGAATGCCTTTACATGCTATGGCGTTGATGCGATGGAAGTTTGTATAGGGAACATAAATAAATGTCAAGGGCTTAGCCAGGTACAAACAGTTGGAAGGCTTAGATTTTGCTCATATCGACTGAAACCATCGTTTTTCGTAAGGGTAATGCAATTAGGCCAGACCAGGCGTAACCTCCGTGTCACTGGGGGCTCAATTTGACACCCGCTAGTTTGTTTTTTACCGACTAAATTTACGTTTCTGAGGCTCACGGTACCTTTCCAAAAAAGATGTCACTCTAAAGCTGTTTTGTGTCTGACCGTAGCTTTTTCAAACATTAAGAGTTTAATCTGGAGGTCACCGCCCGCCACGCGCCCACAGGCCGGCCGGCGGCGATTATCTGAGGCGCGCACGGTCACCCTTTTACAATACGTGTGTGTAAGAACAGATTATTTCTCAAAACGCGTCCATTGGACAGGAGTACAGTGTTCCAGCTGTTTCACTCTCTTCGTAGACATCAAATGAGTTGAAGAGAGAACGTAAAAATTAAGCAGAATGGGGAGCATCCACCAGCGAGAACTGTGACCTGGCATGACCTCAGCTGACTTTCGGGTGTCTTTCCCTTGACATCATATCACATACCTATGACAGACAATCTGAACCGTGTTCGAGTTCTTCAGACACTGAAAACTACCCAACCGTCTAAAAAGGACGGTCGCGAAAGCTGTTTTTAACATGCCTAACATGACCGAAGATTTAACCCGCAAAGTAGGCCAAATGGAAATTGAAATAGAAATAACAAGGAAGGGGCAGTCCAACGTTGCTGCTTTCATTCCGCAACCACTATTACTCTGGATTTAAGGTAGGCGGCCATCTTGACCTTTCCCCTCCGTGACGGTGTGTGCCGGCATGAACGACATGATGAGCCAGATCAAATGACTGAAAACAATCCAGAAACTTGTAGTCTTGGGCAGTGCCACCGCGGGGTACGTGGCGTAACCAGTACCCGGCAGTTATTTGATTGTGGGATACTGCCTGTACCCAATATCCCACAGCAATAGTAACTCGCAATGTAAAATATTTGGTGAAGCATAAGCATAAGCGCCACAGATGAGGAAATCGGGTGCATATTACAGCAAAACGTTTTGGCGTCATTTTGTCGGTGAAATTTGACATTGGATATATTGTGACAAAGTTTATTTTTTATGAATGAGATCATGAAAACCTGGTTGTTGCTCAAGAACGAGACAAACTGTAAAATTTGCGAGAACATTTGGAGAGCGAAGAGGACGATTTGTTTTCTTGTGAAAAACTCGAAATTCTCGGTGGAGTGATTGCTAGTTATACCGTTCTTTCGGCCAGATACAGACATGTTTTGCGTTGCAAAGACTGTAAATCGTAAAATGGAGTGGCCCAAACCCGAGGAGAAACCCAGTTTTAGAGGGAGATCCTATCAAACACTCATCGTTTGGACTGCGTCCCTGGAAGTACCCCCCACAGTCAAAAATCCGTGACGCCCCCACTATCTGCTTCCCTCTGTTCGAGACCCAGAATCCTCTACGGCTACAAAATGTGGTTCCTTATATGTCCTGAGGCTATGCATAGGTAAAAAACTTAATTTCTGATTCAACTGAAGCTTTTGTTGTATAATTTGCCAAGTAACGAAAGTTAGCCGCGTATCACCTTTTTGGTCTCCTGAAGTCCAACCTTTTTATTACCTTTTTATTATATTATATTTTATTTTATTATATTATATTACCTTTTTCGTTTTTTGCTACTTCTGCAGACATGAAGAATTAGTTCATGTCATGAGATTTTGTCGAAATTTTAGTTCGAATCACCAAGTTTTTTGAAAAAATTAACCCCCAGCATAGTCATGTCGGAAATTTGGTTGAGATCGCAAGATTTTGCCGAAAAGTTAGAATGACAGGATGGCCATGAGGAAAACGACAGCGTACGAGCATTTCTGATCGAGAGATCAGACAGATTTAAAAGGAAGATTTTAACGACAGACAGATCTTTGGTAGCTTTGTTTTTGTATGAATGGAAAGTGAACAGAAAATACGTGGCCTGTGAGACGTTTTGTGGGGCACATGGCGAGCGCTACTTCCTTCGTTTGCCTTTAGTTTGGGACGCATATCTTGAAATGTTTGGTGCATTATTTCCCTTGTGTATTTTGCAGTGCAAATACATATTTTTCCGATTTACAGCACTGTTTTACACCAGAACAGTTGCATGTTTAGAGGTTTCACGCTCATGCTATTGGTGAGTCATTATAAGTACCTCAGAAACACCGTATGAAGCGTCGAAAAGCAAAACCATGACGACATGAACGGCGATTTAAACCAGCTACCTTGCAAACTAACACATTGTGGATGGAAACTTTAAAAAAAAATGGCAGAATTGGACTATCTTTTGGGAAGAGTTAATGATACACTACGCAGATGTCATGCTACAGATGTTATGTTATTAGTTTGTTGAAATCACTATCGCTGGCTGACCGGCCAATTTCATTATGTTTTTGTTAATTGAGCGAGGAATACTCACCCACGTCGTCCCTCGTAATTCCACAAATCTCGTGACGTAACAAAAATTGTCCAGCTAGTTATTACTAATCCTATCGGGTTATGTGAGTTTAGGTGCCAGTTGCTATTATGATTCAGTGATTGTGGTGGAGGAAATGACACATGTTCCATTCTGTATATTCCAGGAACAGTTGGATTTATTTCTCTGGTGATGTCTACAGAAGCGTTTTGCACTTGGCAGTGCTTTATAATTTGCACCTTTTTTGTACCAAATAGTCAGTGATTAGGGTACATGCCGCGTAAAAACCTATACGTGTGGTGGTCACTAACCGCGTTTGCTTAGCAAATGCGTTTTGTCAGACAGGTGCTGTCAGGTAGAAGTGGAAATTTGTAGTGGTTCGGGTACAAGGGAAAAGTGACAAATGTGCTGTTGCTTAAGGAAAATGTGGAGAATATTTTTTAGTTTTGATCTTTCAGTGAGTAAAATTGCATTTTTGAGCATTACATAGTGAATACGGGGTTCCAGCAAGTGAGAACAATATTCACCAGGATGAAAAGGATGGCGGATGCTCGTAGTCGCCCGGCCCATTTCGTTCCAGGATATGGCAGCCAGGCCCCACAGGACGGAGAGGCTATCTTCAATATCCCTTTATAAGACTTTTCGGTGCCAGACGCTGATTGGTCCAGTTTTGATACGTAATCTAATGCGGATGATTGGTCACAGGCATTCCAGTTTGAAAAGAAAACGCAGTGCTCTTAATTAACGGTGTCTCGCCTATCGTATGAGTTGAACACTCCTGTCAGAAGAGTGAGCAGGCAAGAGTCACGTTTTAGACAGCAGTTTTCCAAGCCAACGGTGATTATGAAGGAAATGAGCATCCGCAGCTCTATTCCCTTCATAATCCTTTTAGATATCGGCTGACATTGCGCATTAGTGACGAACTCGGCAATGTAATATGTACACATTTACAACCCCATGCCGAAGCCCAAGTGGCTGTACGCCCTTAGTAACACTATTCAAAGAACTGCATATTAGTTCAATCCTCCTTTCCTGTTCATTTGTCTGACAGGATTATTGAGCTCATAACTTGGGCGAGACGCCGTTGAATGCGCCAACGATGCGTTTTCCCTTCATACCGGAATACCCCTGACCAATCATCATGCGCGTATTAAATCTCCACCAATCAGCGTCTGGCCCCGAAAAGTCTTAATAAAGGGATCATGACTGGCCCAGTCCATCTTACGGAACCTAGCTGCCATATCCTGGCACGAAACGGGCTAGGCGACCACGAACATCCGCCACCACCTTCATCCGCGGCTATGGTATACATTCACAATTTAAACCACTAAAGCATTTTGCAGCAATAGCACATGCACTTGCCATTTTCTCCAAATTCTCGAACCACTACATGCTTCTACTACGTGCGCGACAGCGCCAATCTGTCAAAACGCAGTTGCTTATAAACGCAGCTAAGAACTAATTATAGACTAATGTACTAAGACTAATGTAACAAAGACTAATGCACAGGTCTTTGAAGCAGGGGTGTCGATTTCTATTCTTCTGAGGGCCCGGTCTCCGAAGTGTTGATCTGGGCCCCTCACGTTGGTTTGGGCCCTCCCAATATTTTCTGTAGGTTTTAAAGGGAAATGGACAATAATGGCGAATAGAACGGCCGCAGTAGATAAGAGAAAGACAGAGTGCACTGAATAACGCACACTGTGATCTATCCATCTGCCTTTCTTCTATCCATCTATCTATCCTTCTACCTATCTATCTATCTATCTATCTATCTATCTATCTATCTGTATGTCTGTCTGTCTGTCTGTCTGTCTGTCTGTCTGTCTGTCTGTCTGTCTGTCTATCTATCTATCTATCTATCTATCTATCTATCTATCTATCTATCTATCTATCTATCTATCTATCTATCTATCTGTCTGTGTCTGTCTGTCTGTCTGTCTGTCTCTATCTATCTATCTATCTATCTATCTATCTATCTATCTATCTATCTATCTATCTATCCGTCTTATCTATCTTATCTATCTATCTATCTGTCTGTCTATCTATCTATCTATCTATCCATACATACATACATACATACATACATACATACATACATACATGGGATACATGTAATTTTCTATTTGATAAATAGTAACAAAAACTTGTAAATTCCCGTTGGTCGAAACAAAGAAGGCTAAATCCGTTGTGAAACCTACATCTCGGGAGGATTAGGTTGTCAGGCCCTCGGCTCGGCCTCCCCCATTCATTTACAAAAATCGACGCCCCGGTCCTGAATAGCCCTGAGAAGTGCGCACAGCCACTTGGGCTTCGGCGTGTGGTCTTGAATGATTGTCCGGTTGTTTGTGGGCAGAGGTTGAAAAAATCGACCAAAAATTGAACTTCCGTTAAAGGTAATCCGTTAACTGAGACCGTTAACTAATTTCAAGTTAATCTGTGAAATCACTTAAAAGTTAGCGGAAGTTAAAGTTAATTCGTTACTCCGTTAACCTGGTAAATTATTTTCCAGTACCTGATTACCTGAGTAGCCGGGCTGGATGGTGGCATATTTTGTTATCACGAGAGTTGCACACCTTGATGTTGCCATTTTTGTTGTGGAACTTCTCCACTAGGCCCTGGATGAACTTCAGCCGCCCCAAAAATGCCACGATCTTGGCGCGACGCTCAGTTGAGTTCTTTCGAATTTGGATTTTAGACTCCCCTTTTGGTCAAAGGGACCTTGTACACCTGGCAGTCTTCCAGGTCCTCAGCTGCACCAGAATCCTGTCATGGTTTTTTCAGACCACCACCCCTCCCTGCATGTCCATCTTGAGTTCCTCTTTTTTGGTCCTAAGCGACACCTTTCGGGTTTCCGAAGACTGGATTTTTCCTTCGGGATTTTGTCCCCGCTCAACATGACGGAGCTCTTACGCTAGTACTGGTCTAGGTGGTCGACCTCGGAATCTATCTAAGCCACTTCCTCCTTTATTTTCTCAATCTCACTCTTTGGCAAAGGTACGTCAGACTTAACCCGGCACTGCCTGGGGGTGTCAAATAGGGCACCTCCTCGGTTTTTCGTGAATAACTTCTGAACCGTTCGAGCCAACCCAACCAAACTTTCAGTTCCTGTTCACTAGTCAGTTACACATTTTGTGTAACATTTTACATATTTTGACAAAACCATTTCCATGCTAGGTCAGGTCATGAAGATACAGCGTCATAAGAATGCATGTTTGCATGTTTGATGTTGTTTGCATGAAGGCATGTTTTCGCCTCTTCGGACGATGGCGCGAACATGCTTCTTTTGATAATATTCGCGAATATAATGCATGGATTATTTGATTTACAAACGAAACAGCCTCCAAAACGACATACAACCGTGACACGTCAACATTACAGGTCATGCTAGGTCACATGCATGATGACAATTGAACTGATTTGCATTGCAGGGGATGGAAGTGTTCTTCTCGTCCTTCTCCATCGTTAAGGCCAGACAGGCAAACCTGTATGCGCCTCTTAGCAAAGTTCACCAAATGCTACAGGAGGTCACGTCACTTCACGTGATATGTAGATGTCAAGATGAAATGAAATACAGCGTTGTCTGTTTAAGATCGTTCATTAGCAGCAGCAGAGAGCAATTACTGTTCGTAATCAAAAGAAGCAAAATGACTAGCTGTCCTGACTTGGTTTGACCTTGACCCGAGAAACAGCAGCCAGAACAGATTTAAATGCCACGAGATACCATTTCACGTCTATACTTGACGCTGTTAAGAATCCCAACGAGTAATTTTTGCTCTTCATCATGAAGAGTAATACAACCTTATTTGACCTGACCTAGACTGGCTTAGAATGATTGAAAAGCATGTAATGCAAAACTTATCATCAGAAAGTTTCACTTACGTCCTTTTTGTCGCGTGGATCAAAACGGCTGCGAGTAAGTATCGATCTTTGGCATGAAAAGTGAGACCATTGTTTTATCTGACGTAGGTTGACCATGACCTGACAGTTTGTAACATTTTGGTAAGCTTCTGATGCAGAAGATCGTGGCCTTTTGTTTGATGCTCAGTTGAAGGTTCTAAGATCAGTGTTGCCGATATTATAATGTATGAACTGTTGCCAGTTATCCCGACGTCGTGTTTTGCGTTTTAAGTGGCCTGTGACGTCATCAGCCTCGTGACCAGAGCTAACGTAGTATTTTCTGAATCACATCAGGGCTATCGATAGTTGGTAGACCGGTTCAGATCCGACGATTGGATGCTGAGATAACAAGGGGTGTCCCTTTTGACACTCCCAGGCGGTCGCGGGTACAAAAACACACCAGGCGATGGTGGATTAAGGCCCGCTACTTCATTCTTGAAGGCAATGAACTGGTTCAGTAGAGATGTGATATCCTCGGCAGATATCTTCACAGCGTCCTAAATGAACAAGATAAAATAACGCAGAATGATAATAAATAACGCAATAAATAACGCAACGACCAAACTAAACCAAACTGGAGAAAAGATTAGGAATCCCTAACTCAACCTTGAAACGCAGAGTGAAACGTAAGCGATCTTGCAGTGAAAGTAGTGCGCATCTAGCTCGTTGCCCATAACCAGTTTAGCCTAACCAGATTTAATGTTTTATTCATGTCTGAAAGCTGGTTGACAATCAGTACCTCAACCTGAAATTAGGAACATGTGCTTGTGCATAAGCGCCAGACGTATTTCCATGTAATTTTTACAATAAAGGAATCATTTCAACATTTAAAGAAAAAAGAGACGTGTGATTAATTCCACAGCGTGCAAGATATTGCAGCAAGACAGTACAGCGCACCAAACAGATATCGACGATCAGAAATCCTGCTGACTGGTCCAAAACGTGTTCATTCTTTTCAAGCCCTGTCAATTTAGGTATGATCACGAGACATTAGTGGCCAAGGTTCGTAGTTCCCCGGAATGGCGATAGATGACGTAATGATTTAGCCAGACTCTCGGGACTTCCCATGTGGCCGGATTCTCTGACACAATTCAATGACGCGATTTACGTCGCTACGACACCATCTGGATGGAAAACTGAAACATAAGATATGCTCTTTTAATGGCATCTCTGGTCGTGTAGCATACCCAACGTGTCAATATGAAACTTGTCTCGTCCACCATCTTCTCTCCATAACCCATATACCCAAACCCTTGAATTCCCCATACGTTAAGAAGTCATACCCATCACTTGTGCTAAGGTTGACGCTCTAAAATGAAATGAACACTTGGCCAAAGAAAGATAACGGTCTCGAAGTTAACGGGCGGAAAATTAACGGAAGTTTATGATTCCGTTAATTCTTTTTGGCGTTAACGGAAGCGTTAATCCATTAACGAGGAACATAACGAGTTAATTAACGGATTAACGGACTCGTGCCCACTTCTGTTTGTGAGTTAGGGCACGCAGCCTCTTGGGCTCAGGTGTCCAAAGTCTTGTGCCAAGCCCTGTGTCTCGTCAGGCGTCAGTCAGTCGTCTGTGGTCTTGAAAGAGTTAAAACTTCATGGCTGATGTCCTTACTAATGTGCGGTATTAGCCAACATTCACAGCGCTTTTGACGGGAACCGAGCTGCGGATGTTTATTTCCTTCATAAGCCCGGTTAGCTTTGCAAACTGTGTGAACGCGGCCAAGGTCATATAAACCAAGTAGAACATTCCGGTCCGAAAACGCGTAACAACAGCAATTTGACTGCAGCGACCATCGTGACGCGACTGAGGCTTTGACAGCCGGTTGGCCACCATATAACACATAGGCAGATGGTGTTAAATATCGCAAACTATCAGTCTGATGTAGAAGGTTGAAGTCTCAGAATGGTGCAAGCTGTTTTCGCTATACGTCATCATTAACAACGTAACTGCTCAGCGAATCACCGATGCACGGCGGTTAGCGCGTACTGAACGCCGGCCGTGCAACTCACTTTGCACTGCCGTAATGCTGCAATCTGTGGGACCCATTCAAACAGGCACGGTCTCAAATTCAGTTATGTTGTATTCTGGCCTATTAAAACCATTATTACGTAGTTCATACCCAATCGCCGATGTAGAGGCATGGAGCAGGGAGCCCACTGCCGAGTCAACAAGCGTGGTCGACGTGCTCAGCGCCCAGTTGGCAATGACTAACGCTATTTTCATCCTTTCCGACTGCTTCTAAGAAATTATGATGAGGCCAGTCTACTCCGAATTCTTTTTCTGTTTTCTCTAGGTACATCTCGATACTTCTGTGAGCAGTTTTTTCCCACAAACATACACCGGACGCTATTTCGCGCAGGGGGGTCGATTTCTGTAAATGATTGGGGAGGCCGAGCCGAGGGCGCGACCACCTAACCTCCCACAAATGTGGGTTTCTCGACGGATTTAATCCAGTTTGGTTTGACCAACGTAAATTTGCGGATTTTTTAGCTATTGATTATCGAGTAAAAATTGTAATTATCCCCATGTATATATGTCCATATAGACAGCACATAGAAATATAGATAGATACATCACTTTATTCTTTACTTTCCACCTATCTTTGATCTATTGCGGCCGTTCTTTTCGCTATCATTACTCATTTATCTTTCAAACCGGCCGAAAATATTGGGTGGGCCGAAACCAACATTGGGTGGGCCCAAATCAACAATGGGTGGGCCAGGATCCTCTCAAAAGCATACTAATCGACACCCCTGATTTCGCTATTGCCAACATACGGCGGTGCGTGAACAGCTGATCGGCTTGATCCTGCATCGCGTCATCACATTGTATCTGCTTTTAACGAAGACCTTCGATTCGTCATACTTGGCCCAGTTTTAACGGAACTGAGCGCACATCCCGGAACGCGACTGCTGTTTTAATGTCTTACAAAGAGGCAGCCTCTGGGGTAGGGAAGAACTGATAACGTATTTAACCATTTTGTGGGGACCATTCATAGCGACATTAACCATACACTGTAAACTCATTTCGACAGTGGTAAGTTTTTTTTACCACGAGCCATGCTTGGAAATACAAACACATGGATTGTCAGCACAGGAGTAACAAGTAAAGAAACAACTCAAATAATTGCCATCATCGCCATCACCTTGTTTTGTGTCAGTAAGATGAGCAATGAAGGAGTCCGTGGTAAAAATACCAGGGATCTTCATCGTAAATATACAACGATCTACGCATGTGTTTGCGCATAAGGGACGCCTGCGTGCTCGTCATAACCACGAACTACGTGAGCTCGTTGGCACGTGACAAAAGCAAAGTCCACGTGGAGTTCGCATGCCGGTCATAACAAATTCAGGTTTGAACAGCTTTTACAGTTCTTCCCGCCAGAATTCAAGTGCGATTTTCTAAGACGCCATTGTACAAACAAGCAGATGCGCAGTGTTTCCAGTGCGTTGCCCGCGTTCGGAGAGACTGTTCGGTATATTTTGTGATGTTTTTGTGTTCGAATGTACTGTGAGTTGCACATGCGTATTCTGATGGGCTTTACCAATGCCAAATTGTATCATGGTGCACACCCAATGTTGATTTGGGCCCACCCAATGTTGGTTTCGGCCCACCCAATATTTTCGGCCGGTTTGAAAGGTAAATGAATAATGATAGCGAAAAGAACGGCCACAACAGATTGGGAGTGCAATGGTGATTGGGAGTGAAAAGCAACTGTAAATCATCTCAGATCAATATTTCGTGCGGTGTTTGTGACACACTTAACTGTTGCTGCCCAGTAGGGCAAGCAGAGATGAGTGCAGATTCACAGAAAGTGCAGGTGACAGGCATGATGCACAAGGATGATCAGGGGTTTCTTGCCCAAGCACTGCATATAAGACAGAGCAGGTAGTTTGGGTATATATCAACTAACTATTCAGTCTGCATCAGATGAACAGATGAAGGTCTTTGTGGGAAAGCTTTATCCAGTATGCTGTATGCCTCCCACACATGAATGCACTTTAATTTTAGTTTGCTGATTAATGCCATTTCTTGGAAATGCTTGCAAAATCTAACCAAGCCTAACCTAACCTATCCCCTGGCAATATCAAGATGATGCTCTACATATGGACTGTTCTGTTTCTATGCGCTTTTTGGCTGGGAAACGAAGCTAAACGCCAGACTGTACTTTTGACCGTTTTTGTCGTGCTTTTGAACGCATGATGCAGCAGACTGCTGAAAACCACTACAGCTGTAAATAGTCACAATAGATACAAAGGAGACCCCGTGGCACACATCGATGTTGTGCCTTGTAACTATTGACATGTATGGGATGTACCGTGTGAGCGGGTTTACCCTTACATGAGTGTTCCTTGCTTTTCAAAAACGAGCACATAGAATGGATGGATGTCAGGTGTACAGGTGCATGTCTGTCACTGATAATGACATTACTATCACATGACAGATTGATATCACGAAGGCAAAGCAGTCCTTCATAGATCGCTCGACCAACTGGAAACGATTGGGTGGTTTAAATACAAGAGACTTGTAATAACAAGGACCCAAAAGGTGGTGTTCGAACGAGGCGAAGGGTATTTTGAGGTGAACTCGTATGGTCGTAAATCTTACAAACGCGTGTCGAAATGAATTTATAGTGTCGCACAAGATCAACTGTGATGAGTGAAAAGACATAGAATTTGTTTATATCTATATGTACATGCATACATACATGTTATATGTATATATATTAGTTCCATGACAGAACTTCGTGTCGCATTTCTTCGTACGCAGATCTTACCGCATATCTTCGTATCGCTTTTCTTCGTATGCAAATCTTACCCGAAAACTTTGTACGCGTAACTTCGTACACGCAAATCTTCGTATACTCATTTCTTCGTGTCCGCAGAGTTTCGTATACGCGTTTGTTCGTGTCACATTTCCTGTTATACGCGAATCTTCGTATCGCATGTCTGCGTGTACGCAAACATTCATATCGCAATTTATTGTGCTTTTGTACTTGGCGCCTGTTGTATTTCTACTTTTATGCTCGACTTGTGCATATCTTCCTTCCGTTAAGCGACGCCAATTGTATTTGTTGGCCTGGTCAGGCGTTTATTGCGAATGGGAAAGTTCGTTTTGATCGGTGGGCACAAGCAAGGCACAGGGGCGTAAGAATATTTCAGAATGTTGTTATCATATCATCATATTGTCATGCTTCGGTAGATTGAGGTGTATAAAATGAAGCAAATCCCAATATCTGTATGCCTGCACGGACACCCCGTTTCAGGTCAGCAAAATATATCTGGCCTACAAACACACAAAACAACAGCTTATTTTGTGACAATAATCCTCTGCGAAGTGAAATGTAGAGGTGCAGACAGCAGTGTCGAGTTCGGCTCATAAAATTCCAGGCGAAACGAGCGCAGTGTGAAAGTTGTGACGTTCTCATTATATATATATATATATATATATATATATATATATATATATATATATAGCAACTTTCACACTGCGCTCGTTTCGCCTGGAATTTTATGAGCCGAACTCGACACTGCTGTGTGCACCTTCACATTTCACTTCGCAGAGGATTATTGTCAGGAAATAAGCTGTTGTTTTGTGTGTTTGTGGGCCAGATATCGAGCGCTAGGATACTGGAACCATTATGTTGTTTCGGAGTGTATGCGAGTATTGGGGTTTGATCGTATAAAAAGCCCAAATATTTTGGCACGACTTGAGGTACATTCGTCAGTGGGTGGCAAGACCTGAGGTGCCTTCGTCATTGGGATCAGTGAGTAACTTCTCAGACAAATCTCACTCACTTGTCTCACCGAGGAAGGTATCCCAAGTCGTGCCAAAATGTTTGGGCTGCTGATAACATCAAACCCTTATACTCACGTGTGACATTAAGGACTCATGCTGAAACCTGCCTTGCCAGCCACGACGGCAGCGCTCTCCCTACTAGGCAACAGATCACGGTTTTGTCTCATTTAAAAGAAATCGCACTGCAAATCAGAAGACTGACTCATAGCGCATTTCGTGAGGACTGGTCGGAAGTGCATGATCATGTAGACACAAATGATTTTATTAACGACCTTTTTTACCGGATCATGCGTATGTCGGCACGTCCTTTTCAAATGTCTGCATGCGGGGGTATGAAGCCATTTTGTCGGTTTTAGATTGCTGTTGAAGCCATCTCCAACATTCGGACTGTAGCCAGCTTGGGACTAGAAGAAATGTTTGCTGACCAATACGAAAAGCTTTTGGAGAGTACACATAGCAAGTACGTCAAGAAGGCCTTTTTGCGAGGTAAGAATTTATGTCATTTCGCCATGTTTCATGAATTTGTTCGTGACTATAGGGGCGTTCCAGGAGAAATCGACCAGGCACCTATCAAAACTGACACACCATAGCCGCAAATTTTGATGAAATCTGATACGGTGGGTAATCTCTGGCTGATATTTCATTTTTCACTTCTTAGCCCAGTTAGACGAGCGGTTTTTGTGCTACAACAATTTCAAATCTCGAAATTTGGTGATTTTTGGTCAAACTCGTGGTAAAGTAATGTGTATTATTTTAGTAACCAATGAACACATTTAAAAAAAACTGGGTATCGTTGTGACGAGGACGAAAAGCTACATATTTTTGCTATTTGCGCTTCCCAAAATATCTTGGTTTTTATTTCACCTTGAAGCTTATTTTCAAGGTCAGATTTTGAAGGTGTAGCCAGTGATTCCTGATCTTTTTTTAGGTAAAATTTTCTCCAAAGAATTCTCATTTGCTTTATATCGGGGAAAGTCTCCCATTTTAGTTTTTATTGTTACAAATGGCGCTTGAAATTCGCGATGCTCTTACCGAAAACGTCCTTGTCGGGTCCACCCAAGGTCACTGTCTTCTGTCATGTATGTGCTAGAAATTCCGCAACTTCATGTTTCTTGTCATCTGCCGGCCCCTGCGAAGATGTAGTTATATATTTCACGGTAGATGGCCGTGCTGCATGGCCTAGGCCCACATAACACGCTAAAGGGAAGTGCGTAGCGGGGCGATAAAGCGACAAGGCTCAGTTTACACGAGCGGTAATCTGTCGTGGACTCGACTGACGCGGACTCGACGGTCGAACGGAATGACTCCACCCAGATTTTGATGACGTGACACCTCGACGGACTCGACCGAAAATGCAGTCAGCTAACAGCATTCAGCTGATCATACCCGCAGCTTCGTGTGCTGACTTCTGCTGTGGGGTACAAGATCTGTAGAGACTGTCGATTGGGCCGGTTAGGAAGGTTTTGTGCTCCTTTTAACCTGCCTCGTACCAGTCGTCAGACCCACCTTTCCCGTACCAGGGGTGTCTGTACACCAGTCCCCTTCCAACTTGCGAACCGTAACAACAAGGAAAACGCCGTAAAAGTAGAGCATACATCATGCAAACAAATCCATGAAACTAAAAAAAAATATCATTGGATTCGCCAATAAAAGTTTGTGCTTTTACAACGCGCTCTTCCGCCCTCGCCATGCAGCAGCAGGCGGGGCCTGCCTGCTGTCTTACCCTGTCAACCCAGCCGTACGACCAGAGGAGGCATTCAGCATATTGCCTTCTTTGTTCCACAAAGTAAAGTTATAAACATAATTTGCAAGAAGACACGACGGCGCTGTATCTGACACACATCCTTTATCACTGGCAGAGTTTGGAGCTCACACCCATAATTTGTATATTTATGGGCCAAAATATGCTAAAATATATCTCAACTAAACTTTCTAGGCTCAAATAGGTCCTTGGATCGAGATGACCTTTAGTGGCTTTAGGTGCTCTTGACCCCCAGAGTGCGATAAGTGGTAGATATCAGAGCTATTTGGAGTGAAAAGGCAATTCATGTCATAAAACTAAAAAAACGCGTTTTCCCAAAATGCTTGCAGTTAACTCAGAAGCGAGATACAAAAAAAGACGGAAAATAACTTTGACCTCGGCCTGACCTCCGCCGCCTTGACTGAGGTCAACGACCGTTTTTCACTTATGCTCGTGATGCTGTGCTATAACCCTTTACTCCCCAAATGCAGTTTTTAAAGATTGGAAAATGCTGAAAATGGACTTGTCGAAAATGGCTAAACCTCTTACTTGACCTCGGCCAATTGACCTAACCTGTTCGAGAAATTCCAAGATGAACGTTTTAAGGCCATTGGCAATACCAGGCTGTGTATCAAAACACAATTTGATATCTTTGAATTTATTAATGCTATGGCAGCCTAAACTATTTTTGACATGGGTCCCTTTAATCAGACCTGGGTCACTGATGTGTTGATCTGACTCGACCCAAAGTTAACAGTTTTCCAACATGTGTGCGATAGATGTGAAAATGTACTGAAAATTTGGTAACACCACGCGCTGTCGTTTTCTCGCTGTTCTGAAAAAACCTAAGGGATGTGTCCAAACACGGCAACGTAAAAGACACCGTCCTCGACCGCCGGGAGGAAGATAGGAAATTGGCCTTCCTGGTGAGAGAGCTAAGAAACGAACCAGAGTGCCACTTCAGGTATTTCCGTAGGCCGTGGGTCTTGTTTAATACCATAATGAGTCAAAAGTTGCCCACAGCTTAATCTCTGTTACGAACATTATTTTCGAAACAAATGGCCACTGGTGTCAAGCTACGGTGCCAAACACAATCATGATATTGGTCTATGAAGAATATTTGAAACATGACATGGTGACGAGCATATCAACTAATCTCATTTCCGTGCTTCTTGGTCCATTTTGGCACGCAAGATGATTGGACTCGCCGCACCACTTGCCCACTGCCCAGTCTGCGACAGCATCGACTGAGAACTTGGATTTTTTTCAAATTTGCGGTCGATTCCGTCGCGAACGACACCGATTGTTTTTTCTGCCTTTGCTTCCATTTAATGTTTCTTCATAACACCATCACGTGATAAGCTGATGCGCAAACCATAAATCATTTACAGCTGTGATATATATATATATATATATATATATATATATATATCATTTCCGGCCGCGAGCGGACGAGGAAGTGCCCAACGAGGATATTTTCAGTCAATATGCCATAAATTGTACCTGTATGTATAGTGTTAGACGTAAAAATGGGTAATTTTCCCCGATTTAAAACAAACCAAAACCCTTTTAAAAAATTTTACCTGATCACAGTTCCAGTCGGAATCACTGGCCACACCCTGAAAATCTGACCTTGAAAATCGGTTTCAGGGTCAGCGAATAGCAGAGCATCGCAGCATTTCGCCCTCATCACAGCAATACCCAGTTTTTGGAGGTGGTGGTTATTGGTTACTGAAATAATACACATCATTTCACCAAGGGTTTTGCCGAAAATCATCAAATTAAAAAAAGTTCAGTTTTAGCGCAGAAACCGCTCGTCAGACGGCAGTGGAAGTCTGACATCCCGGCAACAAATTGTCCCCTGGGCAAAGTTTCATTACAATTCGAAACTATGGCATTACCCCCTGGTCCATCTCACGTGGAATGCCCCTATAATGCTTCAGTTTTGTCATTTGTGAAGCTTCAGTTCCCGTATTGAACCACTGTGGCATCGGTATGATTGACTATATGCATTGATCATTTCCCGTGTCGGTTGGTTATTGGGGCTTAGGGGCGCACCGACTACAGGGTCATTCGGCGCCCACGTTTTCAGTGCCCAGCGCACTGGGGTTTCCATGTGACGCGCTGGTATCGGTGCGATCCGTTGGCCGTGGATCCAGGTCCTGGTCAGAAGGGGCGGGTGTCGGCTGCCTGGCTGGCCGACTGGTCTCTGGTTTGTCAGAAGGGGCGGGTGTCGGCTGCCTGGCTGGCCGTCTGGTCTGCGGTTTGTCAGACGGGACGGGTGTCGGCTGCCTGGCTGGCCGTCTGGTCTGTGGTTTGTCAGACGGGGCGGGTGTCGGCTGCCTGGCTGGCCGACTGGTCTGTGGTTTGATGTCGGCTACCTGGTTGGCCGACTGGTCTGTGGTTTGTCAGACGGGGCGGGTGTCGGCTGCCTGGCTGGCCGACTGGTCTGTGGTTTGTCAGACGGGGCGGGTGTCGGCTGCCTGGCTGGCCGACTGGTCTGTGGTTTGTCAGACGGGGCGGGTGTCGGCTGCCTGGCTGGCCGACTGGTCTGTGGTTTGTCAGACGGGGCGGGTGTCGGCTGCCTGGCTGGCCGACTGGTCTGTGGTCTGTCACACGGGGCGGGTGTCGGCTGCCTGTGGTTGATGCGCCTCAGAGCTGGCTCGCCTCTGCCACAGGTCTGGTGTACGGCGCAGCCCAGAGCGTACCAACGCTGGCCTATGTAGCCGTCAACGTCGTCGGCGTACACCTTATCATCAGCGGGGACAACGATATTTCCGACCTCTTTATGTAAGGGGTTGGAAATGCGCGGTTCTGAGTCGGTCATAAGTGCGGTTATACTGGGTGCCTTGGTTGGTCCCATAATGAACACGAAAACACGATGAGACGCATGGGATTCCATTCACAGGAACGGTGTCTGCAATTGGCCAGAGGAAGGAAATGCTAGCCAGTCTTTTGGCAACCGCTTTGGGAAGTTGTACGACACGTGAAAGATCCTCCAGCGCCATCAGACTCGTTTTCTGGAAAACAACTGCAAATTCGGAAACGATTCGGTGGCTGCTCAGAGTCCATGCAGAAAACCAGCGATAAAATGGGCCCTTATTGCGACGGTTTTTGAAAAAAGCGAATTGGTCCATAGCCGTGTCATTGCCGCGTTGCTGAGATTTAAAATCCCACCAATTTGTGCACTGCTATCTGTTTGGCGTACGTTCTCGGGCGTCTGTAGCGTCTGGCCGTAGTATCTGTAGCCTTCGATTTCTGTACGCGGCAATCGGGTGACGCTGCCTCACTGCCGACAGCGTGGCAGAGAGCCTCATCTATGGCACGGCGGTGCTTGGCGCCACTGTTGCCTACTCGCCGGACTTCAGCAAGGCGTTCGTGGCGGCCAGACGCCTGTTCGGTCTGCTGGACAGGAAACCGGCCATCGACAGCAGACACGCCTCAGGCCTCAAGCTGGTCAGGACTCAGCACGCATACTGAACAGCGCGCTCATGCTCTCGATTGCCACTGCTTAGCAGTGTCTGAGAGCTTGTATGCCGCGCGGTGGAAAGGAGCTGGAATGAACACCACATTAACCCTATTCCCGGAAGGCTAGACGGTATGATCGATTCCCGGCAGGGGGGCGGATTCGGCCCCCTTGAGATCTCGAGAACTACACATACGATTTCATCTCAACGAACGGCAATCGATTTGCCATGACGTCAACTACATTTTTATACAAAGAAATGTTCAAAGTTTTGAAAGATGTGGATACAGGGGGCAAAGATGTCAAAATCAGGGGTATTTTTGGACTTCTTATAACACCGTTGTTTATGAACCGATTTCGATGAAACTGGCATGAATCGAGAGATTATGGATAGGACTTTTACCGTTGGTACACACATCTGAAATTTTGAGAAAATTCATGGGCGTTCACAGAATTTCAAAAATAGGAGGACCAGTTTTTCCCCAAATGAATGAATAAAAAAGGCCAAAACACTTTTTTGGCTTCTGCTAGTCATATTATGCTAAAGAAGTACAAATTGCATTACGATGTGTATGTAATGTTAGCATAGGCGGTGCAAGGGACATGAAAAAGGGGAACTGTCATGATCACAAATTCTTCAGACCAACTTGTGACGTTTGACCTTAAATGACATCCAGTGACCTTGGAGTCACTTGGAATGATCTCGTGTGCATTTAATATTATCTGTAAACGTTTTCAATCATTTGAATTTACTCTATTTTAAAAATTTCATTTTATGGCTATTGCGATATAGGATACGCGCACTGACATTTTAGGCCATAGCTCCGTGACCCGACCTGATATCAAGTTGAGACTTGATACACAAGTAGAGGATACCTTTCTACGCCATATATATTCCGGGTTTGGCATTTGAAAAAAAACAGCGCCGAAATTATTGCTATAAAACCAAATTTTGACTTTTGACCTTGACCTGGCCTTGTCAAGTAACCTCAGATGAACAAAATTATATCTGTAGATTGTCCAACTATTTAGCTATACAACCATTTAAAGTTTTAAGTTTTATCTTAAAATGACCGTTTTTGGCAGACATTTTCGTTTTACCCTTAACATGGCCAAAAATGGTCTGAGGTACCTACCAAAAACGTTGCCTCGCTCCGCCCCTGAGCAGAAAAGAGCTTTGAAATTTTGTCACGGCACATAGAAGGAATAGCTAGGAAAAGTCCTCAAATTTTGTGAAGCTGCGTTAAAAGGCCTGGAATTGGCAAGCAAAAAACCCAAAGGGGGGGAATTCAGCCCCCCTGCCGGGAATAGGGTTAAAGGGACTTCGTCACCTTGGTCGACATTTCATTCACATTGTTGATCTGAAAAATGACGCTAGTTACATTTACAGTACCTCCTTTTCTGACAGCGAACGAAAATGACACAGTGAGTAGGAACCAAGAAAAAACCATGGCAATCATTTTGCACCTTTGTAAGTGTAGGCTTCTGAGACGTCTAGGACTGTAAACCTCAACTGGGCGATCGAACTACACGCTCTACGTCCTAAATCCTAAACGTCACCGAAAGTTTTCTCCTTCCACGACTGGGCTGAAATTTCGATCATCTGCCATCGTTCTGCGTCTCCCGCTAAACGACACTGTCCTAATCTCTTCAGACGAGTCCCCTCGTCTCTCTCTCTCTCTCTCTCTCTCTCTCTCTCTCTCTCTCTCTTCTTTTTTTTTCTTCTCTCTCTCTCTCTCTCTCTCTCTCTCTCTCTCTCTCTCTCTCTCTCTCTCTCTCTCTCTCTCTCTCTCTCTCTCTCTCTCTCTCTCTCTCTCTCTCTCTCTCTCTCTCTCTAGATGGGGCTCGGCTGTCAGCTGACTCCGCTGAACTGCTCTGCCTCCAGACAACTTTTATTTTTTTACAGAGATTTTTTATTTTTTACACCATTAATCTTCCACCTCTCGCCTCTCTTCGGACTCCTCTTTCGTCTTCTTCGTGTCTCCCAACAGACAATCCTTTATTCTCTTTGTCATTTACCTCGGCAATTCTTTCATGTCTAATCACGAGATTTTCCATGTTTCACGTTATAGATATGTGTAATCGTTACTGGAATGTCGTTACGTCTCTGACCAGACGGGTTTCTTCACAGCCGAAGGTCAGCGGCACGGTAACAATGCACGGGATATCTTTTCGGTATCCGACGAGGCCTGAGGCCTTGGTCCTACGTGACCTAAGCCTGGAGGTCAGTCCTGGACAGCAGGTGGCTCTGGTGGGGGCCTCTGGCTGCGGCAAGTCGACCTGCATTCAGCTGCTGGAGCGGTTTTATGACGCAGATGGTGGTGAAGTAGTGAGTTCTGTAGACGTAGAACTGTCTGATTCTCGCAGGGAGAGGGAACGGTAGGGGGAAGAGCAGATCCGGCCAACGCAAATGACACTGCACGAAACGCCGGGCTTTGGAAAAAACCGCAAATGAAATTTTTTTCTGTAAAAGATCAATCGTGAAAATTAACCAAATTTTTTGGCATACAGTCATTAATTATCGGGCGTCTGGTCCGTTGTCACTGGGCGGGGGCGGTGACATAGTTTCCAGTTATTTGATGTTAACAGTCCTACTGTCAAGTTAGAGTAATCAAGTTCCTCACATAGGTTTAGATGGAGGTGTCAGCGGTGTGGTAAGGTTATTGTTACTTCTTATACGTCAAGGCCATGTGAGACAGGTCGTTACTGTGTCGGAAGGTCCGGCTGGCCCTTGGCTAGTATGATATTCTACTCATTTGCCAGAATGTCATGTAGGGATGCGAATCCTTACCTTATCTAACCTTTTGTGACCTGAGAACACCTAACGCTATGTTACAAACCAAGACTGTATGGTCAGTATTATTGCCTTTATCCCCTTGGGAGGTCGACAAAAAGAAAACTATTGGGACTGATAAAAATAAGGAAAATTTTAATCAAAAAGCATTTAAGTTATGATTCAACATGACCTCTTGGTAACGTTAATATGTCAGATAATGCCCCCATAGACTGTTAGTCGTTTCCAACAATGGGAACATCGGTTCTCTGCATAGTCTTGGACAATGCAGTTGTTAAACTGATTGACTATCCGATCCGCTAAACCGGCCGTTCTGGGGTTGACATACATATATATCCGTATCTGGTGTGGACATATCGTATGGCCAGTTACGACGGCATCGGGATCTCGAACTGTTCAGGGGAGCAGACCTCGCGCAGTCGCTGTGGTTCAGAGGCTCCCACGGCGCATTAAGTCGACATCACGTGCTGTTGCTAGGTGGGACAGTCTCGGAGGGCTCAGAGGGTCGTTCAGCTGTTGGCAACCGGCGGCTGTCGTGGGGTGAGGCGGTGACCCTAACCCCTGACCGGGCCGCAGACGGTGGACGGCCAGAACGTGTCGGTGCTGAACCTGAGCTGGCTCCGCTCCAACATAGGCCTCGTCTCCCAGGAGCCGGTCTTGTTTGACACGACCATCCGCGAGAATATCGCTTACGGCGACAACAGGTCAGTACCAGCCCGAGCCGGGCGCCGCCCGACAGCCGGTCTCAGCGACATCGGGCCGATCTGGTTACAAAGTGGGCCTTACGTGAGGGAGGGGAAATTCGACCGCCCAAGAAAAATGTTCTTGAAGAGGATAGTGTGTGAAAGCCGAAATACGATTTGACATGTATCAGCAGCCTTCCAGTGTGCCGCTAGTGGCTGGTTGGTAAGGCGTCCTAGTCGTAAGGCGTGTTGTGAAGCTCCACACTCGACGTCGTGTTTTGCAGTGAGAGCTGTAGTTGTTTCCACGCCGACGTGATGCCGTCTGTTACAGCCGGGAGGTGCCGATGGAGGAGATCATTGAGGCGGCACGGGACGCCAACATCCACGGTTTCGTGTCCAGCCTGTCGGCCGGCTACGAGACTCGGCTGGGCAGCAGCAGCAGCACTCAGCTGAGCGGCGGCCAGAAACAGCGGATCGCCATCGCGCGCGCTCTCGTCCGGCGGCCGGCCATACTGGTGCTGGACGAGGCCACCTCGGCGTTGGACGCAGAGAGTGAGAAGGTCGTGCAGGAGGCGCTGGATCGTGCGTCCAACGGCCGAACCTGCCTGGTGATCGCCCACCGTCTGTCGACTGTACAAGGCGCCGACAAGATAGCTGTCATTCACCGGGGAAGGGTGGTGGAACAGGGCACGCACCAGGAGCTGCTGAGCAAAAAGAAGATGTATTATCAACTGTACAAGACCATGTCGTAATGTTGGGAATTCAAAGCTAGACGTATATACTCTTGGTCATAGTGATGGGCATTTGTCAATGTTTCGTTACAAACTTCGTAACTGAATGCGCCAATCCGATTTTGTTGGTTTTTATGGCGCCAGTGGTGTCCGTTTTAACGTCACTTTTTAACGTCTCTTTTTGAAATATTTCGGCCCTTCTGTTGGCTTATGTAGTGTCGGTAAAGCTCAACGTCTTCCAATGTTCAGTGTTTTGGAAAACAACATAAAACGTGAAACAGTTTACGGGAGCGTTTTGCGGTATGGGACGCCATTACTTGGCATGTTTTATAGTTTTGAACTCGGTTAAGGGCCACTCCGTGCTTATTCAAGAAATGAATTGCATACCACGCCATCCGGTTTCGTTCAAATTTTGACTTTTTACCCATATATGACTTTATATCCATATTTGACTTTATGTCCATCTAAAATCATTTCAAAGAGCTTCAGTTACGTTGGAGTGATGATTTGGGAGATGGTCCAAATGTTCAGGTTAGGTCATGATACGTTATTTTCAATTTATCTCATTCATTTCGCGGCATCTTCGTCGTCATGTAAGATGTGCATGTGGAATAAACCGCAATCAGAGATCATGCCCGTTATGGTAAACCAATTGCACGCCATTGGTTTTAACTGTTAACTAGACCTGTTTAATGAGGTATGTGAATAGGGGGTTGATATGCAAAAAAAAACATATCACCATCGGTTTCCAAATTATGCCCATCTTTAATATAGGAGATACCTTGCACAGAAGCTTCACTATACGCTGTCTGTGTGTCACACCATCGGTCACCGTGTCGACAGGATGGTCCGTAATCAGGCTCGTTAGCGCGCGCTTTCCCGAGGTTGCGTAGTGCTGCGTGGTATAGCACAGGATCAGGTGTGCACTCACACATTGGCTTGGTTTCGTCGCTGATCACACAAAATGGTCCCGAATGAAATCAGTTTCGTTACTTCATACCAGGAGCACAGCCAGCCAAAAATTTCGGGGGTCCTCCCCCGCAGTGGACCCCTCATTTCGTACGGGCCCCCTAGACAGAAATATCAGCGGATCATTTCACAGGAGGCTCGCAGCAAGGGTACAGCTAGCTTAAATTTTGGGGTGTACGTGGCCAGTGGTGAGCCCCTGTGCTAACAGTGGGTTCCCTGAATAAAAACAGCCGGCGAGAATTTTACAATGAATGTTTGTCGTCATTACACGCAATTATTTACGACCAGATGGTTCTTATCTGGTTGTCGATGATGGCACCATGAACATTTTGTACTGGAGACCTCCAAAGCTGTCAGGAGGTCCCCCTGCAAACCGCCAGGGGCTCTACTTGCCAGGGGGCCTTCCACAGGCCGTAAGCGATCTCCACCACAGGCCAGTAGGGGCCCTACAGGCAGCGACAAGGGCCCCTGCATGTCAGCAGGGACCCATCATGCCGACAGGGGGTCAAAGCTACAGGCAAGCAGGGAGCCCCTTCAGACCGGCAGGGGACTCCCTACAGGGCGGCTCTCTGAAGGCCGGCAGAGGGCCTTGCAGACGGACAGGTAATGTCTACAGGCCGGTAGGGTCTCAAATGGTCGGTATCCAGAAGCCCGGTAGGGGCCTAAAAGTTCGACAGGGGGCCCCCTACAGGCCGACAGGGGTTCCTGTATGTGTTTGGTTCCATACATTTCACCTGTCTTCTCTTGTCTACCGTTCTTAAAGCATTTTGGCGGTAGCTTCGGTTTTTATAAGAGTAATTTTCTAGCCTAGCTAGAAAATTACTATTCTAGAAAATTCTAGCCTCCCTTCAAACACTGCGGGGGTCCTGGGACCCCTAGGGCCCCCGGGCTGTGCTACTGCTCGATGCGGACAGGGTTTGAAGATTTTCATACTCGTGGACGCTTGATGCTCACACGGTCATCCGGGATCATCTGATGGGCTCGAATTAGTAGAATAATGACGTTGCCTGTACAAGTTTCGCCTGTGAAACGTTACTGCAGTGTCTATTTCCGTTCCTTTATCATGTGTGCAGAAACGCGAACTTAATGTCTGGAACGACAAACAATGCGATGTGGGTTTAACCTTCTCACGGCTGTGATAACGGCTGCAGTTTCTTCTGTGGAACATTCGATAAAGGCACACAAGCATTTCTTATCTCAAAAGAAGACTAAGAATTAGCATTTGAAATATTGCTCACCATACCTTGAAACCCAGGAATGTGCGGAAACAACATAAGAATGTAGATTTACCCACTGGCAAGTACCGCAGCTGTTATCTGTACATGTTACGAGAGAGGCCATGGCCTTCAGGCTACGGCTCATTCAAGAATGAGTCTTGTTTCATGTAGCAGATAGATCAAAACAAGCTGCCCACCAGCCCACCCCGGTTGTGTCACTTGTGGAAAGCCGGGAACCTCCAGGGCCTATTTTAACATGTTAACTGGGGGGGAGCGATCCCCACCAGACACTGCCAAATCCCCCCCAGTATAAAGCAAAATCCTCGCCAGTGAAAACGTTGTTTTGCCAGCAGCGCTCTCCCTACCAGGTCTTTGACACGCCTCAGGCAGAGACTGCCTAGGATATATGCACGTTGAAGCAGCTATTCATGAATAAAAAGATGTAATAGGGAAATGAGCGCACAGGTGTTTTTTCCATTTTTGCAGAAAAACGTCGGACAGGTTCCGAATTCCGTCAGCTGAATCTGATTGCCGTGGATAAGTGCAGAGATTAGGGAGGAGCCCAGGAGCCCGTTAGTCCCCCCCCCATCCCGTAGCTTGTGGATTATGTTTTTAATTTAGGTTAGTTTAGTTTAGTTTAGTTCAGTTTAGGTCAGCTTAGTTTAGGTTCCCTCTTGCAGTCACAGGAGCACTTTTGGTGGTCTCGGGCCCTCTGCCGTGCCAGGGTCCTCCAATGGTCTCAGGTTCCTTTTACATTTTGACGTGTCCCGCGGGACGTCTCAGGCCCTTCTTTGGCAGCTCCAGGAGCACTTCGGACAGTCTCAGGGACCAATCTGGAAATTTCAGGGACGCTTAAGCCATCTCGGGTTCCTCCTGTCGTACCTGGAACGTTTTTGCCATCTAAGGAGCCCCTCAGACACTAAAATGGGCTCTCTATAAGTCTCTCTCTGCAGTGATAGGAGTTCTTCTTGCAATCGTCTAAGTCCTTTGGCCGTTTCAGGAGCGGTCTGGACGTCTCAAGTTCTAGTAGTTTCATGGCCCCTCTGGTCGTCTCAGGGGTTCTTATTGCTAGAGACCTCTAATTAGCAGTCTCAAAGGTCTCTCTCTAGCAGTCTCAGTGGACCCCCTGCGGCCCTGGGTACCTTTCTTATCGTCTCTGGGAAACATTTTTGCCATCTCAAGTGCCCTCTGGCGGTTTCAAAAGACCTTTTGGCAATTTCAGGGCCCCTGTGTAGTGTTTCACAGAGGGCCGGATATCACCGGAGACGTTCCCTGTGAACGTCTCCGGTGATCCCCATAGCTGTATCAGGGTCTTACTCTGTTACGTGAGGTATATCTGGCAGGTTTTTAGGGCCCCTCGAGCCGTAATAACTCTAACCGTTTTGTTGGCGCTTTAGGGGCCTCACTGGCAGTTTCAGGGGGACCTTGCCCTTGCCCGTGCCAGAAGCCTGCTTATTACACTCGGGGACCCTCTGGTCGTCCAGCGCCCCCACAAAACCCAAATACCGTCTCAGAGGCCCTCTTATCGTCATTGTCTCGCAGAGGCCCTGCGAACTTTTTGGCAGTCTCAGGGGTCATCTGCAGTGTACAGGCCCATCTTGCCGTCTCAGAAACCACCTGGCCTTCCCGGGGACCCTGAAAGCTTCAAGACCCTCCCAAGGTTTCAAAAAGGCCAGTGTAGCCCATTTGTGCCTCCTCTCGAGGTTGAGGTCACCGACGAATCCCCGTTCACGGGATCCTTCTGGCTGGCCAGGGTCTCCTTATGCCGTGCTAGGCACCCTCTCAAGTTCTTTCTGTCTCAGGTGGCTCTCTGGCAATGTTAGCGTTTTCATGGACTTTTTGCCGTGTTGGGGCCCATTGCGGTCCCAGGGGCCCTCGGAGAGTTTCAAGGACCCATCTTTCTATCTTGGGGGCCACCTTACCATGTCAGGGTCTGATTAACCCTCCCGGAAGCCCTCTGACTACATCAAGAACCTTCAGCTTTTCACTCACAGGGACCCCTAGGGACTTAGTCCTCATCTTGGCCGTCTCAGGGGCCCTATGAGTCATCTGGCGGTCTCGGGAATACTCTGCCGTGTTGGGACCCTGTTGCGGTCTCAGGGGCCCTTTTAAGAGCTTCAGGGGCCCTCTGTGCGTGTCAGAGGTCATCTAGCCCTCCAGGAGGCCTCTCTGACTGCACCAAGAGCCCGTCAGGTTGTTACAGAGACCCCGTAAAGCTCATACGGGGTCCTTTCGGGACTCTTTTTAAGTCTGACAGGGACCCCTTCTCAGACCTCAGGGGGAGGGACGATCACCCCAGTTGCTCCCCCTTTGGATCTGCGCCTGGCTCTCGTAATCAGTGGGGCCCATGTGGTTCAAATTACTGTTGGTTTGTGAAGGTGCCTCGCTGAAGTGTAAATGGGGCCCATGCTCACCTGTACAGACGTTCCTGCCGACCTGTCGGGTGCCCCTTACTGGTCGGCAAGGGCATCTTTACTGGAAAACAAGGACTCCTGAATGATCGTTTACGGGCCCCTGTTGCCCAGGGGGGTCACTGCCTGTCTTTAGAGGGCATCCTATCTGTCTGTAAAGGGCCCCTGTCGACCTCTGGAGGCAGGGGCAGGAGCCTTCTTCCAGACCGAGAGGAGGTCCCTTCAGAGGGTGGCAGGAGCCCTTTATGGGTCCCCAGACAAGCAGTGAACTCCCCTACAAACTAGCAGGAACCCCTAAACGTTCATTCAGACCACGGCCCTCTCTTCGTAGCACAAAGTCTTCTTGTATATTCGGAGTACGTTTTCTTTCAGTTCGTAAGTCTTCTTTAATGCTTAAAGTATCCTTATTTTGCTTTACTTGTCTGTTTCGGACAGTGTACGACGCCCAGCGTATGCCTCACGCTATCACCTCATACAAAGAACTGGGGCCTTCAGCCCCAGGGGGCCCGCTCGGCCGCCAGATGGCCCCGCTTGGCCTTCAGCGGGGGGAGGACATGGCTCCCTTTCCCCCCCTTGGCTACGCCAATGCAATGGACGGAACCATCTTGCCAGAGTGCCCAAGGGATTAACAATCAGTTCCATGTCCAACACTACTACGCATGGTATATAAAAAAGAATCTCAAGATACATCAAGCTGAGTGACGCCAAAATCACATGAGGGAAGCGTATAATAAACATGATATAATTTTCCCCATAGGGCTAGTGCTAAATTTCCAAAAAGTGGGGGCTGTGGCCCCCGCCCTCCGTCCTTCCCCTGTTCCTACACACATGTATTACTGTCCACAAAAACGGTTCATTTCTTCCTATTGACGTCACGTTTGGTACAAACGGCTGTCGCGCAGACTTGTGTTAATTACTCCTGAAATCATCTCCAGAATCGTCGCGTCTTGTAATGGGCGCCGAGCATAGATATAGAAGGGACATAGATAGATAACGACAGTGTATCCCCTCTATATCTATAGGCGCCGAGTACCATCAAATTTAATGATTACCATATCTGAAAAAAACCTTCGGATTTGTACTAAATTTCGCAAAGATTATTATTGTCTGTCGCCGATGCTCCCACAACGATTTTTTCTTTTTTTAATAGCGTAAGGTTGATTTTTTGCGATTTAACTTGGTGAAGTGACCGAAATTTCTGGGGGGCAAAAAAACAGTTTTGCCCCCAGCCGTCAGGCTGGGGGGGGGGGACGATCACCCCTCCTGCCCCCGCCCCCTTTTCTGCCGTCGCAGAGTGGAGCCCAGACGATGAGCTCTTGTAAGGTGACCTATTTCCCTGAAAACTGGGTTTCTCCCCGCATTTGGGCCACTTTATTTTACGATTTACGGATCTTTACAGTACAAAACCTGTCGTTTATCTGGCCGATGCGTTTTACGTAACAAAACAGAGCGCTTTCTTGGATTTCCACATGTTCTCCAAATTTCTGGAATTTGACTCCTCGTCAGAGCAACAACCAAAAACAACCATTCGTGAAAGGAAGCTTTGTCACAACATATCGGAACTTAATTTCGGCGGCAAAATAGCGCCATAGAATTTTGCTATATGAGCACAGAGTTCGATCCCTTTCGAAATCAGGCTGATAATCGTCTCGCACCAGCCAGTTTCGTTAAAAAAACTTATCTTTCCAAATGCTTCCATATGCGAAAAACCGAACAGTTTTCATATCACCCTGAAAATGTAAGAACCAATCGTATGGTTCACCACGAAATTTCACCTAACGAGTTTCGACTGTTGTGGGATATTGGGTATAGGCAGTACGCCACAATCAAATGACTGTGGGGCACTGGTGTCCCACGTGCCCCGCGGTGGCGACGCTCATGGCTTATCCGGCGAATTTTTGCAGTTCTTATTTGGCGGCTTGGCTGAAAGGAAGAGTGAAGGCGAGAAAGGCGCTGAGTGAAATGAAAACGAAAGCAAGCCATTTACATTTCACAACGCACACCGTGTCTAGTGCGTTTACTAATCGAACTGTGGTCCATGGTCATTGAGATCACCAATGATAACTTGAGTCTGTTCCACGTCATGCATACTTTATCGAGTAATTTTTGCATTCCATTCCCATTTCGCATAAAATTGGGCATGACTGCTTATGGCGTCATGGACTTCCAAGCTGCGAATCTTGGGCACGTTTCAGAGTTTTGAGACCGTAAGACACTTTGTTTTCAGTTTTCTTTTGTACTGAGTGAAATCTTTTTTGAAATCCTCGAATGAGCACAGTCCAAGTCCACACATTCAACCAACTTCTCCATTGTTATTATTACAAGGCCAGATATTACTATCAGTTGGTTATTAATGGCTTTCTTAGTCTATCATAGACAAGATCATCAAGCTTCTCCCCATTCCTGAACATCAGTGTGATGTTTCTGAAGCCTCAGTTCAAATTATAGCTGTTCATTAAGTCTGAATGTGCAGCATAAAAACGTTGTCAGTTTTGACCTAAATCACACAACATAGATATATGGACTTTAAGCAAAGGTACATGTCACTTATTTCCGTTCTCGTTTTTTTCTCATCAATCTCAGGTTGCAAAAATACAATCCTAACCTTGGAACAGCTTAATGCTATTGATGCCCTATGCTTCTGGATCGAAAAGGGTTGGGCAAAAGCAAGCAGGCTAGTTTTCTTCGGTCACTAACAGTAAAACAACCAACTCACTCAAGAATAACGATTTACATGCCTTTTCACTCTCGCGTCAGAGACCTACGATTCAACAGTGAATGTGCGTGGAAAATCAGGAAGCGATGGTGAGCATCGCCAAAACAAGCATTTTCAGGAACTACAGTGCATGGTCCTAACAAACGTCCTCGGCGAAGCCTTCTCGTTTCACAGAAACGCCCAGAGTTAAGATGCAACATAATGTAACAACAAGATGCAAACCAAAACCAATGACCACCTTTCTGACACCGTATGCTGATCAGCCACACTTCCAGGTTAATGATAATATGGTGATATAACTTACGTAAGTGGTTATATCAGTGGTCCTTGTTGTTCGGCGAAAGTAACTGAGTGCACATATGAGCCCAGATACACATCAGTCATGGGATACTTCTGCGGACGTATCTTGAAAAGCTACGTATGCATATAATAACTAAGTGTAAAGGAGCCTCAGTTGTACATTTTCCTTTTGCCCGAAAATACCTCCATGCTTCATCAGTGCCCATTCCAGTTCCCGAAACCAACATCCAAACGGATCACTGAACCATTTCTTTAATTACAGACATTTCAGGACAGACACACAAACTAGGGCGAAATCACCGTTTTAGACACAAGGATGTGCACATCGCATAATGCCATCAACAACTCGATAAGAAAACAACTATGCGTTCCACATCGTATGCCTATGCACAATCAGCCCGAAGACTTCACTTCAAAAAAGAATCGGTTACAAAATAAGACATCAAACCATTCGATGGGGCATCACCCTCCGCAGGCGGAGCCAGCCTGCTGTGCCGCTCCCACCCGTCGGCACGCGCAAGCTCGACTGTCGGAGACGTTTGTACGCTGCCTGAGGTCACCATACCTGGACCGTCTCTGCGTAAGATGCGCTGCCTGACGCCACCACACCTCTGCTGTCTCTGCCTAAGATGGCACGGGAGCGTAATCACACAGTGACGTGGGTCAATAAAGCCAGCGCCCCGATTTACCTGTCGGCGTAACACAAAAGGGGCTGCGACACAGCCGAGGTGGTCAGACACAACAGAGTGTCTTCGCCCTAGTCGTCTCCTGACCGTTCCCAACCCGGGCACCCAACAGGGCGGTACAACAGGCGGCGTTATTTCCACAGCTGGTGACAGCGACAGGACCCTCTGCGGTCCACTCGCGTGGTGGCGGTGGAACCCCTGTTCACGTGATGGCGGCAGGTCCTCCACGGCCCTGTCACGTGGTGGCCGCTGGACCCCTGTTCATGTGGTGGCGGCGCCCTCCACGGTCTGCTCCGGGCTGCCCGCAGTGCGCCGCTGTTGACGCTTCACCATGTCGACCAGCGAGTCCAGCCGCAGCGGCTCGGAGCTCTGCAGCACCATGTTGGCCTCCTCTAGGATCTGGATGGCGTGCTGTGCGTCGGTAGTCGATAGATGGTGCTCGCGAGTCACATGTCCGCACCACTCGTCATGCGAGGGCATCACTTTCCAGCACCACTTGCACTTGAGAGTCGGCCCTGCAGTGTGGAACGCCTTGATGTGTCGCCGGCGGAAACCCCACGACGTGTACGATTTCTCGCAGAACGGGCATGGAAACGGGTAGGTGGTGTGCGCTGAAACGGAGGGCGCCCACGCCAGTCAGATACGATGGGCGAAAAAAAACACGACTCGCTGTCAAACCGACGGGCGGAAAACACTGCTCCTTGAATCAATCTTATAAAATACACCGTTGTTGACAAAAAGACCCATGCCAATAACACTTAAGTGTTTCACATTATACGACCTAACACACAAACCGATAAATGTCCAATGTCCAAGGCAAGAAAATTTAACCCGGCCGTTGTTGGGGTATGTCGCCACCCTTCCCTTGCCGGGAAGGGGAGAAGTCTGATGCCTTCTCCCCCCCCCCCAAATCAACAACTCTGCTACCAATGGAGTGATCTGGCTCATTCAAACGGCAATCGACCGCCATCGATGATGCATCGCACGACGTATCACATTGCTGAACGCCGGGATTATATCTTTGGTCAGAATCTACGTCAAAGCTCTATATTTGACCCACGTGAGAAATGCCGATTTTCCACACAAATCTGAAAGAACGGGTACGCCAAGCCGAAGTACGTCATATATATTTGTATGTATGTATATATACCAATACCCATACGTGCAGAAAATAGCGGCACGGGTCAAGCTAGGCCATGTGACACCAAAAGGTTAGATATATGATGGTTTTGGGTATGGTTTATACACAAGGGCGTGGGAAGCAGGGGGGGTAGCTACCCCCAACTTTTTGGAACAGCTTGGTCCTAAGGACTGGGAAGAACTGACGCAAAAGGCCTCCGTCCTCCTCCACCCCTCCCCCAACTGTGGAGGAATTCCCCCGCTCCTGGCCATATATGATGTATTCAAAACACCATAAAAGTCCCACAGAACTGTAAATACTTAATTACGCAAGAAACATTCGAACAGCTGTCACATGTTTTAAGACGTAAAGTGACTTGAAACAGAATTTATACAAATCTGACCTGTGGTGACTGCGTGAGGTAGCAGTGGTCCATGCTGACCTTTACAGACACTATTAGCTATTTCATAGCACCAGTGTCGATAAAAATCAAGCTATCTCGAAAAACGGCATCATGCAACGCCATCTTCGTGACCAGATTTCGGCGAGACCCTGGATCACCTCATCAATTTTTGCACCAAAATGCGCGGAACTAACGTACCATACCGATGTGCACTGGAAATCTGACGATGCTGCGCCGTGTAGTTATACCGGAGAAACGGTGGGCTACCTGGCGACCACTCATTCTAAACCACCTCCCGCAAGGCAAGGGTTAAGGGTCTGACCTCAAATAAAATCAAGCCGACAAAATAGCTAAGAGTTACACAAGTTCTGAAGATAATGGTGAGTGACCATAAGACCGACAATGCGCGTCATTGTGGACGGCTACTCACTGACGACATAGTCTTGATCAGAAGATGACGCTTGCGAGGACAGTGCCTGCGTGGTGGCGAGGTTTCTGCTTTTCTCGACAGGTTCAGCATATACTACGGATAGCACACAGTACAATCATGGCACTCCTTCTGCCAGTCAGAAAGAGTGAAGACCAGACACATATACCAGACACACAGAGTAGGCTCAAGATTAATCCTTTTTCGAAAGCAGATCGCGACAGTGCTTCCACCTTCCACATGCAGCTCGTCAGCTTTGCTTTAAGGGAGTTTTGGAACTGCGCTTGACTTGATCCCACACAGATACGTCACGTACTTTTTTCATGGGCCACGATAAATGCCAGAATCCCTATTGCAATATTAGCTGTAATATTTCGGCATGCGCTAAACGGAAATTATAGAACTTTATGGATAAGACTCGGTGAACGTCGTCTGATTTCAAGAAATTTCGGCAACTCAGGACAGCGCAATGAAACCTGCCGAAATTCCACTAACGCATTACGTCAGACACAGCGCATCAACACAAAGCAAGTCCCGCGATCGCAGTGGCTGCTGTCCCAGGCAGGCCAGGCCTCGGACGGGCTCATTCCCGGTTCGGTATCGGGGGAGAACCACCACTGGTGCGCCCAATTCTGTGTCGGGAGAGACCCACCCCGGGCGGCCGGTGGTTCTGTGTCGGGAGAGACCCACCCCGGGCGGCCGATGGTTCTGTACCGGCGTAGACCCACCCCGGGCGGCCGGTGGTTCTGTGTCGGGAGAGACCCACCCCGGGCGGCCGGTGGTTCTGTCCGGCGTAGACCCACCCCTGGCGGCCGGTGGTTCTGTACCGGCGTAGACCCACCCCTGGCGGCCGGTGGTTCTGTCCGGCGTAGACCCACCCCCGGCGGCCGGTGGTTCTGTGTCGGGAGAGACCCACCCCGGGCGGCCGGTGGTTCTGTCCGGCGTAGACCCACCCCTGGCGGCCGGTGGTTCTGTACCGGCGTAGACCCACCCCCGGCGGCCGATGGTTCGGTGTCGGGAGAGACCCACCCCTGGCGGCCGGCGGTTCTGCCCGGCGTAGACCCACCCCTGGCGGCCGGTGGTTCTGTGTCGGGAGAGACCCACCCCTGGCGGCCGGTGGTTCTGTCCGGCCGGGAGTCGTGCTGCGCTCGGCCGGCTCGGCCGGTTCCTCCGGTAGCGCTCCGCCCGCGGCCGGACTGGCAGGCTCCTGCTTGACCGGCGGCCCGGCGGCCGGCGCCGGCGAGCGCGGCCGCTGGCGCTCCGGCCGAGCCGCCGGCGGAGAACGTGCCCGCTGCCTCTTGGCGGCGGCAACCGGCGGCGGCAGCTGGTCGGCCGTTGGCTCGGCCCGTTTGGCCGCCACCCTGGTGTCGAGCAGGGGCGGCGGCGGCGGAGGCGGCCGGGCCACAGGCTGCGGAGGACGACCGCCGGTCAGAGATATCTCAACCGACCGACGGCCGCAACCAGAAATGTAGCAGGTCAAACAACGCTGCTACATGCCATTGTCCACCCAAGCAGAGATCAAACAGTCTCCATCGTCAACCAATCACGGACACGACTATGATTGTCCGGCATACAACGCACGGTAAACGTTACTACTGATTGTCGCTACCCTTAACATACCGTCCATGACATTCGCATAACGCAGCTTTCAGAAATAACACCATCACAATACGAGGATCAAACTCAGTTCCCGGGTAGACATCAGCATCTTTCACCCCATTCTCATGCGGTGGGTTTCCCTTGAAATCAAGGGGTGCGACTCGCCCCGTCCCCCAATATCTGCCGGTCTATGGATTGATTTCGACGAAGCATAGTTCCAACAAGATTATAATCTGGACTAACTTTTTAGGAAGTCAACATGAATATTGCGGAAAGTACTTAAAACCGGTACTGGTGCCTTCAGGAGATTAAATAATGGGCGAATGGCCGATTTTTGTGCTCCAGTACATGGCGCAGCACGCACCTACATTAACTCTCATATCGACTTTTTGATCTCTGACTGACTTTTTGATCTGAAGAAATGGCTGGGAGGAATATGTGGCGAATTCAGGGTCTGATACATAGGGGTGGAGAGCAGTTATCTGCAAATTTTCGGTTACCTTTCACTCAGTTTTTCCCACAGGTTACACCAAAGTCAATACAGTTGCATGGGACAATGGTTGCGATCAACTGAAAACATCAACGACTGGCCCAGGAACCAAAATAGGGGGTAACTATAATTTACTTGAAGTGCCATTGCAGTATTCATCATGCCGAACCATAGCTGTTATTAGATCACTGGTAGGCGTGGATCGAAGTCTCAGCGTCTCAATGTTTTGAGCCTCGCTCCGCCCCTGACCTTTATTTATGATCTCAATATAACTTATATCCCTTGTATTAATGTTTTGACATCTAAAAACGTATACCTATCACGCCATACCTTCTTTTCAGCACGTCGTACTTAAGTAAGTGCGACGTGCTGCACGACATTGCATAACGTCCCACAACACTGCCTGCATCCGTCTTCGGCGGTCTCCGAACATTTCGTTTTAAAACAAGGTGGATGGCTAATTATCATAAATGTCGCTCACTGCAATCGCAACACTGCGAAATATTAGCTCAAAATACCGATATCTCAACGTCAGGGTACGGATCTGCAACGACCGCGATATGGATTGACATATCTCCTAGGAACGAATTCCGGAGCCGGTCCTGTTCTAAGAAGAACAATGAAATTTTGAGGTAAGGTGTAAAAAAGACAGGTACGGAGCGTCACCACATTTCAGCGCGATAACTCAAACAGTCTGGCTTTGGCGCCGGAAAAACCTGAGGGGAGGACCGAATCGGCCCCATTCCCGCATGAAAAACAGGTTAAAACCAATGTTATGCTTTAAAACGTGTTTTGGACTGAGAGAGCTATCAAAAACGGGTCTATAATGCTTCAAAACTCCATAATGACGCAGTTTTAATAGGACACTGATAATGCTTGGTGTCAATGGGTGACGCTGATTTTTTTCTTAATTACATTCATATGCTACCAAGAGTTTCTCCAAAACTGAGCAGTGGAAACGTGAAAACGTTCTTCCAGAGTTCTTTGTTGAATTCACATGGCGGCTTTCATTCCGACCACGTGTTTCACTAACACGGCTGTTGCGTTTCTTGAAGCCCTCCCCCCCCCGCCTACTGTCTCCTGCCGTGCAAGGCGGCTGGCTGCACGCACTACCAGGCCAGTCTCACCACATTCTCCTTGTTGTCAGGCGGCAGACGTGCCATATCTTCGAACAGGCCCTTGACGTGCAGTGACTGGGCGGCGCGTAGAAACTCGGGCATCTGTTCCGGCGTCAAGTTCACCTGGCCCTGATACATGAAGCTCAGAATGCCACGCACGTGCGCCGCCCTCACCTCGTTCAGCACCACCACCGGGTGGTGGCACGGCGTATTCTGGAACAAACCACCAGAGACGAGTGCCGTCAAATGCGCCGTGCTCGGGCAGGAACTGTCGCGGCGCGGGCCAGCTGTCAACTCAGGCGTGTGTCACACAGGCTGCGTCAGGGCAGTCTGTTAAACGTCAGCCAACACGGTTAAAATGGCCCCCTTTGGTTAAAATGGCTTTTGATTGCTTTTTCCTTACCAGCATTATTCAATGCTTTATGCTACAAGCCACTATGAGCGATGGGATTTCATCCACACAATTGCCCACGGTCATGTCAAATCACAAAGAGTTGTTCACGATTTTATCTGCGCAACAGCTTTCATTTCGGCCACTAACTGCAATACAAGGACGTAACATGGAGGCCAGGGTTCGGGACTTCACCCCCCATTAGGGATGAAAATGTCACATTTCCATACGCATCGACAATAAAAACGCATCAAAATTTCCGGAACTCAAAAATAACGTGGGCAAAATCCCAAGGATCTTCCGTTTTGAAGGCGGTTAGGTTTGTCCTGGCTCCCTCCTTGTCGAAATCCTGGCTCCTGGCTCCTGTTACAATACCACCCGTCGGCGGGTTACTGGCAGTCGACTACAACTTTCGACATACTTGTGACTTGCCAAGACCTTGGCTAGTCTGGTATGACCTTTATCTTACTAGTAAAGGTTGCAAACCTTGACTTAAAGGCGTTTGTGTTATCCTACAAGGCAAGTATCATCCCTCAAGCTTAAAAAATTGCTTTTGCACAACGATCCTTGGGCGCGAGATAACAAAACACCAAAAATATCACAGATGCCGAAATGACGGCGAATCCTACGACGTTACAGATGACCCGCCCAATGTGCGCTATACACTTCCAAATTTACCAGTCTAGCACCACTTTGTTCGCGAGCCATCCGCCGAAAACCGGGCGGAAACGGTCCGAATTCGCAACCAACCCCCATCGCATGTCTCAGTAATCACATCTATTCCACCGTGGTGAGCCAATCAACCGAAGACTGATTGGAAGCATAATTTTTGTCTTCCACCAAATGGTTTTTACAACACAGTGCCATTTCTTACTGCATCTACTTGCACGCTTAAGTCTACCTTACATCTTTTCAATACAACGAAATGTCCACTCGTTAACCTTTCAGCAAAGTTATAAACACCAAGAACAAAAACCCCTATTCACCCTCCATGCCATCAAAAACACTGGGCATTTCTTCACTACAGGACTTGACTTACTTTGAGGATCTCCTTGAAGAATGGGCTGCATGCAGACAGGATGACACGGTGAGCCTTGATCAGCTCTCCCTCCGCAGCCAGCGTAACATCGACAAAGTCCTCCTCAGCTCGCAGCGCGTGGAACGATGATGTCATGTTACTGTGGAAGCTGTTCCAGCGCAGGCAAAACTGCTGGTCCCCTCGCTCCGACATGACCTGCAACTGGCACAAACAGCATGAATGCCATTTTACACTCATTTTGGTAGGCCCAAACCGCCACCACTAAAATTCCAAGCTCCCAAACATTGGATTCGGATCACATATAAGGGCACCTATAAGTTAGGAACAGGGATCACAATCTGTCATTGGTAGTTCCAAACAGCCAGACTGCATTCTGAGTATGGCCAAACTGTAAAACACCGAAATCAGAACAAAGACCGATCTTCAGTCCAAAGAAAGCAACCACGGAGCGTTCCGCAATTTATCCATTCCCAAAGACCGACGAAGATATCACTGCACATTATGGCTCCTAGAAAAAAATCACAACAGCAGTATTCTGTACTTTCTGCAAATCTGTTGTCTATTCCATAATTATTGGCTATTTCCTTTGCTAACATGGGCTGTAAGCATGAGGGGGCAGATCGGCAGAATCAGCTTCACACGGGCTGAGATCCACATGGGGGCATGACCCCCACAACAAAATACAAATCCTGCTACTTGATTTAAAGAAAATGACTTAAAACCAACTGATGTTAAAGGCAATGTTCTGCCTCAGTCGATTTTTTGAAAATCGTTCAGGGATGTCTGAGAAACATCATTACTCATGTTTTCAGGAATCACTTTATTGTAAAATGTCTAGCTGCATAAACATGTGACTACAAATGTTTTAGTGTATAATTTAAATCAATGTATGCTGAAAAATTGAATGCAACTCAGCATCTTGACAAAAGTATAAATGAAATGATAAGGCAAAAAAAATTATGGACATGGGGCATGCACAATCCATGAAAATGTGCATAACATGCAAAACATCTATGAAAAGGTCATAATTCAAGTCTGCAGAGCATACAAGATCAGACTGTGTCTGGCATCAAAATAGTCATAGTCTGTTACATGATGGCACCTCTTGAAATCTGAGACAAATTCATGGCAAGTTCAAAAACATGTCTTGGCTGGCAGCAGTTGATTCTAGGGGGAAGCCACCCAATACCAAAAAGTACAGTGCTACTGCATCAGGCACAAGGCCAGCAGCCCCAATGCACCCACAAAAGTGACAAAGATTGAGTGCTGAGACAAAGTGGCATGCAGAATGAACAATGATGTGACCACCACAAGGGCACATGGGGTGGTCACAACCCTGAAGATACCAATGGTGGGTGACCAGACTGTGAATACCAGGCCAACCCAGACCCTGCAGAACAGGAGAGATATGACCTTGACTGCACATGCCCAAGGTGACCTGGGCACAAAAGTTCACCACCCTTAGCAGCCACAAGTTCACCACCCTGCCCACATAAATACACAGAACAGAATATAGGGGGAAAATATACATGTATAGCACATATGGAAACTACTCATTGAAGCCCAAGTTTTCCCCTACATTCTTTATACTGCCTCTTGGTGTAGAGCTGGGTCACCATGTGTCATATGGGAAGGCTGCCAAAGGTGATGAATTTTGGTGCCTGGGTTGCCTTGGATGTGTGCAGTCAAGGTCCTGCCCTGTCCTGTGGACTCAGGGTTGGTCTGGTATATGTACACATACACACACACATATATTCTAACCATGTGAAGGACCAACCATTCTGATACATTATATGATCATCCTTCAAGGACAGCCAGCTGCCCTGCATGCACCTGAGGCATCTGGTAACTTCTGCTACCATCACAGAACTGCAATTCTGTCTGGGTATATGACACTTATCTAATGATATTCTGGAATTGCACTGCAAATTGCACTGAACTGAATTGAATTGAATTGAATTGAAAATCAGAAGGCTGCTCTCTTTCCAATGGTAGTATTTGAGTGCAAAAATTGCCCCAGGGTGGGGCAATGTTCCAGTGTTGTCCAGTACTACAGTTACTGTACTGTTTGGTTATCTCTCTATATTCAGCTTCAAAGCATTATAGCAGAACATGGCCATGCAACAGATTTGTACCTCATGCTTATTTCCCTGCAAAAATGGCACCAATTACAAAAAAATATGCGGAAGATGATTTCAAGGCAAACACTTATGATACACCCTTGCATAATGTAACTCCAAGATGCAGAAAGTGAGGCAAGTTCCAAATAATTCTAAATCACTCCATGTGCTACTGGACAATATGCCACTGGTCTCTTTGCTTTCTCCTAGATTATCCAGTAATTAATTGAAAACAGGCAATTTTCATGGCTGAGACATCCCAGACCTTGAAGTATTTATATTGCATGATAAGACATCACAAATATCCAATTTGATGCAATAGCTAAGAATTTTACCATTTATGTAGCAATAACCAAATTGTGATGCAGTAGGATAATTAACAAAAATAACAGTGCATAACAAAAATGATAAAATAAAATTTCAAGCCTATTCTATTGATGTAATCAAATTCCATGCAGTACATCAGACATCCTTGAATCAGTCATTGTAAACAGGATGGCTCTCTAAGTCCAGGCCACAGATTTCATAGTGCAGCATAACACAATTTCCTTTGGACACAATATTGGTAGCATCGCCAATGTTCCAATACGTAAAGAAGTTTGTATACTCCTGTTCATGTTATACATAGCAAGTGCTCTGTAAAGAGGTACCTATGTGTAATATTTTGCAGGACAAATTAAGAATTTATAAGCATATTCTTGTGTATTCCAGAGTTCCAGCCTCATGTTTACCTTGCGATAAACTTTAATGAATCAACCAACACTGTTCTTTCACAAGTGATACCAATGCACGTTGTCATTTTGTTGCAGTCTTATGGTAATAAAACTAGTAATGCAATCTCATAAGGCTGATCACAGGCATACTTACTTGACAAGTGCTCAAAACTTGAATCAGTCGTTGTCAAAGGACAGAGACCACGGAGACCACAGGGTGATGTATTTTTACTCGGTGTATCAATACTATTTTGGTAATCCATTAGAAGCGCAAACCAGAAACTAAGCACACCGGATGAGACATATACAGCGCGCAAGGCAAAACTAAACGTCAGCTGTTTTAAGATAACGAAAACGTTGTGCACTGGTGCACCATTTTGTCGTCGGAAATCACCTCTCGTCGCTCTTTTAAGTGCTTAGCTACGGGTGTAGCCAAGATTCCATTCCGGCTACGCATGACGGAATCCTGGCTCACAGGGTCGCACGGCAGGGGCCCTGCGGCCTTTTTGGCGGTCTCAGGGGGTCATCTGCGGTGTGCGGACCCATCTTGAAGTCTCAGAAACCACCTGACCTTCCCGGGGGCCCCTGAAAGCATCAAGAACCCGTCAAGTTTCAAAAAGGCCAGTGTAGCCCATTTGTGCCTCCTCTCGAGGTTGAGAACGTTACCGACGAATCTCCGTTCAGGGGACCCCTCTGGCTGGCCAGGGTCTCCTTATACCGTGCTAGGCACCCTCTCAGGTTCTCTCCGTCTCAGGTGTCTCTCTGGCAATTTTAGCGGTCTCATGGACCCTTTGCCTTGTTGGGGCCTTTTGCGGTCGAACAGGCCCTTGAAGAGTTTCAAGAGCCCTTCTTTCTGCTTATTTTTAGAGGCCATCTTACCGTGTCAGGGTCTCATTAACCATCCCGGAGGCCCTCTACATCAAGAACCTTCAGCTTTCCACTCACAGGAGCCCTTAGGGACTCAGTCCTCATATTGGTCGTCTCAGGGGCCCTATGAGCCATCTTCAGGGGCCCTCTATGCGTCTCGGAGGCCATCTAACCCTCCAGAAGGCTTCCCTGACTGCATCAAGAGCCCGTCATGTTCTTATGAGACCCCGTGAAGCTCATATGGGTCCCCTTCGGGGCTCCTTTTAAGTGTGACAGGGACCCCTTCTCAGGCCTCAGGGGGAAGGGGGCAATCGCCCCAATTGCTCCCTCTTTGGATCGGCGCCTGGCCCTCGTAATCAGTGAGGCCCCATGTGGTTAAAATTACTTTTACTTTAAAATTACTTTCGGTTTGTAAAGGGGCCCCACTGAAATGTAAAGGTGGCCCGTGCTGGCTTGTAAAGACGTTCCTGCCGACCTGGTGGGTGCCTCTTACAGGTCGGCAGGGACATCTTTACAGAAAAGCAGGGATCCCTGAACGATCGTTTAGTAGCCCATGTTGGCCAGGAGGGTCACTGTCTGTCTAAAGAGGGTACCCTATCCATCTGTAAAGGGCCGCTGTCGACCTCTGGAGCCAGGGGCAGGGGCCTTCTTCAGACCAAAAGGAGGTCCCTTCAGACGCTGACAGGGGCACTTTATCGCCGACAGGGGGCCTTCCCCAGACAATCAGTGAACTCCCCTGCAAGCTAGCAGGGGCCCTTAAACGTTCATTCAGACCACAGGCCTCTCTTCATAGCCCACAAAACCTTTTTGTACATTTGGAGTACGTTTTCCGTAGGTTCGTAAGCTTTCTTTCATGCTTAAAATGTTCTTCTTTTGCTTTAATTGTCTGTTTCGGACACTGTAAGACGCCCTGCAGGCGTCTCACGTTATCCAAAGAACTGGGGCCTTCGGTCCCAGGGGTCCCGCTCGGCCGCCAGGGCGCCCTGCTTGGTCTCCAGGGGGCCGTGGCCCCTTTGGCCCACTTGGTCACGCCACTGTGCTTAGCAGATAACTACCAACGTATCTTTTAGCGACTGAGTTCTGAAACTCCTTCCCCATAATAAATAATAACATTACTCTTGTTACTCGATAGCAAACATTTCGAGTACGAAACGTATATACCAGGCTGTCCTTCCCTAATGCACACCTATCTTACATGTTGATCAAAATGACGTTAATGACAGAGCACGCAGTCCAATTCGAATTATCGAACTGGATCGAATATCGAATAATCGAAGAGACCCAGAACTCAACAGACTTGTTCAGTACCAATATTGCAACATTCCACGACACCTTCCAGTGCCACAATCAGTTGCATATCTGTGTCAATGCTAATGGCCCGTGTGCTTTAATTCGATGAGAAGCCATCTCCTATACAAGTGCACGCCGACCAGTTCGGAGATGTCCAGAACTCATCAGTCACATTCAGTATCAGTAATGGAACATACCAAGACACCTTATGGTGCCACATCACCAGCTGCATATTCTCAAGTGTGAATGCTAAATGACTCGTGTGCTCTGAATGTGTGCTAAATGCTAAACGATCAAAAGCTACCTCCTATACAAGCGCACGCCAACCAGTTCGGAGTGCCAGAGATGTCTGAAACTCATCATTCACGTGCAATGACAACATAGGAACATACCGAGATACATTCCGGTGTTCAACCATCGAATGTACATCTCGAAATGTCCATGTTAATTGGCCAGTGTGCTTTAACCCGCGCACGACCGTCGGTCTGTCTCGAGCATGGGCGACTGGGGGGGCAGTTGACTGCCCCCCCTTTAACTCACGAACAGTTGGTCGCACGATAAAAATAAGCACACCGTTGGAAAACTTGGGACGAGTAGAGCTCGAAACTGGTCCCATTTTTAGTTTTAGATAATATGTAAGCAATTTACGCCCTATATATGTTTTCTCATAGCCGACTGCATGAGACCGAGAAATGGCTGAATCTCAAGGGCTGTGACTAATAACGCATAGGTAAAGACACCAGCGCACAAGTAAAGGTCTGCGGATGCCGATACACGTCTAATTTCCCCAGATTTCTTCAATAAATACGCCGAAACGTTGAGTTAAAGACACGGCAATTCTCCCGCCAGCTGTCACTGTGCGCCGCTGCCGTATGCGGTACCAAATTGACGAGAACTAATTTTGGCGTTCCTTTATTTTCGCGAAAAAAGACGATCTATGTCAATTTTATTGGTCTTTGTGGTTCTTGTGATGGTTTCTCGTGTTTAAATTTTGGAAAAATTGATTAGTTACCAATCTACAAAGTTGGTGGAGCTTTCTTCGCGAGAGACTGTTTATTTCCAAAATATGCTACTTTTTCACACTTTTTGAGGTTCCTGGTATTAATTATGTCTGTGCAAGCTAGTTCTGCCATTTTCTACCCATTCTGAGTAATTCATTGTCGATTTTGACGGTGGTGCATTTTGGCCCACTACAGTTATTCGTGACCTGACCTCAGGCCAATGGCTGGAAGTCATTGATACTTTGCCCAATAACGATAGCTAGATGTCTGCTTCACTCCACACTAAAAATGTTATGAAATATTCCGTCAAGTTCCGAAAAAAGGACGATATATCTTAAAAATGGGCTTGACCTTAGGTCAATGATCCGGAAAATTCCTAAAAATCTGAGATAGCAGATTTGTTGCATCTATCACGATCACTAATCCCTGAAAGTATTATTGAGATATCTTGTTATGCGAAAAACTTACAGGGCGCTAAACTTTTTTTGACATAAGTCTGTTTGACCTGACCTAGGTCAGGCACATGACGTGACCTGATGTCAAAATTTTGACACGAGATGTAAAGTCGATGAAGCAAAAGGTACACAAAGTTTCGTGACTCTGTGTTTGTTGCTTCTCTCGCAATCTCAGAAAAACCTCAGGGGGGCAGTCAACTGACACCCCCCAATCGAGGTCGAGTTAATACTGTGAAAAGACATCTCCTACAGAAGCGCCCGCCAACCAATTCGGAGTGCCAGAGAGTTCCAAACTCATCAGATACATGTGGGAACACGTCAAGACATCTTCCAAAGTCACATAATCGATTGCATATCTCTACGTGTCAATCCTAATGGTCCCTGTCCTTTAACCCTCTTCCCGGAGGGCTACAAGGTATGGCCGATTCCCGGCAAGGGGGGTCGATTCGGCCCCCCTGACATCTCGAGAACTACACGTCCGATTTCATCGCAACGAACGGCAATCGATTTGCCATGACGTTAACTACATTTTTAAAAAAGAGGCCTTCAAAATTTTGAAAGGGGTGGATACAGGAGGGGGAAAGTATCAAAGTGGGGGTACTTTTGGACTTCTTCTCACTCCCTTGTTTTTGGACCGATTTTGATGAAATTGGCATGAATCGAGATATTGTGAATGGGACTTTTACTGTTTGAAATACATTTAAAATTTTGAGAAAATCCATAGGTGTTCACAAGGTTTTAAAAATAGGAGGATTAGTTTTTTAACAACTAAATGAACAAAGAGGGCAAAAACACTTTTTTGTTTTCTGTTAGTCATGTTATGCTAAAGAAGTACAAATCGTGTTACGATGTTTGTACAATGTAAGTATAGGCGGTGCCAGGGGCCTGGAAAACGGGGAACTGTGATGTTCACATGCTCTTCAGATCAACTTATGACCTTTGGCCTTAAATGACCTCCAGTGACCTTGGAGCCACATAGAATGACCTCATCTGCATTTAATATTACCTGTAAACGTTTTCAATCATTTGAATTCACTATGTTTCAAAAGTTCCATTTTACGGCTATTGTGATATAGGGTACGCGCACTGACATTTTAGGTCATAGCACCATGATCCGACCTGATATCAAGCTGAAACTTGATACACAAGTAGAGGGCACCCTTGTACGTCAATATATTCCGGGTTTGGCATTTAAAAAATAGCACCGAAATTGTTACTATAAAACTAAATTTTGACTTTTGACCTCGGCCTGACCTTGCAGAGTGACCTCAAACAAACAAAATTGTATTTGCACGTTGCCCAGCTATTTAGCTTCACATACAGAAAAACTTTTAAGTTCTTTCTTAAAAACGCTACTTTTGGCAGCCATTTTCCTTTGACCCTCAAGAGGGCCAAAAAGGGCCTGAGGTGCTTCCAAAAACGTTGCCTCATTCTTCTCCTGAGCAAAATAAGATTTCGAAATTTTGTCACAGTACGTAGAAAGAGTAGCTGGGAAAAGTGACCAAGTTTCGTAAAGCTGCGTCAAAAAACCTAGAATTGGCAAGCAAAAAACCCAAGGGGTGGGCGAATTCAGACCCCACCCCCTGCCGGCAACACGATCAAAAGCAATTTTCTTTACAAGAGCACGCCACCCAGCTCGGAGTGCCAGAGGCGTCCCATACTCACCAGTCACGTGCAGTGCCATCATGGAAACATACTAAGACTGGTGTCACAGCATCAGCGGCAAATCTCCAAGTGTCAATGCTAATTTCCTCGTGTGCTTTCAACCCTATTCCCGGAGCACTAGGCGGTATGGCGGATTCCCGGCAGGGGGGATTCGTACCTCCCCTGAGATCTCGAGAACTACACATCCGATTTTATTCCCAAAAAACGGCAAACGATTTGCCATGATTTAAACTACATTGTTATAAAAAGGAGTTTTCAAAATTTTGAAAAGGGGTAGATACTGGGGAGTAAGAAGTCAAAATGGGGGACATGTTTGGACTTGGTGAAACTTCGTTGTTTATAGACCGATCTTGATGAAATTGGCATGAATCGAGAGATTATGAATGGGAATTGGACCACTGCTCCAGCTCCATACATATCAAATTTTGAGAAAATTCGTGGACGTGTACGGGTTTTCGAAAATGGGAGAATTAGTTTTTCTAAGGTTATTGGACACTGCATCAATCATCAGTGCACGAAACAAGCAACTTGCACACAGCCTCTTGCGACAGTAAGCTAAGCAGAATCAAAACGGAAAACGAATGACTAACAGAGGCTCTGCAGTTTCGAAAGTGTGTATTAAAATTTGTTATGTGTCATGCAATGTGGTACTATTTTTCAGCTCGTCGGGTGATGTTTTTGTTTTCTTCGGTGTGTTCGGCAAGGATTTCGTCTTTCAAAGAATAATTTTCAGGAATGACAATACCGATCAGGGGCCTGGGAACTGCTCTTCAGTTGGGGGGGGGGCGAGAAGCATATTGGGTAAATTTTTTTTCCAGTCAGCGTCCATAGGGTCAGTGTTAAATTTTAACAAGTTGAGGGGTGGGCTGAAACCCCGGTGTATGGCTCCCGTGCCTATGATACCGAGTTTCAGCTAAGCATAATAATCTGATAGGTATCTCCTTCAATACAATGCATTTTTCACCTTTCCGACTTAGTGTCTGTGCAGAGGTTCCTTAACGCATTCATACGTATGCACATCACTCACATTTGCAAAGTCCCCGTGCCCGGACAGAACTTCGCATTGTATTTCTTCGTATCGCATTTCTTCGTACGCAAAACTCCGTACGCAAATCTTGATACGTAAGTCTTCTTACTGCAAATCCTCGTACGCAGATCTTCATAGGCAAATATTCGCACGCGTAAAACTTGGTATACGCATTTCTTCGTATACGCATTTCCTCGTATACGCATTTTTTCGTATCGCATTCCTTCGCACACGCAAATCTTCGTGTCGCATTTTTTCGTATACGCAGAACTTCGTGCCTCGTATTTTTGGGGGGAGGGATACTCAGAATTTGCGGTCGTGTTAATGATTGTACGAAAGCCTAGTCATGCTGATTTTGTTTCTGCATCGCGGCTTCAAACACGAAAGGACTCACCTGATGACGCAACAGCACATGATGGCCGCCAGAGGACGCAGAAGCCGAAAAAGTATTTGAACAACATTGTCTTTTGTTGCATATTAGTTGGAATAATTATTGCATTTTTCATGACAAGATACCTAAGATGCCAAGAATTTATCCGCCGTCCTCGCGGCCGAGAGGTTAAGGACGTCCACTCTGGTCCCGATGGTGCCGTGTTCGAGTTCCGGAAACAACGAAACGGGACTCGCATTGTTTGACCCCACCATCCATAGTGTAGTCAATGACCAGAGACGGTAAATCTGGCTCGGGGGCCGTGTCGCAACATTGTGTGGCACTAAAAAGATCCCTCTTCGGTCCGCTCTAGCTAAAAAGGCCGGACGCAAAATTACCGTTGAACTGGAATTCTATCACTGGGTGGTAGGTACAGGGTACAGGCAACAAGCTCTGCTTAGGACGTAGGTGCTCTGAGCCAAAAGCCGCCCATAGAAACTGTTCGGGTAAAATTTCTAAAAAAAAAAACAGGAAGAAGGAACACGTCTTAATCTTTCCGCAAAACGATGCGGAAAAAAATCATTTTTGCATCCACAAAAATCCGCACACGAATATCTTCGTATGGGGGGTGAAGGCGTTTTGCCCCATAGGACTTATGTTCAATTTTCCAAAAAGTGGGGTATGGCTTCCCCCCTCCCTGTTCCTCCGCCCATGGTCTGGTGCATCACTGTCACGGAATCCAGTCTACGTACACAAAAAGGTAACCTGCTGACCTACAAAGTGGGCTCTTGCTGATCTGAAACGGGATGTCTCTGTAGGCATACAAATATTAGGATTTACTCCATTTTACACATTTTCAATCTACCAAAGCATGAGACTATGATGATGCTCATATAGAATACCCTAACAAGGATTTTGTTCATCCCTCAACATTCTGGAACATTCCTGCGCCCCTGTGCCTGACCTGTGCCCACCGATCGGATGCACTTCCTCATTCGCATTATATGCATGGCCAAGCCAGTAAATATAATTTACTTTGCTCAAAGGACGGAAGACATGCACGCGTCGTTCCACGCAAAAGTAGAAATGCGGCAGTTGCGAAATGTACAAGTACAGTAAAATGCGATACGAAGATTTGCGTATACGAAGACAAGCGATACGAAGATTTGCGTTAAGAAGACATTCGATACGAAGAAATGCGTATACGAAGTTTTGCGGATGCAAAGAAATACGTTTACGAAGACCTGCGTTTACGAAGTTTTGCGATACGAATTGCGTATACGAAGTTTTGCGACACGAAGCTTTGCATACGAAGAAATGTGATACGAAGATATGCGAAACGAATATCTGCGTACGAAGTTTTACGTACAAAGACATGCGATAGGAAGTTCTGTCATGAAACCGCAAACTCCCATACTTCCATTCACTTTTGTCAAGACACTTTCGTAAAGTTCCAGTTACTGATGTCGACTGAAAGCCAACAGACTCTGGCTATTGTCCGAACGCGGCGAGGGGTTGTCTAGAAAGGTGTTATCCGGTTAACAATAAACTGTTACAGAACCGAATCGCAAGTAGAGGAAATAAAGCCAAAGACTGGAAATATCAGGATGCCATCATTAAAAAAGGTTCTGCTTTGAAAAAAAATAGAATGGGCAGTGTAAAACCGAAACAGAAAACCACAAAGTCTCCACGGCCAGAGGAAAGGAAACTCCTCCCGAATTTCATGATACACTACCTGACCAGCGCGTTAGCATGATACTGAAAGGTCGCAAAATGTCACTCACGTGTATTTGCTAAGAAAACATAAATAAAAAACGCTCCTACCACCAAATTGACAGGCACGATGCTCGACTTTAATACTGTCAGGCACGTGGTCAGGCAACATACGGTTACACTTATATCTCACGGGCCGCGCCTGTGTCTCGGGCGCAGTTTTTTTTTTACGGCGAAAGCACGCCCAGAGGTTCCTCTCACATAGCTTACAAGCTAGGGAAAGACGTAAAGAAAAAGGGATCATACATATTGTGCTCTAGACGCACGATGTTTACATCATGTCAGGCCACTACATCAATTTACAATACCACAGTAGTAACAGATCAGTTCTCTACCAGGCTGTCGCACACGCTGGTGTGAGTAAGACAGCTGCTCACTATACCATGACTAGCTGACCAACCAAAGGGGTCACGAGTTTCGAGTTACTCTCAAAACCGGGCCATGGCTATGTCCGACGAGGAACGCAAAACGCAACAGAACCAACCGCGCACACCGACTTACAAAACACAAGCAGCTTAAAAATAATGCGATGAGTATAGATGGTAGCCCAGACCAAGCCGTGGTAATGCCTGAACCAAGAGTTATAGGAGGGCATTTTGACCACACTCAAAGGTGGCGCCACGGTTAACACCACGGCAGGACCACGTCCACGGCTATCCGGCTCACACAGGAGATGGTCCGCTCTGGCCTGGTGTGCCGCCATGACCGCGTATGGCCCCTGCGGCACAGTGCTCACCCGCCCACCGTCCGCAGGCGGCGCACACGGCCGGGCCCGACGCCCTATCACAGACAACTGGCCGACCGCAGCCGCGCCTACACCATGTTCGTGATGAGCACCGCGTCGTCGGAGCACTTGGCGTCGGCCGGTGACGACAGTTTGTCCCCGGACTGGGGGCTGGTCGGAGGCGCCCGTCCCGCCGCCAGCGCCGAGCGGATGTTGGCCAGAGCCTGGGTGGGGATGGCACCGGCCGTCTCCGACAGCCGCAGCACGCGCGCCACGCGCCCGTCCAACACGCTGTTGAAAAAAGACGCCACCACCAAGTAGATGGAATACGTATTCATGAGGAAACTGTACGTGATGTAGAAAAAGACAAATCCAACGTCGAACGGAGGCATCGCCATCGGGCTGCGGCGAGCCAGAGCCAGCGCCAGCACCACCAGGTAGACGAGCCCGTTGAAGACAATCGCCAGAATGACTCCAAGGCCGGCCACCCAGCTGGGAAACCGTCCGGCGCGCCGTTCGCCCACGATGCCCATCAGGTGAGTGTAGATGTTGCCGATCTCCGTAGTGAGTGCCAGGGCCGCCAGTACGAGCGTCGTCCGGGTACGCAGGAACAGGACATGGCAGACGGCCGAGACGGCGTGTGTCAGACTTGGCACGGCGCTGCGGCCGTCCCGACAGCCGCGGCAGCTGAAACACGGACACGGGAGTCAGACTCAGCATTACGTCGCGGCCATTTCGACAGCCGAGGCAGCTGAAACACGGACACGGGAGTCAGACTCAGCATTACGTCGCGGCAATTTCGACAGCCGAGGCAGCTGAGACACGGACACGGGAGTCAGACTCAGCATTACGTCGCGGCCATTTTGACAGCCGAGGCAGCTGAGACACGGACACGGGAGTCAGGCTCAGCATTACGTCGCGGCCATTTCGACAGCCGCGGCAGCTGAGACACGGACACGGGAGTCAGGCTCAGCATTACGTCGCGGCCATTTCGACAGCCGCGGCAGCTGAGACACGGACACGGGAGTCAGGCTCAGCATTACGTCGCGGTCATTTCGACAGCCGCAGCAGCTGAAACACGGACACGGGAGTCAGGCTCAGCATTACGTCGCGGTCATTTCGACAGCCGCAGCAGCTGAAACACGGACACGGGAGTCAGGCTCAGCATTATGTCGCGGCCATTTCGACAGCTGCGGCAGATGAAACACACACACACGAACGTCGCCAGTCAGAGCCCGCCTCCCGCTGCTGTCGACGGAACACCTTACAGGCGGCAAGCATGCATGGCACGCATGACAAACACGAGTGACAGTAATGTGGCGATGACACCTTTGTTTACAAAAGGGCTTAGGTGAGCATGTAAGGTAAATAAGTCACCAAATTTGGAAACACATGAACTAATTCTGTCCAAAGGAGGCACCATCAAGATAACGAGACCCTAACCACGGATCAATGACAGGACCCAAGATTTTCCAGTTGACGGTGGTTGAGCGAACAAAGCCGGCTCAGGGAGGCTCGGCGAGGTATTTTTCGGCCGTTAGTAATTCTTTTTCGTAAAGGCATTTGGAGATTAATGTACAGGAGGACCCAGCCGACGTGCTCAGAAGGGGAGGTTTTTCTCTAATGATATTCTACTCCCCATGTTTTTACGGACAAATAGAGGGTTTAGTTCCGTTTTGAACGTAATGTCGAAGGAATACTGCCAGTCAAAGTTAGATATATAATAGTCTGTGACACTTTCCGCTGCCTGCTACCAATCAATGTCTGAGAGAAGGGACAGAGCAAAAGACTCCAGGCTTCTCACCGAAAGGGTAGCTATGGCACAAAGCCCCGCTTGGATCCACCAATAGGCATCAGTGGCCACGTGTACATCTGAGCAACTCAAGTGACATGGAAGAGCTGGCTTCATGGACGATGGACGATACAAGCGACAGGGATGCTGAGGCTGCCGCCAATGCATAATCTGAGGAATGGGGCATTAGCTATTTGGTACTGGGCAGACAAAACAACATGAACTGGTAAGCCTGTTCCGTCTCACACAAAACAAAGTGTTGCGCCTCGTCTCCGGACAGAGAGCATCTCATCGGCAAACAAGCATTACCCGGGGCTAGCCACAAAACCGGGATCAATGGATCACGTCGATCATCCATGTGATCCATCCTGTGATCCATCTATTATCGATGGATTCCAGGACAGATAAAAAGGTCGCTTTTTTGTCATTTCCGTCTATGCTGACCACGCAGTGGCGACTGCCGCTTTGAATGTTTTGGTTGGTCGTCTTCACATCACGACACGTCAGATGACAACAGGGTGGTTCTACCTGATGGATGGCCTTATCACAATGCACAAAAAATAAAATATTGGCACTATACAGCATTGCCCACCGCTGGAATCCAAATGCGTGACGTTGGCAACACCATTACGGCTTGCCTCGTGCCTCCGTCTTAAGGAGGCACGAGGCACGAGCTCGTTACTGGCCTCAGTACCTACAGCCTGTGAAGTGCACGCTCTGGCCCGCAGCCGTCCGTCCAACGGACTTCGCATTGTCCTGTAGCGTGCAGCGTTTGGTAACGACCGATCGCCGTCAACACGAATACAGGGCGCGCCAGCCGGCGGCGCGGATGGGGCTTTCCCGGGGATTTCCCGCGACGTCGGCTCGAGCGCCGTCGGCAGGCGGGCCCCTTGCGCTCTGCAAACACCGGCCGAGCCGCTGGGACGGCCCCACTCAACTGGTGCCGGGCCCCACCCAGGGTGCAGCTGGTCTGGAGTCTCACGAAAGGCAGCGGCGGCGCAATGAAAACAGAACGAGCTCGTGGCAGAGGATACCTATCAGCCCTGTTGCGGGCCGCTCCGGTACATCCGCATTGTTTTATTCCTCACCTCGACTAACATCAGTTCAAATAATCTCAACCCCAGATCGGTCGCGCTGGTAGATCTTAGCATCTCATTTTCGGTTCATAATTGGTCAGGTCGGTGGTCACACGTGGTCCAAGGAAAAACGAGTTTAATCTGTCCAAATGAACAGGCGGACAACAGATTGCGAGCAGATATTTGTTCTTTTTATAATCTGAATAAAAACAATCATGCTTCAAAGGAAAATATTCAGTATCCAGAAGCAAAACTTTATGTTTTTGACTGCGCGTGCAGTCAGAGAAACAAAAAACCTACCCTACCCCCAAATGCGAATTTCTCTTCGGATTTGGGCCACTTTATTTTGTAACCTGGAGTAATAAAATAATAGAAGATAGTGAATGAAACTTTTTCATTTTTCGTTGCATCAATATATACATAAACAGGTATGTTTAAGTGGCTCGGCCATAGCCGAAAACGGCTTCTTGCCCTAAAAAATAAGCCAAAAGTGGATTTTTACACAACTGCATGCTGTTGGGCACATAAAATTGTCATTAATTCTTTAGCCTTGGACCAGTCAGCAGATGTTACATTTAGAGCACATTATGCACCCTATGAGCACCCTGTATGGGTCTTGTCGTATAAGGAAGCCATGACGCCATAAGCTTCAATCAGGTTTCTGAATGATGTGACAATGTCATTCTGAACTTGCACAGCTGGGTAAAAAATGGGTAACTGGTTCCTGAAGACCCATCCTGAGTGTCCAGGAACCAGTCTAATTAATTCAAGGTAATAATACTGACCCTGGTACATATGTCCATGAACTGATGTGCTCGACGTGGTGCCAAGATGCATAAGATACGTAAATTACTGCAGCAAAAACATCATCATTATTACTTAAAACACTGCAATGCTTACAAACCAAAATAATTGTCATTTCTCTGCATTCCATATTGATTGAATGTGGACTGCATAATTTGTGGAATCTTGACAACAAAGACATGAGACATGAGACATAAGAGCTGGTATTAATACCTGGAAGCTGGCAAGAATCCAGAAGTATGGGAATGCAAATAAAAAATATGAAATATTGGGATGCATGTGTAAACTTCATCTTTCTTATACACAATACTTGTGTGATCTGTCCTTGCAGAAGCCAATGAATTGATCTGGTTAGATATCCTGATGTTAATGTTACCAGTGCATAGGCATTACTTTCTTGTGAATTAAAAGTGCCCCGGATTTAATTTTTTTCATATTCTTCTTGCCTGTTGCCAAATTTGGTCATCCTGCCTCTAGACAAGAACAGTTCTGTTAACAAAACCACATCTTCTGAATTTCCTAGTTTGCTTTGTGCTTTTATTATTCTCTCCCATGGTTAACAGTCCCCAATTTTTTATGGAGCACTATGCCAGCCGGGCAACAATGCTGGGGGTGCACTGTAGACTGTTGGGATGCACCTCTGGATGGTGGGGGTGTACATGCACCCAAACTGTATATGACTTTCTGCGTGTCAGCATCTCTGCCTCTAGAGCAATTTACTATCTCAGCACATAAGCTTACTGCGGCGGGCTCCGGTGTCCATTACGTGCACGAGGTCCAGTATGAACAGGACTTAATATCAGTGTAGTTCCACACAATTGCTCTCCTACCAATGACCGAAATCAAGCGTGCTTTCCTTCCTGTAAGAACCAATGAATGTATCTAAACGAATGGCGCTGTAGTCTGATTTCCCCATTTTCCCGGCATGAATAGAGACAAAGCACTGCACGTCGCCAGTGTGACCGAGCCCCGTCCAGGGAAGGGCAGCGCGGCCTCACGCCGGCATAGCCCGATCGCCACTCACCAGAAGAATAGGTGACGGCCGATGGCCACACAGATGGCCGGGACCATGTACCGGACGACGCGCTCCGACGGCGGCAGGAAGCTCTGTTCCAGCAGCGGCAGCCACAGCAGCAGGCAGAGCGAGTACAGCGCCAGCATCTGGCTCAGCACCAGGTCCAGCGCTCTGCCGGCAGCGACCGCGCCCTTAGTGATTGCCGCGTCAGATGAGGTCATCCCCGTCACCGCGAAGCCTGTGAAAGCCAGCTACTCGCCCGATTAACAGGGCACCACAGCAAAACGCTACAGTCCTCGTCGAAAGGCGGACGGGTCACTCGTGAACACACGCGCACATTGCTTAGTCACTTGAATGCGCCATACGATCAATCAGCTGGCGAAACTGGGCGCACTGCACACCGTAACGAAGCAGAAACAACCAATAAACACACAGGCTATGGGTTTCGATGACAAACGTTGAGTAAAGACTTTCCCAAGGCAATTTTTCGCATCCAGATCTATTACGCACCGCGGCATTTCGCACGCGACGGCAGCGGAGATAATTCTCCCAGAGCAGCGTACATCCGGGCCCGAAGCTCCGGAACAGCGTTTATCAGGGTATGGCTGTTAAGTATTCTGCGGGAGCTAAATGTGACAACTGGAATCATGTCCAAAACCAGCCCCTGTCAGGTGACAGCAACTCAATCAACAAACGGCCGAAATGGCTACCTGAAAATCCAAATATGACCCCGCCTACATCTTCAAAGAAACGCTCAAACGATAAGCATAATGGACGGGCTTCTATAAATGACTATTAATAAATACCAGGTGTCTAAAATTGAGGTCGGTACCCACAAATATTGTGCAACCTGCGACTATCAACGAAGGTTGCATATTTGTTTACAACGTTAAAATTGTCTTTTTTCGGTAATAAACAAATCTAAACAACTCCTGTTGCACTTATTTTCACCTCAATCGTACAGAATAGGATGACAACGCCTTTTGGCATCTAATCAACTGTTAACAGTTCTCTCCCGATGAGAGCAAGAGGTACAGCTTGCATCGAGGGAGTCGCTCAAGGTTTAGTCTCGATGCACCGGAATCTACAAGTCAGCGTAGCGGACATGCGAAACTCACATTCTTGCACGTGTGTAACTGGCAACCGAAAGTGGTCGGTTGGGCATCCTCCTCCTCCGCTTCAATCAAATTCATTTTTACTCACTCCACAATAGTGTGAATATAAATTTCGTCATTCCGTTTATACGTCATGTTACAAAATGTAAATAATGCAATTAATATTTTTACGAGGAAGGCAAGCAAATACCAGTCTTTTTATGAGCACATGAATGTTTGAATATGTTCACTGAATACATTCATCTGATATTAGGCGGAGAGGCTGAGTGCCATAACGTATGGTTATGACTATGGTAACGTGACGAATATACTTATTGTTTTACAGGGTGACATCACGTCAGAAGCCATTATTCTCTGTTCCTTTACGTGGAAATTTCAATTCAGCTGACATGTGTAATTGCCTTAGGTAAATATGGGAGTATATCACGATATCCCTTGTTTAACTTGTGCTCTGTACATTCGTAGTGGATTGATTCACGACTGATTCTTCATATCAGTACACGATTGAACTTTGATTCTGATTCACTGCGGTTTTCAACTGAATTAATTCTGATTTCGATTAACGACAAAATCGCAAAATTCGTACATCGTTTCAGAGGAGATTCCCATCGATCGTAAAAACCTGTCTGGAATCCCCATTTTTGGATATTTTAATACGAAGCCTATAACAATGGCTGACATAAAATGGTCGAAGATTTTTTCCCACCGAACTTGATTTTTTATGACACCGCAGATACTTTTTCACACGATATTTTCCGAAATTTTCAGTCCTGGGCAGCAGAGCAAATTCACCCTTGCAGACGACGTCGCACCGAGGATTGTTCCTGCTGATCACAGGGCATTGCACAGTAATGTTGCACCAAACATTAGAGCAAGAATTCAATGAAGTCTGCCACATCTGCGTATGATGCAGTGACCACGGAGTCCCTTATTGCCACACATTACAGGGCTGCAGATATTTTCTGTGCACATCATGGGAAATGTAAATGAGCCAAGCCTCCCGAAATCAAAACAGTCATCATAAACGCACAGAAAAGGGACGGAGAGATGCGTGCCCACTTTTGCGGAATCTAACACTGCGCCTTTGGGAGTTGCACGGAAAGAAACGCCATGAAATTTCGACGTCTCTTCCATGTTTTTTTTAGTCGTGGCGGAGTGCTCGCTAACGACAATAAACCTTATAAAGCCGGACATCGTGTGCGCTGAGGGCCACCAGCCTTTCCTGACGGCTTCATTTCCAACAGCACCGGCTGAATGCGAGGGCCTGTACATTTTACCACCAGCTCTTGGGCCCCAACCACGTGTTGTTTCGGCTCACGATTGTTCGGCCTTTTCTTGGACAAACCTGGTTTTACCAGTCAAACCAGATCGCAATTAAAATGTCAAAAAATGATCAGCTGGGACTGCTGGTGTGTCTACAAGGATATTGGAAAATCCGGCCACCTCTAACGGCCTTTAGCCACCCATGCCGCTGGTAATGTCTACGTGAATGCCGCGGAGCCTGGACTGCAACCTCTCTCGGGACCTGGGGGAAAACTCTGACAGTCGATTTCGCCACGGCCGGCTGGGGCGCAGTGCTCCCCGGCCTGCGTCTCCCCTGCCCACGCTCCGTCTGCACACGACAGTCCGGGACTGGCACCGGCGTTCCGTCGGTCAGGTGCAGACTGCGATAGCCGAGGCGCGGCCGTCTCCGTCGACCTCAGCCCCTGACGTCTGTCGACGGCCCGGCCTGTGTCTGCAGACGCGTCTGCTGAAATCTTGGTCGAAACGTTGCGGCCGAGCCGGGCCGCCACCCGCGGACGGTGCGCTGCAGCCGACAACCGGCAGCCCAGAGCCCCGCTCGGGCGGACGGCCGCCTGACTACAGCAGCCGCCTAATCAGGACCGCCACCCCACCAGGACCGGTGCCTGTACAGGGTCTACTAAGAGTCCCGTCCCTATTTTCCAGGGGTTTTGACATGAGGCGAGGCAACGACACCAAAGAAACAAACATACGGTTTAACATACAGTTACAAAACACGGATGGCCTACGGGTGGAATGTGGTCTTTAATCCACCGCAAGCTTTAAAAAAAAAGTCTAGGCAATTGCAGCACAACACCGTAATTTTGCTGTTGGTGGCTGTCAGCGAGCAAACCGTCATTTCTCCTCTCCGCCACCGGAATCCCAAGGACCCCTCTCCCCTCCCTGTCGCTGTCGTCTGGAGAGCCAGTTGTTGCCGTCACACTGGCTCACCTGGGCCCTTTAGAGGCGGCCGACGCTCGACGGCGTTCACTGGCGACGGTCAGCGGGCGTGCAACGTCATGGTGCGCGGGCGAGACGACACCGCCCGTCGGTTGACGCAACGTACGATTAGTGCTACTTGCCTGTTTGGTCATTTCATCGGTTGTCTTCGCGTTTCCTGAATATGGTCCCTCATCTCCTCAAGGACACCTTTCGTAGACTGGCCCTCCAGCATTGCACCGCACGAACAACTAAGACCACTGGCCAAGCACATGCATAGCTGCCGCAAATGATGTTCCGCATCAAAAGCAATGGATCTCCGGCAGGATATCAGGAGCGCGCCTGACGATCGTAACAACCACTGTAAGTACTATATGTAGTACCCATTGTCAATATCTCTATTTGTCGGCACACTGTTGAAGGATCGCCCGATTAAAGTGCGGTACGTGGTGCGCGGCCGGTTTGTTTGTCGGTACGTGGCCGCGGATTATCTGGCTGCAGGGGACTCGAGGTTGGCGGCGGGCGACTGGCCAGGGCGGCGCCGCCGGCCGCACGTAACGTGTCGGTCGGCGCCATGGCTGCGCGACATCTGCAGGCATTGCCGCTCGCAGACCCCGCTTACCCAAGTCGGCGGCGATCCTCCGAACGGCGCCGGTCCGAGCGCCGGACGGCGGACGTCAGGCGGTCGACGGCGGACAACGCATGTTGTACATGTGTTTACCAACGAGCTAGCCACTATGTACCTGAGCCCGTGCCAGCCGCGCAATTCGCATACGACACGCAAATTCTGACAAGCGGAAAGAAGCAGGACATTGTTCAGGGCATTGAAGCATAAGAAATGCCCTGCTTCATGCTTCTTTACGTTGTTCAGCATTGTGACAAAAGGGGAAAACAGCATTTCGAGTCCCGGCATCGCCATTGAAATAATGCTAAATTTTCCCAAGCTAGAGGGGTTATTGCCTTGCTGTCCCCCTGCCCCCCTGGTGCCACCACTGGCCGCAAGGCCGACAAGATGAACGATGTTTCGATGATCGATGGTTTCGGTGAGCCCAGAAGTAATATCAGTGGGATTTGGGCACAGTCTGGTGAGCTGAAGAATTACTCCCCAGGATGAAATGTGTGGCGAGACAAACGTCTTCGGCCGTCTGGTGGTCTCTGTCCTGGTATTCAAACCGACATTCTGCACTAGAGTAAACTGGTAAAGTGAAGGATCACTCACTCACTCGCGGCGTGGCAATGAATTAAAGTGAATGTGTGGTGTGAATGTGTGTATGAATGCATGATTTTTGTGCCAGTGATAAGAAAACAGCCGAACGGTGACATGCGAAGATATCATAATCATTTTCTCATACACAGTTTCCGCTGATCTCAAGCTCTGCTGGCAGGGCAGAATGGGTGCCGGCCGGGCGTACTGCTCAGTACGCTCGGCAGAGCCGGGCGGCGTCGCCAGTTCTGGGCCGACGTCAGCGTGTTTCCTGTCGCGGCGGCGGCATGGCGTGACCGGCCGGCCTGGCCGGGGAAGTCCACCGACCGAGTCACGCCGGCCGATAGGCCACCGAGCGGCGGCCGACCGGCGACGGGGCGCCTGACTCAAGGCCATGACACCGCCCGATACACAGCACTCCGTCCTGGGATATCCCGTCTACACTCGATACACCGTACCACCGAGTTCCGGGATACCCGCTTACATCCGATACACGACACCCTCGGACGCTCTCCTTGACCCGTCCACAGCGCGGCCGTCCGCCGAGCCTCCCCCCCCACACACAATGCACAGGACGATCAAGATGCAGGACGCACGGAATGCACAGTCCAGAACCCCGCAGCGCCAAGGTCCACTCGGTTTGGTGTCCGCCGCGTGGCGTCCAGTCAATGTAATGTCCCTGTGTCACCGTCCAACTAGTCTGAGCATGCCCCTGTCACGGTCCGGGCCCAGCACTTTTTGGCGGGGCTCTCTGCAAGGATGCCCATTTGTAGTATCCTTGCACCAAAACTCTTATCACTGGCACAAAGCCGACATCAGTGTCAAAGTCCATTCAGTTTGGGGGACCTGTGCCGCGGCCCAATCAGTTCGACCCATGTGTCACGATCCCGTAAGTTTGGGGATCCTCGCGTCAAGGTGAAGCCCTGTTGTGTAATGGTGAGAAGGCGCAAGCTGGCAGAGGCACAGTTAGCAGTGACGCGGAGGCCGACGCTTCCGTCAGTCCGTTTCATGCACGAATTCTGCGAAAAAGCAGAACGCGTCTGGATCACGGAGCCCGACCAATGAAGTCGCAGCAGGCCACGCTCCATCCGCCCGTGGCATCACAGCCAGCCCGGCATCACGATGACGTCACCGTTCAGATTCACCCTGGCCGCGATGAGGCAATCGACCGCGCAGGAAAGACCGAATGCGTCTTGGTGTTGTTGCTACCAAGAATCTGGTGAATCAGCGTTTGACGGTCTCTGTACCGCGGGGGGAACACAGGGTCCCGGTCGGCACAATTCTGGCACCCAGCATTCATCTACATTCCTTCTGTCGGCGCGGTGCAGTCTGAATATGTAGGTTCCGGAGGCATGCCAGAGCGGGGAGGTGGGCTAAATTCCTTTCAAGACGATTACATTTCTGTAGTATCCTTGCCTCCTTGGCACAAAGGAAGGCCCCCTCTGACCCCTATGAGAGCTTACACTTTCTTACAACTTACTTATTTTCAAATAGGGCCCCTGAGGCCGCAGCGGACCTTCCTTGTTGATACCAGAAACCCGCAGGAGGCCCTTGAGGCCATAGCAGCCCCCCTTGATGCTAACGGATGCCTCCTGATGCCATAGGGGGCCCATTGAGGCTATAAGAGGCCCCTGCAAACGATATGGTGCCGTTGTAGGGTACGGGAGGCCACCCCAGCATTTTTTGGCGGCGTCCTCTTGGGCTGAGGGGCCCCTGGGCGTGAGGTAGCCCCATTCTGAGGATCCACCCTTTGGCCGATTCCCTGGCTACGTGCCTGATTAGGCGCTTTGTTTGGGTTCAGGAAAAACATGATCTCATTTTTCATGCAGTTCCTTACGCTGCGGCCAACTGCTGAATACATGGGATCCGGAGGAGGGGAGGGGCAGAGGAGACACGTCACCCTTCCGACTTCTGATGAGGGAGACAAACAAAGGGCGCGTGGCACCCATCCGACACGGGGGATTAAAAGCGTCCGAAACCGGAAATTAAAGCACGATAAGATTATTCTAAGCGCGGAAGAGGGCTAATGAAACTAAAAATACACCCCAAATATATAACAGGATTTTGTGTTTTGACGAAATGCCGGTGGTCTGAATGAGCGTTTAGGAGCCCCTCCTAGCCTGTAGGGGGCGGGGTCTGATTCTTTGTCTGGAGGATTCCCATGCCGGCCCAAAAAGTACCCCTGTCGGTCCCTGGAGGGACCTCCTTTCGGTCTGTCAGAGACCCCTGCTGACTCACTATCCGTCAGCTTTTAAATGGGCCCCGATGAAGTGTACAGAAGCCGCTGCTTGCCAGTCAAGACGTTCCTGCCGACCCGACGGATGCCCCTTGCAGTCGGTATCGTTTTTCGTCATCAACCGCTGTTTTACGCCATGATTTTAACCACATGGGCCCTCATGGGGGCTCCCGTACAGCGCAGATCGACAGAAAGTCAACTTTACTTTGAAACCAAGCCATTAGCCATTTTGAAACCAAACCATGTGTAAGGCATGTAAGGTTACACTAAAGTGACCAAGAAATAAACGACTGAGAGCAAGGATTGCAAAAAGAATTTCAGGAAAACACGCGATTCAAATCGCGATTCAGTCCTTTTTCAACGAACGATTCCATTTTACCTGTAATCCTTAAAAAACGACTGTAACGAAGGACCAAAAACCCTGCAATCCAAATCCTCATGATCCCTGTCTATCCCCAAATGTTAATTTCTCCTGATTTCGGCCACGTTGTTTCGCCGCTCCGGAAAATTAGCATAATATATGCAAATATTTTTTCGAAAACCGCATATCTACATTTTCCGTCAGAAAAGAGCGGCAAGATATGTCGGGTTCCAGTTTTCCAAAGAACGGGGAGGCATGTCCTCGATGGCCCCACCCCTTGGTTCACTGTTCGAGTTCACTGATGGTGACTGATAGCTGTTCAATCTTTACACCGGATGCTGTTACGTATCCAAAGAAGCCGTTATCTGGATCTTCTAAGATGCGTGACGCAATCTATGCAAAATTGGCACGTAGTGTACGTGCGATACCCCGATCTCTGATCGTTAATACGAAGATGATGAAACACAGGCACGAGACCAATGCAATAACTTCCTCAGAACGGCGAAGCTGCCGCTGCCATCAACCAATGATATGCAGCTCCTTGCCAGTTCCGGGAGTCCATTCAGTTGCTTCCGGTACTCAAACAAATGTGCACTGGTCATTGCTCATCTCTGGCGTGATTGGCCTGCCCTAAACTAGCAGGGGGGTCGACCCGGCTCCGAGAAACGTTGCTCCGAAACCAGAGCAGAAATTAAAGCATCTTGGAATAGCTGTCACTCGGCAAACTTGCATTCCAGCCCTTGTGCAGAGCAAAGATCCAAACGGTTCACTGCGTCCACGATGCTACTGGAGCTCTGGGAGCTGGAGTTCTGAAGCTGAGAGCGGCTGCCAGAGCGGATTCCGGCCGGCCGTACAACAGCGCGGTCGATCGCCCCTCGGCCAGGCTGATCGACCGGCCCCCGGGTGGGTGCCCGGCCCTTCCCCGGCCGACGCCGCAGTTCAGGTCTGGTCCGGACTGCAGTGACGCCGTCCGTCCGCGGTCGTGACGCCGTCCGGCCGCGCTCTGGTCTGGACTGCCGACCTACGGGTTCACGGGACACCGTCCCGTGGGTTCACGGGCCGGCCCGGACGGGTTCACGGGCCGGCCCGGGGCCGATCGCAGGGTCCTTGTGGTGCGGCGCCGCTGGACTGTTTCAGACGCGGAAAAATGGCGCCATGCCGCCGGGTCACCCTGACCGACCAACAAACAGGAGATAGCGAGAAACCTCTACTCCAGATCTATGAAGCGAGTATAAAACTGCAAAAATTAACAGTAAACTAAAAGAATTTCGTAACAAATACGCTACTCTGAATTACAACGATGTTAAATTATGACACTGCTGCTCAACAGGGCGCTGGTTTCTTCTCTTTTTCACGAGTGTGTGGCTGTTTCGCATGTCAACAGGTGAGCCCAGATGAGATGGTAAGCAAGCTTTTGAGTACGGCGGTTTTTTCCTCAGCCATCCTGAAGCGGGCCTTGGCCGCGTCTGCGACGAGATTTTATCTGTTTTTCGTTACCTGTCACTGTTACCAACGAGATTCAACATAATTATAAAAACATCTCAGAGATGCTAACTCTGTTCCTTTTCATATGATCCAATGTCTGGCACAGATGCAGATGCAAGTGCCGCCAGCGCAAGTACAATCACTGACCAGATGAATCGCATGAGGGCTCACTAAGGCCATTTTGTACTACATGTTTGGTGGCATAAATAAAAAACCTAAAAAGAAAAACTTCTCAACATCTCCGAAAGGACGAAAGCCATACGCAAGAGAACAGATTCCCTCCCCCTCCCACAGTGCAGATATGTACACAGCAAAGATCGTTGTAATCACAGAATGGGTCCGCCATAAATTATATCAAAACGCATTTGTTCCATATTGTGTACCCACCCCACTCACTGTAGCGCTTTTTTTTATTTATAGTGCCTATCTGCTACCCGTGAGATGATCGCCGGTCACGACCTCCTCCCCCTCCGCCCCCCCCCACCAGGAATTGCGTAATTTATGGCCCGCCCGACAGGCACCAATGACCGCAGGCTTCCACACAGGTTGCCGGGTGCCTGTAACAAGCACCCGACTCTCGCACAACCGGACATGTCCGAACCTCGCCGACCGGAACATGGGACGATTCGCTCGTAGCTGGCGACCCGCCAACTTGCAGAGTTCCACCCACACTGGCAGACCAGGCGAGATGAGTGGTCTGGAGCAGTCAGCTGTGGCTCTCAGTTCACGGATTCGAGTTCCCAGACACGTCATCACCGCGTAAAGGGGTCGGTCTAGTGCGCACGTCATCAGCAGCTGATGCGTAGAGCTCACCTGTACATGCTGCCGCTCTTCGACTGCGAAACGCTAGTTCGAGTCACGGCTGCGCTCCTGGCCGAGTCGTTCGTACGGCTCTGGACAAGATCCCGGACTGACTCCAGCAGCCACCCGCTGGTCCCTAAAACGTTAATGGTCACTGACACGACCGTGATCCAGACGAGGGGCTGCAGGTCGACTGTCGGGCTGGCCTCGGCATCTGTCATTGTCAATTCAGCGGCGGACCGCGCTGCGCCCGCGACGACGGTGCAGCGCCGCCAGCCGAGTCCGGAACCACCCGGCGATCGCCGCTGCACGCTTCAGCTCAACCCTCAGCACACCGTGCCACCGCGCACCACTCGGGGCGTTCCGCACGCGGCCACGTTGCCCTCGCCAGTGACTCAGACTTGGCGCAGAGTGGGGGAAGCGAACGACCGCCGCTGGCTCCCGGAGAATGACGTCAGCCGGCGGCCGCCGCCCATTGGCTGGCGCCCGGCCGGTGCGATCGCCAGTCGGCAGCTCGTGTTTCGTCCAGACGACCCCGCTGGACGCGGCCGCTCAACGCCGACAATGTCCCCAACTCTGTTAGCCAGTCGCAGCGGAAGCGGGGGAGGGCAATGGAGGCTAAGTGTCCCCCATCCAAAGACATGGAGGGCAAATGTATCTTTTTGCCCCCACAAAAATGATGGCGTGCCACACGCAAATGTAGACGCGTTTATAACTCTCCAATGACCCGTGCTTCGCAACAGTCGGCAGCACTAGATTTGTATCTCTTTAGGTGGCTGCAGTCCCCCAATCTTCAAAAAAGCCCCTTTAATGCTCAAAATAGCCTTCCTCCAAGTACCCTCATGTAAGCCATGGGCAAAGACAAACATGTTTTTCTTTGTACAGAGAAACCACAAAATCATGTACTTTAACAAACAGAAAGTATCACAAACACAGACTACGCACCTTCCAGGGCATCATGCACTCAGCCATATATTTATGCTTCTGTATTACAAATGCATGGTATATTTTCCCATCTATTATATTAAGCATGCATTACACTTCACATGCAGCATCCTTTTATGGTAACAATGGTTGCTGACAATGAAACTACCATTTCAGATTTCACATTACATATGCAAACAAGCAGCATTGGGAAATGGCAGAAAAGACTGGCAAAGTCACATGTTGGAACAGGCTTTGTCAGGGTCTGCAATGCTGTTGTCTCCACCCATGGATGTTAATACAAACAATTTTTACTGCATTCCATTACAATAAACCAAATACCTATTATTGTTGCCATCTTACCCGGAGATAGATGTAAGCCCATGCTGACATGATAACAACAGAGTTTTTGTTACAACTATAGTCATATGACTGACTTCTAAATCAAGGGGTCCAGAGCTATTTCAAAGGCATCCATGCAAATCATTCACGAGATAATATCAAATTTCTCTTAAGTCTGTAGTGCCAATGGCCACTGCTTTACCTATCCCTTGACATCTTAAGCCTACCTATTACTATAACTATCACCACAGCATGTATCATTAGCATGTCAGGATGATGTCTTGCCTGCTGATGGAAATAGGCAGAATCATGATAATTTTGCTTGAATCCATTATCAAATAAGTCTTCAGGAGTAAACAGAATTAACACTTCAAAGATGATGAAAGCCAAAAAAAACATATCTATGGGTATGCCACACAAACAATGCCTAAAATCAAGCACAACATTAACCTTGATATCCAACCACTCTGTCTCCATTTCCTAACAACCCAATGTTTTAGCTATCTCACATGCTGATTAATCCTACATATACTAAATTTCATTCTGTCTGCAGTAACCAGTTTTCATGGCCTCATTTGGAGAGCCTATGGGTTGCACCTGGCTGCAATCTGGCAGTTTGGTGGGTTTGGTGGCACAATGCATTACAGGGATGGACTTTTTATGTTAATGACTGAAGGGTGCTGAGCTGAAGATCTGAAAAGTTAACCTCCCCTAAAATAGGCTTTTGTGAATGGATTTAGGCTACTTTATTTTGACCAATGGCAATTTTTATTTGTTTATTTTTGCATCATCTATCAAGCAACCCAGTATATACATATACATATATATATATATATATATATATATATATATATATATATATATATATATATATGTATATATATGCATGCATGCATGCATGCATGCATGTGTGTGTGTGCACACTTTTATATAGGCCATTTTCAAGTTTATTCCATGCCTTCTTCCTACCTCTTTTCTCCTGCAGCCATTATTTTCATACACTAGCAGAGATTTGTATCTCTTTTGGGGAGCTGCAGCCTCTCCCAATCTTCAAAATAGCTTCTTCAAATCTTCAAAATAGCCTCTTTAAGGCTTAAAACAGCATTCCATCTTCATTTATGTAGTCTGTGAGGCAAAACATTTTTCTGTACATGGAAACCACAGAACCAGGTGAGTTAAGGAAAAGAAAGTATGACTGACACATTATGCCTCTTCCAGGGTATCATGCATTCAGCCATATATTTATCCCATTATATTACAAATATATGGCATACCTCCCATCTATTATATTAAGCATGCATGATATTACATATACAGCACCCTTTTCCAGCTCCAATGATTCCTGACATTAGAGCTACCATTTCAGATTGCTAATGAGATACACAAGCATGAATGGAACAAGAAAATCACAGAAACGACTGGCATAGCCAAATCATGTTGGAACATGATTCAGCAACCTATAACACAACAATTTGTACTGAATCCTATTACAGTAATCCAAATACCTAATGTTGTCACCATCTCATCCAAAGTGCCAGATGTAAACCCATGCAACAGACTACAAGAGTTTTTGCTACAACCATAGTCATAGGTATGACTTGAGTTGGTGGGACCAGAGCTTTTTCTAAGACATTTGTGCAAAACATGAAAAGGGATAACATCAACATTCTCTTAAGTTGGCAGGGACACTGGTTATTGCTATACCTATCCCATGACATCCTATACCTACCTATTGCTATACCCATTATCACAGCATGGCAATCATTGGCATATCACAATGATCCTTGCCTGCAAAGGGAAAAGGCAGAATTATGACAATTTTGCCCAAATCCATTATTAAGTACATCTTTAGCTATCAAGGAAATTCAGGTCTAACCCTAATGATGGAGGGAAAGAATAAAAATTATCTGTGGATATACCACACAAATGATACCTGGAATACAGCACAAAATACCGCACTCCAAATATTGAGCAATTTGTCCCCATTTTCCTAATTACCCAATGATGCCTTAGTTATCCCACACGCCAGTTAATTTGGTTCCAAAGTTAAATTGCCTAACGCGTTGACGATTAATATACGCACGCAAGACAAAACGAGTAAGTCAAGGACGCCACCCTAAATTACTTTTTGTCACTGCATACAACCAGGGAGATGTCACCAGTGTTATCAGCCATAGGAAAACCTTTTTGTTAGCAACGACCCCGGAGGACGTCACTGGGAAGGAGTCGCTGGGAGTCGAACGTAAACAACCCAGCGTTTCCATGAATCTCTTGAGATTCAGGCCGTTTCTTGGTCCCGTACAGTCGGCTGTGAGAAAACATACATAGGACGTAAATTGCTTACATATTATCTAAAACTAAAAATGAGACCAGTTTCGAGCTCTACTCGTCACAAGCTCTCCAACGTTGCGCTTATTTTTATCGTGCGACCAACCGTTCGTGAGTTAGAGGGGTGGTGGTCAACGCCCCCCCCCCCCAGTCGGGAGTGATCGTCGCCGACCGACGGTCTTGCGCGGGTTAAGGGCGATGACAGCTGCGACGACGGCCCTGACGACGTTGGATATTGCGACTGCGGCGGCGTTCGCGTCAACGGTGTTGCGTGCGACAGCGACCGCATAGACACTAGAGCTCCGGCAGTGCTGCCTGCGAGGCGGGCTGCAGATTGCATTCGGACTGCAAGGACGCCAGCGGCCGCAGAAACTCCCGGTTAACTGGTCCGAGCCAGTGCATCGTTACGTGTAACAGGTGCGGCAGCAGAGTAGTAGCTAGGCCAAGCAGTGATGAACGGTTTTGTGGGGGTGGTTTCATTGTTATTGGCTGTTGCTTTGTACCGTTTGCAGTGCTGTGTATGGTATGGAAGCATGGGTTGGTCTTCTCCACGTTGTGTTGCCATGACTGCGCTGGGCTCGGACACTGGCGCCTGCGGCCCGCTGACCTGGCCCTCTTGCCCAGCCGATTGACTTGGGTGGTGGTTGTACCGCGCCACCCGACGTGCGCTTGTCGGGAGGAACCGAATGCAGTGTCAAGAGAGAGCCCAACTTTGAGAGGTCTTCCGGTCTGCCGCGGTGCTCGGAGAAGTGCCCCGGCCTGTCGCGCCACTTTGAGAGACGTCATGGCCGTATTGAGAAATATTGAAATAAATCACCGTGCTTCCTGTCCATTCATTGTCATTAAAAGAAAAAATGATCCGAATGGTTCGCTGGAGTGCCTAAAAGCCAGGGCCCCTTCTGAGCAGTGCTTGTACAGACTGCCGTGCGCCAGATCGCGAAGTGCCAGCCTAATTGCATAATGCGGAGGCGAAAGTTTAACGTGCGGACATAACTCACACCATCGCGCGGTAATCAACGTCTCCTATGGATAGCGTGGAGGTTTAAGTGGTTTCCAGGAGAAAAAGTGAGGGCCGAAACGATTCGAACCCACCTGGCCAGGGTGGGCAGCGGCGACAAACGTTTAACCAACTGACTGCAGGGGTGCAGTCAGGATTTTCTTAAGGGAAGGGCCCGGAACTCAGTGAACGGAAATCATACGAAAACCACCTGTTGGAAAGACGATGTGTAATGGTTTTCACAAAAATGCGGGCCTAGGGGACCCCAGGCTCATCCCTTGGCTGTGCCTATGCAACTGAGCCACCGGCACGACAGTCACATAACACATTCATCTTTCCTATGGATCACTACTTTGCTTTCATGAATACATGGCATACTGCATGGTGCTGCGTTCGTTAAAATCGGGGTGAAGATGAAGCACAAGCGTCCGGCGGCCGAGATCTAGGCTGCTTATTCAATGCCCATGGCGGGCGCCGACGGCGTCATTCCCAGTGACGTCACTTGGCGTCTTGCGCAGATTATAAACAAATGGCTTGGTGACCATACCTCCCACAGAGGGCCGTGGGCATGACATTCCCTGAAACGACAGACGACTGACTGACACCACGCTAGACTGGGCCCAAGATTTTGGATACCTGAGCCTAAGAGCCTGTGTGTCCTAACTCACAAACAAACAAACCCTGAAACAAAGGAGGGCTCTGTACGATGGTTTAAAACGGTGGTGTGGGCTGAAGGAGTTCAGAGTAGCATTTTGTGGTGAACTTCAGAAGCTTTACATAGATCATTTCGGGGAAGCAGAGGCGGGCAGTCAGGTATGGCAGGCTTGTGCAAATTCCAAGACGGTGCCTGATCAGCAGCAATGAATGTATGCCACTCAGACCGCATTGAAAATGCAAGAAACAGTGATGCTGCTACAGGGGCAAAGTTTACCTTCATTTTCAAACTGCCACCATATGAACTTTTCTATCAGAATTTTCTGCTAGACAACATACCATGCATCCTTTCATGTGGTTTGACTGACGGTTGGGAAGCCACAAAGAACTGGGTGAATGCCAGTGGAGAGCCATACCTAGATAGATTGTGTGTAAATTATGGTAAGCTTGCATGCAAGAATGGAAAACTAACATTCTTATCAACTGCACAGAAAATCCTGTGCTGATGTGTTCACTGTTCATCATGACTAATCTAGCAGTTAATGTTATACTGTGCAAATGCATTCCCGCTGTCTCAAGTATTTTTGCAAATGTACATTAAGACATGCAACAAATACCCAGCACTGTAATTGGTGCATAAAATGCTTGTAACTGCCTTATAGAGCTAGTTTTTATCATGCCTCACATTTTGGTGTTTGTAGCCCTAGTTGAAGTGCCATGGCAACATGTATGACTGAAGTTAATAATTAAGCAGGCAGCAGCAATCACATGCAGTCATACTTCCTGAAATTAGGATTAAAATACCATAGAATCTAATGCTTTGTACCATTTCAGGAGAGTTGGAAGTACCAGTTGCCAACTGTTCTCAGAAATATTTTGACTCTCAACCAAAAACCCAACAAAAGTTCAAACAGTATGTGAGTTACATGAAACAAAGGAATAAAGAAGAAATTTTGTATCTGAAGGTATGCAATGCTTAAGGTTTGCCAGAACTGTAGTTTGTTGTGCCATTCTTTTTCTGTATCAGTGTCTCTATTATGGCTGTCTGCCTCTGCCTCAATCTCTGCCTTTGTGTGTGGATATCTTTCTCCTCTGTCTTATTCTCTCTGTCTCTGCACATGCCTGCCTGTATTTCACCCTCTCAGATTGTCTCTCTGTCCCTCCATTTATCTGCTTTCATGTCTTTTCTGCAGTCACTGATACATGATATGGTCAGAACTCCTGTGTACACTTCTCTCCATTTTTCCTGTTACCACTTGCCCACACCAGGGTGACCTGCCAACCAGCCAGCCAATGCTGCTCCCTGGCAATTTCTGTTGTTACTGACCACCAGATTCATGCCACACAGGTGTGGGGCACTGACTATCTCTGGTCAGTCCAGGATGACACTTTTAAGCCACACAGAGACAACAACACATTGACAACCACTGGCTGGTCCAGGACTGGCATTTTCAGGGCACTCAGAGACGCCTGTTTCCGTCCGAGCCGGCCGTCTACCGCACGCCGTCCCTTTTTGCCTCGGATTGGCTCAACGAGTTTTGGGAGGCGCGACCTGAGAGGCAAGACGACTACCGGTTCGTCTACATGGGCGTGGCCGGCAGCTGGTGAGGGCTGCGACCGCACAGTGGTCAACAGTCGGACAGCTGGCCTGGGAGTGTCAGGAGGCCAGTCGTCGGGACGCTGATGGTAGCGTGGAACGAGCCTGGAGGCTCTATGTTTTATTGACTGTCATAGGCTGCATTGCAACAGTTGGTCGCGGAATACGTGTTAGGACCGCAGAAAGTGTGTGGACATTGAGATACCACGTACATGTAACCAGTGCAAATGAACGCACAAGATGGTTCAGGTAAATCAACTTCTGCCTCTTTGTAGTTGGCCTGTTCAGATATCTAACATGCTCTTTATTGCTTTGTAGTCCAGGTTACATCGAACAGTACCACCCTTCTATTAGGTGCAACATTTTAATGTCCTCCAGTTGTTGCAATGAACAGTTTCCACGATTTTGCAGGACGCCGTTTCACGCGGACGTGTTCCGTTCATTCAGCTGGTCAGCCAACGTCTGTGGCAGAAAACGCTGGATTCTGCTGCCACCTGGCGAGGAGGAAAAACTCCGCAGCGTGTCCGGTCTGCCGTACGATGTCGCTGGTGTGCTCGGCGCCGAGAGCCACTCCGAAGCGGCGAGCGCGGCGTCTGTTCGCGACGGCCGAGACGCCGCGCACTTGGAACCGACGACTGCCCCGAATGGCATTCAATATTACGACGTCATACAAGATGCCGGCGAGGTCATGTTCGTTCCGTCGGGCTGGCATCACCAGGTGTGGAACCTACGCAACACCATCTCAATCAACCACAACTGGCTGAACGGCGCGAACATCGACAGAGTCTGCGACCACCTAATGGCGTGCCTGTCCGACGTGAAGGCTGAGCTGGCTGACATCGCCGACGGCGCCGACGAGTGGTTCGCCCAGTGTCAGACCCTGCTCAGGGCCACCCACGGCATGGACCTGCGCGAGTGTGTTGAGTTGCTGTGTTTTGTGATGTCGCGCCGGCTGGAGGGTATGGGCGGCTGCGACGAGTCAGCGTTGGAGGGCCTTGACGGCTGGCCGTACGGCAGGGATCTGTTGATGTGGGACCTGCGTCGCGCCGCGGTGGCACTCTGTCGACTGCTGGACATACAGGAGGCCGCACGGCTGCCCGAGGTGCGCGCGCTGCGGCCGGCCGCTGAAACACTGCTGGCCGACGCTGAGGCCGTCCGTCCACCGGAATAGGCCGGCCTGCCGCGAGATCCGGTGGCGGCTGGCCTTTGGGCTAATTTTCTACCCAAATTACACCTCGGCTACCAGGATTGGCTCAAATCTGGCAATAGCACTGCTCTATGCTGTAGTGAACGCGAGTGCGACGTGTTGAGTGAGTGTTGTTATTTCGTGTGATTTGTCATTTTGGTGTGGTGTGGTTGGATAAGACTGGAAGACTTCGGCACATTGCTGAATCCCTTGGGCTGGATACCCCTGGTTGATTGTTTTACATGGACATACTCTGCTATGTCCAGCGCACCGCGGTGCCGCCTTATTTGGATCAAAATCGCTCAACCCGGCAAGCTGATCTGATGGCGTGTCTGCTCAGGTGAGCAGGAATCTGGCGGGGCATTAACCTGAGCTGTTCCTGGAGTGCTTTACTACAGCTTTACAAAGAACAGCATACACGAAGAAATATGTATTTTGTACAAAACTGTAATGATACAAATCTGAGAAAATACGCCGATGGACTATCCTCATGGCACATAACTAAACACAAGAAGAGGGCGCCAACAAACAGAAAAGCGTTTTTTTCGGCCTGTATCGGCAGGCAAGATTCCAAACCAGCGGCCGGTGTCGACATCATGCGTGACCACGGCGTCCGTACGAACACGAAATCGTGTCCGGCCTGCGCTGCATCCGCCGATTGGCGGCGGTGGCGCCGCCGCCGCGGCAGCCCGCACGGGGGCCAGCAGGCGCCCGGGCCGCAGACGAGAGCGCGGATCCCTCGCCGACAACAGATTCCGTCAGCAGAGCGCGGAGTACACTTGACAGGAGACAGACCGGTGGTCCGTTACTGCCGCGCCTCACACAGCACTGTGCGCGCGCTCGGCTCGGCTCAGCTCAGATGGCGACGTCACGCACTCGCCACGGTCCGAGCTAGTCAAAAAGCAGTCTCGGTCCATCCCTCGCAGACGGCGTCACCCCTCACCGGCGGCCGCCACCGGGCCAGCAAGGACTCGCGCCGTCACTGAGCGCCGCTGGACCGGCGAGAGGCCGGCCTCGAAACACACTGGAAGTTCTTGGTCTGGTCTGGTCGCCGCGCACACGGAAAGAGACAGACACTAGAAGAGACCCTTTTTCTTCTTTTTCCCATCTACAGTCCTGCAAGAGAAAGCCAGCGTGAGAATGAGCACGTGCCGGAGGCCAGGCCCCAAAACCAAGCGAGCACCGCGGATCCGCAAAAGACCACATGTACAGTGAGGTCCAGAGCTAGATTTTACATACTCCAACATAATGGAAGGCCCGCCGCAAGCAGCGTCCAAAGACTCCTGAGCCAACGCCGGCGGGGCCCGGCGCTGCATGAACAGTCTGGTCTGCCGCAAAACCGGAGGGGTACTGGCACACGATGCAGAGGGCGAGGCCGCCGTCCAGCCGCTATCCCAGGCAACCAGTCGCAGGCCGACAGCGTGCCCCAAACACCAGACCAGGACAGCCGGCAGGGCCACAGACGGCCACAGACAGACGGACAGAGAGTGGCTAAGTGCCGCGGTCCCAGACAGCCGACATTCAGTTGGTAAGCGACGCCGGCGCTGGGCCGGGCCGGGCACCAGGTTAGTCGGCACCCAGTCAGCTGAGGTGGCCACCTCCGTGCTGACGGAGCAGGCGAGCTCAAAAGACCGACGTCAGCACTCCAGACTGCGCCTTTTGGTTTGGATCTGACTGAGCCGGACGATTCGGTCACGCCGACGCGTGCAGAACTGGCGGCCACTGAGAACGTGGTGCCCGTACAACCCCTCCGACATTCAGATGTCCAGACCACTGGTCACGGAACAGACGCCGATGTTGGCAAGCAAATTTAGCTCGATGGTCATTGGTCTGTAAAACAATGTTCTCCAAATGCAAGAAACGTATTTACAGGCCAAGCAGCAGTCGCGAAATATCATTACAAATATTCTGAAACGGGAGGAAAGCCATGTGGTACCAAGTGTAATACATTTAGTAGTTCTGCCCACATTCACACTATGTTATGAGTCTACAATTCCATCCGAGGGCAAGCTGGCAATTCAACCTGAACTCAGAACGTCGCGCGAGTCCCAATGAGACGACTGCCGCTCGTAACTACCAGTCTCTACCGGCATTAGTTGACCACCATCGCCGCTAGGTGGCGAGTCAGCTCTAAGCGGTGCCCAGGCAGCAGGCCCGGCCAGGGAAGGCACCGACCGCGGCCGGGCCGGTACCGTCCCCCCAGCGCCACGTGTCTATATACAGAGCGTTAGCACGGTGCATGTGCAGGGAGGAAACCGGTACAAACCGCGCCAGTCTCACAGCACACTGGACAGCTTGGACACGGACACTTTCCACCGGGAGCGGCCGCCGCTGCAACGGTAAACAGCCGTTAGAGTCATGCACCGCCACCTCCAGTCTGGCAGGTCAGGTCAGATCGAGTGCAGTCCGGTCTGGCCGGTTCAGGTGAGGCCGGGCTGGTCGGCTCAGGTCGGCTTGAGTCAGCGCCAGACTCGTCAGATCAGGCCGGCTCAGGTCAAGTGAGGTCGGCTCAGGTCAGGCCCGCCCTGGTCAGGTCAGGTCAGGTCAGGCCGGGTCGGGTCTGGTTGATTCAGGTCGGCTCAGGTCAGGCTAGGTCGGAGCCGTCACTGCTGGCGGCACCGTTCGGCCGCCGGCTCGGGTCGACTGCGCCGCGCCGGCCGCGGCCCGGGCGGCACGGAGAGCGTGCGGTGGAGGACGGCGACGGCCGCAGCGCCGGGCCCCGGCCACCGGCCGCCCAGACTGGACCAGCTGTCGTACACGTGGGTCCTGGTGGCGCCGCCCGGCCGACGGACATCAGTTAGTGGCGGACGGACAGGGTGGACACCCACACCGGAAGGCGGACGGCGCGCCCGCACTGGGCACAGGACAGCAGCGTGGCCACACAGGCACTTACACTCACGGCGGTGCGCTAGAATCTGGCCTTAAACTGGCGCGTCAGCGTCAGCAAACTCGAGTGTTTGGTCAGGGTTCTGCAAACACCGTTCTCCGATTAGGGGTCAGGTTGCCGTTGTCGGGCCGCGCCCGCCCGCGACTATTCCACCAATGAGAGCGTGGCGCACGCCGACGCGACCGATCGTGGAGCACCAGTCGGGGTAACACAGGCAATCGGACGCGGTGTGGCTCGACCCATCCAATGGCCGGGCGCAGCACGGGGCCGGCCAAGTCCAAGTCCGTCCGACAGACTGCCGTCACACGCACTTCAAACAGATATTAGTGTCATCCAAAGACAGAGGATACAACCGAAGCTTTCCGAGACGAAACTGCACGGACTTAGCGGAGAAAGAAAGGTTATGGCAACAGACACGACCGTGAAAGACAGCCTGATGAATCAGCGCATCAGACAATGAGCCAAAAGACTGTCGTAAAGGCCACGAGTTAGTGCGGGCGCACCCAAATGAAATGCTAGTGCTGCGGTCATACAGTTTCGTTTACCACAGGAAATATCATAGAACACACTCGCATGAAGTACCAGTGCGTGAGCGCTGCCGTACAAAACCATCAATGGCACAGTGATTTGAGCAGTGCAGACTGTCGTCGCCATTCCACCCAAACCAACGCGGCATATGCGTGAGGAACACCACGCCGGGCTGCTCTGTGGCGCATCAGACCCGACTTTCAGACTATCAGACCGCTAGGTGGCAGACCAGTGAGCGATCCGGCCCGATCACTAGGTGGTACACCACGGAGCGGCAGACCTCTGAGCGCTCCGGCCAGACCACTAGACGGCACACCAATGAGCGATCCGACCAAACCACTGGTCGGCAGACCAATGAGTTGTCCGGCCAGACCAGCGGACGGCAGACCACTGAGCGGGCAGACCACTGAGCAGTCTGGCCAAAGCCAAACTACTGAGCAGCAGACCAGACGGTGGCAGATCACTGAGCGGTCCGGCCAAACTACTGAGCAGCAGACCTCTGGGTGGCAGACCATTGGGCGGTCCGGCCAGATCAGTGGACGGCAGGCCCTCAACACCGGCTATGGCGTCCGTGCGTCAGACGACACACGGCCGTGTGGTGCGCCGGCCGGCCGGTGGGCCGAATCGCACACACTGAACCCAACAGTGGCCTCGTACTCAGCTGTGCGCCGCCCCTACCCCACGTGTCAGCCGCCGGCAGCCGTCAGTTACCCAGCCCCTTCCGTTGTCGGCGTCGTCGGTGCCGGCCGGCTCCCGGCTCGCAGCCGTCACTCACTCTTTGCTGTGCGACTCGAGCTCGCGCCGACGCAGCTCGGCCACGGTGACGCCGTTCATCCGCTCCCAGTCGTCACGCTCTCGGCGGAAGGCGGCTCGCCGCTCCTCCAGCTCTCGGCGCTGCTCCTCGAGCGGCGCCAGCAGCTGTTCCTCACGCCGCTGCAGCTGCAGGCGGGCGCACCGAGACCGGTCAACGGTCCGATATCACACCACGGCGGACCCACCACCAGATCACAGTGTACCCACCACTTCACAGCGGATCCACCGCCAGATCGCAGTAAACCCACCACCAGACCATAGTGGACCCATCACCAGACCACGGCGGACACACCACCACATCACGGTGGGCCCACCACCCGATCACTGTGGACCCGCCACCAGATTACAGCGGACCCACAAGATCACGGTGAACCTACCACCAGATCACGGCGGGCCAACCACCTGCTCACGGTGGGCCCACCACCAGATCACGGCGGACCCACCACCAGATCACGGTGGACCCACCACCCGATCACTGTGGGCCCGCCACCAGATTACAGCGGACCCACCACCAGATCACGGTGGACCCACCACCAGATCACGGTGGACCCACCACCAAATCACAGTGGACCCACCACCAGATCACAGTGTACCCACCACATCACAGCGGGTCCACCGCCAGATCGCAGTAAACCCACCACCAGACCATAGTGGACCCATCACCAGACCACGGCGGACCCACCACCAGATCACGGTGGACCCACCACCAGATCACAGTGTACCCACCACATCACAGCGGGTCCACCGCCAAATCGCAGTAGACCCACCACCAGACCATAGCGGACCCATCACCAGATCACAGCAGACCCACGGGGGGGGGGGGGCACTACTCGCACCACCACACAACAATGATTCCACCGGCAAACGGCTTACGTGTTTGGCTACAGTCAACGGTAAGACAAAGACAATGTAAACCAGGAGCCAGACACCAACAAAAGAATCAAGCCATCATCAAACCCAAACGCCTATCGTTATCCTTACGTCTTCTTCGGACTCCTTCAGTTTGTTCCGCTTTTCTTTGACCTTCATTTCGAACACCTGCTCCATCTCACTCTCCATTTTCTTCATCTTGAGCTCATGGTCTCTTTTCTCCTCCTCCATCTGAGCCAACGGGTTCCTGCAGTGCGCCGGACAAAACTTGTAATGGCCACGTGTCACCTCATCAGAGGTTTACCATGCTGTTTACCATATCCCGCGCACGACCGTCGGTCCGTCTCGAACATCGGCGACTGGGGGGGGGCAGTTGACTGCCCCCCTCTAACTCACGAACGGTTGGCCGCACGATAAAAATAAACATACCGTTGGAAAGCTTGTGACCAGTAGAGCTCGAAACTGGTCTCATTTTTAGTTTTAGATAATATGTAAGCCAATTTACGCCCTATATATGGTTTCTCATAGCCGACTGCATGAGACCGAGAAATGGCCTGAATCTCAAGGGCTGTGACTAATAACGCGTAGGTAAAGGCACCAACGCACAAGTAAAGATCTGCGGATGCCGATACACGTCTAATTTCCCCAGATTTCTTCAATATATACGCCGAAACGTTGAGTTAAAGACACGGCAATTCTCCCGTCAGTTGTCACTGTGCGCCGCTGCCGTATGCGATACCAAATTGACGGGAACTAATTTTGGCGTTTCTTTATTTTCGCGAAAAAAAGACGATCTATGTCAATCTTATTGATCTTTGTGGTTCTTGTGATGGTTTCTCATGCTTAAATTTTGGAAAAATTCATTAGTTACCAATCTACAAAGTTGGCGGAGCTTTATTCGCGAGAGCCTGTTTATTTCCAAAATATGCTACTTTTTCAAGCTTTTTGAGGTTCCTGGTATTAATTACGTCTGTGCAAGCTAGTTCTGCCATTTTTCTTCCATTCTGAGTAATTCATTGTCGATTTTGACGGTGGCACATTTTGGCTCAGTACAGTTATTCGTGACCTGACCTCAGGTCAATGGTTGGAAGTCATTGATACTTTGCCCAATGACGGTAACTAGATGTCTGCTTCACTCCACACTAAAAATGTTATGGAATATTCCGTCAATTTCCGAAAAACGGGGCGATATGTCTTAAAAAATGGGCTTGACCTTAGGTCAATGACCCGGAAAATTTCGAAAAATCTGAGATAGCAGATTTGCTGCATCTATCACGATCACTAATCTCTGAAAGTATTACTGAGATATCTTGTTTTGCGAAAAAGTTAGGGGGCGTCAAACTTTTTTGGACATAGGTCTGTTTGACCTGACCTAGGCCAGGCACCTGACGTGACCTGCGGTCAAAACTTTGACACGAGATGTAAAATTGATGACGCAAAAGGTACGCAAGGTTTCGTGACTCTGTGTTTGTTGGTTCCCTCGCAATCCCAGAAAAACCTCAGGGGGGGCAGTCAACTGCCCCCCTAGTCGGGGACGGGATATAAATAAGTGCAATGAGCTCGGTTTCAACGACGAGTTCATACAAAATAATCAAAGCACAGAAATGCTAGAGCCACAAAGCAAACTAACACTTGCACGGTTGCTGTCTGAACATGGTTACTACAAACATCGAGACGAGATAGCGGGGACCACGGATGCTTAAGGAGCGACGCCGGGCAAAAGCTGATCCGACTGTCGTGCGTCCAGCCCCAGGCAGGAGCGCAGACACCGGCCCAGCCTCACTCGCAACACAAGACTCGTGCTAAATGCCACGCCGACCGGCCACTGAACGGGGTAGGGACGCCCGCTGCCGGCATTCCCCACACGGCACAGGGAGCTCGCCTCCGCCGACAGCGGGGAGAGGGGGGAGGGGGGCGGGCAGACAGCAGGCAGGAGCGCAACAGGTAACGGCTCATGACCACAGCCGCGGCTCACACGGCAGATCGACCGTCTGGGTGGCGGCCGGCCGGGCTCGACAATGATGCGAACGACGCTGGCCGCGTGCAGAGCTACTTACCAAATGGTCATGAACGTGTTCATTATCCTTTGCGGGCAGAAACTGAACAAGGGCACGGATGTTATCAAAGGCATGGAGAGCGAGTCAGGGAAGGAGGCACTGATAAGAACTCAGTCCTTTGACCTTATCGCCTAAAAAGGCTCCACGCCTGACCATGTGTTTTACAAACAGAGCCCTGAAAAAGCGGACGGATGTCTCGACACAGCACGATCTTAAGACAGACGGCTGCTCCGAGAGGACAAAATTGCCCGCGTTCCAAGCCGGCGTCCGCCACGTATCGGCGGCAGTCGGGCAGCGTGACCCCGCAGAGCGGAACAGCTGGACGTCCTCGCCTCGGTTCGCTCGGGGCCGACGGTGCCCTCCGACTGCACTCACTTGTTGACGATTTTGGCCGGCTTGCCATCCGTGCCGACTCCGGCCAGCTTACGACATCGGTAGTTCTCGTAGTGAACAGAGCTGGTCACGTCGCGCAGGTCCATCATATGCGTCCGAATCTGGCGACATCGCACACCGGTAAGGCCAACCAGCGCCCCGAGAACTCATCGAAACACGGCCCAGGGTGTCGAGACAAGGCCACAGGAATGTTTCAACACGGTAACCCGCCCCGACAGCGGGCCAGCGACCGACGAGGAGCGGAGGGACAGGCTCAACGTCTGTTCTCCAAAGTCCACCAGTCACCTCTCTCCCCCTGCTGCCCCATAGCTCAAGACAGTTTTCAAGGCACTGCCCACGTTTCAGCAGCCATCGAAGCAAACGGTCCCAGTGGCGGACATATAGCGTCGCCTCACCAGCATGTTCCTGAGCGGGATGAAGTCCGAGTGTTCCATGTTCTCGATCTGGACGACGCCCCACGGGTACCGGCGGCCGCGTACCTTCTTCCCGTCCACCTGCCACAGAGCGCAGCAGTCCAGCTTGACCAGGACGACACCTAACCGGCTCACCGGACAACGTACAGTGGCTCAGTGAGACGCCAGGTCGTTGTGGGCCTGTAACTCAGTCTCCACAGATAACAGGTGCATTGGTCCACTCCTCTGCGACCAGTGTAACTTGTCCTGATTCACATGCAATAATTCACTGCGTCTCCTCGTTTGAACTCACAATATCGTCGCTGTCGCTGGTGCTTACCTCCACCACCGTGTTGGCGCCGACGACAGCAAATGGCACTCGTTCACGGAGCACCTTCTGCGCGCGCGCCTCCTCCTCGTCGTCACACTCAGGAAACTCGTAGATACGGATTTTGTGCTGGGCGATCTCGTTCAGTATCTGACGGCAGGAAAGCACGCACATCGCCAGGCACAGCCCGCGGCGCCGCCGTCGAACGGCCAGCCGATCGGCCGCCGGTTCACAGCGCCACGAACATCTCTCCTCGCCCTCCCCGTCCCATAACACAAAAGTGCGTGAAACATTCTCTTTCCTCGCCCGCTCCCGACCACATCGACAGGTATATTCCTTCGCAACCCCCGCCCCCACTCCTCAACAGAGCCTCTGTGTTCGTTGTAACGCCCGCTGTCAGACGGCACAGGTGTCAAGTCCGCCGTACCTGTCTCTTGAACCTGCTGATCTCCTCTGGCGTCATAGTGTCGGCCTTGGCGATGACGGGCACGATGTTGACCTTGTCGTGCAGCCGCTTCATGAACTCGACGTCAAGCGGCTTCAGGCCGTGGCCCGACGGCGCGATGAAGTAGATGCAGCAGTGGACGCGCGAGTCCACCACCTCCGTGCGCCGCACGCGGCTTTCGGCGTTCAGGTACTCCTCATAGCGAGACTCGATAAACTCAATTACCGGCTGCCAGCTGCCGAACAACACCAGTCACGTCACCACGATACAGACGACAGCCAGCACACCCGTCTCCATATTACAGACCCATCTCCAATAAAGACTGATATACAAGCCCATAATCATCACGAATTTTTTGCGGCAAACATGCGCGGACTCAACCCCGCTCTACGGTGCACTTTTACCAGTGCGCTCCACGATACGGGGCGATTCGGTCCCCTAGTCATTTGAACATCAGGAAATATACAGCATTCTAATAAGCAGCCTCGGCAGAACGTCCATGTTTTACAATACATGTCTTCGATATTTAGGGGTAGAATGAACTGCTGACCCTGCACCTTGGGTAAACCTGAGCCATGTCGGCAAAGGTCGTTTTTCCGTACACTGACTACATTACATTGCTACAGAACATCGTGTTTATTTTATTAACGTTTTTAATGTGCCGACACGTACTTCAGAACGCTTGTCACCGCACGTCGGATCAAATTAGCAATCTAGGCCGCATTTCGAGGTATCTCTGGAGGGACCTGTACCACGTTTTTCGTTGGAAACTGGTGATGAATGCTCAAGAACAACAACTTCTTTGTTCCTTTCAACAAAGATGAGCAACCTCTGCTAGAACGTCAGCAACAGCCATTGCTAGCGCCATCCTTATCCCTCACACCATATCCGGTGGAACGAAAAGTCAAAAGTTTCTGAAAAGTCCACCTTAGCCTGAGAGAAGAGATGCATAGCTTTGATGCAGTGGGAAAGTATTTCACAATACTCTTATCGTCGAAAAAGAACCATATTCAAAGCAGCACACAAGCGATGTCAGGCCAGTGAGCGCACATGACATGTGGAAGGTTCAAAAATGCTTTGAAAGACTGAAAATCTGTAACAGTCTTTGAAGAGTTTGAGTCATGCTGGATATAAACCATGCATCACAACACCTCAGTCACATGAAGGCTCTGTCAGCTCACTGATGGGTGCCATATGACCCTAAAGTCCGAGCGCCCTTCAGCCCAAATAAAAAAATAAAGTAATAGGTCCCTGACCTTTTACGACCTGTCCAAGCATACGAATTCAGATATTTTTCATAATTCAGAGGCTCAACACCTCAAAAGACTGAAGATTATCCCAACATGTTCTATGCAAGGTACGTTCTTCGTCAGCTCGATGAACCCAAAATAACATGTCAGGTCAATGACCTCATCATGTGACCTATCGAGCCACGTCTCATATTTCGACCTGTTAAGGTTTTGCGATAACCCTCATAGAGCATCTTAGTGATATCTGATGTTACCATTTCTCCCCGTTTGAACCTGAATGTTTCAGGTTATAAAGAAAACTACAAAGTCGATAATATATGCCTTTGACAAAGAGGCGCACCCGAGGGGGTTTAGGCCTTGAGGCTTAGGAAGGCTCATCTGAGCTTAGGAAGGACTTAGAGCCCCTTCCTAAGCGCAGAGAGGCTCCCTCCGCTTCAAATCAGGACCCCTCCGCACGCAGCGCAGAAGAGCCCCACATCTTGGCTGGAAGGTGCTTCTTCGTGCACACCGCGGAGCGATTTCCTGACTGTTCTGCGTTGGGGTCCCGTGGCCAAGGGACAACATGATTATGGGCCATTCCCACTAAGGGACTTCTTACTAGCTAAGGCTACCTTACTAGCCAAGAGGTCCTCCTTGCATGTGAAAGAGGCATCTTCTGACCTGTAATGAGACCGGCTTGCAGACGGGCCCTGCCAACATATGAAAGGTCCGAACCCACACTATAAAGCCAAACTATGTCGACCTGCAGATAGCCCCTTGTGATTCAATAGAGAGACGTATGAAGAGGTCCAATGCCGGCTTATAAAAGGTTTCCTGTTGGCCCTCGGCGCCCCCCCCCCCCCTCCCGCTGCTGCCGATTTAGATCTGGGTTCTGGTCCCCAATGAACATGATCTCAAAAATCGTCAGCCCTCTAGTTTCTATACAACGTTTTACAGCAGAAGTACTCTCCACGAGGTCCTGTCGTCTAAGTCTTGAATGATGAGCTGCATCAGTGTAAAATTCTGGTGTCCCTTCCCAAAGATGCAGAGTGGTACGGCGCGATAACGTTGTTGTTGTTACATTAATATAAGTTCCACTGTTACGAAGTCTGCAATCTTCGTTTTGAAATTCAAATGTCGACTCAATTGACACTTTTCAATGTGTAACAATTAGCAGGTAGTTACTGTTCATAATTAAGTTACAAACTTTTGAGTTACCGTAGAAATAATCAGACGTAATTTGCTCTCTTGTTCTATACATTTAATGTTACCATTAACGATACCCTTAAACAATATTCCCCGCAAGGGGCGCTAAATCCGCCCCCTCGGGTTTTTTGCTAGCCCATGCCAAGATTTTTGACGCAGCTTTACGAAACTTCGTCGCTTTTCCTACCTATTCCTTCTAGGTAATGTAATAAAATTCGGCAATTCTTTTTTGCTCAGGGGTGGAACCAGGCAACCTTTTCGGGAGGCACCTCAGGCCATTTTTGGCCCTGCTGAAGGTAAAAGGAAAATGGCTGCCACAAATAGCGTTTTCAAGACCGGATTTAAAACTTTTTGGGACGTATAGGTCAATAGTTAGGCAAGCATACAAACATAATTTTGTTAAACTGATGTGACTTGGCAAAGTCAGGTCAAAGTCAAAAGCCAAAATACGGTTTCACAGTAATAATTTTAGCGCTATTTTTCCGCATACCAATCACGGAAGTCATATCTCGCAGAAGGGTGCCCTTTACTTGAGTACTAAGTTTCAGGGTGATACCAGGTCGGGTCACGGAAATATGACCTCACATGTCAGTGCGCGTACCCTTTATTATGACAACCGTATAATGGAATTTTAGAAACAGAGTAATTCAGACGACTGGAAACGTTTTCAAACAATATGAAACACACTCAAAATCACACAATACCACTCTAAGGTCACTGGAGGTCATTTAAGGCCAAATGTCGTAAGCTGACCAGATAAACATGTGACCATGACAGTTCCCCCTTTTCATGTCCCTGGCACCGCCTTTGCTAACATTATGCAAACAATGTATTACGATTTGTACTTCTTCAGCATAACATAAAAAGTAAAAGCTGAAAAGAACTGTTTTTAACTTTTCTGTTAATTCGTTTTTTTTTTAAACTAATCCTCCAGTTTTCGAAACTCTACGAACGCCTGTGAATTTTCTCAAAATTTCAAATGTATTGGCCAAAGGTAAAAGTCCCATCCATGACCCTCGATTCATGTCAATTTCATCAAAATCGGTCCGTAAACAGCAGAGTTATAAAAGTCCAAAGTATCCCCATTTTGACTTTTGCCCCCGGTACCAATCCATTGCGATTTTGAAAACCTCTTTTCAAAATGCAGTTTACGTCATGGCAAATCGATCACCGTTTGTTGCGATAACATCGGATATGTAGTTCTCAAGATCTCAGGGGGCCGAGTCTCCCTGCTGGAAATCGGTTATGCCGTCTAACCTTCCGGAAACAGGATTAAGACACGCTCATCTATCCCGTACCAAGGGGTCATTTGGTTTTCCAGGCTACAGGCTTCGTAACAATGGGACTTACAACAAAGGTGTAACAACAGCCTTATCGTGCCGTATGACTATGCATCTTCGGGAAGAGGCATCTAAATTTCACAATGAAACAGATCATCATTCAAGACTACAGCGACATGACCTCGTGAACAGTACTTCTGCTGAAAAAAACATTGTACAGAAACCAGAAGGATGACGATTTTTAAGGCCATGTTCATTAGGGACTAGAACCTAGATTTAAATCGACAGCAAAATTCTGTGACCGTTTTAAAACTTTTGCTTAGTTACATTTCCTGTTCATCCTTGACACCGAAAGTTACAACTCTTCACTAATCACGTGTGCATTGCATGCTATTTTATTCTCCAGCACATGCTTGCTTGTACCTGTGACATTCTTCAGGCTTATGGCTGACTGATTATGATATGCGAGACGTTAAACACTTATATATATATATACATATATATAGGCCGATTCATTTACTCCACATGATCATGCAAAAAAGGTCATCCGGAAACTCGAACAATGTTCCAAGAAACTGGCCAAAACGAAATACTTCTCGGTCCTTACCAAAATGACGAGAACGTATTGCTAAAGTAAACTAGCAAATATATCCCGCGCACGACCGTCGGTCTGTTTCGAACACGGGCGACTGGAGGGGGGGGGCAGCTGATCCCCCCTCTAACTAACGAACGGTTGGTCGCACGATAAAAATAAGCAAACCGTTGGAAAGCTTGTGACGAGTAGAGCTCAAAACTGGTCTCATTTTAGTTTTAGATAACATGTAAGCAATTTGCGCCCTATATATGTGTTTTCTCATAGCCGACTGCATGAGACCGAGAAATGGCCTGAATCTCAAGGAATGTGACTAAAAACGCTTAGGTAAAGGCACCAGAGCACAAGCAAAAGTCCGCGGATGCCGATACACGTCTAATTTCCCAAGATTTCTTCAATATATACGCCGAAACGTTGAGTTAAAGACACGGCATTTCTCGCGGCAGCTGCTAGGCGTGCGCTGCTGCCGTATGCACTAACAAATTGACGGGAACTAATTTTAGCGTTCCT